>CM050516.1:79637307-80283141 GCA_027563665.1 Antrozous pallidus | reverse complement strand
GATTTGCCCTGAAGAGTGTCCCAGATCAGGATGGGGGATCCCTTGGGGTTTGGGGCAGCCTAGGCAAGGGGCCTATGGGAGGTTTGCAGGCCGGCCACACCCCCCAGTGACCCAAGGGGAGGCCCTGATATCTGGGATTAATCTATGTCTACAATTGAAACTTTGTAGCCTGGAGCAGAGCCAAGCCTTCTGCTCACTCCAGGGCGGCAGCCATTTCTGTTTGAAACTTTGTAGCCTAGAGTGGAGGCCTAAGCCAGCAACAGCAGGCTGAAAGCTTGGCTTCCTCTGTTGCCAGGGAAACCCAAGTCTCTCTTCTCTCCAGCTCAGTGACTCTCGCCATTTCTATATCTTTTATAACTGAAACTTTGTAATATTGAGTGGAGGCCTAGACAGGCAACGGCAGGCAGAAAGCTTGACTTCCTCTGTTGCCAGGGAAACCCAAGCCTTCCTCCTGCTCTCAGTGGCGGCAACCATCTTGATTGGGTTTTATTTAGATACAACATGGCATACAGATATTTGCATGATCTGTTTCTGATTGGCTGGTGGGCATAGCTGTGGGAGTGGCTTGTGGGTGTGGTGAAGGTATGGTCAAATTTGCATATTACTCTTTTATTAGATAGGATTGTGAGAGAAAGAAGAGGGTGAGGGGAATATCGATTTATTGTTATACTTATTCATGCATTCAATTGGTTGCTTCATGTATGTGTCCTGACGGGGATTGAACCTGCAACCTTGGAGTGCTGGAATGATGCTCTAAACAACTGAACTACCTGGCCAGGGCCAGTAAGTCCTTTTCTAAAAAGTCTTTTCAATTACAGTTTATATTTAATATTATTTTGTATGTCCTGTTTTTTTAATCCTATAGATTTCCACTAGGTCTAGTTCAGTGGGTAGCAAGACTATAGTCTCAATCATCTGTCAGAAATTTCTCATTGAAATTTCTCATTGAAGATGTTATACTAGAAGATCTCAAAAGTGTCTTCTGGCTGCATATTCTGAGGTTAAAAGCACATAATGCAGTTCCAGGATGAAGATGAATGCACATAACAGCAGTGGGTGATATCATTAAATGCTTGCTGTGTCAGGAGCCATGGAGTGCCTTTTGCAGTCGTGATCTCTTGCCCTCTACAACACTCTTCAAGCTGGTCCACCAGAAGTATGTGTGCCCTCCCGGCCATGCCTTTTCACAATGCTCTGGCTCGTGTGGCAGAGTTTGCAAACTGACTGTGGCATGGCACCCCAAAGGCAGCATCTATGACCATTTCCGGTGTCATTTTGGAAAGTATGGGTGACTGAGTCAGGTGACCCATTTATTCAATAAGCATGGCCCTAACAATGCGTTGAGAAGATGTGAAGTCTGTCTGCTCAGGAAGAAAACCTCCTTGCTCTCAGCATCCTTGGCTTCAAGCAGAATTTCCTCGTCTCCAATATTTGGGTAACTGTTATGTCATATATACAATAGGGCGCTCACTCGCTGTGTGACCTTGGCCTAGTCACTTAACTTCTGTCCACAACTCACACTCTCCAGGGAGTCAGACAAATATTTCTAAGGACCTTTACTTCTAACATTACAGATGATATTTTCAAAAACATTCAAAAATCAAATAATGAGCAAAGGACCATCTAAATGTTTCTTCTTGAGTCTAAGCTTTTCTCTTTTATAAGGAGCTCATTTGCCTGTGATTTTATTTTTACCTTTACTATCCCTTGAGAAGTAGTTATTGACCTCCATTTTCACATCTGAAAAATGGGGACATGGGCCTTGCCAAATTATTCAGCACTGCTGGCCTTGGTGGTCACCATGCTGGGTTTCAGGACAGTGAAGATGAAGCTCCTGTGAGAACACAGCTTTTGCTGCAGGAAAAGTTGCTGATGATATCAACTGTGAGTACATCATACAGAGGAACATTTGGAAGCAGAGTAGCATTTGTCCTACAGAGACTCAAAACCAAGACTTTGGGGAAGGGATGTTGACTTCCATGAGTAATAGCATATAGAAAGAGAAGATATGCAAGGGGAAAGAGAAAAAGAGAGAAGGGAGGAGAGAGAGAGAGAGAGAGAGAGAGAGAGAGAGAGAGAGAGAGAGAGAGAGAGAAAATAAATTTGTCTCTGAGTGCCAAGATACAACATGGCATACAGAGACACCATCATACACGGTACCACATGGTCAATCAGACACTATCCCTGCCCTCAGTGATCAGCAGTTCATGACAAAGACAGAAAAAAACACCAGTAAACAAGGCAGTGTGGGTGACATGTAATATTAGCGCAACAGCAATGGAGAAGAGGCAAAGTCGGATTCTGCTCAGAGAAGTCTTGATAAGCTCTTGGAATCAAGTGGCCTCAGAACAAGCCCTTATGGATGGTAATGGTTCTATAGATGAGGTTAGTGGAGACGGGAAAGAAGGAGGTTCTAATCAGGAGGATGAGCTATAAATACACAGAAGCATCAAATTTTAAATTGTGACTTTCTGTAAAAGCAGAGGAATGGGGACATGGGAGGTAGAATAAGAAAGCAAGGGCTTCGTGCTTGCTAAGGGACCCAGCCACTCTTGGAGGGTTAGGGGGTTTGCAGCGTTTCTCAGCCAGAAGAGAGGATCATGGCTGTTTTGGTAAGACTGCCCCAGGAGTAGCGAGAAAGTCACAATTAGGAGGGACTGAGGCAGGAAGCCCAGGTAGGAAACTCATAATTGTCCAAGTTCACATCACGAAAGGGCTCAGTGAGGGGCAACAGGGCAACTGGACATGGCGCGATGTGGGTGCCCCTGGTCAGAGGTCCAGGTCTCTGGAAGGTGTTGATGACATTAAGCCAGAGAGGACATGTTTAGACAGCACTTGAGAGTCTCCACACCACGTTCCCTTCCCTTCTCTCAGACCCAGGCTACACCTGACTCCCTTTCCACTCTGCCATCAATTTCAAGAGGCTACTAGAATCACATTCCAGACGTATTTTCCCAGTTCAACCCCACAGATTCCTAGCAGAAAACAAAGAGGAAGGACTTCTGATTACTAACAGTTGTTCTGTTTCGCCCACATTCTTTCCCCACACAGCCCCTGGTGCCAGCCAAAGTCTGTTTGCTGGCATATATGAGTGGCTGAGTCCTGCCACTGGTGTTTCCTTATGTCATTTGCCCTACTTCCTTCCATCTGTCTATATCCCTCACCTTCTTCAAAATCCAACCTGGAAGTCACCTCAAGGAAACTTAGGACGAGCACATATGACCATTATCAATTGGACAAGCCCCCGGGTTTGGGTCCCTATCCCCCTCTCACCACTGAAGACTGGCAGCATCAGAGGTGGCCCTTCTTTCTCCCGAAGCGACCACTTCTACTCTCCCCAACCTGGCGAAAACTGTGGCTCCCTGAACTTCTCAGCATAACTGCCTGCTGCAGAGACTCGTGCCTCCCAAAGTCTCTGGTTTCCCTTTTGTCTGCTCCCTGTTCTCAGAGGAGTCAGGGTTGGGATGGTCTGCACTCCCACCTCATTTTAACCTGACTGCCTGGAGGACTCGCAGGTCCCGAGACGACTTGCCATCCTTCCTCCCATCAATCTGCTGGAAACAATGAAGGTGCTGAGATTTCTTCAACTAGAGAAAAGAGGATATTCAGCCAAGCAGAGAAAGATAAGTACTGTAGATAGCTGGATGAAGTGCGTGAAGTCACTCCATGGCACAGCCATTTTTTAATTACCTTCGGAACAGGAGATAAGAATAATGGAAGGTTACAGATAATCTGTTAGCTTCAGACACCCTTCAACGTCAAATGTGCAATTTTAAGTGGATGCTTACAAGACACGAAAGAGGCCAGGGAAGGGTTTTCAGGAAAGAAGCAAAATCCCCCACGACCACCCTCCCCCCCCCAAAAAAACCCAAAAAACAAAAATCGGGAAAAACACAAAAGGGTTCTCAATAAAGGCTCAGTATGGCACACTGCAGCTATTAACCACAACTCTACACTGCCTTTTCCATCAACGGGAAGGCTCAATCTTTATGAGCGTGTGACAAGTGGCATCCGATCACTCCCTAGGGATTCTCTGTTCTTTAGCCACTTAACAGCCACAATAAATTCTCCTATAGTTCCATTTAAAGCATTATTCTGCAGGGGGTATTCTAGTTTACTTTGAACAGCCTGTGACAAATATCCCCAACCAAGAGCAAGAATGCTGAATTCAACCCATTCTAAGAGAGAAAAATCAGCCTTGTGAGCCAGGATGTGCCTTGGAGGCTGGCTCCAACTCCGTAGTTCCTCTCTTTCACTTTTACAGGAGAGAGTGGAGAGTCCATGGCAGGGGAAAGGCATTCCAGGGGTCACACAGGTCACGAGTAGCAGAATCGGCACCAGGTCTGGGTCCCTTAAATCGAGGCAACATCTAATTTAGAATAGAGCCCTAACAGCCCAGGGTGGACATGGAGATGTACCACCCAGACCCCCTTCCGGAAAGGACACGGCCCAGCTCTGGGAAGCATGGTCAGCACACAGCCACCAGCTCTCAGCTCCCTCGGGGTCTGCCTCAGTTGTGGAAGTCTGTGTCACCCAAGGTCGCACCTTTTCCAGGGCAGCCCATATCCATTGACTAAGTGAGGCAGGGTGCAAAGACCCAGTCATTTCTGCCCCCAAAGGGCAATGCTAATGGTTAATGTTCACTCCAGAGCCCCCCCCTTCCCCGCACTGGGCTAGGCAAGGTTTCATCAGACCTGCATCACACTAGGACTTCTTCCTGTGCTCAGTGTTGTTTCCCTCCCCTTTCTTTCACAGATGGGAATCTCTAATAAACTTCTCACACCCCAGACTCCTCTTCAGCATCTGCTTCTAGGGAACCCTACCTGCCACACAGCCCCACCCGAGGCTATGTCACATTTTGAGTCAATTGGCAACATCCTAACTCCAGGCTGGAGCAATAGGCCACCAATAACAGCAGCCTTTCTCCACCACCACCACCCCCCCGCCCCGTTACCTTCAGCTGCAGCTCTAGAGTGTGACCTCCCTGCCTTCCCAACCAATGATGAATCACAGCGAAAGAGAAGCCCAGGACAGCTGGACCATCTCCTCAAGGCCTCTGTCCATCAACCCAAACCCGTCCTGAGGCCTCAGCTCATGTGGGATGAGCCAGGTTCCGGGAGATGGTCCAGCAGTGGCCTGTAAGTGTGTAGACGCCCTTGTGTCTTATCCTGGGAAGTGCTGGATCATTCATGTACTGAGGGCTCTCTTAGCGTTTGCTGGTTTTGCTCTAAGAGATGGGAAGTTTCCAAATTAAAGCAAGATTTTGGTGTAAAAATACAAAACACGTGGGTTCCAGTGAAGTTTGACTATTTGTGGGTAGGATGACCTGAAACAGTTGTGGTTTATGCCTATTGCCACATTATAATGATTAGCAAATACCGCCTTTCATTCTCATGTGTCCTGATTTGATGATAATGTGGCCATCTGGTGTACAGGCCATGTGACTTCAGAGAAAGTCTGGCTGATTGTCTATACCCCTTCCCAGTGTTGAAGAAGCCCAAAAGAGAGATGGTGGTGCTCTGGGTAGGAAGTAAAAAGAGCATGGTCCCTGGGCAGGCTGGGCTTTGGACAACCTCTAGACCAGGCACTAGCTCAGGGACTTTGGAGCTGAGAGCTGGTGGCTGACTATGTTTCCCAGAGCTGGGCCATGTTCTTTCTGGAAGCTCTTCTTGCTTTATCTGGGGGAAAAAATGGAAGTAATAAAATATACTCAGTCTTTTATAGATGATAATTGATAATATCAAGTAAAATAATGATTATGAACGCTTTGGAACTATAAGGCCTATTCAGATATCAAGTATGAAAAAATGCTCAACACAATAAATATCTGCTGCATGATTTATTGATTGAATGACAAGGGTGTAATTAGTAACAATATGTGGCAATGATAATTTTTTTTTTGTCAATGGGCCTTGCCCTGCCAGTGTGGCTTAGTGGTTGAGCATCAACCTATGAATCAGGAGGTCATAGTTCAATTCCTGTTCAGGGCACATATCCAGGTTGTGGGCTTGGTCTCTAGTGTGGGACATGCAGGAGGCAGCTGATTAATGATTCTCATCATTGATGTTTCTATTGCTCTCTCCCCCTTCCTCTCTGAAATCAATTACATATCAGAAGGTAGAGTCTAATTCCTTGGTCCTTGAATTGGACTGGGCTTAGGGACTCGCTTCTTATGAAAACAATGCAGCAGAAGTGACACTGGGACTTCAGAGAAAAATAAATGCGTAATGTTCTGAACTGAAGAGGCGCAGAAGAGGTGCACTAGCCTGGCTCTTCCCCTCTTGGGTTACTTACTCTTCTGTCGAAGCTGCCATGATAGGAGGAAGTGCGGGAGACACTGGAGAGGCCAAGGGGAGACTTTCCAGTCCTCAGCCCCAGTCAGGGTCCTAACGAACAGCATGGACAGACAGCCATTGAGATGACTCCAGCTGCGATCACATCCGATGGTAGCCTCATGAGATCCCCAAGTAAGAACCACCTTCTAAGTACAGTCAACAATAAATGATTGTTTTGTTTTTTTAAAAAAGAAATCAATATTGTAATCATTTCACAGTGCCTACAAATATCAAGTCATTACACTGTGTACCTGGAATGAATACACCATTATGTATAAAATTAAAATAAAAGAAATCGATGGGCATGTGTTCTAAAAATGCTCTTCTTGGTGCAGACTGCCTCCTGAGGATGTTAGACGGGCCACCATAAGCGTGACTGCCTAAACAGCTGGAAATGGATGGCCCTCATAACAGCCTCTGGGGGAAGGCCACCCAAAGCTCTCCGTTTTCTTTAATCGCCGATTGTGACTGTCATCTCCACATCTATCTTACCTTTGAAATTACTTTTTCAGCTACTACCACCTCTTGGGATAATGGTTCCACAAGCTTCTTCCCTATGAAACTTCCAGAATTTGAAAAACAACTGCATGTTCAATTTGCCTGCTGCACTTCCCATTTTAGAATTTATGAGCACATTCACTCTTCAACTTCACCTTCCCAGACTGAGAAGTCTAGTGTTTTTCATCACATTCCCCACTGGCAAACCAGTGTGGCGCCTGAAACACTCAAGGCCTGTGGAGTCGGTGCAAATTCCCAATAAAATGGGGTTTAACTAAGAAGTTTGTTTGTTCATATGTGCCTGGTTTTAATTGACTTTGAAGACCGCATGTGGGTTTTTAATTTGTGTGAGAGAATGTAATACATGTTAAAGTACTTAAAAATAAATGCATAATGTTCTGAACTGAATGTTAAGATTTTATGTACGACTTTTATTATGTGTTAAAAGCTAAAATTTTTTTCTTGAGAATCAGACATCATAGCAGAAAACAGCCAGAAAATATTTGCATGCATCATGCCACCTCTGCTTACAACCTTTCAGGGTGAATGTGCTTTGCCTTGCAGAATACCATCCACATCGTTCAAATGGGTGTGGCCATCATTGGCCCTCCAGCCTGGTGCCCTGCTTCTCAGAACACATCAGCTGTGATCACTCTAGTCTACTCACTGACTCCCGTACACACAGGGCTAGGTGGCCCCTCTGTGTTGTATCTTTGCCAACCCTGCCCCACAGCTGGAGTGCCTGTCCATCCTTACCCACTTTCCAAGTCCCTTTTTTCATTTCTTCTTCCAGTTCTAGCTATTGTATAACCTTCTTCTTTCTTAGAGGTGTTCCAAAAAACTAAAACAGAATTTACATATTTTTAATTATATAAAACTTATTCTCCGTTGCAATTACCCTGTAGACCCTTTCATCTAAATGAGATGTGTCTAAGATACAAAGTAGGATCTTAATGATCTGATTTTTTCTATATCTTCAAACGTTACTATTCTAGTACCTGGGAATTATTCTTAATAATTGTTCTTTATCATTACTCATCAGTTGTTCTCAACTATGCTAATAAAAGATAAAAATAATTTTAAGAAGGAAGAATGATGGAATTGTCTAGAACAGTGGTCGGCAAACCGCGGCTCTCGAGCCACATGTGGCTCTTTGGCCCCTTGAGTATGGCTCTTCCACAAAATGCCACAGCCTGGGTGAGTCTATTTTGAAGAAGTGGCGTTAGAAGACGTTTAAGTTTAAAAAAATTGACTCAAAAGAAATTTTGATCATTGTACTATTGATATTTGGCTTTGTTGACTAATGAGTTTGCCTACCACTGGTCTAGAAAGATGATGCAGTAGTGAAGAAATAATCATCCTTCCATTTTCTTATTGCCAAAGAAATATATCATCTTTCAAGAAAGTACAAAAGAAGGCAGTAAACACCATCTTTCTAGCCTGCTTCTAGCATTCATTGAGTACAAATGACAAATCATATTTTTTCATTTTCTACTCTTAAAGGCAAAGAAAAAAATGGACCAAGGAAGATATTTCAAATTATTAGATAAACCAGAAGATGAAGTGAAGTGAGATAAGACAGCAGCACTCTAGATGCTAATAATGATTGTAAAATTTATCATTTAATGAAATCTAAGACTTGCAAGTCCTCAAGTGATAGTATTTTAATGATTTTTCTCAAATGTAAGAATCATTTTGTGCACAATATATTTTTAAGGACAAAAAGAGAATACAGTATTTCCACCCAGTTAAGCAGGCAAAGGCAATACTTCCTCACACAATATTTTGTGACAAGAATGTGAACCAATTTTGCTAAGAGGATATGTGATAGCATTGTTTCATTTTTGATGATGTTCGTGCCTCCAAATTTATTTGATGCAAAGAGGTTTGGTATGATTGGATTTGTATTAAAATTTCTAATGAAGTTTTTTTTCACTGCTCCTCTATTTTTATGTTGTAAAGTAAATATTCATAGAATGACTTCAAATTTAAAAAGATAAATAAGCCATTCAATGCGAATGCTGACTATTTTTCCTGGTGCCTAAGAGTTCAGGTTCAGCTAGAGTTCTATCTACCTTCTGGAACCTTGCCTCCCATTCCAGTTCACCCTGACCTTCCCCTCCCCAGAGCCACTGTTCCAAAAACCTCCACCATGCCCTAGCCCGTTTGCTCAGTGGCTAGAATGTCAGCCCACAGACTGAAGGGTCCAACATTTAATTCCAGTCAAGAGCATGTACCTTGGTTGCAGGCTCAATCCCCAGCCCCTGTCAGTGTATGTGGGGGAGGCAACCAGTCCATGTGTCTCTCAACACATCTATGTTTCTCTGTCTCTCCCCCTCTCTTCAACTCTCTCTAAAATCAATAAAAATATCTATATATATAAAAGGCTAAGCGACCATCCAGCTATAAGGAACAGGCCACATGTGGCCTTGCGCATGTGACTTAACTTGACATTCTTTCCTTATTGGTAAAATGAGAATAATAGCATCTTCTTTGCATGGTTTATTTGAAGTCTAAATAAGATAATGTTTGTGAAATCAACTATCCTGGAACATAGGGAGAAATCAGAAAATATGACCTGAATGTATGAGAATTTGTCTAACTATTGGATCTCTAAGGAGGTGAGGGGCTCAAATAAAATAAAAAAACTATTGTGCCCCCACCAGCATTTTCAAACTAGGCTCAAAGGCACATTAGGAGTAGGTTTGAAGTGAAAGATGGGATGGAGATAGCCAAAAAGGTAACATAGGGAAGGCTTGGACTAGGCACTTGGTCCTCTACAGACTTGGTGTCCTAGACTATCAAACCTTCCAATCTTAAGCCCTCGCCTGGCCACACACACACACACACACACAGGAAGGTTTGTTGTATTGGGCCATCATTCTTTATTTACCCGACCCCCTTTCATAGCCATGGAAGTGGAGGCTATGGAGTAACAGATTCATGTTAAACCACTCAGATTTGCTCTTTTGATTGATTCCAAAATCTCCCTTTCTGAGGCAAGGAAGTGCAAGAACATTCTAGAACACGTTGTGCTGGGAAAACACAAAACATTCAAAGACTAATGGGGTCAGCTCAGGACACAAAAGCCAACTTGAAGGACTCCCACTGGCCAAATTTGGGGCAATTTGAATATAAAAAAGAATAATTACAATAAGTGTTTAGAGACCCGGTGCATGGATTCGTGCACATTCATTGTTTATCTATTCATTGCTAATGGACACTTGGTTGGTTCTGCCTTTTGACTATTGTGAATAATGCTACTATGTACATGATGGTAGAGCTTTAAAGGTATATGCATAAAGAAAAGTTTGGTGATCTATGCAACCAAATAAATACTAATAGGATTGATTTCTGAGATAGAATTAGAGATAAATTTTTATAAGGATGTTATTTTTTAGAGCAGGTTTAGGTTCATAGCAAAATTAAGAGGAAGGTACAGATATTTCCTAGACACGCACATACACACACACACACACACACACACACACACACACAAACACACACACACACACACTTGCATAACCTCTAATATTATCGACATCCCCCACCAGGGTGGTACATTTGTTACAACTGGGGAACCCACATGAACACATCATAATAACCCAAAGTCCATAGTTTACATTAGGGTTCACTCTTGGCATACATTCTGTGGGTTTGGACAAATGTACAGTGACATGTATCCATCATTATAATATCATACAGAGTATTTTCATTGTCCTAGAATCTCTGTGCTCTGCCTATTCATCCCTCCTACTCTCCAACCCCTGGCAACCACTGATCTTTTTATTGTCTCCATAGTTGTGCCTTTTCTAGAATGTCATATAGTTGGACTCATACAGTACACAGCCTTTTCAGACTGGCTTCTTTCACTTAGTAATAGGCATTTGAGTCTTCTCTGTGTGTTTTCATAGCTTGATAGCTCATTTCCTTTTATTGCTGAGTAATATCCCATTGTCTGCATGTACCTCTGCTCATTTATCTAGTCATCTAAGAAGGACATCTTGGTTGCTTCAGATTTGGGCAACAATGATAAAAACTGCTATAAACATCTGTATGCAGATTTTTGCATAGACATAAGTTTTCCATTTCTTTTGGTAAATACTAAGAAGCCTGATTGCTGCATAATACATAAGAGCATGTTTAGTTTTGTAAGAAATCAACAAACTGTCTTCCAAAATGGCTGTACCATTTTGTATTTCCACCAGGAATGGAATTCCCATTTCCGTCAGGAATGGGAATTCCTTATGTTCTAAATCCTTGCCAACATTTGGTGTTGTCAGGTGTATACTAACTATCACATTGCTGTTCTAATTTCCATTTCCTTGATGACACATGAAGTAAAGCACCTTGTAATGTACTCTTTTGCCATCAGTATATCTTCTTTGGTAACATGTCTATTAAAGACTTTGCCCATTTTTTAATCAGGTTGTTGGATTTCTTATGGCTGGGTTTAAAGAGTCCTTTATATATCATAGATAAGAGTCTTTTATCTGGTGTGTTTTTTGCACATATTTTCTTCCAGTCTGTGGCTTGTTTTCTCATTCTCTTGACATTGCCTTTTGCAGAAAAGAAGCCTTTAATTTTAATGAAACCCAGCTTATCAATGCTTTCTTTCATGACTCATTCCTTTGGTGTCGTATCTAAAACGTCATCTCCACACTCAAGGACATCTAAATTTTCTCTTCCTATCTTCTTGGAGTTTTATAGTTTTATATTTAGGTCTATGATGGATCCCGAGTTTATTTTTGTGAAGGGCATAAGGTCTGTGTCTAGGTTCTTTTTTTTTTTTTTTTTTTTTTTTTTTTGCATGTGGATGCTCAGTTGTTCCAACACCATTTGTTGAAAAGATTATTCATTGTGTTCCTTTGCTCCTTTGTCAAAGACCAGTGGCTGTATGTCTATGTGGGTCTCTACTTTTTTGTGTGGAGTTTAAAAAATCCTATTTCCATTTGGAGGAAAATACCATTTCCTGTTCCATAACAAGTCTTCCCATCCCTGGAAATGATTGGGATAATTGATTGTGTAATGAAACATTTATACATTTAGTAAATATTTCCACATGAGAGAATTCTGTATTGCTCACAAAGACTTTAGATAAGCTTGAGGGTCCTCTTATCCAAACTTAAGATTTTTCTATTTCACTATATCAATATTATTATAACAACATGAAGTAAAAGTTTGTGAAAAGAAGGAAAAACCACCATGTCAATGATTTCTTTACTTTTGTTTTTCTTGTTTCCCAGGAATCCATATTATTTCACCCAGTTGTAATCATCTGGCCTTCTTTTACTTCTCTCTTCTGAATCGTAATTGCTCATTAATCTTCAACTCTGGAATCCATTCATATTTGGGACATGGACTGTTTGTGTTTGTTCTAATGCATTTTTCAAGCTTCGGGGACTCTGGTTGTGCTGCAGATGGGGTCTCTCCCCATCCACGTCTGTGTGCCCTACCCTACCACAGTGTCAGGCCCCCAGAAAGCCCTCCGTCTGTGTTTGTTGAATGGGTGAACAAGAATATGCTGTGTTGATGGGGAGGGAATGGTCTGTGTTCAGACCAGGCACAGGCAGGAAGCTATTACATGCAAATCAGAATGTTTCCACCCCAACCCTAAGCCCTGACTCAGAGCCCTCTGGTGCCTTTTGTCTCCAAGCAGCAGGGAATCCAAGCAGAAAATTCACTATTAATGGTTCGATAAAAACATTCAGGTCCAAAATGCGGCCCCGTAGAGGCCGAGTGGCAGCCTGGCGTCCAGATGTGCTGCCCTCGGAGGGAGCCTCATGCCCATTTAGTCGTATCTGTCATTAGGCTGGGAGCCTGAACTCCTGGAGCCAGATCTGGGGAACTCTTCACATTGGTGGGCAAAGCGACAGAAAAAGGAGCCAAGTTGTGGCAAGTACCAGTTGTCTCAGAAAAGGTTCCTCTTTTGACAGTCTGCATTCCATTTTGTTATACATGACCCAAAAGGTTAATCACCTACCTTGCCCTCAGAGAAACAATTCCATTATCTGAACTGGCCATGTGGCTTGATGTCTGTGTGTGTGTGTGTGTGTGTGTGTGTGTGTGTGTGTGTGTGTGTTTAGGCACTATGCTCCTGTGATTCAACAAGATACATTTTGCAAGTAATTCTAACAGTGATGCCGGCTCATATACACGTGCTCCATAAAAGTGCTTTGATTGTAATGATGGTAGACAGAGCTGCAAGTACCAGCCATGTGTGCATGTGGCCAGCAGAGACCCAGGGTGGAGAGAGCGGGTGCAAAAGAATTGGACTTGGAGAGATCGTTTTGTGTGTTTTTTTTCCAAAGAGTGAAAATAATTTTCTTTTTCAAAAAAACAAACAAACAAACAAAAAAACTATATTCCAGAACCACAAAATCGCTTTGGGACATAGTCATCTTGCATCAACAACACAATTACATGAAATGGCATTCTAGGTGCTTGGAGCCAGCAACTGTTTGGGGAGAGGGAGGTGAGGGGGCCCTTCTCTGCCGGGCAGGCTCAGCCTGTGTCTGACTGTCAAGCCCCTGATGGTGGTGGGGAAGGAGATGTGAGTTGATACAGAAACAGGAAATGTCAAGAGATTTGGAGGTTTTCATGTGACGCTACTTGCTGAAAAAAATAGAAAGCTTTCAGTGCCGTTGCTTGACTATTTGTATGTCTATTTCTGGCAGGATTTTGAGGCTGTAATCCACACAGAACCAGCCACGTAGAGACAGGCGAACACCTACACAGTCCCTCCCTGCGTTCTCCAATCAAGAAGTATTTAGTGTCAGCCCTCCGTTAACACTCCCAAAAGAGAGCATGAGCAGCTCACTCACTCTGCAAAACTTTCAAATAGGTGGAGTACAAATGATTGAGGTCACCATTCAAGGCTTTCTACTGTCTCACCCACCCTGCACATCCAGCCCCTTTTCTTACGGCTCCCCTCTGCAGAACTGCCTCCACTCCTGCTCGCCTGGCCTGTTCACTGTGTCTCTCCTCCCCCGTCTCCACTTATTCAGATCGCACCCATTTTTTTAATCCTCACCTGAGTATACTTTCCCATTGTATTTTTTAGAGAGACTGGAAAGGAGAGGGAGAGACAGAGAGAAAGAAACATCTAAATAAGAGAGATACATCAATTGGTTGCCTCTCGTATGCACCCTCCCCAAGTGTATAGTTGTGAAAGGAAATGAGTTCACCTACAAACCAGTACCTAATTTAACAGAGGGACAAGCTGAGCAGGGGTCTGCATCTACAACATGGGGCACGGGTTTAGTTGTGAGAAATTGTGGGACATAAGGATATCAGCACCAAGCCCTGGCATTGAGATACTGACCCGGCAGAGAAAAACGGCACCATCCCACAACACTTCTCCGAGTGCCACGCTCTGAAGTGGCTGCAGTGGCTGGATGCCTTCTTATTTTCAGCCTGGCCTTTCTGTAGGGTCCCTGCTCTTCACCGTGCAAGGGTCAAGGTACAGCTCCAGGGGTGATGGGGCTTTTTCTAAAAATATATTTATTACAAGCGCTGGCGAGGATGTGGAGAAAAAGGAAGCCTTGTGCACTGCTGGTGGGAATGCAGACTGGGGCAACCACTGTGGAAAACAGAACGGAGTTTCCTCAAAAAAATTAAAAATGGAACAGTCATTTGACCCAGTGATCCCACATTTAGGAATATAACCCAAGAAATCAGAAACACCAATCAGAAAGGATATATGCACCCCTATGTTCACAGCAGCACCATTTACCATAGCTAAGATTTGGAAACAGCCTAGGTGCCCATCAGCAGATGAGTGGATAAAAAATATTTTTATTGATTTCAGAAAGGAAGAGAGAGGGAGAGAGAGAGATAGAAACATCAATGATGAGAGAGAACCATTGATTGGCTGCCTCCTGAACGCCCCCTCCTGGGAATCAAGCCTGCAACCTGGGCAGGTCCCCTGACCGGGAATGGAACCATGACCTCAGGTTCATAGATTGACATTCAACCACTGAGCCGCATCAGTCAGGCGTGAGGACTGCATGAGTGCTGCAGGGACACTGTGTTGTGGCAAAGCAGGACGTACATTGTCAGCTTAGTGTCTGGGGAAACCACTGCCTGGGTATGGAGGCCAGAGGGTAGAAGGAGCCCACTGTGCACCCACCGTGCATACTGTCATAGTTCCCTTTCTGCGGTTGTATCCCCGTTATCTGATGGGTACGGTATAATTTTCCTCTGTTTATAGGATGAATTATGCCTACTCCCTCCCCCCCAAAAAATGTTTGTATATTGAAGACCTAACCCCCAAAACTTCAGAATGTGATTGTATTTGAAGACAGGACCTTAAAAGGGCTGATTAAGGTTTAATACAGTCACTAGGGTGGGCCTCAATCCAATACAACCCGAGTCCTTTATAAGAAGAGATCAGGACACGGGCATGCACAGAGGGAAGGCCACAGGGAGGCCACAGGGAGAAGACGGCCATCCACACGCCAAGGAGAGACCTCAGGAGAACCCAATCCTGCCGACACCTGGTCCCAGACTTCCAGCCTCCGGGCTGTGAGGAAATACACGTCCGTTGTTGCAGCCCTCCCGTCTGTGGGGCTTTGCTATCGCAGTCCCTAGGAGGTGAGCATGCCTCCTATCCTTACACCTGCCCGTGTTTTGCTGTTGTTGTTGTTGTTGTTAATTTTAGAGAGAGGCGGGGGGAGACTGAGAGAGAAAGAGAAACTCCGATTTGTTCTTTCAGTTACTCATGGTTGATTCTTAGGTACTGAGGCTGTCACTTCTCTGCCCACTTAGAGCCTGCAATTGATCCTCAGCATCTTAACATTCTGTTCAACAAGCAAGATAAACATCATCTCTCCCTGAGATTCCAGCATCTCTTTCACTTCCGGTCTGATCTTCAATTAGCACCCTATTGTGTGCTTTCTAATTCTCCAGTCATCAGTGCCACTCCAGTCTGTGCTGTCCTGGCCTCCACGTCCGAGTATGTCTTGTCTCCCAGCCTCCTTCTTGAGGGCAGGGACACTTACATCCTGCTCCCTCTTGTTCTCACAGCGTCTAGCTTCAGTGGTAGGCAAACTGCAGCTCTCAAGCCACATGTGGCTCTTTGGCCCCTTGAGTGTGGCTCTGCCACAAAATACTACGGCCTGGGCGACTCTACTTTGAAGAAGTGGCATTAGAAGAAGTTTACGTTTAAAAAATTTGGCTCTCAAAAATAATTTCAATTGTTGTACTATTGATATTTGGCTCTGTTGACTAATGAGTTTGCCGACCACTGACCTAGCAAACTCTGGGTAGTAAAACCTGCATTTGTAAAGGCAATCTTTGACTCTTCGCCTTTAAATTGCACTTGCCTAGCTCTTCACTTAAAACCTAGCTCTTACCCTGGCCGGATAGCTTAGTTGGTTCAAGTGTTGTCCTGATATGCCAAAATTGCGGCTTCGATCCCCAGTCAGAGCATTCACAAGAATCAACTGTAAATCAGTGAAACAACAAATTGCTGTTTCTCTCTCTCTCTCTCTCTCTCTCTCTCTCTCTCTCTCTCTCTCTCTCTCTGTCTCTCTCTTTCCTCTCTCCCCTTTTCCCCCTTTCTCTCTCTAAAATCAATTTAAAAAAACAAACTAGCTCTTACTGATTAATAAATTCAACTTTCCCTCAATATCCCAAAAGACCATTTGGATTTTAGAAGCAAAGTTGTGGAGAAACTTGGGTATCTGTTTTAAAAATCTATCTGCATTCTGATTAGAGGTGTTTTAAAATGTGAAGAGGGTTTGCCCTCTTTGAAAATAAAAAGCAGCATTTCCAGCTGGGACCCTGCTAGTGTGGTTACTAAGGAGACCAATTGACTGTAGGTGCTGTAATTAATCAGCCAATTTCAAACAGCCAAATAACCTCTCCCCTTTGATAGGGGAAAATTGCTGGGTGGGTGGAGGTCCCCAAAGTCCAACATGGGAGCCCAGCCATGGCTGCCTTCTTCGCCCTGTACTCTCTCTACTGACATTTTCCAGTGGTTGTTTTAAGAGCTTCTAAGGGTACCTGTTAGAACTGAATGGATCTAATTCTCGCCACCATCCTGGCTTGGGCCTCTCTATTGCAAGAGGATAGCAATGCCCTGGTAGTCTTGCTCAATAGGTTGAGCACATCATCCCATGAACCCAGAGGTCCCTGGTTTGATTCCCCATAGGGTACATGCCCAGGTTGTGGGCTCGATCCCCAGTAGGGGATGTGCAGGAAATGTTTCTCTCTCTCCCTTCTTCTCCCTTCCTCTCTCTCTCTCTCAAAAAAACCAACTAAAACATATTATTTTTAAAAGAGGATGGCAAGCTGGCATGACAGAAGTAAATGTCCACCGCCTCACAGTCACTAGAAAGAAGGCCGCATGCCCTTTCCTCTCCAGTGACTTTAATAAGCACACACTGCCGGTCAGAAGACAGGGCAGCTTGCTGCTCGGTGACAAGTTGCCCCATCGGAGGGAGGCCATGGCCTCAGAGATGCCATGATTCAGCAGCAAAACGCCAAGGACAAAGTCTTTATGTGTTCGTGAGCACCACACAGTCTGTACCTTTCCTAGTCCTCTTCTGCTTTCCCAAGGGGCAAGGCTTTTGTACCCCACACAACAGGGCTGTAAACTCCCTCTGGGATCCCTCCTGCCTTCTCCTCCATGCATCGTAGGAGACAGCCCACCACAATGCACCCTCCTTCAACCCAGAGAGGCCTTTCAGGTCATTGGGTTCAACTCTTCAATTTGCTAAATAAGGGAGAAGTTCAGAGAAGTTAAGTGGTTTCCACTTTTGCTTTTTCTTTCCTCAACTGCAAGGGAAGAAAAGCCCTTGGGTTCCGAACACCTTGGAAATGACTAGGTGCTCAAAGAAAGGCATGTCATGCCAGGTGATTTTCCACTACGTATAAGGGAGCATGGTAGATTCAAGTTATCAATAAATAGCTCCAGTGAACAGCCTGTCTAGCTACCCACTCTGTCCTGTGCCTTTGTAGTCTCCATCCAACCTGGCTCCATCCAACCAGTCTATGGCCTTGTGACTGCCTTTAGCTACCAAATGCAGTAAAAGCAGTGCAGTGCCAGCTCTGAGCATAGGCTCCAAAGGACTCTACATGCTTCTGTTCATTGCCTTGCTTGGCTGTACTTGCTTGTGCTTGCAGCTCAGCCTTACTATGAGATCATGCCAAACCAGCCTGCTGAACGGCTATGAGAAACACATGAAGGATAAAACACACCAAGGTGCTCCCCGCTGGCAGCCAACCACCCTCTTGAAGCCAACCTGAAGCTGACTGCAGAAGAACCGCCCTGCTGACCCCATCCTACATGGCTAATTTGCAGTATCATCAGCCAAATAAATGGGTTGTTGTTTAAACCTCTAACTTTGGTGTGTCTCGTTATGCAGCAAAAGCTAACTGAAATATATATTTGAGTGTTTTCTCTTTTTAAAAAAAAAAGTTGTAGTTTGGAAATCGATAATTGGCATGGCAGCTTCATAGTCATCAGAATCCTTCTATCTTTATGCTCCATCATCTTCAGTCCATGATTTTTATCCTCAAAGCTGTTTTATGATCCAAGATGGCTGCAAGAGCTCCAGCCATCACATAGATGTTCCAGGCAGGAAAGAGGGCAAAGAAGAGGACTCTTCTAGCTAAATTGGCCCCCTTTATTTTTTTAACTATATTTTTATTGATTTCAGAGAGGAAGGGAGAGGGATAGAAACATCAACAATGAAAGAGAATCACTGATTGGCTGCCTTCTGCACGCCCCATCCCTGGGATCAAGCTCACAACTTGGGCATGTGCCCTGACTGGGAATTGACCCATGACCTCCTGGTTCACAGGTCAATGCTCAACCACTGAACCACATCAGCCAGGCTAAACTAGCCCCCTTTAAACAGTGTTCCTGGAATCCCCATACGATGATTAGTAGTTTTATTCTCATTGGCTATCCTTAGCTGCCAGCAAAGCTGGCCTTTTAACAGAACAGATTGCCACCTAGCATAAAATCAAGGGTACTGTTAGTCAGGAAGAACATGCGTGTGAGTATTGGGTAGACAACTAGCAATATCTGCCGTGGCATGTGTTCAATCAAGCTCCAGACCTGGGACCCCAATACACACATATCAGGGTGCAAAACTGACCACAGGTCACGCTGACCTCTCAGAGTACAGAGTGGTGGCGTTGACCTGTAGTAACCAAGGGTAAGGTTCCGGCAACAGAGATCTAGTAGGAAAACTACAGTATGCTAGTCTCCTGGGCCCTTTTGCTATGAATATTGATGGAAGGGAAATTTGATTGTTAGAATGTGTTGCTCTTTACCTAGGGCAGTATGTTCTTGCTTTCCTTCGTCCTCTTTTGGTGAGATATAATTCACATAACATAAAATTTACCATTCTTAAGCATGCACCTAAATAGTTTTCAGTAGATTCACTGTGGCGCAGTCGTCAGCACTGATTCCAGAATATTTCCCCCACCCCAAAGAGAAACCTCAGCCCTCTCAGCAGTCGGAGCACATACTTCCTCTCATCCTTCTCCACCCAGCTTCGGGATGAGGGGAGAGCCTGACTTGTCACATGAGAAGGTGCCTGAGCTCCTTGGACAACATGGACTCCAACCCAGAGATTCTGGGATATTTTCAGATCTTGGTAAGGCCAAGGGGGAGGTCCTGGTGTGATTGGCCTACCCTAGGGCAGGAAACAGAGGGCTCCCTGAGGACGCTGCAGAATCTAAATGCTCCCTGTCTGGGCTGCCTGTGGGCTACCTCCCTGCAGGTGAGGAAAGGAGGCTCCGCTCTGGGGGGTGGGGGGAAGCCCCTTCAACACCTTCCAACTCCAAGGCACTTGGGGTGACACCCAGAAGTACAGCGGGAGTTTGAAAAGCGTTCTGTTGCCCTGGTTGGTGTGGCTCCGTTGGTTGAGTGCCATCCCCTGCACTGTAAGGTCACTGGTTCAATTCCTGGTCAGGGCACATGCCCAGGTTGCAGACTTGATCCCCAGGTGGGGTGCATATGGGAGGCAGCCAATCAATGTTTCTCACATCAATGCTTCCCTCTCTCTCCCTCTCCCTTCCTCTCTCTACAATCAATAAAAACATTTAAAAGAAAAAGGCATTCTGTTGCGACACTGGATGTTAACAGGGACTTTTAAGATCCCATTAGCATTATTTAATGTGAAAACGGTGGAGGGGATGCAGAATTCACAGTTATTAAATGTCTTAGGGCCCAGCTGGTCTGGCTCAGTGGATAGAGCGTTAGCCTATGGACTGAAGGGTCTCCAGTTCAATTCTAGTCAAGGGCACATGCCTGGATTGTGGGCTTGATCCCAGGGGGTTGGGGGGCATGCAGGAGGCAGCTGACCAGTGATTCTCCCTCTTCACTGATGTTTCTCTTTCCTTCTCCCTTCCTCTCTGAAATCAATAAAAATTTTTAAAAAATAAAATAAAGGTCTTATGTGTTTTTCTGCTCACAACCATCCCAGAAGGTGTTAGACCCATTTTACAGGCAGGGGGCCTGAGGTGCTCAGAGAGAAGTAACTTGCTCTGATAGCCGAGCCAGAATTGCAGACGCTTTAGTCTAAGTCTGAAGTCTCAATGTTTTACACTGGGCCGTGCTGAGGGCACCTGTGAAATGCCTCCTGACCCAGCCCCTGGCAGGTGGAGTGGCTCCCTAGGGTGGCATAGCTGCTGCCTGTGGGGCCGTGACAGGAGGCGGGGGCTCAGCTCAGCCCTGGGCTTCTCCGAGCCAGTGGGAGCTTCCCCTCCTTCTGCCCGCTTATTCTTTACTCCTCAGGCAAAAAGGTTGCTCAAGGAGACTCGAGGACGGGGGTCTGCCTCGTCCCTGTCACCAGGAGCCTTTTTTCCTGACTGACTGACCAGAAAGGACTGTCAGTCCTCACAGCGCCTCTGGAAGCCAGGGGAGGCAGCTGTGGGATCCTGGCTGAGCCAAGTCCAGGTGAAGCGGGCTGGAGAATGAATGGGCTGGTGGGGAGGTTGGGATGTCACAGGTCTGCGCCCAGAGCCGGTGGGGCGGGCACCAGCCAGGAGGGAGTGTAGGTTCTGCTGTTGGCTTGCTTCAGGGGGTCAGCGTGTGTATGTGTCATCGAGGTGGGCAGGGAAGGGGAGGGCTGTGCGTGGGGGGCGGGGGGGTGGAGGAGAGAAGGATATATATGCTGGTGTGGTTGAGACGGCAGAACCGAGCCTCGCATCCGAGGGAGCCGGGCTACTGACAGCTCTCAGGTAGGCAATGCATGCGCACCCCGGCCGGAGACTCGGTGCTGGGAGCCTCGGGGGGAAGCCAGGCAGCAGGGGCTCTCCCTCAGCCCCCCTCCTTTGTCCAGCGTGGATGCTGCTGTCCCCCTGCGAAAGGATTTCTTCATTCGCTTTATTTTCAATGCTCGGATGGAGGGTGGAGGGGAGCCTGGAGGTTTTTATCCTAAACACAGACGCAGAAGAAAGAGCCGAACTTGGAGACGAGGAAAAGTTTGGATTTAGCAGATGTGGCCCCTACTTTGTCGTTCCTATCTGTTGAGGAAAGGGGACTGTGCATGTGAGGGTGCAGAAGGGGCAGGTTTGGGGGGCTGGCTTTCAGGGCAGCCCTGGGAAGACCCCCTAAAACCCGGAGTGATTTCTCTGTGCAGCTTACTTCCTTTCTTCCCTTCCCTCCTAGTGTGTTCAGGCTGGTGGGTTTGGATTTGGGTTTCAGCCCCGAGGGAACCCTTCTCCGATATGCACTGAATAGGGATTGTGAGTGATGATGTGGGGAGTCGGAGCTTTGTGTGGGACCGGCCGGGCTCGCCCTGTGTGAATTCCATGTTGATTTCTGAAGGGATGACCTTGGTCTCCCGGACCCTGAGTCCTTTTGAGGTCTCGTCTCTTTCTTTGTATCCTTCTCCTCCTGCCCATCTCTCATGACAGGTCTCTGCCCGGTCCTGTGGGAGAGGATGTGCCGAAGTCATCCAAACTCTCTGGCTCACTCTCCGCCTCCTTTTCTCTCTCCTTCTCTCTTTGTGCTCTCTCTCTCCCTGCGTGCCTCTCCCCTCCCTCCATTACCCATCCTTTCCTCCCCCATCTCCTTCTGAACATGGACAAGTTCTGGGGGAATTTCAAGTCAGGCAGGATGCTTCAGGAAATGGACTCTTTCAAGCGAGCTGCTATGGACTTGCATACCCCGATCCCGGGCTCAAACATCTGTGTTTCGCCTCCTCGAGCAGAGCAGCCCGTAATTGCCCCAATTATAACCCGTAACGTTGTTCACGAGTCTAACAAAAGATGAGCTCTGCGTGGCATTCGCCACCGAGCCTCCAGCGGAGTTCTCCACATGGAGGGGCACAGGAAGCGCCTGGCTTCTTAGCAAAACCTCCCCACGAGCCCGCGGCTCTTCCCCTGCCTGCCGCTGCCGCAGGCACACTCCTTCCTCGCGTGTGTGCAGGGCGGTAGGGAAACACGCTGTGCCCTTCCACGGATGCTGCGATGCCTTGAACAGAAAAGGGATCGGTGATCCTGTGTGCTTGCGAGTCTTCTGCAGGGTAGGGTCCCCGGAATGCCCGTCCCCAACCTCCTCCACCTTAGTAAAAGCAGCTTCCTCTGTCCCGCGTGCTGTGCGTCGAGGGCGACGGGGTGCAGCCCCGGGGTCGTGTTGGCGGTGCAGCTGTCTGAGGAGCGGCAGCCCGGGCTTTATCAGCTGGAGGCTGAGGGTCCTCCGGTCTCCAGGGAAGAGATTTTGCATTATCAATGAAGGGAGTAATTGCGCGATGAGGCTCGAACCCGTGCTCTCTGGAGCCCGTAACAGGAGCTGTCACAAAGCTATTCCATATTCATTCAATCAGACATTTATCTTCCCCACCCCACCAGGCAGGGGAGGTGCGCGGCAGAGGCGATAATAACAGCCTTGCACATGTGTGCAGTGATTTGCATCAACACTTTCACACCCATTATCCCCGGCAACAGCCCGGGGAGGCGGTGTCACTATCTCGGTGGTGCAGTGGGGAACTGAAGCTGAGAGGTTAAACCGTTTGTGCAGGACGCGGCAGACAGAGGACTGAGCTCAGCCCTGCGAAGTCCAGTCCGGCGCATCGCCCGCGTTGGGCCAGGGGTGCTCACAGAGGGGTGGTGACTGGGGTGGGGCAGCACAAACACGGGGAAACAATTAGCCGAGGAGGCTAGCTGTAATTAAGTCCTAAATCGCGTGGTCCAGACAGCAAGTGTTGGAGGGATTCCCGGGAAGCAGCGTTGGCCCCAGCGCCTGCAGGGATGCGAGCGAGGCAAGGGAGGATGTGAATGGGTCTGTCTAGGGATTTAGAGAGAAAGGCGGCAGCCAGGACAAAGGCAGAGAGGAAGGGCAGAGGCACTCCATTGATTGAAACCTACAGGCAGGGACCTAAACACGCTTACTGTGCCGGCCTGCGTGGCTCGGTGGTGGAGTGTCAACCTATGAAACAGGCGGTCGCTGTGGGATTCCCAGTCAGGGCACGGGCCGGGGCGCAGACTCGAGCCCCAGTGTAGGGTGTGTAGGAGGCAGCCAGTCAATGGTTCTCTCTCATCATTGATACTTCTCTCTCCCTTTCCTTTCCTTTCTGAAATCCATACAAGTATATTTTATCAATAAATAAACATGCTTATGTTGTGCTAAGACACACACGGATGCACCTAAGCACACGGACAGACACTCACACACACCATAGGGATGTGAGCCTTCGGGTGAGGGTTCCACATGTTTATCAGCGTGGTTCCGTGAACAACAGCTCCCAAAGCCAGAGAAGAAACCCTTGAAACTGACCAGCTCTGGGCCTGGGTGGGGCTGCTCATCAGACACCCCAGGGAGGGGAGGGCCTCTCTCCTGAACCATCAGGACAGCAGCCTCACCGGCTTGAATTACTGGGAACTAACTCATTCGGCAAACTGGGTTTTCTAAACACTTTTATTTAAATGCCTGTAGGTGCCCCCACGATCTGACACGCAGGGCTCCTGCTAACCACAAGCTAGCTGTGAGACCTGGGGCACCCCAATTTGGGGGCCGGTTCTCTGGGCATCTCCCTTCATAGGCCACGATCACAATTCATCTGGACGGTGCATGATCCAGGGGGGTTTCCAATACCAGCAGTGGCCGGCGCCTGCAGAAACACAGTATCCCGCCTGCTCTGAAGGCCCTGGCTTGGCAGGTGAAGGGGAGAGATGGCCTCCCAAGAGTCCTGGGTCTCGGTGACGATGTCACTGAGTCACCACCCAGCCAGGGCTCTGCCGCCCCATGAGAGCTCAGAGCCAACCTCCCCCAACCCCACTCCCTTCTCATCCAGCTGAGAAATATGTGTGGTGTTCCCAATGGGAGCCTCCCAGGGCCGGCAAAACACACCTGCCAGCTCTCTCAGGCCCCAGCCAATACCGCCAGATGTGACCAGGGCCCGGCACTCCACTGACCTTCAGGACGCGAAGGCTTTGTTGTTTACGGTGTTATCTTTCGTCTTTTGCACTTATAATGTATAGGAATAAGTAAATGGGGAAAGCATGCTCAACACCTGACCGCTGCTGGCATAAAGTCAAAGAAGCTTGAAGTTGATCGGTCTGGATCCATTCCTCGTTTGCTTACCTCTGTTTTCTAATCTACTTGAAAATAACACTGAGTGATTTCAGTATAAAAGTAAATATACTTTTACATTTTCATTTTAATGGTTTTGACATGATGTGTGGAACTGTGGGGCAGAATCAGGAAGATCAGCTGCTCAGTGTTATAGAGGCCTGATGGAAACAGTGCCTGGTGACCCCCCTCTTCCCCCCCCACCCTCCCCTGAGCCCCAGGCTGAGCTATTACCATGGCCTCCCTTCCTGTGCTGCCCCGAAGCTGCTTCCCCATGAAACCCTTAACTTCTCTCTATATCCTCCCTTCTGGCTTCCCCTCGGAGGGAGAGCACAAATAACGGCCAACTTAGAAAATCCACAATATTAACCATCTCATCCCACCGTCTCTTCTTAGAGAAGGGGAAACGGAGGCCCAGAGAAAGGGTGTCGCTCAAGACCCCACTGCTGTTGACAGAGTCGGAGCTTGAGCCCAGGACTCTGGCTTCCATACTCAGGGCTCCCGCCCGTTCCTTGCTCACCAGCACCGGGCACACTTGGTCTGCGCAGGGCGGGGACTGGCTTTGGCCTCCATCTCCTCTCTGCCCATCCCCTCTCCCCAAATGGGAATGTTAGAGCCAAAAAAGGGGGCTTTTTGAACATAAGCGTATTAGTCAGAGGAAGAGAAGAAACAAAAGAGGCCTCCCTCCGCAGCAGCTGGTGAACAAGCGACGTGTGGGCGTCCGGTCTGCAACGGGGCATAGAAAGGGGGCGTGTGGGAGACAAACCCCTGTGCTCACGAACAATTCCTCCGTGAACGGGGCAGAAGCAACAACAGAGAGGGGAGCCCAGAGTTCAGGGCAGAGGCAGGTTCTCAGAACGAATTCAGCTCCACAAAGGCTGAGAGATAGCCACGAAGATTGTGAGCTTGGGAACCCTGTGGTCTTATTCCTCTTCCTCAAGCCTCAGTCTTCTCCATGGTACCATGGGGACAATGGCCCTTATCCCATGGCACCGATGCTTATAAGCTATTAGCACAGCGTCTGGCACACAGTATTCTTAATATAATTGTAATGTAATTACTATTAAATATATAAATGGAGACCATCCCAACAAGGTTCCTCCAGAAAAGCAGAACTGGCCAGTGGACGCTGTGGTTGCCCACCAGAGCACAGCATTTGGTGTCAAAGTGCCTGAGTTTGAGTCCTGGATCTGCTATTATATAAGCTAGATGCTCTTAGGCAAGCTGCCCAACCTTACAAACCTATGTTCATCTCAAAAAGGGAAGTAATGTTCACCCTAGATCATAAGGCTGCATGTGAATATAAAAATCTTCTGTAACCTGTAGAAAACCTGTAGCTACCCTTGAGATGGATGGGGAGGATGGGGATGTGTATGCTTCCAGCAAGAAGATCGCCCCCTCTTCCCTTTTCCTCTAAAAGCACCCAAATGACAACCTGGCTGTTAGGTCACAGCACAAGACATAATTCACTTTTACCTTCGGCTAAAGCTTCATACATAATTCTCCAAACAGATCAGCAACTAATTACATTGTCCTTGGAAGCAAGATTACATGCAAATAGATTAAGTCTAAAACACAGGGGTATTTTATCTTCATAAACAGCGAAGCACAATTAAATTTAGGAGGTGTCATTTCCAAGCTGAAAGGTGATTAAACATTTCTTTATTCAATACGAGATGTCCAGATCTCTAACTAGGATGGTATCACCACATGGAAGTGTAGGCTGGGCTCGGGTTACCAAGTGAAATGCTAGCTAAGTAAAATTCAAACATACTTAGAGAACATTTTTTACTGATAGTATTGTCCAATAAAACGAGAACAAATATAAAAACCTGTCATCACTCCCATTTTGCGGAAGACTGAAGCTCTCAGTGGAGAAAAAAACTTGCCCAAAGTCACAGTTACAAAGTGTAAAGATTGAACATAAATATCACTCATGAATTAACTAATTACACGCCTTCATTCAGATGTCATTAACTTACATACAGAGCTACCAAAAAAAAAAAAAAAAACACAAGCCTTCTGAAGAATGAAATTCATATATGAATTTCCAGTAAAGTTCAAAATCCAACTTAACCCAGAACACACTAATACTAGGTGTCAGAAGTACCAAAAAGTACAAAACGTTGCCCCTTTTCTATGGATAATTACATATATTTTGATTTTTTACGTTTATCAATCTCATTTAAATATCACAAACCACCTGGGAGATAGGATGGTGGTCATTCTCGTTTTAAGGATTTGTTCTCATTTTAGAAGAGAATGAATAGCACTGAGCATGGATGATTTTTTTATAATAGGTGGGGTCACTTGCCTGGGTTGTGGGCTCAGTCCCCAGTGTGGGGCATGCAGGAGGCAGCTGATCAATGATTCTCTCTCATCACTGATGTTTCTCTCTCTCCCTCTCCCTCTCCCTTCCTCTCTGAGATCAATAAAAATATATTTTTAAGTGAGGGGTGGGACCCAGAGGGGGGTGAGGGAGGTTGGATGAGCAGGGAGGGCCAGGCTAAGGCCAAGTAAACTTCATAAAGTTACCCAAGTGCCAAACTACAGAAGGCCCACCCTGGGAATGCAGGAAGGCTACCAAGTGGAACACATGTTCCACGGCCCAAGAGCTCATCTTCTTCCTGCTCCTCCCCTACAACTCATTTACTCAGAATTTGAGATAACAAATATCAGTCAAACCATCAAACATTTCCTGGGTGGGCAAGTTGTCGAAGTTAATACTGTTCAGCTGGAGAGGTTTTTTTTTGTTTTGTTTTTTTGTTTTGTTTTTATTTTTTACAGAGAGGAAGGGAGAGGGATAGAAAGTTAGAAACATTGATGAGAAAGAAACACCAATCAGCTGCCTCCTGCACACCCCCAGCTGGGAATGTGCCCACAATCAAGGTACATGCCCTTGACTGGAATCGAACCTGGGACCCTCAGTCTGCAGGCGAACGCTCTATCCACTGAGCCAAACTGGTCAGGGCTGGTGAGTATTTTATTAACATCTTTCACAACTTATCAGCTCGGCCTATGCAGACATGTATTGCAATTTTGTGTTAACAACGAAAGGAAGCAGTGCCTTTTCTCCCAGCCTCCCTTTCTTCTGTGGCATCCAGGTGCTGCCATCATGTGGCTGCAGAGAGCACAGCCATGCCATTCCAGACAGATTCCGCACAAATATCTCCAGGTTAGAAAGACTCAAATTTAGTAGAATAAGAAATGTAAAGGCAAATCTCTAATTAAACAAAGACCTATGCAAATGGTCCTTAGTTCAATATATTGGCTTATACGGTGGCTATTTAGACCTCAAGATACTCCTGAGTTTTGAAAACTCTTCAAAAGAACCTGTAAGTGGTGACAGGCTTTCACAGCTTGTCTACCAACACCTACGTGACCCATACAAACTCTGCATGTAGCACTGTTCCACCCTGCCTCGTGGCCAAGTGTAACCAGTCCACTGGCAAAAGGTGTATGGGCTTCCAGCTTAGGGTGGCACACTGCATCGCCCCGGAACAAAACTGGTTCCCACTCCCCAATCTGCACAAGTAGCTCATAGACACTGTCAGTGATGCACATGCTGAAGTGGCCCCTGGGCCGTCAGCACCCTGGGCCATCAGCACCTTGGGCCCCTAGTGAGGCAGATTTCTAGACACTCCCCAACTCTACCTCTTCTAAGGAGAAGGAAGAGGGCTCCTAAGATACTCGACTGTCATTTGTCAGACTTTCTGAGCACTTCCTAAGTCCCTGACCCTGAGTGCTGGAAACAGAGAACCCTGGAATATGATCCTTTTTCTTCAGGAAGTCGTGGGTCAGGGGGAGAAACACACACAGCTGTCCCAGTTCACAGGGGAATGTGGAAAGTGCCCTGCGAGAGGTGAGGAGAGTGTTATCGAGGGAAGGCTGTGTGCTGAACCCTTTGTTTAAGAAACTTTTATATAGTATATAGTATATATGTGCCAGGTGCTATATTAACTGCTTACAAGCATTAACCAGTTAGTTGTCATAGGAGATAGATACTATGTTGTTCCATTGTCACAGTCTGCAGCGACGAGCTGATGGGAACACGCCAGACTCAACCGCTCTGCGACACAGGGCCGTGGCTCCCATCTGACAGGCGCCAGAGGTTCCCTCGCTTCCCGCTGTGATGTGCTGCATCTCGATGCCGCAGCAGCAGAGATGCTCGCAGCTGAGACCAGGGGGTGGAGGTGGCTTCCCAGAGGGGATGACTCTGAAGCTGAGTATGAAGTATGAGTTGGAGACATGTATTCTGGGTAGAAGGAAGAGAAAGTGCCAAGACACAAAGCCATTAAGGACCCGATAGAGTCGGGAATGACAGGTGACTCACCGGGACGATAGCGGAGACACAGGGTGAGTAACAGGAGTGGTGCTATGTCCCAGCAGGAGTTAGAGAATTATCTTCAGTGCAGCCATTGGATTTGAAGATGGTTTGGTAGGAGGTCAGATCATTAGGCAGACAAATTAGGAGACTATCACAATAACCAAGGCAATGAATCCCAACTAAGGTACTCACCCTTGGAATAGAGAGGAAAAACTGCATTGGAGATATATTCATTTGTACAGATGAGTGTGCTCAGTGATCCTTAAATTCATTACAGGATCAATTTAAAGAGGAAAAGGGAAAACAGAACATCTTTCAGACAATCCTACATAAAGAATATAAACTTCTGATCTGACAATGATTGGAGCTATCCTATCTAATAAAAGAGTAATTTGCAGATTGACCATCACTCCAACACACAAGAGGGCTGCCTCCATGTGGTCAAAGATCCTGCCCCCATGTGGACACAAGATGGCCACCACAAGATGGCCAGCAGGAGAGGGCAGTTGGGAGGGAGTGGGCCTGCAAGGGAGGGCAGTTGTGGGCAATCAAGCCTGCAGGGGAGGGCAGTTAGGGGTGACTAGGCCAACAGAGGAGGGAAGTTGGGGGCAAATAGGCTGGCAGGGGAGCAGTTAGACATCAATTAGGCTGGCAGGGTAGTGGTTAGCAGGTGATCAGGCTGGCAGGCAGAAACTGTTAGGGGCGATCAGGGAGGCAGGCAGGTGAGCAGTTTGGAGCCAGCAGTCCTGGATTGTAAGAAGGACGTCTGATTGCCCATTTAGGCCCGATCCCTGGTAGGATCAGGCCTAGACGGGCAGTCGGACAACCCTCAAGGGGTCCCAGATTGAAGACAGTGCAGGCTGGGCTGAGGGACATCGCCTGCCCCCCCCCCCATGCATGAATTTTGTGCACCGGGCCTCTAGTTATCTTATAACCATGTATTTGTTCATTTTTTATTGGTATGGTTTTTATTGAGTTTTATAGAGAGAGGAAAGGAGAAGAATAGAGAGATAGAAACATCATTGATAGGCTATCTCCTGCCTGCCCCCCACTGGGGATCAAGCACACAATCCAGGTTTGTACCCTGACTGGGAATCGAACCAGTGACTTCTTGGTTCCTTGGTTGACACTCCACCATTGAGCCACAGACATGGAGATACATATATATGTCTGGTCCTATGCTTTGCATGGGATAGCAAGGTGAGCGAACATGCTGGCCCTGTGCTCAGGAAATTAGCTCACAGCTAGCAGGAGAAACCGACAAGGAACCTGCAGCCTCCTGAAAGAGGGAATTCTGGGATGCAGGGCATTCCTGGCAGAGGCGAGGAAGGCTGGGGAGGATGAGATGAAGTACATGAGTCACACATAAATCTCATATTTTACACATCTCACTCTTGCACAACACTACACAAAACGTCCCTTAGAGTTCTCATTGTATCTTCGCATCAGCCCCGTGACAAGGCAGGTACCACTGAATGACAGACACGGGTTGTGAGAAATGCATCATTCGTGATTTCACAGCTGTATGAACAACACAGAGTGCACTTACACAAACCTAGATAGATGGTAGACCCACCACACACCCAGGCTCCCTGGTATAGCCTATTGCTCCTAGACTATAAGCCTGTACAATATATTACTGTACAAAACACGAGATTAAGTCAAACTTAAGAGAAAAGGATGCAACCATGAGATGCGGTGAACACAAAATTGAGGAGGCTGCTCCTGGGGTAGCAGAGCATACGGTTTTACTTTTTTTATAAGGAGAAAGAGCACACTCCACATAACGATGAAAAGTATTGTGTATAAATACATAAATCTGTGGCACAGCCATTTATTATCAGCATTACGTACCGTACATAACTGTACGTGCTGCTCTTTTGTAGCCTGCAGTTCAGGTTTGTTTGCGCCAGCAGGAGCAACACGGTGTGTACTGTGTGTACTGTGACATTCCCATGGCTACCACATCACCAGGTGATAGGAACTTCTCAGCTCCATTATAATCCCATAGACCAGGGGTCGGCAAACCACAGCTTGCGAGCCACAGGCGGCTCTTTGGCCGCTTGAGTGTGGCTCTTCCACAAAATACCACGTGCAGGCGCAAACGTACAGTGTGATTGAAACTTCGTGGCCCGTGCACAGAAGTCCGTTTTCGGCCTGGGCGAGTCTATTTTGAAGAAGTGGTTCTAACACCAAGCCACACTCAAAGGGCCAAACAGCCGCATATGGCTCGCGAGCCACGGGTTGCCGACCACTGCATAGACCACCGTCATATGTGTGGTCCGTTGTTGACCGAAACGTCATTATGTGGCACATGACTATCTTCCCCTTTGACAGCTCTGAATGCCGAGGCTGGGAGAGACTGTCTCAAGGTCACACACTCAGTTGCAAAGCGAGGCCTTCAGCTCCCTCAAAGTGCCCGTGCATGTTGAGGCCAGCTGGGTGGCAGAACTCACAGGGGCGCTCTCCCGGGAGCCCTGGCACTGGCCCTCGTCTGGGCCTCTGGCCTGGCTAACAGGAGCAGAGCCCTGTGCCCTTGACGGCCCCCTGCCTCCAGGGAGGGGGACCTCAGCCAGCACTGTCCCTCCTGAAGAGTGTCTTTCCTGCATCCCCTGTGTGAGGGTCTCTGCCAGAGGCTGTTCTAATTGCTGCCCACCCTCCCCTGTTTCAGCATCTTGCCTCCCGCTCCTGCACCATGAAAACCCTGCTCTGTGACCTCCTGCTGCTCAGCCTCTGCTCCAGCGTGTCCAGCAGCTGTCAGAAGGACTGTCTGACCTGCAGAGAGAAGCTCCGCCCAGCTCTCGACAGCTTCGACCTCGAGGTAGGCCGTCTCCTCCTCCCCAGCTCCTCCAGAGCAGACCCTGAATGAGAAACTGAGGCCTCGCCCCGAGGTCACGTGACGTGTCCCATGTCACGCGGTTGTAGGGGAACAGAAACAGACGTGAGCATCCTCCCAGGGCAAACCCAAATGCATAAATCTGTAACATATTTATGTTCACTTTACCACGTTCAATTAAAGGCCTGGCCACGCTGCCATTCTGTCCCATCATTAAAATAGTGCATACTCATGTTAGAGAGTTTGGCAAATTAGAGAAGTTTTTTAAAAAGAGAGCTGAAATCACATTTAATATACCAGTCAGAGAAGAATTCTATTGTTTTCTCTTGCTTTAGTATGCCAGGATAATTCCCATTTCCCCGGATTACTAAACAAGTTATTTCTCTCTGTGAATACAGTATAACTTGTTTAAGCATCCCTCCCACCCGAGTTAAATATGTTTGCTGACCTCCATTGCTAATATAACAGATAATTTTGCAAATAATCACCTAAAATGCTCTTTTTTAAATTTTGTATTTGAAGTGCAAATCTGACATTGAATTTCTTTTCTTTTTATTAAATAAGCTGTTTTCCCCACTGCCTTTTTTTATTGTTGCTGTTAATCCTCACCCAAGGATATTTTTTCCATTGATTTTTAGATAGCATGGAAGGTGGTAGCGGGGGGGGGGGGGGGGGGGGGGAGGGAGAGAGAGAGAGAAAGAGAGAGAGAGAGAAGCATTGATATGAGAGAGACACATTGATTGATTTCCCTTCACACGAACCCCAGCCAGTGCTGGGGAGGAACCTGCAACCCAGGTATATGGCCTTGATGAGAAATAAAACCCATAGCCTTTCAGTGTGCTGGTCAACACTCTAACTACTGAGCCATATGGACCGAGGCCCCACTGCTTTTATTTTTATCTAAATAGTTATTCCTCTCTCATGAAATCCAATGTAATTCCATTATTATTTTCTCTTTGTAGTTAGATAAACTCCTTTCAAAATATGCCGTGTTTCAAACTCCTTAATCTTTAAAGCAACCAAAAGTAACTATGTCCCTTAAGGTGAATGTACAAACATAGAAACCAAGCATTCGGGCTGGGCCAAGGCACCAGCGGTGAGCAGACGCCCAATAGGCCTCAGTGCCAAGCTCTTCCTGCCCTGTGGCTTTTCAAGCCTGTTTTCTGAGCAGTAATAACTGCTCATCACGAAAAGAATTCCCAGATAACCCTTTCTACGTGTATCCGTCCCTCTCATTCACCCGCCATGGTTTTTCTGACTAGGACAAGGGATCCAAAGGTGAGCAGGTGGATGAGCCTTGCAACCAGTGGGAGAAGAATCCACAGTTCCTCTGAGAGAGAATAATTACTGGTGCTGGGGGAACACAGAGCAGTGGACCCCAACCTGGTCTAGAGCAGCAGAGAGTGCTTTTGGAGAAACTGAATCTCTAAGGAGACCTAAACTTGAGTGGGAGTGAGCCCAGCCAGCATGACTCAGTGGTTGAGCATCGACCTATGCACCAAAAGGTCACGGTTTGATCCCCCGTCAGGACACATGCCTTGGTTGTGAGCTTGATCCCCAGTGTGGGGCATGCAGGAGGCATGATCAGTGATTCTCATCATTGATGTTTCTCTCCCTCTCCCTTCCTCTCTGATATCAATAAAAATATTTTTTTTAAAAAAGATGAGTGGGAGTGAAGAGGCAGCGAGTGGGCCCCAAGTGATAAAGGGAGGCAGGGGGCAAGTGGGGAGAGTGGAGGAGGGGCATTTGCAAATGCCTATATGAGGGAGGGGCATGGCATTTAAGGAACTGAGAAAAGCTGAGTTTGGCTAGAGCACAGAAGGCCCTCATGTCTTTTCTGTGAGGTTTAAAAGTTCATCCACAATCTCTTTCCCTTGGTCTTAGTAAACAGAGTCGACAACTAGTTTGCATGTAGACCAGTGAAGGCGTTGATGAAGCAATAATCTCGTAATTGCCACACTGCTAAGATTCTCTGCTTGCAGCCTAGACCAGACAGGAGGTTATGCACAAATTCCCTTAATCACTAGCTGTAAGTGCAACCCTTTATTTCCCACTCAAAAAAAGCACTTGGACTCAAAAGATCTCTCTGTACATCCATGTCCACAGCAGCATTATTCACAATCTCCAAAAGGTGGAGACAACCCAAGTGTCCATCAACAATGAACAGATCAACAAAACGTGTATGTACAGACAATGGAATATCACTCAGCCTTAAAAGAGACATTCTGGCATTTTACCCACGTGGGTGAGACTTGCAGACATCTTGCTAAGTTGCAGAGCGTGCTCAGAAAAAGCCACACACAAAACTCAAAAGGACAGGTCGACCCAAGGCGGTGGGAAGGCACATCCGTGTTTCACAATCAGGTGTGACATTTTTTACAAGGAGGCCATGTAATTTGTGAATGACTTTCACAGGACAAAAGGACAAATAATGTCCGATTCTACTTATAGTCGTCAGCAGTCAAATTCATGGAAACAGAAAGTAGAAAGGTGGTTTGCTGGGGCTGGGAGGAATGGGGAGTAGGAATTTGATGGGCATGGAGTTTCACAAAGGGAAGATAGAAACGTGCTAGAGATGGATGGTGGTGACTATGGCACAACATTGAAAGTGTACTTAATACCACCAAGAGTACGCTTAAAAACGGTTAAAACAGTAAAGTTGGTGTTTTGTGTATTTTATAATAAAAGAAAGTATTTGGAACTTAACTATAAGGATAGCCCTGAGTCTGCTCTAATGTATATTTTTAATTTACCTTTGTTGTTGAAAATATTATAGATGTCTTATTTTTTTCCCAATGACCTCCTCCATCCTTTCCCCACCATTCCCAGGCCTTCCCCACACTATTATCTGAGTCCATGGGCTATGCATTTCCTATCTAATAAAAGAGTAATATGCAAATTTGACGGTACCTTTGCCACACCCACAAGCCACACCCACAAGCCACACCCACAATCACGCCCACCAGCCAATCAGGAGCTAATTATGCAAATAAACCCCAACCAAGATGTCTGCTGCCACTGAGAGCAGGAGGAAGGCTTGGGTTTCCCCGGCAACAGAGGAAGCCAAGCTCTCTGCCTCCCTAGGCCTCCACTCAATGTTACAAAGTTTCAATTATAAAAGATACAGAAATGGTGGCAGTCATTGAGCTGGAGAGAACAGAGGCTTGGGTTTCCCTGGCAACGGAGGAAGCCAAGCTTTTAGTCTGCTGTTGCTGGTCTAGGCCTCCACTCTAGGCTACAAAGTTTCAAACAGAAATGGCTGCTGTCCCGGAGAGAGCAGAAGGCTTGGCTCTGCTCCAGGCTATAAAGTTTCAATTGTAGACACAGATTAATCCCAGATACCAGGGCCTCCGCTTGGGTCGCTGGGGGGCGTGGCTAGCCTGCAAACCTCCACAGGCCCCTTGCCCAGGCAGCCCCTCACCCCAAGAGAACCCCCCACCCTGATCTGGGACACGCTTCAGGGAAAACCAGCTGGTCCCCACCCATGCACCAGGCCTCTATCCTATCTAATAAAAGAGTAATTTGCAGATTGACCATCACTCCAACACACATGAGGGCTGCCTCCATGTGGTCAAAGAGCCTGCCCCCATGTGGACACAAAATGGCCACCACATGATGGCCAGCAGGGTAGGGCTATTGAAGGTTCCAGGCCCTGCAAGGGAGGGCAGTTGTGGGCAATCAAGCCTGCAGGGGAGGGCAGTTAGGGGTGACCAGGCTGGCAGAGGAGGGAAGTAGTTGGGGGCAAATAGGCTGGCAGAGGAGCAGTTAGACATCAATTAGGCTGTCAGGGTAGTGGTTAGCAGGTGATCAGGCTGGCAGGCAGAAGCGGTTAGGGGCAATCAGGGAGGCAGGCAGGTGAGCAGATTGGAGCCAGCAGCCCTGGATTGTGAGCAGGATGTCTGATTGCCCGTTTAGTGCTGATCCTACCAGCATTGGGCCTAGACAGGCAGTCAGACATACCTTGAGGGGTTCCAAATTGGAGAGGGTGCAGGCTGGGCTAAGGAACATCCCCCGCCCCCTCTACACAAATTTCATGCACCAAGCCTCTAGTCCTATATAATAAAACCCTAATATGCAAATTGACCAAATGGCAGAACAACTGGTTGCTATGATATGTACTGACCACCAGGGGGCAAATGCTCAATGCAGGAGCTTCCCCCTGATGGACAGTGTGCTCCCACAGGGGGAGCACCACTCAGCCAGAAGCTGGGCTCACAGCTGGCAACTGTAGCGGTGGTGGTGGAAGTAGGCCTAAGCTGGCAGTGGGACATCCCCAAGGGGTCCTGGACTGTGAGAGGGCAGGGCACAGGTCAGGCTGAGGGAACCCCTCTGCCCCCCAGTTCAAGAATGTCATGCACTGGCCCTCTAGCATGCATATAAATTTCCCAGTTAATCTCCCCCCCACCCACCCACCCCTGCCTTCCCTCTGAGATTTGTCATTCTGTTCCACATTTCTATGTCTCTGGATCTATTCTGTTCATTTGGTTTATTTGATTCATCAGATTCCACATATCAGAGAGATCATGTGATACTTGACTTTCTCTGACTGGCTTATTTCACTTAGCATCATACTCTCCAGTTCCCTCCATGTTGTCTCAAAGGGTAAGAGATCCTTCTTTTTTACAGCTGCATAGCAGTCCATGGTATCAATGTACCACAGTGCTGTTGTTGTTTTTTTTTATCTAATGTCTTTTTTAAAAGAAAAATCATTCACAGTTTACATGACTTCCTTGCAAAAAAAAATGTCATACCTGATTGTGAAACACTGGTGTGGCTTCCCTTGGACACCATGACCTTGGGTTGACCTGTACGAAAAGACAGTGGCCGGGAAGTACAGTCTCCTTACCGCTACCTCAGGATCTGCCTTCATTCTCTCCACCTGCCTCCTATCTGTGCTCCTTCTCTTCTGCTTTCTGCCTTCCATGGTACCATTGATTTCCCCATTGAACGTTCCTTTTCCTCTTCCACCTGCTCTTTCCTTTCCTTTGCTGTGATTGTTCTAAAAGATAGCAACTTTTACACACACACATCCTTTGTCGCTGTGTCACTCTCAGCTGCTCTGAGGGTCAGCAGCAGCTCCTAAGCACCAAACCCCAGGCCGACGGACAGGCTGCCCCCTTGGCGAACTTACCTGGTGCTCTTCCCTGCTTGGGGCTCCTGTTTCTCTGCCTCCAGTTGGGCTCCTATTCCTCTCTCCACCCCCTAAACATAGTGACTGCCAAGATTCCCTGCTTCTCGCCTCCACATACTGGCTCCCTCTGAGATGTCATCCCCGAATCCAGGCCTCCAGCTCTCTCCAGACCCCAGGGAACTCCCAAAGGTACACCCACACCTGGTCTCTCCTGGGCTCCAATCACATCCCACACTTCCCTGAAATCCCGCCTCCCTTCCTGGCTGTCCCAGAACTCTAGGAACTTGCCCTCCCAACTTGCACTGGCCTCTCCCTCCTTCTTTACTTCCAAACCCTGGTTAAGCTTCATCTCTCCGGGAAACGCTTTGCCACTTCTCCGCCTGCTCCCGGTAGAACCAACGCCTCCCTCCTCGGTGCTCTGACAGTTCCTGTGTCTGGCTCATCTGGCTCTCTCTGTAAGGTGTGAGCTTCCTCTGCTGATGGTCCCAGGCATTCCCACACGTGGCCTGGTGTGCTGTGTGGCACAGAGTTACTTCTTCCAAACAAGTTAGAGAATGACCAGTTACGGCCTTTCAATGAGGGCTAAACCCATCACAGGGCTTGCTGACCCCCAGAGGGACTGGCTGTTGGGTTGTTTGGTTTTTAGTTTGTATTTATCTTTAACTTTTTTTTATTTATTTTTTTTTTTAGTTTTAGTTTTATGAACTGTCTAGAATGTAGGCAACCACATCTCGTTTTCAAACCTGGCAACTCATGGATGTGCCCACTCTGTGAATATGGGGTGGAGGGAACTCAGCTCTTTCAGCAAGGGCCACTTTCCCAGCCCCTCTGCCTCGTTACACAATCCTGAGCTATTCCCGGAATCTTTCGGACCCCTGGCTTTATCAAGAATTCCTTTGTTTCTCCAAGTCCGTGGTCCAAGTATGGCTGGCTTTTCCTCAGGCTGTAATTTTGGTCAGTAAATGACTCCCATAAAAAAACCCAGTGTTATGTCCTGGGTTGTGAATGGTACTTTGCCATATCAGCTCAAGGAGAGAAAAAACTGCATGTTTTAGAGACAAAGAAGAAGAAGGTAACCTAAAGAGAGATCTGGGAACATTTATTTAAAACTTCCTAAAACTCTAACAACAAAAGAAGCTGCCTTCTTTTAGTGCTTTCTATCTTCGTTGCATGAATGCTCTTAGTAGTTGATTTGTAGTAGTGTTCCCAGAAAGGGCACCTGGCCCTGAGCAGGCCGGTAGTGTGTGGGTTCTTGACTTCCTGAAGGGAACATTGCACAGCAGGAGTCCAGGTGACTTTTAGAGGACGTTTGTTAAAGCTGGGACGGGGAAACAAGGACGGGCTGGGGAAATGACCGTAGGCTGGGCTGGTTTGGCTCACTCAGGGAAAAGGGGGCCTTAGGGACAGTTTCAGGGGATTTGCCTGGGATGAGCTGCCACTGCCTATTGCTGCCCTGGTTGCAAGCCTCATGAGGTCCCTTAGAGTTTAGGAGATGCACACCTGTGGGGACGAAGGGTGTGAGGGGCTCCTGGGAAGCAAGATTTTGAGCTAGACCTTTGTTAGGGGGGAGGGGGCTAAATGCTGAGTAATAAGGGGAAGTTTTAGTGGAGGGTCTCAATAAAAATACTCATCAGCTTTACCCTGATGTGCCAAAATGAGGTTTATTCTCTTCATCTGTCTTGGGTGTGGTTGACAAATGGGACTAATTGGATTTCTGTTATCTGTCTTCCCTGAGTAAATGATTTAACCTATTTAGCCTCTGGTTGAGGAGAAGTGCAAACCATTCACTCTTAAGTGCCCTGGGTTGAAGAGAAGTGCAAACCATTCACTCTTAAGTGCCCTGGGTTGAGGGAAGACAGCATTTACTACGTGGCTACCCACTGCTGTTGAACTGTCTGTCTGTTTCCCTATTTTGCTTATTCTGGCTTACCAGGAGTCTCTACTATGTTTTCCTTTTGCACAATTTATTGCTGGCCTTCTGGAGTCAGCCCTCAGGTACCCCAGCAGAACCTCCTAAAGCAAACAGCTCCTGAATGTCTCTTGGTCAGAAGTGGTTTGATTCTTTAATGGCGAGAATCTGACAACCTGAAGGAGCTGCTTCTTTCCCTTCCAATGGGCTCATGTGCCTGTTCCCTAGTCTGTGATGCCAGACATCAGTTTCCCCACCAGCCCCGCTTTACACATCAATTTGGCATCAATCTGAGACCTTCCAGATGCTCACCCACACTCTGTCTTAATATAGCCATGCCATCAGTGTGGGTTGGGAAAATGCGTCCAGCTCGCTTAATAGGCTATTAACCCATCTCTGGAAAGGGGCTGCTGGCTCCCTCAGACCAGACGGTTCGGCATTAAGCTCTGATGCCCATCTGGTGCTACAAATGCTGTTGTGAATTTGGATTCCTCACATTTGCCCAAAACCTTCTCCGAAATCACGCGTTCAGGCGATTTTGCGAGTACCTAATTCGTCTAACAGTCTGATGCGTCGTCATACGGGGCTATGCATCTGGTTCCATCATTGAATTTCATTTTCTCTGATTGACGCACAATCTTATTACCATCTGGGCCTAGAGACCCCAGGGACTTGCAGAAGATCTGATAGCCTTTAGATTTAGCAACGTCCACCTGTTCCTGTAAACTGAAGGTATGGAATAGTGGTCGGCAAACCACGGCTTGCAAGCCACGTGCGGCTCTTTGGTCCCTTGAGTGTGGCTCTGCCACAAAATACCACGGCCTGGGTGAGTCTATTTTGAAGCAGTGGCGTTAGAGGAAGTTTAAGTTTAAAAAATGTGGCTCTCAAAAGAAATTTCAATCGTTGTACTGTTGATATTTGGCTCTGTTGACTAATGACTTTACCAATCACTGGTCTAGAACAATTCAACACGTATTTGGGGCTCCTGTTCTATGAGGATTGGACCAGGTGTCCAAAATTCTACCCTCCTCTTGGCTTTCCATATGCTGCTACCCATGTTTTCCTGCTTTCCTCTTGACACTGCAGAGTCTGGTTTCTCAGACTTGCCACTAAGAACAGTTTAGGCTGGATAAGTATTTGTTTTTTGGGGGGGGTGGGGGGGCTGTCCTGTGCATTGTAGGAAGTTTAGCAGCATCCCTGGCCCCTACCCACAGATAGCAATAGAGTCCTCCCTACTCATCCACTGTGTGACAACCAAAAATATCTCCAGACATTGCCAAATGTTCCTAGGGCAGGGAAAGGGAGGCAAAATCTCCTCCAGTGTGGAGACCCACTGCTGTACCATTCAGACCAAGAGCATTATGGTCTGAAAGAACTTACAAATTGATTCTACCCGGTTTTCTTCCAAGTGTTTTGGGAGCAAGCTCGGTACAGACCCACGTGAGCCTATCTCTGATGGGATCTCTGGCCACAGTATTCCCTGATGGCTTCTTCCTTCTCAGAGCAAGTTCCACAGTAGGATTTCTCATAATCCAGCCTTAAAATCACCTGGAGTGTTTGCAAAAAGACCCGCAAATTCCTAGCCCTGCCCTTGGCTTGCTGAATCAGAATCTCCAGAGATACAGGCTAACAATTTGCATCCAAACCAACTTCAGTAGCTCTTCTTACAGAACTACTGTTTGTAGCTACCATTGTTCTCAAGTCCACCCTTCCCACCTACTGAAGTTGCCTGTCCTTCTTTCATACCCAGTGACATTGTGGGTGTGAAAAAGAGGTTTCTCTGGGTCTCTCAGCTGAGTGGGCACTTACTGCAAATACTTCTGCCAGCTTCTCTGAAGAAAAGCTAATGCTCAAAAAAACCACAGCTCTATCTCAGTCAGTGCCAATATCTGACAGCATGCGGGCTAGCATTCGGGCTTGATGAAGAGTTCCTTGGACAACTGACCAGTGAATGAGGATGGCACTCCCACTGGATTCTGTCTCTTTCTCCTCTATGGTCCATTTGAAAATGAGCCCTTTTCCCATTAGCACTTTATCTCCTGGTCTCGTAGGATCCTACTCTCCCATTCAATTCCATCGATTCATAGTACTGCAGACACACATAAGTCGTTGAGCAGGAGATGTCCTGAGGTGGGACTTCAGACATTTGTGATCTTGTTCAGGTGATACTGTTCCCTAACAGTGTCGTTTTGAACATGTTATTGAACCTTATTGTAACATGTGAACATGGACTACATCAGCAGTTTTCAAACCTGGGAAAATGTCAGAATTACCTGAGCTTTGTAAAAATAAACTCAGGCCTTGTTCTATTCTTCAGGGATTTAACTGGCTTTTGAAATTCCCTGTGATTTTTAAGTTCTGTCAATGATTTTGATTCACACCCAGGGGTGGGCTCTATTGGACCAGGTTCAGCTGAAGGTTCCTCCTGAGATAGCATTCTAATCAATGCTTTGCTGAGTTGAGGCCACCACTTAGGTGACTTCAGCTGCACATTCCTTCCTTCCTCCTGTTGATTCTCTCCACTTTGCATGCTCATGAGGGACTCCACTTTGTATCCCAGGTGTTAGATACCCAAATGCATACAGATTCTCCCTAAAGCGCAGCTTACAGCCTGGTGAAGAGGTCCCTTGCCTGGAATCAATGGATGACTGTCCATGGGTCAGCTTTAGAAGATCTATGAACCTTCCATAACTGCATGCAATTTTGACATGAGTGTGCATTTTTAATATGTTTTTATTGATTTCAGAGACAAATGGAGAGGGAGAGATAGAAACATCAGTGATGAGAAAGAATCATTCATTGGCTGTCTCCTGTACACCCACCCCCTCACCCCCATGAGGGATTGAGCCTGCAACCCGGGCATGTGCCCTGACCGGGAATCAAACCATGATCTCCTGGTTCATAGGTCAATACTCAACCACTAAGGATGCTGGCCCGGCATGAGTGTGCATTTTATATGATGAAAGGGTGGGTCCTTGGCTTTCATTAGAATCTCAGAATCATCCATGACCCCCAAAAGGTTAGGAACCTGATCTACTGGGACAGACAAGTATTCAGGGAAACAAAGAGTTGCAACAGAGCAACAAATACTGTATCAGAAGCAGGAAATGTGCGGGGAGTTTGGGTTCTGGCTGTGATCAGCTGCAACTCCCGGCCTTCCAGTGACTCTCTTTATTGCCTTTTCTTTAAAAAAAAAAAGTTTTTTTTTCACATTTAGTTAAACATGAAGTGGCTTCTTGATTCATTCAGCTCAGCTCAACAAACCTCTAGTGAAACTCTACTATTTGCTGAGTGAAGAAGATTCCTGTAAAGGACTTAAACATGAGTAAGAGGTGGTCCCTAACCTGCCATATTCAGCCTTGTAAGGTGTTACAATAATATTAAACATTTAAAATTCCATAAGAGCCATACAAAGTTCTGTGGGAGCACAGAGGTAGGAGATGACCATTCTGGCCAGGGAGCCAGAAGAAGGTGTCATTGGGGACACTGGAGCCTGGCTGACCCCCAAGAGGGGTGGAAAGAGATCATTCCAGCAAAGGGAACAGATTGAGAAAAGGCGTGGTGGAGGCTTGAGTGTGTATGAGGCACTGGGAAAAGCCCCCTATGCCTGAATGGGGCAGAAGAGGTGAGGAGGAATCAAAAATAAGGCTGGAAGATGGGCTAGGACTAGATGGTGAAGGAGCTTGAATGCTCAGCTTGGGAGTTTGAAGTTATGTTTATGGACAAAGACAAAATATTGGACAGTTATGGGCAAGTAATGATGTGATTTGATCTATTCTTTGGGGAGACTATTCTGTCACGGATAGAAAATGGATCAGAGCAGGAAAGATCCTAGATGGAGAGCTCAATGAGGAAGCCACTGCACCCTTAGAGGCCCTTTGGAAGAAGGCGTGGGGAGGAGGGCAAACATATTTCGGAGCAGAAAGGAGAGGAAGAGAGAGATAGAAACATCAATGTTGAGAGAGAGTCATTGATTGGCTGCCTCCTGCATGTTGGACTGAGCCCGCAACCCAGGTATATGCCCTTGACCGGAATCGAACCTGGGACTCTGGTCCGCAGGCCAACGCTCTACCCACTGAACCAAACCGGCTAGGGTAGGAGGGCAAACTTATATACTGGTTGGATGGGCCAATGAGGTGTGTGAGAAGGGAGACCCTGAAGATACACCTGAGTCAACTAGGGACTAAGGTGCCATTCAGAGAAACACAAATAGACTGGGAGACCAAGCAGTGACCAAAAGAGGTGAGGGTCAGAAGTGGCAAACCTTGCAGGAGAAGTAGCATTGAAGAGGCTTTGGGGATTTAGCCTTAGAGGTGTATGACCTAAGTTGCCTGCACATCTTATTCCTTGCTTAGATATCAGGTTGTAAATCTTACCCACAGAGGCATCTGTGGCCCTCTGAACAGCTGAGTGAGTGCTTTTGCCCCCCAGGTAGGGACTATGGAACACATACAGGCCTGCTGGATTGTATCTGATTGTATCTTCCCCATCAGTATTCTGATGTCCCGCACCTGCCCAGACAGAGCAGTAGCTCTTTGTGCTCTACAAGCCAGGCAAGAGCTCCAAGGTTTGATGAAAGACGTAGCTTCCTGCTGACCATGATGGCAAGGTCAGGGTGAAGAGGAGTTTTCATCTGGCTAAGGCCAGAAACTCAAAGAGCAGAATTTGGGGTGATGCCAAAACAGCAAATTAGAAGAAGTGTTGGAGACAGAAGCTGCTGAGAGATCCAGTCAGAGACAGAAATGTGGAAGACTAGGGCCAAGGCCAGGACCCATCAGGAGGAGTCAGGAGAACAGCATGGTTAGGCTGCTGATTCCAATGAGAAGTGGGAGATGCCTGGAGAGGCAGAGCCACAGCAGAAATTTCAAGGAGTCTGGGGGGTCTACTGGGTTGACCTGATGATCCCTCTTCCCTACTTGGAATCAGATTGCCCAACCTACCTACCTTCTGAAGATCCTTGACCTTCATTTTTCTATAAATGAAGCACAGATAGTGATGACTAGTGTGCGGGGAGGAGGGGAGGTGAAAAATTAATTGGAAAATTGATCTTTTCCTGGTGACCTTAAAATAACCATGCAGATTTAACTACATGCTTTGGCATCCCCAATTTTATGAATGTCCCATGTCCCACGTGGTTCAGTGTTCAGGCTCTAGAAGAGGAGCCACACACAAATGAAAGAGATGAGACAAGAAATAATAATTTGGAAATATTGGAGGACCAAGCAAGAGCCCAACCCAAGAGGAAGGACTCCCCTTGAGCTCAGGCCTTGCCGTTCTTTTATTCAATTTGGGATACACTTAGAGCCCTTAGGCAGGCAATTTCCAGGAACAGGCAGACTATCTTATCTTTATGTGACAGTCTGGTGAGAAAATTGCTTCAGCTACCATTGTCTCGACTAAACAGTAGGTGCATAGCTCTGACCTTTGTTTGCCAGGGCTCAAGAGTAACCAGCATTTTGGGCTCCTTGTCCACACCTCTGTGCTAGTGAAGACAAAAGGTGGTTTCCCAGACAATTTCTTAAGCCAGTCTGACCTCCAAGTCTGATAAAAGAACAACATAAACGTCTTCTTTATGGGTGACCCTCCTGACCTGTGTTTGGCTCCAAAAACCCAAGTAAGTCTATAACAGGGTACATTTTAGCGCACATGATCTGTGTTAACTTGCTGCATCACCTGGGAAAAGGTAACTTCACATCTCTGAGCCCCAAGTTTCTTTATCTGTGAAATGATGGAGCTGGGCCAGGGAGTTTTCTCTTTCCAACATAGAAATTCTATTAACCTAAATTATTACATGTAAAACAGCTGCACAGTACTTAAAGACATGCTTTAGAAGTACTTGCATTGGTACAGGTATAAACAATAGAGAGACTTTACCCCTCATTGCCTTGGATTAATAGATGTCCCCTTGTCCTTCTCCCTTCCTCCCACCTCTGTCTTTGCAGGTGTGCATCCTCGAGTGTGAAGGGAAGGTCTTGCCCAGCCCTCTTTGGACGCCATGCACCAAGGTCATTGCCAGGGGCCCCTGGCAGCTCAGCCCTGCTGACCCAGAGCACCTGGCAGCTGCTCTTTACCAGCCAGGAGCCTCCGAGACACACCTGAAGCGAATGCCCCGTGTCAGGAGCCTTGTCGAAGCGCAGAGAGAGGCAGAGCCTGGCATGGATGAGGCTGGGAAGGAGCAGAAGCAGCTGCAGAAGAGGTTTGGGGGCTTCACCGGGGCCCGGAAGTCGGCCCGGAAGTTGGCCAATCAGAAGCGGTTCAGTGAGTTCATGAGGCAGTACCTGGTCCTGAGCCTGCAGTCCAGCCAGCGCCGGCGCACCCTGAACCGGAATGGTAATGTGTAGCCGGAAGGGGAGCCCCTCCCAGCTGCACCGTCCACTTCAACCCATGAGTGAGTTGGGCAGGAATGAGCTGGGGGCAAGAAGAAACCTCATATACCCATCTTAGCACATTAGCCCCCAAACACACACGCCCCGCACCCCAAGGTGTTCACCCCCTGCCTCCTGCCCACCCTTTTTTTCAGGAGCAAAGATTTCTTTTAGGATTGCTTCTTAAGGCTGACCACTGCCATTGAGAGACTAGTTACCATGGGGATAACAGTAGTAGGTTAAGATAACTAATTCCTCTATAACTCTCCAGGAGCTTAGTTACTATGGGGACAGATAAAGGAACCAATCCTCCTATTCGGTTGCCATGGCAACTATTCAGCTCACCTTTTCTCAGAGACTATCTCTAAGAAGCAGTAGCTAGACCTACCCTTAGCCATTAGCAGAGTCTTATTTCTGTGGCTGTGATATTGCTATTTCACCTTCAAAAACAGCTTAGCTATCCCCCATGTCTCCCTCTATATCTCTAGATGACTGGATTCCATGGAAACCATGAAACTTTCCCAGTCTCCCCCAGTGTAGGAGTTGTGGTTAGGGCCAGGAGCTACACTTTCTGCTCTTCTTTCTTCCACTTGCCGTGTGTCCATCCTACCGCCTGATGGACTGGCCAGATGGACTGACTCCTTGTGGTTGATGGCATCGTCACTGAGCTTGAGAATCTGGCCCAACTCACCCAGTCGCTGTTAGAATCGGGACTAAGGGGTCATCATCTTTCCTCACTCTTTGTGTCTTCCCAGGACTATTTTTGGTTTCTTTTGGTTTGTGTGCTTGCCCTTATTCCTTACCCTCTCCTGGTCTTTTCTCACCCTCATGACCATGCTTCTACATGTACCTACAATACATACCAGGTAATGATTATCAAAGACCCTGATCTATTGCATCATTACAAATTCAACTTTCCTCATCCCATCAACCTATCTATAACATTGAATGGCACAGAGAGCTAGCACAATGGAATTTTCTGGAAATCTAAGAAAACCCATCAAGCCCATGTGCCTTAATTCACATATGGGCATAATATTATCGGCAGAGGCCAGCTGGTGTGGTTCAGTGTTTGAGCATCGACCTATGAACCAGGAGGTCACAGTTTGATTCCTGGTCAGGTCATATGCCCTGGCTGTGGGTTCAATTCCCAGTGCATGGGGCGTGCAGGAGGCAGCCAATCAGTGATTCTTTCTCATTATTGATGTTTCTATCTTCCTATCCTTTCCACTCTGAAATCAATAGAAACATATATATTTTTTATTTTTTTAAAAGACTATCTGCAGAGCCTCACACCTCTTCTTAAATAGTCTAGAAACTTGCCCTACCAGAAAGAACTAATCAGTTGGTCAAAAACATTTCCAAAACATTATGCAAGTGGGGCTTTTCCCTCCGGGGCAAAAAAAAAAAAAAAAAGCCTGCATGTGCTGTTTCAGTTTGTGTCCCACACTGCAAAGGTAGCCAGATTGCTCATAATCCTGCTTCAACGCATATGAACACATGTTCATCTTTGGCACTCTCGCCGCAGCAGGGAGGCAGCCCAGGAGGCTCTTTGCAGGCAGGCCGGCTCTCTGCAAGAGGTCGCTGGCCAAATCCGGACCTGTGCGTTCGGTTGAGTGAAGGCCGCTGTGTTTATTTTAGCAGAATGACTAATCTGCGAAGGCCCTGAAGGAACCTGCACTGCTTTGAAGTCATACTCCCGGGTCCTTAACAAGCCTTCTCTTTCTTCCTGAGCCATAGCTGCACAGTGCTTCCCAGTACATCTATGAGCAAACGGTTGATAGATGGAATTGCGTTCTCTCAGATCTTAGACATTCTTCTATAAAGTGGCTCTTAAGGGAATTGAAGCTCATGTCTGATTCTGAAGCATAACCATTTTCTTTACCGAAAGACAGTTTAAGATCAGCCACATTTGCAGGAATCAATGTATTTAAAAAAAAAAAAACACTATTTGAGCCCCTATTCGGCAATTGGTTTTTCTCATGTTTCTATTAAGCTTCCAACTGAGCAGCATTGAGACAAAACTGGTAGCAAGCTTCTGTCTGCTGCTCTGCTCACGATGTAAACTTCCTGATAGAAATGCTAGAAGCATCAACCAGCTTGTTTGGGTCCTGTCGATGGCTCGCTTTCCCCTTCTAGAGCCACCTCTCTATTTCTTTTCCACACATTCATGGTTGCTGAATTCCAAGATTGATGTGTATTTACGAGCTTGCCTTTACACTCCAACCAGCCCTCCCCGCGCTTGAGACTTCTCCAGCTTGGGGGATCCTAGTTGCCAGTGCTAAGCTATACTTCTGTGATATCCAATGCCCATCTGCTCTAAAACGGTTGGAGGAAGCGGGGCTACCTTACACTGGAATGGGCTAAAGAACTCTAATCAGAAAGTGTAGGGATGTGTTAGGAAGGAGGGACATTGCATGCAGGACCAGTCCCAGGCAGAATGATGAGAAGGTCACACCAGGTCTGGGTACCTTCCGTCCCTTCCCTGTCCCTATACGGTCTCCTCTCCGCTGCTCGGAGCCGTGACCCTTTTAGGCAGTGGAAAGTGAGCACATTCATTCATGATGAGGAACTAGTGAAAAGCATGCTTAAAGAGTACGTGCGATGTAAGGGAGCCATACGTGAGGATGAAATTCAAAACTAAATACTCCACATGGACTCCACATACTGAGACAAGAAAACAGTCTCCAAGCAGGGCACCTGTGCCTTTCCAATACCAGCCCATAGGCCTCCCCTGTATGCTGCTAGTCCTGCCGATAGACTATATAAGATGGTCTGCTGTATAATAGGTCTATATGAATTACATACATTAGAGCCAGGGACAGCAGGTGTAAAGGGAGTGAGGGAACCCCTCTTGCGGCTCTAGGGACTGTTTGGTTGGTAGCTTTTCTTTGCCTCCTTTCCATTGCTCAGTCACTAGGGCAAATAGGACTGAAGGGTCAGTAAAACTGTCTGCTTTGTCATTATAATCATTTCTGTCTCCCCAGGTGTCCGGGTGATCCCCAAAACAGCATGTCGCCAGTCCCAGACCTGCCGGCTGGGCATCCGGATTCCTCCCTTCCCAGGGCATTGAGCCAGGCTTCGCCTCCAGGTGTCTCTCCCTCCCACCCCCGGCCCCCCCAGGCACAGCGCCTCCCTGTCTGGTTGTCTCCCCTCCCCCCTTCCCCACCCCCCTCACGGCATGTTTCACAGCAACCCAGTCGCTACATCAGAGTGTATTTTTGTAATTCCTCCAGCTGACGTGTAAAGGGTCCCGTCTTTCCTCCTCACCCACCTCTTCCCTCTTCTAGGGGTGGGCTGAAGGAACAGGCTTTGACTTGTCACTGCCATCACTTGTTTGTAAAAGAGATGTTCTTTTTGATGGATTGTTTTAAACAGGTATTTCTCCATTAAACTTCTACTGAGCAAATGGTTGGTAGTCGGGTCGGCTGTTTTTAAGTGACATCGCGGAGAAGCGCCCACTCCAGGCATACCAGCAGAGCGGCCTCGTGGGAGGCAGGGGCAACAGTCCGTGGCTCTGCTTTATGTCAAGTAGGACAGGAAAGGGACGTGAGCATAGACACGTGACTGTGCCGTGTCCCACGTGCAGCCGGGTGGACGGGCGGCTGGGACAGAGGGGCCGAGGTTCTCAGGAACTCCCTGCGCCCGGCAACATCACCAACGGGCACCCCTCGCCCTCCATCCCCACTTGACCTCTCCCCCCAACCCCATTTCTGACTCAATGTAAGAGAACCATAAGTGAAGATGTAATTTAGCCTCAAGAAATAGATTACTGCACATGGACTCCACCCACATACTAGGGATAAGTAGAAATTTGCATTAAGACTTTTTTACTTTTAAATTTAGGGAGAGAAACGTTAATTTGTTCTCCCACTTCCTGGCGCACTCCTTGGTTGATTCTTGTATGTGCCCTGACGGGGGCGTGAACCCGGCACCCTGGCCATCCACGAGGTCCGAAAGGTTGGCGACCGACTGTTTGGGCAAAAACAAGATGCAAGAGATGCAGATCCTGCTAGTTTGGGACCACGAGATTGGGATGTGAGGCGAGGGGCAGAGCCTGGACAAATCTGCTGTTTGTCCTTTTTCTTCCTCCAATCTAACCCGAAACATGTTAAGATGCTTAACTATCAGAGCGCAGCCGGGAAACATCTGGTGCGCCCAGAAAGAGTGACTGACGAGTCTAACGTCTACAGCGTAAGGGAGGGTGGGGCGCTCTGTTGAGGAGGTGGAGAGCCGGGGCCAGGGGCAGCCACGGAGCCCACTGAGCTCAGCTCTAAGGGGGTTGGGGGGGGGGGGGGGGGTGGAGAAGCAGCCATTCTCACACAGGGCAGGCAGGGTCCCGAAAGGCAACTCCTCTCTCCTTCAGCCCCTCCAACTCCAGCCTAAGGCCTCCTGGGGGTCAAACAGCCAGAAGCCAGACAGTTAGGGGCCCGCAGACGCAGCCATCAGGTGAGCCTGCGAGGGCCCAGGACTGCAAACGAAGAAATGTCCAACTCAACGGCAGTTGAGGATGTGGGGGGGCTTGGGCAAACAGCACTAAAGCAGCCGCTTCTGTCTGGGGCTTAGAGAGATGGGGTGGACAGGGACACAGGGAAGGAGGAGAAAGAAGCCCTCTGTTCTACCTCCAGGCAAGAAGAAAGGCCAAAGGACAACCTCCCACACCAGCTTCAGGGGCTTCTGAGCTTGACCAACCGTCATCAAGCTCCCGGGCACCTCACAGCGCCACCACCCTCACCGCCAGGCCCTGCTCCGGGTCCTCAGAACCCCGGACACCCCTCATGGTCCCATGTTGCTTTCTGCTCCCAGCAGCCTCCCCACGCAGGCCAGCTCTAACTGGGCATCACAGTACATGGAATCGATGAATTCAGGGAGTGGCCCAGGTTGCTCCCTAGCTCAGAGCTCGCCCCGTAAGTAGAGTGTAACTTATTTTCTCCTCAGTCACTGCCAGCTCCCCAACAGACTGGGCAACGTGGCACGAACATGCTTCCTGTTGTCAATATAAGCAAACAGAGTTACACTGCCTGGATTGCAATCCTAGTGCCATGAGTTCCCAGGGTGGGACCCCACTCTCTCCATCTGTAAAATGGGGATAACAGTAACTCCTTCATAGGATTACTGAAGTCACCCACAACTCTTGGGTCCCTGATTATGGTCCCTACTGTCATTCTAAGCAAATGAAAGTGCGTGCTCTGCCCGCCGGGTGACTGACATGCTGTCATGGGTTTGACACCAAGGACAATGACAAGCTTATCCTCTGTAGGGGGAGCGGCCAGAGGGAAAGGCACACAGTAAATCAGACAATGTACCATTTTATTCCTTATAAAATATATTTCATATTGTTGCTGTAAAAACATTACATTTCACATTTAAAAAAAAAAAACCAAAAAGCTTTTTAACAGTAAAAATAATACTTGGAAGACAGCTGGGGGAAAAGGCGCCGATAAGACAAATTCACAAATGGGATTGATCTCCCTCCCTCTCTCTCTCTCTCTTATTTACTTATTTATTTATTTCTTTGCCCCTGGTAAAGTCAGAACCTGGGAGGAACAGAAAATAACAGGACAGATTTCTTCAAACAAATCAGAGTATCCTCCTCCAAATCAATAATGCCACAGGCGTACCATCGCAATGTGGACGCTGCTCAGCGTGCTCTCGGAAACCGCAGAACTGCTTCCCCCGCCGGCTCAAACCTCACGTCACTGAGTCCGGTCACTGTGCTTGCTCGTCAGTCCTTGTGCTTTGCACCTGTGACCCCACTCGGCCACAGACATTCGATTCGGGGCTCTCTCCGCACGGAGCAAGCCTGAGGGCAGGTTTCGTATCATTATGGCTGGTCACAGCGGGCACCAGACTCCCCAGGAAACTCCAAAAAATATTTTGAATAAGGGTAATCAAGTTTCCCCCAAAATAACTGTATTTGACGATCGGTCCTGTTAGTTTCGAACGTGCACCTGTGGCATCTTACCGCATCTCAGATTCTGCTGCCCAGGTGGGCCAGGAAGTAGGGAGAGAGATACAGAGATGAAAAGAACAGGCATGATCGCTGGATCGGTTCACAAACCACCCCACCCTCCGAGAAGAAACAAACGGGGTAACCCCAAGGACAGACCACATGTCAAGAACCAACGCAACAGCCACGAGATTGAGGTGCAGGAAGAGGGAAGCCAGAGGGGGCCACCACCACCCGAAATAAGACAGGAGCAAATGCAGACAGGGAAAGCTGCACCAAAATAAAACATCAAAAGATAAAATGAAATAAAAAATAAAACCACCTCAGTTTTTCAATTGTTTCGTCAATTTCTTCTTCCGCTCTTCCTTCTCTGCCCTGTGTACCAAAGACATGAAAAGCCTACCTCCCTTAGAGAAAAATCTCTAGATCCAGTTATATCTGCACAATCCAAACTGAGGGGGGAAAGGAGATCAGCTTTTCTGAAGATGACACTCAGCAAGAGCTCTGATTAAGAAAGGAAGGGAAGGGAAGGGAAGAGACTGTGGGCAGTGTCCCGCATCTCAAACACACCCTCCCCTCCCCGAGAAGCCCTGAACATGGACAGCGTGGGAGGTGAGTCAGTCAGGATGAGCCACAACCTGCGACCAGCTTTTCGTTCTCAGGGAGGCTGAAGGGACAGGGAGGAGGGCCCTGGGCCACCTCCTGCTGGCCTGGTTTTGAGCTTTACTGAGGAAGAGATTCCACATACCCTTTTTTCACAAAGTTATAAAAATATACCCCATCACCACCCAAGACACCTGTGCATAACTGCCTTTCCCTCTGTCACCAAACCCGGGTCCCCATCACCCTTCACAAAACCACGCCCCTATCCTCAGGTGGGCAGGCGTCCTAACACTCCACCTGCCTCCCACCGCAGTGGCCACGGGAAGTGGCCAAAGGAGCTCCCGACAGCCAGGTATTTCCACCTGGGGGCAGGAGGTTTCCACCGTGGCTCAATGACAGCCAAGGGGGTGAGGGGCGGATGCTGCTGCTCTGTCCCCAGAGGAGTGGCTCGGTGGGGTTCCTGAGCCCCTGACATCTAGGACTTGGGTCCAAGGCAGCTAGTCAAGCAGACCCCAAGGAATCGCCACAGTTCCTAGGAAGAAAGGGGAGGCTCTGAAATCAACCAGGGCCTTCCCTCACAGCTCAGCTCACCCCATCTTAACCCCTGGCCAGCTCGGCACTATATTCCCCACATCTTTCTCCTTCTCCGCAAGACAAGCTTTGCTCATTAACCTCCAGAGTAATGCGGTACAGGCTCCCCTCAATGCCCGAGGCCTCCAGAAACACCCTGGGAGCTGTGAATGCAACCCCAGGTCCTGCTCACTCCATTTCCTCAGCACTCTCTCTAACCTTCTCCATCCTGCCTTCAGGCAAGCAGGTGCTCAGCAGGTACCTGGGAAGGTTACACCAACACTAAGAGAAGGTTACCTCCTCCTCACTGGGCTGGGCCAACCCGGGTAAAAAATCCAGAAGCTTCCTGTGCCTTGCGTACGTGCCACCTAAGGGAGGGACGGGATTGCTCCCAAAGGGGCAGGTAAGCCATCAAAACAGGGAGACCTGCCAACGGCTTCTCCATCGGTGGGCAAGCTGCCACTCACCTCCCCTACCTGTGCTCTTCTCTCTCCTTCCCCACCAGCCCTGCCTGCAGCCTCGGGAGGGAAATGGGGAAATCCTTGGTGGAACCAGAGACAGAGAGGAACCTACCACCCAAATAAAAGGGGAACTTCAATCCAATAAAGGCTTCTGAATACACCCTAAAAGAAAACTAAGTGTTTCAGAAGTGTCGTTCCCGGCAGAGAGCTCTTGCAGAGACTGAAACCCTCTCTCTTTTCCTCAAGGAAAGAGGAAAGAGTATCAAGGTAGTGTTCGACCGCCACGTGTCAGAAAGGGAATTCTTATCAGCCTTTTGGCTCAGCTACTGGGGACAGCCTTTCAAAAACAATGCGTCTGGGCTTTGAGAAGAGGCCGTACGGGGATGTACTGGGATGCCACCCGACGTCTGAGGGGACCCAGACCCAGAGAGTTGTCACCAGGAAGGTGTCCTCTCACTTCCATGGAAGCTGATGGTGAGACAAGCTCTCCATTCTCCACGATTCGGGTGGAGAACGGCTTGCTGCAACAACAACAAAAAAAAAGTCGCCCTGACACCCCCCACTCTTCCCATCCCAAAGGCAGGTCCTGCTCTGAGTCATCAGCCAGAAACTGTGTGTGTGTGTGTGTGTGTGTGTGTGTGTGTGTGTGTGTGTTAAGAAAAGTAAATTCATCTTGCTCACAGTTCCTTCTGGGCCAGTTGAGAAAGCAAAGAATTCACCAACTCAGCAAGAAACAGAATGAGCTGTTCCCTCTTTTGACGCTCACACACTAATCCCCCCGGAGAGAGGGGCTGTGGGGAGGGGAGGCTCATTCATTCTTTGGTCTCTAGTTTGCTGCAGAATACCCTTGGTCAGTTTTGGCTCTCTCCTATACGCGGGCGGGAGGGGGGGAAATAGGTTCGTTTCTCTTTTTAAAAAATAAAATGTTCCCACAAGGGAGGGAAAAGGGTTTAAGTATTAACCCTCTGCCAAGAGAGCCCACACGCCCAGCGTCCACTCTTTTTCTGCAGGTGTCTGCCGAGGGCTCACGGCTCTGCCTCGAGTCGTCCGGCTGCCGAGGGGCCGGGGCAGCGGGGAGGGGCCCGCGGGCGGTTCAGTCCAGGAAGCGCTGGCAGGCCTTCTTCCAGCGGCAGGCTGTGCACCACTGGTCCCGGTGCTCGATGCCGTACACTTTGCGGCACTTCTTAGCCTCCCCGCGGGCCTTCCTGCCGAGGGAGAGAACGAGGGCACGGTCAGGGGCCGGTGGCTAGCCCTGGAGAGCGGCTCAGGTGCGAGGCTGAGCAAACAAGCAGAGGTGAGACGGGAGGGGAGCGTAGGGGGGCCAGAGGACCGCGTCTCCTCAGCATCCAGTGTGTCCTCCGGCCGGGCTCACCCCGGCCCGCCTGGCTCCCAGGGTCGGTGGCCTCAGAGTCCGCACGCGCGGTGAAGACGGTGGAGACGAAAGCCGGAGGAGGCGATGGGAGGGAGCAGAGGGCCTTACCTGGTGCTGCTCTGGGCCCGGGGTGGAGACGTGACAATCAGGTGAGATTTCATGGCCGGTGGTGGCTGCTGAGGCTCGCTGAAGCTTAGCGACCTGCTCCGGACCTGGGCACCACGGAGAGAGGGGCCGTAAGCACAGGGCAGGCAGCCACGCCTGCGGGGCCCCTCCTTGTGGCAGGAGGGCCAGCATGCCTTTTCCGGAAGGACATTTCAGACAGAGGGGAACAGGGGCCGGGAGGAGGAGAGAGGGAGAGTGAGGAGCAAGCCTTTTAGTGACGCGCATGAGAGAGTAGGGGCCCCGGGCAGGGGACTTGGCCATTTCGGGGGGCTGCTCCCTGAAGACTTAGAGGCAGTTACCACGGCGAAGGGACTGCACTGTCAGGGACCCAGCCTTCCCAGTGTGTGACCCCCTTCCTGCCACAGACATGTAAGACTGGAACCCACTGCGGGTGGGACAAGTGGCTTCCAATGCACTTTAGTTCGGAGGCAAGCCACCTGAGCAGCGGCCCACGGTGGCCGCGAGACTTCTCATCCAGCCGAGACAGCCCCCACCTTCCTGCTTGCCCACCCTCTTCCCCTCCAGGTTTCCCACGCTCTCTCCCTTCTTAACGAGCACCGCAGACACCCTGGCCTCGCCTCGCGATTTTCTCGGCAATAAACTTGCACGAACTGGTTAACTTCTCTGCGGGCGCCCCCCTTCCACCTCTAAGAGGGGCTGCGACCCGCTGGAGAGGCCAGTGGCGATCTTCACAAAGTGTGGGTGCTGCTGGCCAGTGCGAGGAGAGGGCCCCCAGCACTGGGTATGTGTGTCAGGGCCCTCGGCTCGGTCCAGAACCCCGAAGTGCTGCCGGCGTGGAGACCGGCACACTCACCGGAGTGAAGGAGGAGGCCGTGGAGGGGGCGGCGGCCCAGCTAATACTGGTGTAGATGTGCGGTGAGACGGGGATCTGAAAAGACGGCAGGGCCTGCGGAGACAAGACAGCGTCAGCCCAGGTCCCGGCTCTCAGACTCCAGCCACCCTCCTGTGACATCCCGAGGGCACAGCAGGAGGTCTCTGGCTGGAAACCCTGGGGTCCACCGGGATGCCTCTCCCAAAAGAAATAGCAAAGTGCCCCGCTCTCTGACGTTGTCTCTTGAGTCCCAATCTGTTTTTAGAAACCCCTCTCAGAGCTGGTGCACACGCTAGCCTCATGATGTCATCATCACCCACCAAGAACACGCTATAGGCAGTTCCCCAAAGGCGTCCCAAAGCCTCTTGAGCAGGGAGCCATTGCTGCACCGAGGGTAGGGCGTCCCCAGCAACCACGTGGAATTAGCAACTCTCTCCTGGATGAACGGGTTTCCGTTTGTTCATCAAAACACCAGCCACAGCCTCCAGGGGCTGCCAGCTGCCTGAAGGGCCACCTGAAAGTTGGCCCAGCATGAAATAGCTAAGTGACCACCCATTCTAATGAGGAAACCTGGCTCATTTTGTACAGGTTTTCTGACTGAAAGCACTGCCGTCTAATCACTAACCTACCAAATCTGCCTGGAGTCTGATGAAATCAGGCTGTGGGCACGAAAGCGTTATAAGAAAAACTGGCACATGGTAAGTTGTGCGTTCACTGAATACCTACTATGTACACAGGGAACACCTGAATGACACCCCCTCCGCGACAACTTTCCCAACCACATGGGCATCCTAGCTTGGTCCTTCCTGTACCCACAACAATGTCCTGTGCCTCCCGTAGGGTACATGGACGATTATAATTAATCACAGTTACAGATGCATTTCTCAAAGTCAGGGACAATGTCTTATTCTGTCTGGAAACCTTACCCCACTGCCTGACACACAGTAGGGCTTTTAAAAATAGGTGCTGGATTGTTTGTTAACATAACACAACTCCAAGGACTAGACATTTGCTCTGGGAAGCCCAACTACACGACTTCACCCGCCTTTATAGCCAGTGGTGTAACATCTCCCCAGTCCAAATCCATCAACCTGGGAGCTCAGGGATTCAACCAGATTTCTGGTCATTGCTCCTGACAGCCACCCAGGAAGAACTCGGGAATCCCCACATTTATCAAGTGTGACTTATTTTCCTTCCCTTCTTTGTAGAAGTTAGAGGCGACTTATCTAGCTAGAGGGCTGGTCAGTGGCCTGTGATCAGGCTGGAGGGTGACTGGTCAGACACAGAATGTCCTCATGGTCACAATGGTAAGCTCGCAGTGTGCCCAGCCATACCTGGTATGCATGGTCGGCCTGAATGTGCCAGAAGGAGCCGGGAGCCGACTTGCTCAGAGCACCAGAGGGCAGGTAGGATTCCAGGCCAGGGTGCTCTGGGCCCGGGGGCTGGCCTTTGGGAGGAGGTGGTGGAAGAATGGCGAGGGGCGGGCTGGTCACACCGGGGGTGGAGACTGAGTCAGAGGCGGGGGTGCCAGCAGCAGCAGCTTCCTCCTTCATCTGCACTTCTGTGTAGTAGAAATCCTCCTCCCGCTTGAACTGGTCGGAGTCCACAGAGTCCCTGCGTGGGAGGGAAGAGCCAGTGGTTGTCAGGGACAAGCTGCCCCAGTTCAAACACAGGGGAAACTGAGGCACAAGAGAGGGTGTCTGCTCAGGGCCACCCAGCAAGTCAGGGAAGGAGGCCAAAGGGCCAACGCAACATCACGGGGAGGGGGTGCTTGCACATCATTGGGACTGTTTCTCCTGCACCTGAGGCTTCTCCTCTCTACAGGGGTCCGAACCTCTCCTCCTGCAGGAGTCGTCTGACCCCGAGCCCGGCCACGGGTCCTGTCAGGCCCACCTCATTGCTGTCACAGTTTCTCCTCCGGGGAAGGGCTGTGAGCCAGGTCCTCAGCCAAGGGCAGCTCTGAGCAGGGAGCGACTGCCGCACTAAGGGTAGGGCGTCCCCAGCAACCACGTAGAATCTAATGGAGCCCCAGATCCCCGAGGGAAAGCAGGGGCAGGCCTCGCCACGGGGTCTCACCACATCACTCTGTTTCTACCCAGAACTACAGCAGCCAGCATCCTACAGTGAGGCCAGATGACACACCCACAGACAGATGGATGGTGCTCCCTCCCCAGGAACAGCTAGATCGACATTCACATTCACCGTGACAGGATGGGAGGGTCCTTCCTTCCCAGCAAGGCTACTCTGCTGGGCATGGGGACAGGCACCAGGTGGCGCTCTCAGCTAGTCATTTCCTCGGGAGCATTCTGGGCTGTGTGTCCCCGGGAATCAGCAGGGTGGGGGACACCTGAACGCCACCGAGGCAAACAGGCCCTGGGCTCCACACCTACCCCAGGTGGAGGGCTTTCACGTGTCGCTTGATGCCCACAATGGAGCGCAGGACTTTGCCGCAGTTCGGCCACAGGCACTTGTACATCACCTTCACAGAGTTCTAGGGGAAAGGAAGACAGGGTCATCGGGACACGTTTCTCTCCTTCATCCCCTTCCCATCCTCACCTCCTGGGGCCCTCAGCCTCCTGCAAACACACCCAACGAAAGGCTCTCTGGGGTCAAAGAGACTGGCAGGCAGGGGCAGAGTGCCACAGCCCAGGCCCCGGACCTGGGGGCCGGCCGCAGGGCTTGGTGTTGCGGGTCAGACCCCACCAGAGCCTCACGCACACAAAGCCTCAGGAGAGAAGCAGAAGAGGTGGGGACTGGAGCAGAGGTGAGAAGAAACCGGCCTCGGAGAGAGCTCCTGGGAATGCCAGGAGGGAACAGCAGCAGCCAAGGCAAATGAACATGGGATGGAGCCTGAGAACGCCTAGGACCAGTGGGGCCCCACGCGGCCCCGGCTCACATTCACATCACCGCGTACCTTTCTTTTACGTGGAGCCGGTTCATCCAACAGGAAAGCGTCTGTATCCGTTTCAAATCCAGGATCAGTTTGGGGAGAACCAAAGGCGTCCCCCAGATACTTGGGGCTGGCCTGGGGGTGGGGGGGCGAGGGGGTGGAGACGCCACTGCTCGCACTCCAGTGCCCGCTGGTGGTGCTGCTGCCGCTGTCGGACACATCTCCGCTCTCCTTCCACGGGTCGCAGGCCGCACGGGAAGCTGGTGGAGAGGAGAGAGGGGACGCTCATGGGCCAGTCCCCGGACGGAGCTGCTGGCACGGCCCCGTAGTCGCCGGATTCCACACGGACAGCCCAGGCCAGAGGCCGCGGCGTTCTCGTTTGCAGCCTGGGTTCCGGAATCCAATTCCTGGCTCTGGTTCTGCCTGGCTGTGCCACATCAGGGAGGAAAAACCCAAACCTCCCCTTTCTGAGCTCCAGTGAAAACGAGGAGACATTGCAACTCATCACAGCCAAGTCCCTGGGTATCCTGCTCGGCTCCAGTGGGCATATCCTGCCACGGCCACACTGGCAACCACTGACCAGCAAGCACACACTGGAACTCCTCTTGTCTCTTATTAACAGAAAGAGAACCTAATTAAAATGTGCTTCTCACTGCCCGCCTGGGGTGGCTCAGTGGTTGAACATCGACCTATGAGCCAGGAGGTCATGGTTCGATTCCTGGTCAGGGCACAGGCCCGAGTTGTGGGCTCAATTCCCAGTGGGAGGTGTGTAGGAGGCACCCGATCAATGATTCTCTCTCATCATTGATATTTCTCTCTCTCTCCCTTTCCCTTCCTCTCTGAAATGAAGTGTGTGTGTGTGTGTGTGTGTGTGTGTGTGTGTTTCAAATGTGTTTCTCGCTTTGTATGTTTAATAAAAAGGCAGGGGCCCAGCCGGCATGACTCCCTGGTTGAGCATCAACCTATGAACCAGAAGGTCACGGTTCGATTCCCGATCAGGGCACATACCAGGGTTGTGGGCTCGATACCCAGTGTGGGACTTGACTTCCAGGAGGCAGCCAATCAATAATTCTCTCTCATCACTGACGCTTCTCTCCCTCCCCCGCCTTCTCTCCCCTCCTCACTGAAATTAATAATTAATTATTATAAATAAATAAATAAATAAATGGCAGGGGGAAGAGGAGGGAAAGATTCTACTGCCTCCAGGCCTAAAAGAGTGGGTGAGAAGGTGCATAGACATGTGCTGGAGGCCATCGGGCACCTTCCCCACCGCGGAGTAGGATGGAAAGGCCAAGCTATGAGCTTGCTGACCAGGCTTTCCTGAAAAAATGCCTATTGATCATTTAATCCCAGGCAAGTCCATCAAAAACTTCCTGTGGGAGAAACCGCTCGGCCAGCTCTACAGCCACTGGGACGTGTACCATTTATCAGAGGTAGCTGCTTTTACCCACGAGTAACACGTTTGGAAGATAAGCTCTGAGAGCAATTCAGACCAATGACAGGCGCCTGGGTGATGCCCGGCCGGGCCCTGAACCCGCCGCCGGCTCCCAGCAGTGCCTCTGAGCAGGAGGAAGATCACGGTGAGATGGGACACTTTCCGATTTGCAGTTGCCTGTCTTCAGGCACGGCCCAGACTCTTCCATTGCCTAGGCCCGTGGTCGGCAAACTGCGGCTCTCGAGCCGCATGTGGCTCTTTGGCTCCTTGAGTGTGGCTCTTCCACAAAATACCAAGGCCTGGGCGAGTCTATTTTGAAGAAGTGGCGTTAGAAGAAGTTTTAAAAAATCTGGCTCTCAAAAGAAATTTCAATCTTGTACGGTTGATATTTGGCTCTGCCGACTGATGAGTTTGCTGACCACTGGCCTAGGCCATGAATCTCAATTCCTTGACCGGACAGGAGAATCTGACATTCTCATACACAGAAATACCAAGAGAAGACAGGAAAGTGTGGTGGGGAAAGTGTGGTACCCATGTCCCCAACCACCCCAACTCCACCATGGGCGGGCCTTCCACGGAGCCTCCTCCTTAACCTGGGTCCTGAGATGGACATGTCCTCTGAAGCCAGGATACAAACCCGCCTACTTTTCTTTCCTCCTGCTCCATATTCCCAACTGCTTCTCAGCTGAGCTAGACCCCTGGGGTAGATACCCAGCATTCCTGTGGCAAGTTGCCTACGTAGGATCTCCTTCATCAAGTCACACCAGCCAGCAGGAGCCCACCCACACAGCAGGGGATGCCGTGAGCTCTTCCCTCCCTAAGTATCACCGTCAAGTCTCAAAGCTATGACGTCCTGGAAACCAAGAGTTTATGACATCTATACATGGGGCTTACAAAAGAGGGGAGCCCTTCGGGGAAGAACTCAGCAGCCCCAACAGCCCAATAGGTCCAGGGCCCCCACACACCCACTCCAGGAGAGAAGGGCGAAGAAGCAGAACGCCACATCGAACACGATCAGGACTCTGGAGAAGAGCAGGTCACACCCAGGGAAACCCTACAACACAGCAACCTTCCACAGGGAGCCATGCAAATGGCTCACACGCTGGAACCGGCAGGCTGGCACACGAAGGAAGAAAAGTATTTTATAAAAAGCAAAAGGTTAATTTCACAAATTAGTCTACACATTGTAAGATGAACATAACTTACTCTACCTTCAATCGTGCGATTGTCTAGGGAAGGGACCAGATATTCTGTGCATGAAAATAAAGTGTTCCTCTGCAAGTACATAGCAATGAGAGCATACAGCGAACCTCTAAGAAATATTTATAATCCCCTCCAGTCTCGACACACACCGTGTGCAGAACCACCCTCACAACACAGACACCCAAGGGAAGAGTGGTTTCTGTGCAAACAGCATCCATGGCTGGAGCAAGGTGTGGGTGGTGGTGTGGACCTCACCTTGTTGCAGAATACTTCAATATCATTCGCGGCTAAGGAAGCCTTATATTTCCACTGATTTCGGTCATAAGACCAGACATATAATGGAAAAAATCCTCAATAAACTACTAAATTTTATCCAAAAGGGACTTCAGATATCAGGATCATGGCATATTATGTTAGATGTATATGTGTTGGTGTTGGGGTGTGTGTGTGAATATTATGTATGTATTCTACACACAGATATATACACAAAACCCAATGGGAATTGAAGTCACTGATTTTTTCCCCCTTTCTGACACTTTTCTGGATCTTCCTCCTACTGACCAACCCCTGGATCTCCTAAACGCGTAGAATTTCCTGAGAACTTAAAACTGACTCCTTTCTTCCCTGATGTGTTTGTGTCACTCTCGGTGCTAACAGAGCAGATGCACGATGCACGCAGTGCTTCACCACAGCGGGGATATCAGACACAACAACTAGCTAGCAAGCTCATCACTGATGACGGGCTTTGGGTGAAGGAAGTGAATTCGCTTCATCACGCCTCTACACTGACTTTGTACCTAGAAAGATAACTTAGGAGAGATACTTGTAAAGGCCACATTCCTTCTGACTCCATATTTTCAGTTAGATCTCGCCAACGAAAGTTATTCCCTGGGAGTAAGTTAGGCCAGCCCCATAGCGAGTTTCCAAATGAAACACCTCAGGTTCGCCGCCAGTCTTGCCAAACTGCTAATATCCAGCAACCCTTCTTCTTTCTCCCATATTACTGATAGTGTATTTGGGGGGTCGCACCGGAAGAATTTCCCTTTAATTTGCTGTGAAGTCTTTCTATCGCTTTGTAGGAAGCAATTAGATTTACTTTAGACTTCGGCTTGTGCATTCCAGGTCCTTGGCCTGTAGGCCCACGCTAATTTACAAGGCTGAATCGGGCACTTGGCACAGGAGCATGAATCTTCTGAGGCCGCTGGGGGACCATTTAGTAAGTTTCTACCTTGGTGAACTAAATATTCCTCTATGGGCCTGGTTCAGGCCCCCACCAAAGGGCCTCACTCACTTACTCCCACAGAAGAACTTACTCAAGTGGCCAGTGTAGCTCAGCCCCGTGCTCAATCATCTTCACAATGCACCAGGAAACTTCTCCCCAGAGGAGGAAACTGAGGAAAAAGAACGGAAGCATCCAACTCAGTGTCACTCAGCCAGTCTGGGACACAGGAAAGAAGGGTGTCCGGAATCCTGTTGCCGGGCCAGTGCTTTGGCAATCAGCTGCTCAGAGAGGAGGACGTGAGTGATGAGACTGCCACCCCCAGGACCCACGTGGACTCCCTTCCTCACCAGAGAAGTTGGCCTCGGCCCCAGGAGGACTCTGCACCACCGGGCTGCAGGACAGGGACGTCAGCACCATGGCCGCCATCATCTCGTCCATTTCCACCGCCTCGGACTTCCTGGATTCAAGCAGGCGAGGGCCAGAGGTTACAGGCTGACACTGCTGGTCACGGGACTCTATTACCTATCTGGGCTGTCCCCTCCACATCCCCACTCCAATCAGCCAGTGTGTATATTAAATAAAGCATGAAGGTCTCCCCTCATTCTTCGTGAAAAATACTCCTTCTGGATTACGTTTACAGTATCAGACAACCCCAGTATAAGGGGGTCGGTCCCCATCCCATTGCTGACACCCAGAAGCAACTCCATTCTCTCCCCTGAATTCACTTCCTAAATAACTCTGCAGCTTGAAATAGAGAACTGTATTTGGGGAGGGGGGTTGGCAGGAAGGGGAGTCAAAGCAATGAAAAAGAGCATGGACAAAAAGCGTGCCCACTAGAATTCGAAAGCACTAAGATTATCTTTCTTTCCCCATCTTATACTTAAATTTAAGAGGAAACAATTACACTAATTAATTTCTTTCCCCTCCCCCAAGAAAAAGGATGAGGAATTCTGTTAGCTTCTGAATGCCAACAGAACCTAGTACATAAGCAATGAGCAAATAAATAAAAGCACTAAAGTAAACCTCAATGCTTTAAATTGCAGAGGTCTATAAATTTTTACATGCAATTTTAAAAATCCATATAAAGCTACATCATGTGGAAATACATTTAGAGCTGTCTATAAGTTAATGCTAAGGTATGAAAAATTGGTCTGAAATAAATTTTTAGGTAGCTCATCTATTTCACAGGACTGTAATAATCTTTCTTGACAATTCAAATCCACCAAAATGTGTGACTGGGTTTGAAGTAAACTAAGACCAGTAATATATTACACATATTAGCATCCCTTTGTTTTACGCGATCTTTGTATTTTTATTTCTATCGAGGAGAAAAACAAATCCTTTGCCAACATTTCTCTGAATTCACATCCATAAATATTGTTGCTCTGGTCTGCTCTCAATATTCTGGGGGTGCTGTCAATGGCAGTATTGCCCACAGTCAAGCATAGAAAGAGGTGGAAAGAGGCTTAACTGCTTGCACATCCTGGATATAAGACAATCTCCACTGGCAGATTTTCTCTTTTAATTTTAAAAGATCAATGTACAAAGAGTATGTAACAGAAACTAGGAGAGAGAGAGATGTATACATATATTCCCCCTGAGGGGAAAATTGTATCATAAAATTCTAAAGCAAGATATACATTCAAACAGTCTGCATTCAACATTAGTGGTTTGGAACTATGCTGCACACCTGAAACTAATACAAAATAATACTTAATGTAAACTGTAATTGAAAAATAAAATTTTTTAAAAACCAATGGTTTCGAATGTCTAAGTGAAGGGTTAGCCACCTATGGGCTGTGGACCAAATGTAGCCTGTCGCCTGCTTTGGTATGGCTCCCAAGCTAAGAATGGTTTTACAATTTTTTTAATGGTTTTAAAAGTCGAAAGAAGAGTATTGTTTCTTGACATGTGATGCATGACAACTGTATAAAATTGAAATCTGAGTATCCATAAGTAAAGTGTTATTGGCGCACAGCCGTGCCTGTGTGTTTCCTCCTTGTCTGTGGCTGCCCTCACGCTGCCACAGCGGGGCGGCGTCTCCTGGACCGGGATTGCGTGGCCCACAAAGTCCACCCTACTTACTATCCAGCCCGTTCAGAACAAGCTCACTGGTTCCTGATCTAAGCCATTTCTTCTGTTTCTCATCAAGAAAAACGAAGACCTAATTTTAATCTAAGTATGAAGAGAGGAAAAACAGCCTTTGGTCAAACCAAAAACAGCAGAACGGATACTGTTCCGGGTTTTTCTAAAGGATGCCGTCTCTTCTCTCTGTGTCCCATTTGTCCAAAACCTTGACAACCACACACCTAGGACGTCCCCATTCCTCCCCCAACCCACTCCTCACCACCCACGTGATTTTCAGAGCAACGGCTCTCCCACACAAACCTTTTTGGGACGTCAATGTTCCTGGAGACAGGCCTGTAGGCTTGCCCCTGGGGTCCCTGCTCCGGAAGCGGCCCCTGGGGAACGGGGCCCTGCAGCTCGGCCAGCCACACCTCCTCCGCTTTGCAGCAGATCTGTAACTTCTGGTCCAACAGCCAGACAGTCACCTTGTCCTCTGCCCAACTATGCTGCTCCACCAGTCCTGTGCACTCTTGCCCCCCGTACCACACATACACCTGGTGGGACAGAAAAGCAGCAACCGTGGTCAGCACTTAGTTCTTAGTAGTTAGTTCCATATGCCCCAAGTTCTGGGATCCACCTACACCAACGGAAGTCCCTGCCTCAGCTGTAATTCAAGCAGGATGCTGCCAGGTGCCTGCTTCCCACCTGAGCCCCAGTGGATTGGTTCTTCCCAAAGCAGAGCCTTTTAAACTCTCGACACCAGAGGTTCCCAACGTGGGGCACACGCCCCACAGGGAGGCACTTTGGTCTTTAAGGGGGGCAATTCGAGAATGAGTTAACAGTGAATTTGTTGCATTTCTTATGGTTCTAAGGGCCACATATACAGCCTATAAATATATATTGTGACACATTTATGCATTTCAGTCTTCGATGATATGTTTTGAAATTTTATTTGCTATTTTTTCATATTATTATTTTTTCAACAATGTCTTAGTGATCTCTTCCTCAGTACTTCAACTGTCCTTTCATTCTTTTATTTTTCTCTTTCATGGATGCTATGTTCTTTGGAAGCTTGTTTAGACCAAATTAATGGCCTTTTAGTCTTCCTCCATGTGAATAGGAGTTCACTTTTTGAATAATAAGAATTCTATGTCATGGGGCGGGGGACTTCAGGATTTTAGAGATGCTTAGGTGGGGCATGGCCACAAAAAGGTTAGGAACAACTGTTCTATATGAAGAAAGTGAACATGTCAGTTTCTGAGATTTTTTTTCTTCTGAATTTAGAATCTGTATTTCATTGAAGTTTAAATTGTTATAATCTTAAAATAGACAGTTTTCTATAAGCCTTGTAGTAACCAGGAAGGAAGGAAGGGAGGGAGGGAGGGAGGGAGGGAGGGAGGGAGGGAGGGAGGGAGGGAGGAAAGGAGGAAGGAAACACCTCTAGTTAATACACAAAAGATAAAAAGAAAAGAATTAAAGCATGACTAGAAAAAAAATCAACAAACCACAAAGGAAGACAGCAAGAGAGGAAGAACAAAGGAATTACAAAACAGTCAGAAAATAATTAACAAAATAACAACAGTAAGTCCCTACCTACCAATGATTACTTTAAATGTAAATGAGTTAAATTCTCCAATCAAATGAATTTGGAATCCAAGTCCATCCTCCTGAATTCTTGCCCTGCATTGCCTCCAAAGTCCTATATATCTGCTGGTTCAGTACTATTGCCTTGAATTACTCACCCTGCATTTTGCCCTTCGGGGACTTCTGAGTCTACCTAGAGACAAGATGGTAGGAATGGAGAGGCCAGCTGTCCTCTCTCAAGGGCTGCCTAGCAGATGGGGAAGCGAACTGTGGGAAACAGAGGCCTCAGCAGGGAGACAGGTAGAGTCTGCTTGCGGACTGTGGAGAAGGCAATGAAAGAGAAGCCCACACACCTGGATCTAGTGATAATATGAGGTACTGGCCCTGACACAAGGGGAGAAAACACTGGAAAAGAAAGACCAAATAGTATTCTGACTAAACGAACACCTTCCTCTCTTATTCAAAGACACAACCTTATCAATCTCTCATAAGCCTGAGATTCTTCCCGTTGTTTTGTTAAGTTGCAAACGGAGGCAGGTTGAAAAAACTGGGCTCTGGCCATGCTTGAAACTGAGGTTCTGAGTAGGCCTAAGCCCAGAACACACAGATGTCAGGTCTCGCCCGCCTTTTCCCTGTCAGTCAGGGAGGAGTCTTGGATCCGCTGCTGACGACTCATTCTCTCGAGAAGCCTGCTGCCCACAGGCCCTCGGGGCTGCGAGTTAAAGGTCTATGCACGCAAACCAATGCCCAGGGAGTTTCTGCCTGTCAGTCGGGGCACCACTAGCCTGCTGGCCATAAGCCTGGAAAGATCGGGCACCTGCCCACTCAGGGACCATCCTACCTTCTGCCCAGGCTGGAAGGCCATCTGCTGGAGGCCTGAGGTGCTGGGAGCCTTGAGGACTTCCTTGGGCTGCTCCTGACAGGAAGTGTCCTTAGAGGTGAAGAAGGGCTGGGGAGTCACCCCCTCCAGCAGCTCCGCCTGCGGCTCCGAAGGTGGGGCAGCCCCGGGTGGCCCCAACACGCGGGCTCCCAGGAGGGACCGTTTACCAAGGCGCCGGGACAGCACGCTGGCCATGCTGCTGTCTTTCCTGGGGAGGCAAAGGGGACACATTATCTGGATGAATCAGGAAGCTTTGGTACAGTGCCCTCCCCACACGAAGAAGCAGGTGCTGTCAGTGCCTATTAAAATGGATGAAACATTTCATAGGAACTTTTACAATATTTTCCATTTTACAAAAGTAATATCCAGTTCTCACAGGACATTTAGAAAATACTGATAAGTGTGTGCGCGCGCACACACACACACACTCAAGAAGCTGCCTCCCAGAGGCACCTGCTTTCGCTAAATAGCATTCCATGCTTTTACTTCTATAGAAATGGGCCCATGATTTGCTAAACTACATTTTCACGTAGTAGCTTGTATACTAGAAGATTTAACTACATCAGTCAATGTTATTTGATTAAAAAAAAAAAAACCCTTTCAGAAACCACAGAGGATCTTCCTAGGCCAATGCATCATTGTTAATTTAACAAGTCCTTTATTATGATATCTGAGGGCTGTATCCAGTGTTGTGCTGTTTGAACTGCTCTGCCCACAGGTAGCATCTTCTGAGTTCAGCCTCAGAGCGCACGCACGCGCGCGCGCACACACACACACACACACACACACACACACACACCAGGTCAGGTTCCGATATCTGATTCAGGCATGCACTGCTTAACGGTGAGGATACCTTCTGCAACATCAGCGTGCACTGACACAAACCGAGATGGGATAGCCCACTGCCCCGGGTCATGAGGGAGAGCCTGTTTCTCCCAGGCTACTAGCCTGTACAGAATAGCACAAGGGAGCACGATGCAATCAAGAAGCGTAGTAAGCACGCGATGTATGAGGCTCTTGCCACTGTAATACGGAATACTGTTTTACAGCAAAATAATTTCATAAGTGGAAGGAGTATACTCTGAAATAATGGTGAAAAGTGTACCACGGCAAGTACCTACATCAGTAACATAGTCACTTATTAGCATTAGCAAGTGTGGTATACAGTACATAATTGTATTGCTACCCTTCTACGTGACTGACACAGACAGTAGCTTTGTGGACACCAGCATCGCAAACATGTCAGCGATGCCTGGTGCTGTGGCGTGATGACGGCTGCAGCACCTCCAGGCGATGAGAACGTTTCAGCTCCATTAAAATCTCACGGGACCGCCGTCACGCACGCGGCCCGTCCCTGGTCTAACCGTTGTTCACAGCACGTGGCTCCTGTGAAGTCAGAGCGTGAGGACATCTGTCGGGCACCCGCAGACTCTCCAGCTTAGTTGGCTTCAAAGCTACCAAGAGCCACAGGAAGGAGCCACGCGAGCTGTCCTCTCCTCGCCTTGCCCCTGAGAAAACTGACGTGACTTGTTCACTGTGGTAACGGCGGTGCCAGAGCCTGAGAGAGATCTGGTCTCCTGGCTCCGGACCCAAGGACCCCCACTGCCTGGGAGCGGCCCGCACACTGCCTCCAACAGCACGTGGTGTCGGCTCCTCACGCGTTCAGGGGGACGGGAAGGGGGACCACAGCCCTGGCGGGACCAGGGAAGGCCATCCGAGGCCTCGGCACGTTCGTCCTCTGGGGAACAGAAGCTGCTCTGAAATCGGCACCTGTCATTTCTGCACGCGCTGAGGCACCACTGCACCCCCTCGCGCATGTGCCAGGAAGCAGGGAATGGGCAGCACCACCCTCCACGCTGTACAGAGGGGAATGCCTGGCGGAAGATCAAACGGGAAACCCTGGTTTGAGGCTTTGTGAGTCGGTGCTCCTGCCTGAGAGCAGGGGCTCCAACCGCAATGGCGCCCGATGAGCACCAGGGCTGGGGGCACCGGCGTCCTCTGGGCCACTCCGTGACCCTCAGGCGCCGACACCATTCCAGAAAATAAAAACTCGAGCCTTCCGGTCCCTCGGTGACCCGAATCAGTCCACGAGCTCGTTCTCGAGAAACCCCTCCCTTGACCACAGCCTCTCTGCTCAGTGAGACTCAGGGGAACACAGATCTGCCGAGGCCACTGGGCCAGCCCCACTCAGAGCCTCTTTCCTCTCCTACAAACCACAAAGCTGGGAACACTTTAGATGTTGCTCCCAGCAAATGTTGTCACTTTGCCTCAAATAAGTTCTTATTTTTATTTTTTTTAATATTTTTATTGATTTTTTACAGAGCAGAAGGGAGAGGGATAGAAAGTCAGAAACATCGATGAGAGAGAAACATCGATCAGCTGCCTCTTGCACGCCCCCCACCGGGGATGCGCCCGCAGCCAAGGTACATGCCCTTGCCGGAATCGAACCCGGGACCCTTCAGTCCGTAGTCCGACGCTCTATCCATTGAGCCAAACCGGTCTCGGCTAAGTTCTGATTTTTAAAAACACGTTTTAAAATAAATAAACAACGCCCGGCCAGTGTGGCTCAGTGGCTGCTCCTCAACCTAGAAACCAAGAGGAAACCAGCTGGCTGCCTCCTGCATGCCCTACGCTGGATCTATGAAGTTTCTCTCTCGTCGATGTCTCTCTCTCTCTCTCTCTCTCTCTCTCTCTCTCTCTCTCTCTCTCTCTCTCTCTCTCCCCTCTCCCTTCCTCTCTCTAAAAACCAATAAAAACATATGACAAATAAGTAAGTAAACCAACCACAACACTAATGCTTCCCCTCACCAATACCTGGGAGAGCACAGGAGACCGTGCCTGTAGTACAGGGGTGGGCAAGGCCCACAGAATCTTTGGTCAGGCCCTGCCAAGGCATGAGGGGTAAGTGAATGAAATGTTTGACCGAATCCAGCAAGCTAATTTTCAGGTCGATCCTTTGGCACGGCCCTAGAAAGATGTTATAAATATCCAAATGACCCTTGGCAGAAAAAGGGTTCCCCACCCCCTGCTGTAGAAGCTCTTCGCAACCTGCACAGTGTGACAGAAATGGGGTTTTACAAGTCTTTTACTCAGAGCTTCAAGGGCTGGAAGCAGAGAGTGTGGTATCTCCGCCACGAGTTCCCCAGAAAGCAGAGAAAAGGTAAGAACAAGGTCGGAGTCACAGCACCCTAATGAGCTCCTGTTCAGGTGTCTGGTGACTTCCCATCCAGCAACAACACTACTGTGGAAAACTTTATTATAACAAAAAGGGAGAAGGCTGTGAGAAGTGAATTCTTGGCCAAAAAAAAAAAAAATGTACACCCAACTAATCCGGTTTTTATGGCGCACTCACCTCCCTGCATCCATGAAGCCTCAAGCCAGAAGCCAGAACCTCGGACTCTCCATTTCATTCCCTGGAGCAACTGAGAGCTAGAGGTGAGGCCGCAGTACCACGGAGAGACATCAGAGGGCAGCATCCAGCCAGAGGAAAGAAACAAGCTTTTTCTAGACCAAAAAACCAGTAGCCACCCCCACTTTCCACAACAGGAAGTTTGAGGTTTCTACCTCTGAAAATAAAGAAAAAGTCTTATTTCCAAAATTCCTGGGCTTCCAGTCTCCAGATGGAGCCTGAAATATCCGGCTAACAGACTCTGACGATGTTTCTATCTGCCTTCTTTTCTTCCCTGTTAATGTGAAAACTACTTTTCGTTTGGTTTGTGAGCCGGCACCTCCCAGAGGCTGCAGGGTCTGCCGAGCTGGTGAACGGCCCGCCTCTGGTTTGTTCCCGCGTCTGTTTGCTCTCTTCTCTAGCCTTTCTCCAAATTCCACACTGAAATGTGCTTCACTGTATCATTCATAGTATGCCCACCTCTTAATTTTTAAAAGCAGAAGAGAAAGAAGGAAGAGAAACTGCCTCCTAGGCACTAGCTTTCACAAACTGTATCTAATTTAATCCTCAGGACAATTTGAGATAAGCATAATGGTCTTTTATTCTGATGGGGAGACGGAGCCATAGAGAGCTTAGGGTACTGAGGCTACAAAAACCAGGAGCCAGCAGGAGAGGAGGCAGCGTCTGAGGGGTGCTGCACCCATGTCTACCTGGGGTCAAAGGTCATAATCTGCCATTATTCCCAGAGGTGTGGGATCTCTCAAAATAAAACACTCTATTATATACATGGTATTTCCCCCACCCTTGTCAATGAACTTTAATAGAAAAAAAAAAAAAAGGAAAAGAAGAAAACCTCTGACCCTGCGAGTCTCTCCTTCAGTTTCTTTGTAGTTTCTTTCCTTGAGAAATCTCTCCTCCAGTCCTAGCCTCTTACCTACAAAACAGAGGTCACTGCTTTAGTCTGGCCTTGTTAAGCAGTCCAGGGCACTGTTAATCATTTAGTGGTTTGGGAAGACCTTTATACACGTACTGCCCTCGGAGAGGGAGCAGAGGGATTATGCAATCAGTCTCAAAAGTTAAAAGATTTCAGTCAGGTTTACATGAGTGACTGACAGCATGGAAATTAAAAAAAAATCTAGACTAAATGTAGGCTGGGCAGCATCACCAAGTGGGGTTCACTGCCCCTCCTGTATTTATCAGCACACTCATTCTATTATGGACATGGCTCTAAGATAACAGAGTCCTTCGAGAGCTCGGAAGTAGGTTAGAGCACCCAAGGAGGTCAGTCGGACAGGGGGGTGGGGGAGCAGGCTAACTCTGGACCTTCGAGTGACTTTTCAGGCTCACCTGTTACTTTATACTTGGGATTAAGGGTCCCACCTTCCCTCCTAGCATACGTCTATCAATCTAACCAGAGACTTCTCCAAACCTCTCTTCCCTGATCTCTGCTTCTATTCACTCCCCTATGGGTTTCTTTCTCGGGAGTAATCCAAGGTCCATATAAACCCTCCATCCCCTAATTTGCCATACGATCTGGTACAGCCAAGAGAAATCAAGAAACATCCTTTAAAGGATAACAATAACAATGTTGCGACATGGAGCCAAATCTCACTTTACGATGTTACAAATTCTTGACTTACGGAAATCACTGATTGAAACAAACTGATGCTAAAGAGGACGTCCTGCTGATGTATAGTTTTAAGGGGATCTTCTCGCCCCTTCCGTTGTCACAAATAGGAGGGGTTAGCTAACTAGAATACATATTTTGGTCAATGTCCAAAAGGGGTTAGCCCCTTTTCAGGCTCAGGAAACATACTCTGATGTGCTAGTAGCCCTTAAGTGAGGCCATCTGCCCGCAGTTAAATAACTGGAGCAGAGAGAAGAGGAAAACAAACCTTCTCTGTGGTTCTGAGTTGCAAATTGCTCTTTGACATGTCACTGTTGCCGGACAACCAATGTCTCGGGCCTCTCACGCACAATGGCTGTTCTCTCCCACCTGGGGACACCGCGGCAAGCCAGGACATCACCTACGGACGCTTCGAGGACACTTCTACGTCAAAATGACTCCTTCCATCACTAATAACTTGGGTGTGTTTTCTTTTGTCTTCTTTTTTCTTTTTTTAGTTAAGGAGAGTTAAGTTTGGAGTAAGACTCTCATTTGCTAAATCTTGGGTGCCTGCTACAAGCTCTCTAATGAACAATTAATTTACGGATCAAGGTGAGGGACAGCAACCCGCTGCCAAGTTTCAGGTTCTCTACTAAACCTCGGCTTTCTGACTCATCATCTCCACTGGGTAACCAACCACTGCACAGAATGCCAGTTTGAGTTGTCAGTTCTTTGCCTAATATTGTGCATACCACCCTTAAACTTTAATCAGAGCGGTGCTCGTTTTTTTTTTTTTTTTTTTTTCCTTTAAAATCTGTAAAGTTTTGCCCAGCCGGTGTGGCTCAGGGGTTGAGCTTCGACCTATGAACTAGCAGGTCACGATTCAACTCCCAGTCAAGGCACCTGCCCCGGGTTGTGGGTTCGATCCTCAGTAGGGACCGTGCAGTAGGCAGCTGATCACTGATTCTCTCTCATCACTGATGTTTCTATTTCTCTCTCTCCCTGATTTCACTTCTGAAACCAATAAAAATATGTTTTTAAAGAAAATCTGTAAAGTTTTAACTGAAATTTTTTTCCAGTGTGATATTCTAAACTCATTCAGAGGTTAAAATGTAGCGATAAACCTCTCTTCTTTTACAACACAACTCCATGGAGAGCGGGATTCCCAATTACTGCCCCGCTCCTCTTAGCCGGGGCCATCTCTGAGAGATGCAAGTGCAGGAGCCGCGGATTTGCAATGTATGCGGACACACGTGATGATGGCCTCTTAGAGTGCAGGTCACCGTCTGAACTTGGCAGAAGCAAGGTGTCTTACCCCGGCGTCATCACCCAAATGCCACCCGGCGGTTCTCAAGTCTTTTTTTTTTTTCCCTCTGGACTGCCTTCTCCAGAAAAAGTAAAACACCACTCACTTCACTGAGCCCCTTATTCGTTTCTTCCCAGAGGACTCTCTGCCCAGCCTGGCTTTGGATAGAAAACCCGCCAAGAGCAGCCAAGGGTGTGAGCCAAAACTTTTATATCTCTCAAGTTATGTAACCGTCCCTGTTATACCATTTTTATTTTTATTTTTAAAAATATATTTTTATTAGTTTTGGAGAGAATTTCGGAGCGGTAGAAAGAGATAGAAACATCATTGATGAAAAACAATCAGTGATTGGCTGCCTCTTGCATGCCTCTCCCTGGGGATTGAACCCACAACCCGGGCATGTGCACTGAACAGGAATCGAACTGTAAAATCCTGGTTCACAGGCTGATACTCAAGCACTGAGCCAAGCTTAAGGTACACAGCACTAAGCACGTCAGTGATTGATTCAACACCAACATTTCTACATCAGCTATTCGAAGAATGACCATTTGGATTTTCAGAGCATTAAACTTACTTTCTTTTCCTGAAGGCTTTTAAAAACTGGATTACAGTTCAGCCAGCATGGCTCAGGGGTTGAGCATCGACCTATGGACCAGGAGGTCAGGGTTCAAATCCCCGTCAGGGCACACACCTGGGTTGTGGGCACCATCCCCAGTGTGGGGCATGCAGGAGGCAGCCGGTCCACGACTCTCTCAGCATGGATGTTTCTTTCTTTCTCTCTCTCTCTCTCTCTCTCTCCCCCCCTCCCTCCCTCCCTCTCCCTTCCTCTCTGAAATCAATAAAAATATGCTTATTTTAAAATAAAAAATAATAATAATAAAATTAATTACACTGATCAATGTGTAAGAATTTAGACTCCCCATAAAATTAAAGTGACAGGCTATCAGGATGGATGGGACCCTTGCAGGTTGCCCACCTCCTTTTCAGGGGCCAGAATTCTGGTTGCTGTTGCTGTGAGTCAAAGATGGAACAGGATCATGGAAGGAAGAAATAAGGGGCCCGGAGAGCAGTGCTATTGTCCTGTTCCATCGAATGGGCTGTAGAAATAGGTCACCGACGGGTGACACCGAATTTTCTCCAGCAAACAACCGACAACCCCGATCAGCAAACACTTGTGTTGGTTCGGCCGCACAACAGTCTTCAGTCAAGTGAGACACACCCCTCGGTTTCCCCTTTCTTCACACCTCGCTCCCCCTCAGCCCCCAAACCACCAGGGCCACGCGTGGCTCTCTGTCCCGCGCTCTGTCACGCATACACGACTCTGCACTACGTACGGCCATTCTCACCGCCGTGCTTGGTGCACAGTCGGGGCTCGGGAAGCTGTTTTTCTAACAGAACTAAGGGGACTGTTTCTTCCTCAGACCGCAAGCCCGTCGAGGGCGGAGGCCGTAGCTTGCTTATCTCATCAGACGTGTGATTTTAAGGCGATGGTATTCCAGAAGCCCCAGATTTCAAAAAAAAAAAAAAAAAAAATGTGTTCTAAGAAGCATTACTTGCTGCTTGCCCTGCAGTAAAGACAGGTATCAAAAGCAAAGGGAGAGTCTGAGTGTTCCAACCCAGTTCTAAGATAGGAGTGTTGCCTTAAAAACAAGTCGGGAATACTAAATAAGGAAGCAAGTTCAAGTAAAACCGAGCTCACAAGTGGGGGGTGGGGGGGAGGCAGAGGGGTTTCCAGCGCTCCTCTGTACGTGCACGGGGGAGGGGGAGTGCCTATGCCATGTGTACGTGTGGGTACGTGCGTGCATGGTGGTCAAACCTGATTTACACTGTGCTAAAACTATGTGAGCCTTCCAGAAGGGAGGGGGAGGGCGGCGGGTGATTGCTGACTCGGCATTTTACCCAGAGGCTGCAGCAAGGAGGGAACCGGGAGCTGAGTATCTCCGGGAACACAAGCCTCAAAGAATGAACAGTTCTCTGGAGCAGTTTGAGAGTTTGAGAGTAAGCGTAGAACAGACCCGCGCATTAACTCAAACCACCCATGAGTAAATGCTTGAATGGCACTGGGGTTTACACCCATTTTAATGCACACACTGGGGACCTTTCCTATTTTTCCTGACCTCCCAGCAACTCAAGAAAATGTGGACAGACAACATCATCTCCGTGTTACAGCTCAGAGCACCGATGTTCCTTAAGGAGGTCACCTGTTTGCCAAGGCTGGCAAGCACTGGTGTCGGCCGCTTTCCTGGCTGCTCCCTGGTCCTGTTCTCTCTTCCCCACAAGTACAGTCCCAGCAGCAGGGCAGGGGCTTCGGTCAGGGGGGCAGGGAGGGGGGGAGTGCAGGGTCCAGGGCTCAGGAGGAACAGCCCTGACGCCTCGGCTTTGGCTTTGCCGTATCTGACCTTGACCTTCACAATGCCGTAAGGAAGAAATAGGTCATTGGGAAGACGGAGCCTCGAGGCAGTGATAGGACAGCAAAGCAAAAGCTGGCAACAAAGAACTATCCCAAAAATAGAAAAGGCGGGGGTGAGAATTTTAAAAGCCAAACACTCTGCTATGGCTCAGTGGTTGAGCTTTGACCTATGAACCAGGAGGTCAGGGCACATGCCCGGGTTTTGAGCTCAATCCCAGTGGGGAGCGTGCAGCAGGTAGCCGATCAATGACTCTCTCATCACTGATGTTTCTGTCTCTCTCTCTCTCCCCGTCTCCCTTCCTCTCTGAAATCAATAAAAATATATTTTTTTTAAAAATAATAAAAGCCTAATAATCCAGGACCCCATTAGCATAAGGCCCTTGAGTGGCACATGGGCCAAAAAGGGAAGACTTTGGGGCTAGGATGCCCAAGGTGCCAACCTTAATACACAAGGTTTACTGCACACTCGTGCTTGCGTTCCACACCCTGTAAGACAGTAACTCTGTGAGAACAGACACACCCTTCTCACCCCTTTCCTTTGAGAAGGCAGGGAAATGCAGGCTCTTTTCATTTAAGTGGTTAAAACAGAAAAGGTATTTGGAACTCAGCAATCCTTTGAGTGAGTAATGGCATTCCCCGATGGCACTGAATAAACAGACAACGGGGCTTGCAAGGGGGGTGGGAGGAGGGGGGAGAACCACCTGGTGACTTGCCTGGCCGGAGTCAACAGGTAATAAAAAGACAGGGACACAGAGCGGCAGGTACGCAAGAAAGATGTCACCTGGTCTGAGAGACAGGCCAGGAAGGTGAGATCCAAAAGTAAAAATGAGAAACCACGCTCGCTCGCTCGCTCACGCAGACAAGATCAGTCAACAAGAGACAGCTGGCCAGCAGAGACGAGCAGGTGAGGGGAGGCCCCAGAGGTGCCCAGAGACTCTGCAGGAATCCCAGCCTCGCCTGGGGCCACCGTCCCACATGTGAGCCGATAGTAAATAAGCTGTAATCTTGGAGATCATAAGGCACAAGATAAGGAGCATGTGTGTTTGGGATGACATTTAAACACCTGAAAGAAGAGCTGGGAACCGGAACTGGTTCCAAGACCAGGATGGTGGAGGGGCCAATGGGAAGAGGCCTGCCTGACCAGGAGCGGAGTCACCAGGCATCTGCAGATCAACGTTTAACCCAACGTTCCATTTATTCCCACTCCCCGATTAACTGGTTTCCATTTCCACATGGGGGGAGGGGACAGCTCCTCACGTCACCGTCTCCATCACCGTCTCCTGGAGTCAACAGGTAATAAAAAGACAGCGACCCAGGAAGATGTCAGCTGGTCTGAGATGCCTCCTACAATTGGAGCCTTCTCCCCAGTACCAAAGGGAATGCCTCCCACGCCCCAGGAGAGCCCAGGCTGAGCGGAGAGAAAGACTGGAAGCCACTGAAGTATGACAGCCAGCCCCTCAGAATGACACCAGCCTGGGGGGGGGGGGGAGCCCAGCCCCTGCTGAGGGGGCTTCTTAGGGGAAGGAATGAACAGCCAGGCACCTCTACCTGTGTGGCCACAACCCTCAGCCACCCTCTCAGAGCCTCCATTTCCTGCTCCTTGTGAAAATGAGAAGAGTGCCAGCATCTGGAAGGAACCCACCATGTGTCCCTGCCCCGCCGCCCATCTTAGACGGAGGCTGGGGAGCCAAGTCACACCACGGGCCACTCTGGCTGCTCAGCAGCCACTGCCAGGCTGGTGTCCGGGGACTGAGGTTGTAAAGGACGTTTGAACAGAACCAGTAATACAACTACTGATTCTAAAGGAAACCGAGGTGTTGACCATGGGAGAGCCGCTCGTTAATTAAAATCACAGCAAAACTGATTTGCAGCAAGACAGGGGAACCGAGAAACCCATGCAGTCGGTGGAGGGGCCTGCTGGCCGCAACAAACCAATCCCAGGGGTTCGGGGTTGAGCGTGTGCAACACCACGCGCAGGGCCAGGACCTGCGTCCTGTGTCCCACGTGACCTAGCTCCACATTTCGTTCCCAGCGGACACGTCCCAATTCTGCTCTTCTCTCCTGAGCCCAAATCTCAGTCTTGGTGCCCTGCCCAGGGTGGTCAGACCTCCCTGAGGCGGAGCCTGGCCAGACTCTGCAATAGACCCCTCGTGCTGCTGCAGACTCTCCAGTCCTGGTTCCAGGGGTGCTGTTCCAGGGGTGCTGTTCCAGGGGTGCTGGTTCCAGGGGTGCTGTTCCAGGGGTGCTGTTCCAGGGGTGCTGGTTCCAGGGGTGCTGTTCCAGGGGTGCTGTTCCAGGTGTGCTGTTCCAAGGGTGCTGTTCCAGGTGTGTTGGTTTCAGAGGTGCTGCTCCAGGTGTGCTGTTCTAGGGGTGCTGTTCCAAGTGTGCTGTGTTCCAGGGGTGCTGGTTCCAGGGGTTCTGGTTCCAGGGGTGCTGTTCCAGGTGTGCTGTGTTCCAGGGGTGCTGGTTCCAGGGGTGCTGTTCCAGGGGTGCTGTGTTCCAGGGGTGCTGGTTCCAGGGGTGCTGTTCCAGGTGTGCTGTGTTCCAGGGGTGCTGGTTCCAGGGGTTCTGGTTCCAGGGGTGCTGTTCCAGGTGTGCTGTGTTCCAGGGGTGCTGGTTCCAGGGGTGCTGTTCCAGGGGTGCTGTGTTCCAGGGGTGCTGGTTCCAGGGGTGCTGTTCCAGGTGTGCTGTGTTCCAGGGGTGCTGGTTCCAGGGGTTCTGGTTCCAGGGGTGCTGTTCCCGGGGTGCTGGTTCCAGGGGTTCTGGTTCCAGGGGTGCTGTTCCAGGTGTGCTGTGTTCCAGGGGTGCTGGTTCCAGGGGTTCTGGTTCCTGGGGTGCTGTTCCAGGGGTGCTGGTTCCAGGGGTGCTGTTCCAGAGGTGCTGTGTTCCAGGGGTGCTGTGTTCCAGGGGTGCTGGTTCCAGGGGTGCTGTTCCAGGTGTGCTGTGTTCCAGGGGTGCTGGTTCCAGGGGTTCTGGTTCCAGGGGTGCTGTTCCAGGGGTGCTGGTTCCAGGGGTTCTGGTTCCAGGGGTGCTGTTCCAGGGGTGCTGGTTCCAGGGGTTCTGGTTCCAGGGGTGCTGTTCCAGGGGTGCTGGTTCCAGGGGTTCTGGTTCCAGGGGTGCTGTTCCAGGTGTGCTGTGTTCTAGGGGTGCTGGTTCCAGGGGTGCTGTTCCAGGTGTCCTGGTCCAGCCCTGGACCACACCAGTGCAGACCGACACAGGAAACAATTCCGTACCAACACACCAGAAAGAGCACCAGGGAACACAAACACCGGCGTTTTTAAAAACCTGCTGATATTCAACCCCTGTGCCAGGCTCTGCTGATGAATGGATCAGGGTGACTGAGAAGCCTAAGCTTCAGACCCTTCAAGAGCCTCGGCCTCACTGAGCCCCACCTGGGTCCTACCTCCGGCACTTGTGGATAAAAGCCCTTCCTCGCCCCCAGAGCCACATCCAGATGTCTGTGCTTTCGCACTACACGAACGAATCAGAATCCGCTCCTTTGTGGAACATGCACATCCAGCAACCGAACACTGAAGCCGGATGGGAAGATGGCTTTCAGGATTCAACTCGTCGCGTCAGATCAACGTGCATGTGAAAATTTTAAGCGCCTGACCTGTCAGCGAAGTGGAAATGTGTTACGATTTTTTTTTAAATCTGCTGGGTGACTGGGAGGGTGAGGGGGGCAGACACATTTCCCCCAGAAAAGACAAAGTCGGCCGAAGTAAAGAGACCACAGACGCCATAAAGGGCGGTCGTTCACAAACACGGTGAACGAGCCCCATGGAGGGGGGCCTGCCTGGGGCACAGGCCACGAAGGAGGCACTTTTCTGTGGAGGCCGCTTAACGAAGCTTCGTGCCCCAGTCTCTGTGGGGATGAGGATGGGTTCAAGGATGGAACAGGGGTGGGGACACAGACTGACTGAGTCGCTGCTCCTGTCTGAGCTCAAGATAGCCGGGTGTCCACTTTCGGACGTCTCCCCGCAAGTGGACAGGGTGGCAGCTCTGGTCAGCATGCTCACTGATGAGGCTGTCCTAAGCCAGAGTGACAGAATAAACATGGCTCAATCACAGAGGCCGTGGCTCTTGCTCCTGAGGTCCGAGAGACATGAGGGATGACACAGGCGCTCAGTCGGCCAAGATGCACAGGCCGTGGCCGCCCAGCGCTGGCGGGGCCCTGCCCGCCACGAGGATGGTCGAGGAGGCTGGCTCCACATGAATCTCACCCACATCAGGCCGGCAGGGGCAGGTGGGCTGCATGCAGTTGAGGGCCAGCAGGAGACTAGACTCTTCTGAGGACAAAGGCATGTTCTCAGGCCACACAACCACATCGAACTGCTTCCTGAGAGCCGCTGCAGAGTAGGCGGACGAGGAGACCGATGCAATCCCCAGCCTCCCAGAGACCCGGCTCCTTCCAGGATGTTCTAGCCCAGTGGTCGGCAAACCGCGGCTCGCGAGCCACGTGCGCTCTTTGGCCCCTTGAATGTGGCTCTCCCACAAAATACCAAGGCCTGGGCGAATCTATTTTGAAGAAGCGGCGTTAGAAGAAGTTTAAAAAAATGTGGCTCTCAAAAGAAATTTCAATCGTTGTACTGCTGCTATTTGGCTCTGTTGACTAATGAGTTTGCTGACCACTGTCCTAGCCTGTCACTTATCAAAGGCGCACGTGCCAGTCACTGGCGAAGCACTTCACAGACTTTTATCCTACGTCATCCCTCACGACGACAACATCATCTCCGTCTTCTCCGTTTTACAGATGAGGAAACTGAGACTGGGGCGGGGGGGGGGGGGGGCGCCCAAGCAACGCTCTCAGGGCCACACAGCTAGAAAGTGACAGAAGTGAGCTTAAATATGGCTGATTCCAAAAGACGATGCTCTTTCTTCCATATTCTACTGGAAAATTGTGTATGCATCAAGCAAGAAGCTAGACTGATGGCCTCTTAAAGGCTCCTTGTTTGCAAAAACCCGAGTCACTCAGAGGTCAATGTGGTGGTGGTGGTGGTGGTGGTTTGGGCATGGAAAGGAAATGAAACGGGCATTACAGCAGCAAAGCAGCAAGCAGGGGGCTCCCCCAGGACCAGGGCTAGGGTTATTCTTGTCTCACACTTTCCCAAATATCTCAGGGCTGCCAAGGAGCCCTAACGTCCCAGTCATGTGGCCTTAGACAAATTACTTCACCTCCCCGTGCCTCAGTTTCCTCACCTCTACAAAGGGAGAGAGAGCGGGATAACGTGGGGGTGTCGCGAGGCCGTGCTGTTCTCGGTAACGGGCCTTGGTTTTTAAGAGCCATCAAGCTCCTCTTCCTAGCGATTCTGACTCCGCTGAGAAAGGACCCCGGGGAAGAATGAAAAAGCGCACCTCGAGCACTCAGCACTCTGCCTGGCACCGAGCACCCAATAAATGCTAGCCAAAAAAAAAAAAAGAAAGAAAGGCACCAAACCCTGAAGAGTAATGAGCCAAACTTAAGGAATGATTACGTAGAGGGGAAACGGGCCAGTAAAATTTAACACTGACAAGGACAGTGCAACACATTTAAGGAAAGAAAAAAAAAAAATTGAAATCACAAAGAGCCCTATGGCAACGGTCAGAATCCAGGAAAGGACTCTAGGCCACTGCCGACAGACTGTCATCTTATCGTGGTCACAAGGGCCAAAACAAACAACAGCGTAGCATTGTGACCGGCAGCGCTGCAAAAGTACTGAAAACAAAAGGCAGCTCACTGCCGCCCACCCCCTGTAAAATTAGGAACTCTCCACACTGGGAACACTGGAAGCTTGGCCAGCCATAAACATAAGTTGTAAAAACAGAAGACAGTCACCTAAACGGGCTGTGGGAGGCGGAGGGCATGCCAAAGCAGCCAGAGAGACGAAGGCCAGCAGAGTCCTGTGAGAATCTAGCAAATGGGAGTGGGAAGGTGGGGCGAGGCCTCTGGCACCAAATCCTGAAACGATAGAGGGAGCGCCTGCTAACACCCTCGGAAGAGCAGAGGAGGAGACACCTCGGTACCCCGGAAGCAGGCAATATAAATGCATTCCCGGGCTTGGGCAATTGCTAGAACGCAAGGCTGGCTCCCCTGGGGTCAGGTCCAGAACCACTCTCGTTAACATCTGTGTGAGGGGTCTGAAGACGAGTACACGGGAAGTAACGAAGGCTGCACCGGGGTTCTGCCTCTCCCCAGCTCGGTGACCAGCGGTGGCCAGCGGCAGCAGCGCGTGCCCTTCAGGAGGGACACGGCCACACCCTCCCTTGCTACACTGGTATGGGTTTGGCCGGACACGGAGAATTTCTGTCGTCCAGGAGTTCTCAGAGATCTAGAGATGATGTCAAGAAGTCAGGAAGGGTAAGTCCAGAGCCGCATGCTATCCTTCTCCACGTAAAATGAGACTGTTCAAGGACATGACAGGGTGTCAGATTTTTTTGATTTCTAAGAACACTAAAACGCTTCCAAACACCTCACCCTGGGCTTGAGCACTGAGGGTAAGGCACTCTGTACTGTAAAGGGGCACAGGAAAAAAAAATCACAGATGTGTTCCGGTCTCCAGCCAGGAAGGGAACTGGGTTTAGAATGTGCCATGCAGTCCACAATGTGCCGCTCGTCCATCCTGCAATCCCTCTGTGCACAACCACAACCAACACGCAGGCCAAAGTCCTCAGGGGGGACCTGACAGAACTAACTAGGTGGACCTAAGGGCTCTGGATTCAATCCCCAACCCTTCCAGGCCACAGTGCTAACTCGTTTGGGGGGGGGGGGGTGCCACACACCTAGCACACCCTAAATCCTGTGCTAGCCTTAGAAAACAATCACTTCATGTCTGAGCATGTGAGGAACTGACCTTGCCATGTGTCTTCATTCGGATTTAAAATTAAAGTGCCCTATTACACAGCAATTCCCCTTTCTCCGTGTCTACCCTAGAGAATCACTCACCTGTGTCACAAAGAGGCAGGTGCATCCACGTTCATTGTAACATTTGTAACAGCCGAGAATTTAGAAACAACCTTACATGTCCACCAGTTAGAGGAAGGCCGAACAACAATTTCGCCTCTGGTTCCAAGAAAGGCCATCCAGGAGTTAAACAGAATCAAGAAGACCTACCTAAGGATTGGAAGCAATCACCAAAATGTGCCCTTGTGGGGCGGGGCAGGGGGGGGGGGGCAATACATGCCGTGCAGAGCACTTCTCTTTTTCAAAGCTCTATGGGTATAACTGCAAGTATGTAAAGCATTTGGAACATACCAGCAAACCTGCAACAGCGCTGACCTCTGGGGAAGGGCCGGATAGGAGTGGTTGTCAGGGAAGATTCCGCTTGCTCTGGAAGGGTTGCCTTTGCTTTCCTGTGGAGAAGGTGTGCATTTACTCCCTGTGTAATAAAATTTCATTTAACTTAAAAGAAAAAAAGAAACTGACCCTGTTCAATACATTTCAGTAATGTGTCTGGGGCGCATGCTCCCCCAGGAGGCTGACAGCTCAGCGTGCAAAGCATCCGGGCTTTGCAAGGCGGATCTTGTTTCAATGTTACAAGCCCAACTCTGAAACTCTGTAACTTATGTGCTAGTTCAAGGAAGAGGCAGGAAAAAGGGAGAAAGTGTGTTGGGGGCTTCTGGGTAATCCAAAGGGATGTCCTAGGAATCATTCCAATTCTTCTAGCTGAGGGTTCCAGCTCTCCAACACGACAAACACAAACACACACACACACACACACACACACACACACACACACACACACAAACACACGCCAATAATGGCAGCCCTCGCCCAATCACACTTGTTCCTAACATTAATCTGGATCCTGTGGACACTGAAAAAATCTGAATATCCCACTAGACAGGCTCCAAAATATTCCTGACTCACCAGGACTACCTAAACATATAGGGTAATGAATTTTTGTTGTTGTTAATCCTCACCAGAACAGACTTTTCCCCTTGATTTTTAGAAAGAGTGGAAGGAAGGGAGGAAGAGGGGGGTGCAGGGGCGGTGGAGGGGGGAGAAACATCTACGTGAGAGAGACATATCGATTGGTTGCCTCCCCATCCACCCCGACTAGGGCTGGGGATCAAACCCACAGCCCTTGGGTCCACAGGCCAATGCTCTAACCACTAAGCCAAACCAGCCAGGGCATAGGGTACTGATTTTTAAGCACACACCCCCTCCATCTCTTCAAAGCACTGTGTATAAAGTCCCCAGAAACACAAAATTGGAATCTTAAGAACCTAATTGGCAAAACTAACCTGATCTGTGGTCCTTCTGATGGTGGTGGTGGCGGGGGGGGGGGGGGGGGTAATCTAGAAATAGTCACGAGGAACATTTCTGGGGTGATGAAAATGTCTCAAAATGCATTTGTCAAAACTGATTAACCAGCACACTTAAGATCTGAGCATTCCACTGTATGCAAATTATACCTCAATTTAAAAAAAAGAGAGAGAGAGAGCAACTGAAACGCTGTTTCTCTGCCAGCTGCAGCAGAACTTTGAGCTGCCCTATCAGACATCTGAAATCCCTGTTATGCTATGTAAAGAGCACAGAGTACCATGGCGACAGTCGCCATAAAAATAGATAACAAGATTAAAATGGATAGAGGACACATGAATTTAAGAGCGGCACACCAGGAGCAATTCATTTTCAGCAGCAGAAGAAAAATAGAAAGAGGACGGGGAGTTTCTCATTCCCCCTGCACTTTGAAAAACAGCCGCCGAGTAGGGTTGTTTTTCCTGAAAGTGTTTTTATGGCTTCCCAATGCTCAAAGGACAAAATAGGCTGAGAATTGTTATTATTCCTCATTGTATTTTGCTTTAAAATTTTTAAAAAAACATGATAGTGTACGTTTTTCCCATATCCACTCTATGTGGCCCAGGGAACCAATTCGTAGCAACTCAACAAGCAGAGCTGATGTGCCATACACTGTGTGGGCCCAAAACCGGGCCTTTTGTCACCACGGCACCGATTTCCAACTTTACTTCCAAATAAGCAAGTTCTGCCTGTATTTTTATATGCTTCTAAAACAGCCACTCCCTAAGTTGTGCACCCCAACACTGCTTTACTCCGTGTGAAGAGAGAGCGCTTTCTTGCCAAATACTGTCTTTTCAAATGCTAAAGTGTGAGCCTGGGTCATGTGGAGACAGAAGTCGTCTTGTGACGTTCTCCAACGTGGAGATAAGCCTCTGTCTCGCTGCAGAGCCCTCTGAGAAATGTGTGCTATGTGATTTTGCCCAGCAAAAAAAAGCTAGTTCAAAAACACCAGGAAGAAAATCTAAAAATCTATATATATAAAAAGCCAGCGACCAGAAAGCTGTAACAACCAGAATGACCAGTTGCTATGATGCTCACTGCAGCCAGTGAACTGGCCCGATCTGGGGGTGGGGTTGGCCGGCCAACCTCTAACGGCCCCTAATCCCAACTGGCCCCACCCCTGATCAGCTCCTTTACCCCAATAGGGGGCAGGGCTGGCTCACCAACCTCCTACAGCACTTCCTCCTGGCAGGCCCTGCTCCCGATGGGCCCCCACCATCCCTATGGGCCCACGGCCCTTCCCCCCAGCCAGATCCACCCCCGATAACTCCCCCTATACTAATCAGGGGCAGACTGGCTGGCCAACCTACCACCGTCTCCTCCTCCCAACAGGCCCTACCCCGATCCACCCTGACTGGGGCCAGGCTGGACTGGCTGGACCCTACCCATGCATGAATTTGTGCACTGGGCCTCTAGTGTTAAATAATCAGATTTCTAAATCAACCATAAATCTCAGTAAACTTTAGGCAATATTAAAGTAATCAAATTTTCTACATGTAAGTGATAAATAAAAATGAAAAAAATTTTTACTTAAACCACAAACGTATTGCCTGATATAAAATACACACACACACACACACACACACACACACACACACTAGGATATCTCACTCAAAAATTTCTTTAAATGTATCCATCCCTTTTCCTCTTTGTCGCTAAACTCACAGAGCAATCCCAAGGCTCGGCCTCTGCCCAGGTGTCAGGATGGCACTGTCAGTGCTATTCCTGTTGATAAAAATCTGTGGTGTTGGACACTGAAAGGAGATGGTCAAGGGCACTCCCAGGTCCCCAAAAGCCAAGCCAAGCACCCATCATTCAAGTGAAGGGCCCCACCTTCGTTCATTCATTTTCCTGCTAGACCTGGCCGACATACCCATTATTAGTCTTTTATGTGTCCAGCCATTTTATTTATTATTATTTCCCATTTCTACCCAAGCCCCAACCTCTCACTTTCCTAAAGACTAAATTCCATTTTCTGCAGCCCTGTGCCCACACACTGAGTCCTGCCCCATCCTGGAACAGTTCTTGAAAGTGACTGTAGAAGAGTCTCCCAGAAATGCTGGGACCCATTTGTAAACATCTTTAAAAGAGCTGACATGATACTATTGACTCGGGTCCTATGCAACTACAGGTAGAGCCCTCGTCCATATTCTCGTGCAGCTGTGACCAACCACCTAATGACCTGACCCTAGGACTGGAAAGGATTTTGGAGGTCAGCCTAACTCGTGTCCTTCTCTTCCACAGTATGTTTACTCAGTAACGTTCAACCCAACTTGGACACCTCCAATAATGAGAAGTTCACTATTCTACAGGCAAACATTTCCATTGCTGGGCAGCTCTGTCAGCTGGAAAACCCTGTTTCCGACTGAACTGAAAATCTGCCCTCCTAGTCTTTGGGGTTAAAAAGAACCTTAAAGCTCATCAACTTCAGTGTAATCATTCTACAGATGAGGACTTTGAAGCTAGAGAGGATCAAGCCATTGTGCTATCCATCGGCCAAATTCCAACAGCAGGAGTGAACATGAGCAGGTCTACCCTTTCCTAAGCTTGACAACTACAAAAATACTTGCAAGCTCTGTCATGTGCCCACCCCATGAGTACACTCCAGTCATTCCTGATTCTATACCATCCTTGTCGCCTTCCTGTGGATAGTCTTGCTGTGTCGTGTTTCTTTTAAATCATGCCCCCAACCCTGGGTGCTCCAAATGTCACATGACCATCAGAGGTTATAAAAACTAGATCCCTTGACTGGATGGATGAATTCCTGATCCAGTTGAGAACTGGATTCAATTTGTAAACGCCTCATTCCACTTAGGGTTCACATTATTCTCACAAACATAAAACTAACTCAAAACTTTCTTCCCCCATGATCTGCCCCTCCTCAGCATGTTTGCAGTGCTACCAGGGTCACACTGTGCTTGTCTGTTCACCTGTGGGTCTGCCCCTTTCAATTAGATTATCAATTTCAGATCAAGAACTGTTTTATTTTGTGACTCCAGTACCTCATCCTGTGTGTGACACAAAATCGGTAGGGACAGCCCAGCAGCTGTGACTCAGTGGTTGAGAGTCAACTTATGAACCAGGAGGTCACTGTTCGATGTTCAGTCAAGGCACATGCCTGGATTGCGACCTTGATCCTCAGTGTGGGGCGTGGAGGAGGCAGTCGATCAGTGATTCTCTCTCATCACTAATGTTTCTATCTCTCTCTCCCTTTCCCTTCCTCTCTGAAATCATTTGTGTGTGTATGTATGTATATATATTTTTTTTATTTTTTTTTAAAGCAGGTAGGTACTCAAGATACATCACTGAATGCACCATCTACTTTTCCCCATCCTGTCCTTGAACAATAAAATGTTTTTAAAATAGCAGTGTTTAAGAGAAAGAAAAGACAAACCAGACTAGGAGAAAATATATGCAAAAGATTAGCCATAATATACAAAGAATTCTTAAAACAATAAGAAAACAACTTGATTAAAAAATTGGCCAAAGACCTTAACAGACACCTCACCAAAGAAGACCTACAGATGGCAAAAAAAAGAAAAAGAAAAAAAGTACATGAAAAGATGACATCACATGTTATTAGGGAAATGCAAATTAAAACAAGATACCACTAACCACCTGTCAGAACGACCAAAATCCAGAACACTGACAACACCAAATGCTGGTGAGGATGTAAAGCAATAGAAGCTCTCATTCACTGTTGGTAGGAACGCAAAATGAATGGTACAGCCACTTTGGAAGACAGCTGGGCAGTTTTTCACAAAACTAGACATACTCTTAACATATAATCCAGCAACAGCATTTGTAGGTGTTTACTCAAAAAGTTGAAAACTTATGTCCACACAAAAACCTGGACACAGATGTTCACAGTAGCTTTATTCATAACAATTGTGAAAACTTGGAAGTAACCAACACGTCCTTCAGCAGATAAATGTAGGGTAAACTGTGGTACATCCAGGCAATGGAATGTTATTCAGCACTAATAAGGCCATGGAAAGCAAGGAAGAAGCTTAAATGCATATAACTAAGTAAAAGAAGCCAAACTGAAAAGGCTGCATGCTTGGTAATCCCAACTATGTAGCCCTGTGGAAATCCAAAACTGTCAAGACAGTAAAAAAGGTCAGTGTTTCCCAGGGGTTTGGGGTGATGTTGAGATGAACAGGCAGAGCACAGAGGTTTTTAGGGCAGTGAAAGCACTCCATCTATATATATATAAAAGTGTAAGCAACCAAGCGACCGGTTGATGGTCGTTATGATGCACACTGACCACCAGGGGACAGATGTTCAATGCACAGGATCAGGCTCCCTCCTGTCTGGATGGGGCCTGTGAAGATTGGGCTCCTTCCTGTCCAGATGGGCCTGCAGAGATCAGGCCTGCGGAGATCGGACCAAAACCGGCTATCCAACATCCCCTAAGGAGTCCCGGATTGCGAGACGGTGCAGGTCAGGCCGAGGGACCCCACCAGTGCACAAATGTGTGCCCCGGGCCTCTAGTAGGATACTATAATAGTGGATACATTTTATTTTATACTAGAGGCCTGATGTACAAATTCGTGCATGGGTAGGGTCCCTGGGCCTAGCAGGCAATTGAGGCCTATAAGGTGGCCAGCAGGCCGGGGGCAGGGATCGCGGGAGGTTGGCTGTGGGAGCGCACTGACTACCCAGGGGCAGCTCCTGCAATGGGCGTCTGCCCCCCTCTGGTGGTCAGTGCATGTCATCACGACTGATCAACCGGTCATTCTGGTTGTAAAGGTTGTTTAGGCTCTTATATATATAGATATTTGTCCAAACTCAGAATAGACAACAAGAGTGAGCCCTAATGTAAACTGTGGAGGTAAAGTGATAGTGATCAATGTTGGCTTCTCAGTTGTGACAAACGCACCGCTCTGGTGGGGGGTGCTATTAAAGTGGGAAGCTTTCTATGCATGTGTGGGGGCAGGGAGTTTTATAAAAAATCTTTACCTTACTTTCAATTCTGCTGTGAATCTAAAATTGCTCTAAAAATAAAGTGTATTTAAATATATATGTATATATGTATATGTGTGTGTGTGTATATATATATATATATATATATATATGGCACTGTTTCTTCCACTGTGATGCACACATTATAAAAACACAAGTAATAAATTTTAAATGTAAAGAGTGTCACTCAACTTGATCCTTCAAAAAGCAACCAGGATTAAGTATTTCAGTATTAAAATTAGTAATTTCCTTCCAGTCATTTTCTATATACTTTTAAGATTTGAAGTCATAGTGCAGATGCACTTTAACTTTTAACAGAAACTTGTCCATATTACTTTAAAATTATTCCTAACCATTATTTTGAATGCCCTTAATATCCTATATAATAAAAGGATGATATGCAAATCAACCAAACGGTGGAATGACTGGTCACTATGATGTGCACTGACCACCAGGGGGCAGATGCTCAATGCAGGAGCTGTCCCCTGGTGGTCAGTACACTCCTACAGGGGGAGCACCGCTCAGCTAGAAGCCCAGAAGCTGGGCTCACGGCTGGCAAGTGCAGCTGTGGTGGCAGGAGCCTCTTCCGCCTCCGTGGCAGTGCTAAGGATGTCCGACTGACGGCTCATCCCCCGAGGATTGAGGGGACCCCGCCCCCGTGCATGAATCTCGTGCACCGGGCCTCTAGTTCTATTAAAAAGACATGTTTACTTATAGATTGCTTCCAGCCCACTCATACCATTGGCTATGTAGGTTATTTCCAATTTTTCACAATAGTTTATTTAAAATACTCTGAATAATCTCTGTGCATAAAACAGCATCTACATTTCAGATATGGTCTCAGGTATATTTCTAGAAGTAGGATTATCTGACCAGAATGTATGAACATCTGGACACATTACCATTCAAATTTTAAAAACTGAATCAAGCTTTTCATGTATCTCTTACTGAATTTCTTTTTTAAATTTGGGCCTCATTCTGGATGATTTTGAACATGGACTTACATACTAAATAAGCAATCCCTCCCACCTGTGTGTCTTCCTCCACGCATTGGAAAAATGAGTAACAGCTCAAGACTAAGAATAGAATCCTATGGCACTTGCTTTCAGACCCCCTTCCAGGCTGACTCGGTGCCACTAATTAACAGTTTTTTGCCTATTAATAGCGTGATCAAAATAAATTAATAACACCATCCGGCTCATATTCTACCATCATATTCAAATAATTGTTAAATATTTTCCCACAAAGCCAAAGTGGATCAAAGCTGCTATATCATTTCTCTGATCTAGTAACCAAACCATCATATAAACAGGCAATGGGTTTCATTTCATCTGCTTCCGCGGACAGCGGACTCTTGATTATCCTAGCATCCTCAGGCCACACATTTTTTTTTAAATATATTTTATTGATTTTTTACAGAGCGGAAGGGAAAGGGACAGAAAGTCAGAAACATCGATGAGAGAGAAACATCAATCAGCTGCCTCTTGCACGCCCCCTACTGGGGATGTGCCCACAGCCAAGGTACATGCCCTTGACCGGAATCGAACTGGGACCCTTCAGTCCACAGTCCGACGCTCTATCCACTGAGCCAAACCGGTCTCGGCAGGCCACACATTTTTTAAGCCAAAAGCACTTCCATTTCTTTTTTAACGTTACAAAAGCAATATTTTAAAATAATCAGATTATGCAATCTGTAAAAAAACAAAACAGGGTGGCTTCTGCTCAATCCCTCTTACCTGTAGCTCACCTGGGGAGGCATAACAAGTGGCTATGGATTCCCAGGGTACACCAAACTGTCTCAGGACCACAGAGACCTGAACTCACTCACTTCAGCTGGTCCTTAAAGCAGCCTAGTTTTCCAGGAATCGTTTGCATCAACACCTGGACTTGGACCAGTTATTCCGTATTCATTATGAACCTCTGGATCCTGGAAGCCTACCCCCTGGGGCCATGGTCGGCAAACTGCGGCTCTCGAGCCACGTGTGGCTCTTTGGCCCCTTGAACGTGGCTCTTCCACAAAATACCACAGCCTGGGCGAGTCTATTTTGAAGAAGTGGTGTTAGAAGAAGTTTAAAAAATGTGGCTCTCAAAAGAAATTTCAATCGTTGTACTGTTGATATTTGGCTCTGTCCTAGGAGTGAAGGATATACAAGAAGAAATGGCACAGCTCCTCTCCTTGCTATTCCTTTATTACTGACTCAGAACCAAAGCTTCTAAGAGTCTAATGTCATACAGCATTTGGCAGTCGTGACTCACATCTCACCAAGTTATTACCTCGACTTCGTTCTTCGAAGATACATGCCAGGAGCCTCAATCTAACCATGGCAGCCGGTAGTAGAAAAAAGGGGGATGCTTGGGAGATCTTGGGGTCACTAGAAATTTGTCTCACTATAGAGGATCTGTCACCAAGCCCTTCAATAAGGACCATTCCGAGCAATCAAAAAAATGGTGTCAAGTCCCAGCCAATAAACAACTCAGAAAGCGCTGCGGACTTGCCTAAAATAAGTCATTTGCACACAAACATCTGAGGCTCAGGTCAGGCTCCCACCTGAATCCTCTTGAAGGCCCAGGTCACAAACCCAAAGGCCTGCAGGACTAAGCAGCGATGTAAAGCGACCGGACTGAGGCAACAGGGAGCACTGGCACTATGACAACTGGACACCCCAAGACCTGTCTCCCACACCCAGGGAGCAGCCACCTCTCAGCTCCAGAAGCCTGCCTGATTGGATTCTTTAAGGCAATCCCAAACCAGAGGTCTTCTGGATCCCTCCCAAGTTTATGAAAACCTTTGGGCAGTCCAAATCACAGCATGTCTAAAGACTGGACATATTCTACTTATAACCCCTACACTATGCTTTAATCCTAACCCCCCTTGCCAACCTGATTCTGCCTACGCTCCGCTCATCACTCTTGCACACACCGTGTACATCCCCAACTCCACGTCTTTGCCCATGCTACACCTCCCACCTGTGCACCCCATAAGACGTCCCTGAAAAGGTTCATCCCAGACTTCCTCCCTATTCCAGTTTTTCCAAGCCACTCCAGCACAGGTTGCTCACCCCCTTCCTCTGAACTCTACGGGTAATTATTTCTCATTGTGGCATTTAATCATTTTGCCCTGCTCCTTAATCATAGCTCTATCTTAACACTCCAACTAGCCTGTCAACTTTCAGTCTCCTCCTCATGCTTCCTTCCACCCACAGCACTAATAAGTGTAGCTCTGCACATGAGCAGCTTAACAAATACAAGATGTGAAAATTCTCTATAGCTGTGTTTTTCAAACTGTGGGGTAAGGATCCATTACAGAGTGGTTAAATCAATTTAGTGGGAGACAAGTATTTTTAAGTGAAAATAGAATAGAAAACAAAAGTAGCAGAGGAGATTGTACCAAGCCAAGGAAAGAAGTATTTTATGAACTTGAATTAGATTTTTACAAAAATGATTGAGTGGACTAGGCCACGAGAGAGCAGAAAACACTGCTCTATAAAGAGTGAATTAGCGCAACTACTGCTCTGTGCAATTTTTTTGACCATCATATATTCCCTATAAAGAAAAAAAATAGCCCTAGCCAGTTTGGCTCAGCAGATAGAGCATCAGCTTGCAGATTGAAGGGTCCCAGATTCGGTTCCAGTCAAGGGCACATGCCTGAGTTGTGGGTTCAATCCCCTGTGTGGGGCATGCAGGAAATGGCCAATCAATGTTTCTCTCTCATCACTGATGTCTCTGTCTCTGTCTCTCTCTCTCTCTCTCTCTCTCCCCCCCCCTTCCTCTCTGAGATCAATAAAAATATATTTTTTAAAGAAAAATAATCTGATTAAAACTTCTCCCTATGCAAGTCACTTCCCCTGCTAGATCACCGATCCTACATCTCAAAAAAACAGAGAGGCTAAGGAAATGCAATTACATTCTCCACTCATTCTGCAACTTTTTGCAATCATCCTTCACATTCACCAGCCCTCAGATGTTGCAAGCTGAGGCTTGGGGAATTTGTTCAGCAAATCACCCAAAGTCACCCTTGCAACAAGAAAGCAGAATTCAGAGCTCAGGAAAGACCTCTGCAGGCAGGACGCTGGATTCCTGGGAGCTGTTAATGGTTCAGGTTGGGATTGGCCTGGCTCTGGGAAAGCCAGTATCCCTAAGCCCAAAATTTCCTCCTTGCTCCTTCAGGTCATCTAGCTGCTCCCCACCTCCACCCCCATGAATGGGACACCAGGACTAGCCTGAGATTCTCAGTGGAGAGCAAGTTCAGCTCATTTCAAAACCCAGCAATTTATGTCTTTTGCAAATTCCATTCTACTCCCCTTCAATCACACTCATGGTTAGAAGAATAAGCAGCCCAGTCTCCTTTGGACCCTCAGTTTCTCAGAGCAGTTTTGCCAACTGCAGGGTCAGGACCAGGAGATGTCATTTGAATGGCAATACAGAACAGAGTCTAACGATTCGGACCCTCACTAGCATCCTCTACTCCCTCCTATGACCAAGAAGACATCCCATTTATTTCCAGGGTGCCTTCCTTCTCCCAGCCTTGGCAGCCTTTTCCACACTATACACCCTGGTTTCTGCCCCCCACCCCCCACCCCACTATCTCAGTCAGTCGCTTGCAGGACACCTATGTTTGGATGTCTCAACAAACACAAAACTTCTCTGCAGCCTGGGTGTCAATTACTTCTCTACAAAACACACATTTCCAACTTCTCGATTTCTGGAGTTACCAGCTACTTCTAGTACAGTGACTCCAAGGCCTCGGCATGTAATCGATTTCCACAAAGTATTCGTTTCCGTCCATCTCTTTCCTTCATTCTGCCCCTGTCAAACAGATTATTTCAATGTTACTGTTTCTAAAACGCATCCTCTTTTCCACTTCCAGCTATTCCAGTCCAAACCCTGGGCACTTCACAACTGTAACTGCCTAACTGATGAGTCTCCTAATACCACTCTTTAAAACCTTTCCAACTAACCTTTCGTTAGGTCACTCCCTGGCTCAAAAACTTGAATATCTGCACAGCACCCAGGGTAAAGTGTAATTCCCAGTCTGGCTTTCTAGCACTCTTACAATCTCAGCCATTGTTCCTCTCCATCTTTATCTCCTGCTGTTCAGGAAATGTTCCCTGGTCTGGCCAAGGCCGTCTCCTTGTCTCGTCTCGGAAAAGCCATGCTCACCGGCACCTCACGGCCCAGCTCAAGGGTCTCATCTTCCAGGAATACAGCCCTGGCGATGCCCACCCATAGCTCACATCTCTGAACTCAAACAGCACATAGTCCATACGTTGCACTTTTAAATCAACTGCGCACTATCTTGAGTTTTACTTTACCTGCTCTGGCCTTCCTGTCTCCTTCCTGAGATTATAAACCCTAGCAGGCATCGTCTCATGTGTCATTTGTACCCTCCCTCACTGGGATCCCTGTTGGAACCTCTTCTCTGCTGGGTAGTCCCTTTGCAACCTCTTGCACCTGTTACTTCTTCCCCTCCTGCCTTTGGGCCTTTGCCAGTGAGTCATCTCCAGTGCGTCATTTATTTCAGAGCTTAGTACTGTAAATCCATTCCCCAACTCTAACCTTTCCTTTGATATGCCCCCTGCCCCCAGCATTTACAGAATTTAGGCAGCCATAACACATTAATTTGAACGCAAACTCGGAAATCACTTCCACCTGGTCAACAGGCTTTCTAAGTCCTTAGATTTGTGCGCCTCTTATCGCCTCCCAGAGAGCCTGGCATGGCCCTGAGAACACAGCAGCTCCTCACAAGTACCTGTAGAGTTGAACTTAATTGCTATGTTTCCCTGTGTTTCAAGTTCCTTGGGACCCAAACCTCTGTTTACACAACACCTTAGGAGGGTGTCAAAAAGGCCTTCAGTATCTGTTGATCGCTGGCTCTCAGGCAAACTCGACCAGATACACTTTTCTGGAGAGAGGAGTGTAAAGAACTCACTGGCGGCCTATAGGCAACCCTTGCGCCTGGCAGCCTGGCACCATGCCCGCCGGTGGAAATGCTCCAAAGACACCAGGAATTGGCCAGGGCTGCCAGAAATCACAGAGGCAGCGGCACCCTCTCACCGCCTGGCAGGTGGGCTTCTCTCGGTTTCCGAGCCAATCCTAAAGTGAAGGCGCTGAGCCCTGAACTCCAAGGCAGGGAAGAAAACGCTGCCTTTAAATTGTTTGCACATGACAAACTCCCCATCCAGGCCCCCAGCGGGCACCCCGCATGCCCACAGTGCCAGCTCTTAGGAGGGTCAGGGGCCACCAGTAAGGAGAGGCCGAGTTAAACGGCACGGAAGGAAGTGGGGGTGGACAGAAGAGGACAGAAAGGGTGGGGGCCGGCTCCCGAGGTAGAGGGTGTGTCGCGCCCCGCGTCCCGGAGCCCAGCACTCGCTCGCTCGGCAGAGTGGGCAGGAACGCGCGGGGCACCGGAGGGCTGGGCTGGCTGCCCAGCCGGAAAGGGTCAGGGAGGGGGCAGGTCCATCTCCGTCGGAGAAGCGACTCTGGACAACCGTTCAAAGTTGGGGAGGGGGTGCCTTGGCGAGCGAAATAAACAAGGCGGTACACCGGAGAGCGAGCGGCCACCCCCACCCAGCCAGCGCGCGCACTGCCGCAGCGTCCCCGCGCCCCGACCCGCCACTGTCCCAGCGCTCCGGCCTCCCGGGCCCTCAGGCCCCGGCCCGGCCCCCCGAGGGCGTGCGGAGCGTGGGAAGTTCTCAGGCCGCCCCCGGCTCGGGGCTGCAGCGCTGCGAGGTCCCAGCACAGCTCACCTCGTCTGGCCACCAGCAGCAGCGCGGGCCGGACCGCTCGGGCTCGGACAGCTCGGCTGGGCTCCGGGCTGCAGCTGCCGTCGCCTCCGCACACCCACCGGCGCGGCCCACCGCCCGGCTCCGCTCCGGCCGCCCGCTCGCCCGCCCAGGCTCCGTTCGCGCCCACCTGGCCGGCCTGCCCTCCCCTCCCCGGGACACTGCGCTCACGTACGCGGCCGCGGCCACAACCCGGTCCGGATTCCCGCCCGGGAAGGGAGCGGAAGAGCGCGCCCGCCAGCGAGTGAACGAGCGAGACCGGGGGACACACACACCCCCGTACCGCCCTCCGCAGCCCGCCCCCCCCCCTTTTCCCCGCCCCCAGCCCCAGGCCCGCGCGTGCACGCGGCCTGCGCGCCTCCTCGCCGGCTCCGCGCGCCCGCGCCCCCTCCCCGCACACCCACCGCGCGCCCGGGCGCACACCCCCTTGCAGACCGTGGGCGCCCCATAAGTTACCCAGCGGCTCCTCGCGCACGTACGCCATTGAACCTGACCGAGTGGTGACCCACCCCCCACCCCCACCACAAAATTTGCAGAACCGGCGGCGACAGCCCCGAACCAAACGGGAGTGCTTTTTGTCACTGAACCGCCACCCTAGCCAAAGTTTCTCGATGTTTTTCCAGGCCTGGCACTGGGACGGGCTTCTCCGAGAGGAGCCCCGCTGCCCCGGGCGGGAAGGGAAGCCGGAGCGCCTCGGGCTCCACCGAGGGGAGTTGGGCGGGGGCCCTGGGGCCCCGGGCTGCGCAGCCGGGCCCGCCGGGAACGCGAGCGAAAGCCGGAGAGGGAGCGTTGGAATCAACCTTCCCATTTTTCTTTTGATTTAATGTTTTCTTCTCCATTTCATGACATTTTACACGATTACACTCGTTTGGAGTTGTAAAATGAGGCGTTATTTACTTTTTCTGAGAGGGGAGATAGTTAACCATTAGCTTTCAGCCCTTATGTAAACAAGACCGGTTGCTTTTGGCACCGTTAGGCTCTGGCTTTTGTGTAAGTTGTAACAAGGAGAATTCAGCTGTTCCATTGTGTTGCTCTGTTTTTCAGAGATAAGACCAGAGGCACAGCGTAGTGAAGGGTCCCAGTGTCTATATGTGTGGGCCTGTTATATGTTTAAGTAAGTGTAGTGACTACAAGAGTAATAATTTCCCTTCGCCAACAGGTTTTTAAATATTTTGGGGCACACTTGTTGAATGCACAGTTGGCCTTCAATGTGAGGCATGCTGTTTTTCTTGCTGAGTGGCAGTGGGGAGTGTGCTGGGAAGGAGTAAAGGCTTTGCCAGCAGACAAGCCCTGCCTGCAATACTGATTCAACTGCTGAGCAAGCTTTACGATCTTCAGCAGTTTCCTTTATCTCGCTGAACTTCAACTTCTTCATCTGTCAGACAAAACTTTTTAAAAACATCAGTGTAATGCCTAGCTTGGAACAAAGAAGCAATAAATATTATTTCCTTTCCCATATTTCCCACCATTGGTTAAAAAATATCTAAATAGAACCAAAATTCCTATAGGACATTGGTTCTCAACTGGGAGCAATGTCTGGAGACTTTTTTTTTCACTTTTGAAAATATTTTTACTTGTATATATCCAATTCGCCTTTTATATCCAATTTTTTCAATTACAGTTGACAGTCAATATTATTTTAATTAGTTTCAGATGTTCGGCATAGTGATTAGACAACTTTATAGTTTACGAAGTGACTCTGCCCATAATTCTAGTACTCACTTAGCGCCATACATAGTTATTACAATATTGACTATATTCCCTATACGGTACTTTACATCTCCTTGACTATTTTGTAATTACAAATTTGCACTTCTTAATCCCTTCTTTTTTTTTTTTTCTTCACCCACCCCCCCCAAACCCTCTCCCATCTGGCAACCTTCTGCATCTAAGTCTGTTTCGTTCTGTTGGTGTGTTTATTTTGTTCTATAAGTCAAATCATATGGGTGTTTGTCTTTCTCTGTCTGACTCATTTCAATTAGCATAGTACCTTCTAGGTCTATCCATGTTGGCAAGTTGGCATTATTTTCATGGTCAAGTAACATTCCATGTATATATGTACCACATCTTCTTTATCCAATTGTCTATTGATGGCCAATACAAGATAGCATTATTTCATATCTTGGATATTGTAAATAATGCTGCAATGAACATAGGGGTGCATATATCTTTTCGAATTAGTGTTTTGGATTTTTTCGGATATATATCCAGAAGTGGAATTGCTGGGTCATATAGTAGTTCTATTTTTAATTTTTTTTTTTTTTGAGGAAACTGGAGACAGTTTTTATAGTTATAAAAGAGAGGATGTTACTAGCATCTAATATGTATGGGCTCACAATGCTCCTTAATACCCTACAACACACAAGACAGCCTTCCTCCCCACCCCCTCACACACACACGGACAACAAAAGATTACCTAAAATATCAATAGTGCCACTATTGAGAAATCTAGTTATAAGATAATTCCGCTATCGAATAGTTAACCAAATACTGGTTCTACCTCTTAATTCTCACCCTCAAGAAAACATTCTTGTTTTGCATTGAAAATATATATATATATATAATGAAGGCATTTTGAGGATCATAGCAATTATGTTAATACCCAAACCCTTCCCTTTTTTGTTGTTGTTGTTGTTGTTAATCCTCACCTGAGGGTATTTTTTCCACTGACTTTTTTTGTTTGTTTGTTTAAGAAAGTAGAAAGAAGTGGGAGAGAAACATCAATGTGAAAAAACGTCCATTGGTTGCCTTCCATATGCACCCTGACCAGGGCTGGGAATCCAGCCTGCAACCAACGTAGGTGCCTTTGACTGGCATTGAACCCTGGACTCTTCAGTCTGTGAGCCGACATTCTATCCACTGAGCCAAACCGTCTAGGGCCACAAACCCCTTAACATGAAAGTGCAGACTGGAGTTTTACATTTCATCATTAAAGGAAATATTCTCGTTAACTAGCAACAATGTATGCTCCCTTTTTCTTAAGGTATCTTACATATTACGTTCACCACAGTTCATCAACAGCTACATGTTCCTGTTTTCCTTTTGCCTCAAACATTGGGTGTTGACTCACTTCTATATATTCTCTGCTAAGTCCCTTGCCTATCCTGAGGTTCATAACATAGTCTCTGCCCCCAAGGAACATACAACCTAGTAGGAAATGGATTAATGCACATGCAACAATTAAGGAACAATACAAGATAGCATATAATTAAGCTTAATTGCAGCGCCCAGACTAATGGGGCTCAGAGGAGAGGGCAATGAGTTCCACCAGCTACCGTCCACTACTGCCAGTATGGCTGAGGTGTTCAGTAAATGTCTGCGGGATAAAATGAAACAGTGAAACTTTTTTACGTGAGCTAGGACTCGAGCTAGCCCGGTGGTCAGCAAACTCATTAGTCAACAGAGCAGCAAACCACTGAGCTAGCCTATAAACTCCATTAGAGGATTTAAACTGCTAGATTTTGTAAATGGATGTTGGTGTTTGGCTGGCAGCGGGTTTATTTCTCTTAAAACGTCCAGTTCAAACTTGTAACCAAATCTATATATTTCCACAAATGATTGAATCTTAATAAAAGTGAAACAACCATTCATTCGACAAATATGTGAGTGCCTTCTGTGGGCAAAACGAAAAGAATATCTGGATTGGAACAGAGCCCATGGCTTGTTCTGTTAGAGACGCAGACGGTAGGAAGGCTGTGTTCTCACAGCGTATACTGCGCGCATCTCCCTTTTGGCTGCAGGTATGTACTTGCACGGTGTGCATTCCAGAGTTCTGCACATCAACACAGACTCAGGACAAACTTCCCACCACAAACTTCCATTCCCAGACACACACCCAGCACTTAGCACCTTCGCACAGAATCCAGGCCCTGTCCTAAACACACACCGCACCGCACACACATTGCACAAAGCAAGATGTACTTAGCAAGACTATAAGATGTTTGTTTTCAATCTTGGCTCCAGATCCCCCATAACTAGAGGTTACTCTTCTTGGAAGCTGTCCCATCTAGAACTGTGCTTCCTCCACACCCTGGTCCCTATTAAAATATAGGCATCTTGTGTCTCTTTTCCATCACAGTAATTAGCTTCTTGGAGAGCATATCCCATTCGCTTGAGGTTAAGCAAACCCAGGCCCTACGTTGTATTATATGGACACATGTATTGGTGCATATTGCCACCAATGGCATGGTCAAATTGCCACCATCTCCAATCCTCTGATGGTCACTCCTTCCCGGTTTGTCTCCCTCTAATCCACACTTTACACTAGCCCCTTTTCTCTGCTTAAAACTCAAAGGCTTCCTGTAGCTTTTATAACAAAGTCCCAGCATTGCTCATTACGATACTCCATGGTATGGCTCCTGATCACTCCTCCAGTCACTACTTGCCCCTCTCTGTCTCTACCCCATTCACTCTGCTCTCCATACATGCCAACCAGAACTTTCATCCTCTGCCTGCACAGACTTTTCCTTTGTTTGATACATGCTCTTTTTTCTCCCTAGATCATTCTCCACCCATCTCTCTCACTCTTTTTTTTCCTGTTAATCTTCACCCAAAGATATTTTCCCATTGATTTTCTTTTAAGAGAATGGGAAAGACAGAGAGAAACATCAATGTGAGAGAAACACATCTATTGGTTGCCTCCTGCATGCGCCCGAGCAGGGCAGGGGAGGAGCTTGCAACCAAGGTATGTGCTGTCCCTGACCAGAATCGAACTTGGGACCCTTTGGTCTACAGGCTGAGGCTCTATCCACTGAATCAAGCCAGCTTGGGTTCTCTCGCCTCTTTGCCTAGCTACCTTACTCATTCTTCAGGCGTCAGCTAAGATGGCCCTCTCTTAGCCCTCCAGGACTGGATTGGGTGCTTCTCCTTTTGTCTAATAGCATCCTACACTTACCTCCGTTGCATGGTACTGAAATCGCCATTCCCTTACAAATCTAAAGATTCTGTGAAGACAAGAAGCATGCCTTGTTCGCCTCTCTCTCTCAATCAGAGGATTGGAGATGTAGCAATCTGACACTCATGCACCTATAAATGTGTCCATATAATACAAACGTAGGGCCTGGGTTTGCTTAACCTCAAGCGAATGGGATATGCTCTCCAAGAAGCTAATTACTTTGATGGAAAAGAGACACAAGATGTCTATTTTTTAATAGGGACAAGGGTGTGGGAAGAAGCAAGGTGAAGCACAGTTCTAGATGGGACAGCTTCCAAGAAGAGTAACCTCTAGTTACCCAACGTTTGGCACAGTGCCTGGCATGGAGCTGGCCCTTGATAAACATTGGTTAATAATAAATTGTAACTTGGACCCAGGGACTGACTAGAGCTATTCTATCCATGGTCCAGGCAATTCAATCTCTGGTTCATAGCATGTCTTGTATGCTGAGTGGGTTCTAGGGCTGGTGAAGACTTTTTAAGCATCTATTTAGAATGGGATGTACAGGGTCCTCGGCTTCTATCAGAGCCTCATTTTATACCTAACTTAGCTTCCTGAACTCCAGAATCTTGTTGCCAATTACCTACTTGACATCTCCACATGAGTGTCTCATCAGATCTCAAATGTGCCAAGTCCAGAGTTTGATTTTCCTCCAAACGCTGCTTCTCCTCCATCACAATAAATGCTAATTCCACTTTTTCCAGTTACTTGAAAAACAAACACACAGACAAACAAAAACGTGGAGTCATCCTCAACTCCTTTTTCTCATACTCTACACCCAAATTCACCAGAAAGTCCTGGTTGGCTCTATCTATGAAATAGATCCAGAATCCACATACGCCCCTCCCTTTCCAGCACTACTTCCCTGACCTGGACTTCCACAATAGGTTCCTAATCGGTCCCCCTGCTTTGTCTGTTGCCTTCCTATAACCTATGAACACCATGGCAGCCAGAGTGATCTTTTTAAAACCTATGTCACATCAGATCACTGTTCTGCTCAAAACCTTCCATCACTTCCCACTTCCCGCATGACAAGCCCCTACATTGTCTTGCCCCCAGTCAACTCTCCGGCCCCACTGCCCACCCTCTTCCCTGGCTCCCCCAGCACTAGCCACACCGACCCCCTTGCTGGTTCTCAGATCAATCTCCAACTCAACCTTTCCAAGCTCTTCCTTTGGCCGGAATGATCTTCCTTCGGATATCTACATGATTCGCTCCATCGCTTGGTTCAGGTGCCTGTTCAAAGGCATCCTTATAAGAAAGAAATTTCCTTGCTAACCTGTCTGAAACACACCACTTGTGGCCCTGCTTTATTTTTCTTTATAGCACTTATTACCACTGACAGCCCGTCTCCATCCACTTGACTGTACTTTCAAGGATAGTAGAATCTATATTTTTTAATATATATATTTTTATTGACTTCAGAGAGGAAGCGAGATGGGGAGAGAGATGGAAACATCATGATGAGAGAATCATTGATCGGCTGCCTCCTGCACGAACCCTACCGGAGACTGAGTCCACAACCCAGGCATGTGCCTTGACTGGAATCGAACCCAGGCTCCTTCAGTCCATAGGCTGACGCTCTATCCACTAAACCAAACCGGCCAGGGTGAGTCTATATTTTTTTTTACTGCTGTATCTACAGCTTCTAGAACAGAAGTGGGCATTCTAGCATATACTGTAGTAGGCATTCAAGAAATAATCATGAATCAAGAGTCTAGTTAAACTACCAAAAAGTTAGCCCTGAACTAAGTATCTATCCACTGCTTTTGTCCCAACTAATCCCTCCAGAATTTAACTGTCCTACAGTGGGACATCAAGATCCCAGCTACCTAATCATTTGCTGCTCTGCTTCTCATCCCCTTAGATGAGGGATTTGTGTAACCTCTATGATACACAGTTCTAAACACACCTTCTATACAACCTCAAAACAGGCAACAAGTTTCCAATGAAAAGGTTAATGTTGCTCACTTAGCATGTGTAGCAGACTTTTTCTTTTGATTGAAGAAGAAGAAAAAAATCACAGTGTATCCCAGTGGACAAGCATAGATCTGGCACCAATGTTATGCACTTTCACGCCAGAAGGCACCGGGCTCAGCAATTCTCAGAGAAAGGAGTTTGTGCCTGGGGCAAATGGCATCTCTTTCTGATCTCCTAAAGCTGTAAGGCTTTCCTGGAGAAGGTGGGCTTTGCATTTCCTGGACAAAAAAGAATTGATAGGTTGGTTGCAAGTAGGTTGTTCAAAGCTCAAGGGTATCCCTGGAGTAGCTTGCTTAGATCTGCACAGCCACACTTTCAAGCAAACAAGCCCCCACATGCGTGAAGATATCCAGAGATACGCCCCAGTGCATAAACACCCAGAGTCGTACCTTCTCCCTCCTAGCTCTGAAACCCTGAGTATGAAGCAGAGTACATATTCAAAGGAGGAAAACATGAGCTGGCTTTGGGAACATAGGCCAGAAAGCCCTGTGACTCTGGGAATGAAAGAATGTGTAAGCCCAGGCCGGCTCTCTGTGCACATCTGGTTTTTTCCTTTTATGCATCTGTGATTTCTATGACACAGGAAATCCACTCTGGAACAACCCGGTCTGCTTTCTAGTGAGTGCGTAAAAATTGGGGATTAAAAGTAAGTTTATCTCACTGTTCGAGGCAGGAAGATAAAATCCAGAACAGTACCATTTGACGATGGACCAACTCCAGCTTCACCCTCCATGGTGCCCAGAGGAGGTGCTAGTAACCGAGACCAGACGATGGAGGCCGAGGGGAAATGTTCTGCACAGGCTTAAGACTATCTAGACATGACTCTCACTCTGAAGCAGACCAGGCACAGAAAACACCACGTGGGAAAAAATATCCGTTCAGCTCAGCTCAACAAATGCTATGGGAGCCCTTCTGCTCTGGTTTCCACATTACGGCCTCTGTAAACATAGTCTTCTCATAAGAAGTCCTTATAATGAATGGGTTGAAGCAGCAAGCTTTTCCCGCCCATCAGAGAGATGACACAGAGCTGTGTAAGAGAAAAGCATGATTAAATAAGATGGATCAGGACAGGAGATCTTAGACTATGAAAGAAAAGAGAGAACGGGGTTACCCAGCCCCTCCCTGCCTCCTAGAATGGGTGTGGGGAGCCCAAAGTCATCTCACCGACTAGATACAAGAGTTACCAGAAAACAGATCGGGGGCTATCAAGAGAGAAAGCGGGGCCTGGCTGACCGGCGTGGCCCAGAGGCTGAGAGTTCTCCTATGAACCAGGAGGTTATGGTCAATCTCCAGTGTGGGGTGTGCAGGAAGCAGCTGATCAATGATTCTCTCTCATCATTGACGTCTCTCTCTCTCCCTCTTCCTTCCCCTCTAAAATCAATAAAAATATTTCTTAAAGAGAGAGAGAGGAGTGATCAAGCGAAGGCAAAAACAGCCATTAAGAAGCAAAAATGGACAGAAAAGTACATATTGTGAAAGCCCACCCATACCACCCTCTATTTTAGTTTCTTGGGTTTCAATCAACACATAATTATTACCTTTCTGCCCTGTGCTTTGCGTCCCTTGATTTTGCTCTTACAGCTTCTGTTCTTACTGTCCCTCCCATCGCAGTGGCCCCCCAGAGAAGGGGCTGCTGGCCTTTTCCGCAGTGAACGTTCCCGTTTCCATTTTTGTCCAGCGGTTCAACTTCATCCCCTCCATATTCCACTGAGTGCGATAGACCGCATAAGCTTTCTGCCATTCTTCCTCATTCTTCTGCAGGACTAAATTCCTTCCCAAGGCAGCTGTGCCTGCCACAATCCAGAAGACCCAGATCCTTAAGAATGACCCAGACCCTGGTTAACCATGGTATGGGAGCTCCTAGCAGAGGGAACAGTCATGGGGGAATACTATAGCTCTTGACAAACGAAACGAAGGGCACAGATTGATCTGCACCCACCTTACACACTGTGGAACAGCAGCACCGTAAAGCACTGGCAAACACTGACAACTTCCTCAGGGCCACACCGGGGATGTGCCCACTAATCATTGCCCAGGATTGGGGTTGATCAACTGAATGGCTTAAAAAAAAAAATATATATATATATATATATATATATATATATATATATATAATTGATTTATTACAGAGAGGAAGGGAGAGGGATAGAAAGTCAGAAACATCGATGAGAGAGACATCGATCAGCTGCCTCTTGCACACCCCCTACTGGGGATGTGCCCGCAGCCAAGGTACATGCCTTGATCGGAATCGAACCCGGGACCTTTCAGTCCGCAGGCTGATGCTCTATCCACTGAGCCAAACCGGTTTTGGCCTGAATGGCTATGACAAACAAAATGAAAAGATTTTTCTTTAAGGCCAAAGTGCTCATCAGCAGAAGAGTAGATTAAAAAAGCTATGGTACATTTACACAATGGCATACAACATGGCAGTAAAAAAAGAACAAATGCTTCCCATCTGCAACAGCTTGGATGGATCTGAAGAGTATTATGTTAAGCAAAATAAGCCAGTCTAAGAAAAATAAGTATCTCATGATTTTATTCATATGTGGAATCCAGTAAACAAAATAGATCCAGAGACATAGAACCATAGAAGTGACATGAATTTCAAAGGGAAGTGGGGACAGGGAGTGGAGAGGAGAGACTAACCAGGGAACTTACTTGTATATGCACATATGCATAGCCTATGGACACAAACAATAGTGTGGTGAAGGTTTGGGAGGGGTAGGAGCAGGTGCAGGGAGGAGGGGGTCAATGGGAAAAAACCAAAGGGGACATCTGTAATACTTTCAACAATAAAGATAAATTTTTAAAAAACAAAGTCCAGTCCTAGCTGGTTTGGCTCAGTGGATAGAGTGTTGGCCTGTGGACTGAAGGGTCCCAGGTTCGATTCTGGGTCAAGGGTTGTGGTCTCAATCCCCAGGAGGGGGCATGCAAGAGGCAGCCAATCAGTGCTTCTCTCATCTTCTCCCTTCCTCTCTGAAATCAATAAAAGTGTATTTTTTAAAAATGAAGTTCATTAGTCCATAAACCAATCAAACAAAGCCCCAAATACAAAAGCCTGTTTTTAAAAGCATTTTAAATGCTGCCAATCATTTTATGACAATTTCTGGCTCTTCTTAATTGAATAGCAGGTATGCTCCCTACTTGTGCCAGACATCGTATTGTATCTGCTGTCAGCCCAGTTTCTTACATCCATCATTGGCTGGCCTCCATCACTACCCAGTGGGATAACCAGCTTCACAATACCAGTTTATAAGACACTAAACGTACAAGAGGAGTGGCATATATCAACGATTTTCAATCCATGTGCTGCTACAATTTTTTAAACATGTACTACCTGACTGTTTAGTGAGGGGCATTGACCTCTTTTGCCTTAGATTGTCAAATTTAAAAAATGACAACAGCCAAGACAACAATAGCTGCCCAGTGTGAATGAATCAAAATTATACTTTTTTTTGTCAGATTGCCAAACATGTATTTTTGGTGTGCCTCAGAATTTTAGTAATTAGTTTAAATGTGCCATGAGATGAAAGAGGCTGAAAATCATTGACATATATATGCAATTCCCTCTTGCATTTCAGTATAGACAGTAAGGTCTGAAATTTAGGTTCTCCTTCAAATTTGATCTTTCCATGTTTAAATTGTTTACTGACAAAAGTTTCTATTCCTTTTGTAGACTTGCCTAAATTAATTTAGATGAGAAGAATGAACCTTACTTATTCTTGGTTTTCTAAAGAGAGCCAATAAAGCACTTGCCCATGAAACCCATAATCTTACCTTGAAAATATATCCAGTCACCATACTATTCTCTTAACCTACAACTCATCCATCTTTAGGCCACATAATGCCTTGATCCTTAGGAATCAATGAGGGATCTAACAAAGAGGGAAAATGCTAATTGACCCTCACGCCACCACAAAGATGGCAGCACCCACAGCCAATAAGGAGGGAATATGCTAATTGACTGTCCCACCCTCAAAGATGACAGCTCCCACAGCCACAGGATGGTAGCCCCCAGTTCCCTCAGCCCCACCAGGGAGGCAGGTGCATGGCAAGGCTGGGCCCACCCCAAGGCAAGCCTGGCCACTTCATGCACCTGCCTCCAGAGTCCCCAGTTCTCTCAGCCCCCCCCCCCCACCTGCCCAGGACCAGCCTGAGGTGCAGGCAAGCCTCAGATGGCAGCTGCCCAGCCACCCAGGGCCACCAAGGCTCAGGTAACCAGGGCCGGCCGAGGTTTTTGCTGCAGGTAGTGGGAGCAGCAGAGGTGTGATGGGGTATTGCTTTCCCCTGATTGCTAGGTCGCCTCCCACCCCTGAGGGTTCCTGGACTGTGAAAGGTGGCAGGCCGGTTGAGGGCCCCCCCCCCCACAACCCCATCTAGTGCATGAATTTTCATGCACTGGGCCTCTAGTAACCCTTGTAATACACTGGAGTAGAAATCACATGAATTAATCAAATCCTGTTCAATTACCCTTTTTCATTCTCCACTGGGACCACTCTGATTTTCCAATATTTATTCTAAACATGGCCAATCTCACAATCTTCTCACTTATAAACTGCTGAATCACCAAAACCCAAACTTTCCCATCTGACAGTATAATTGATTGCCTATCAGACCACCCCTGAGAAGCGTTCATTGATTCCTAAGGATGAGTAGAAATGGCTGGCAACTAACTGGGTTTTCAGTCAAGTTAGTACCCAAATGTGGGAGAGAGATCTGCCATATTTAGGATTTCTTTCTACTCCCAGACCATTCTAGGTTGTTATTCCTCTGATAGTTCTCTTCTTCCCTTCTAAGTCAAACTAATCACCCCAAAGGAAATCTTCAAAATTCATCGGCCAATACCCTGCCAGGTTTCTTTGACAGGAGCACTAAGAGCCACGCTAGCTGGAAAGTCATTGCTACTGTGTACTTACTGGCCCCCACCACTTGATAAACAGAAGTTACTGTTGTCACCATGAATTCTTCTGTGTATTGGGGAAAGGTGCCGAAGGTGAGATGCTACAGCACCTTCAGTTAGCTAGAGGGGTTACAAAATGCTGATGGCAGACCCAGGAAATCTGGGTGACACAACCAGGAGAAAAATACGTTCAAGTCACAGAAAGCCTTTAAATCTGGCTGGTATGGCTCAGTGGTTGAGCGTTGACCAAGGAACCAAGAGATGGCTGTTCGGTTCTCAGTCAGGGCCCAAGCCCAGATTGTGGGATCGATTCCCAGAACGGGGCGTGCAGGACGCAGCCAATCGATAATGTTTCTCTCTCATCCATGTTTCTATTTTTCTATCCCTCTCTCTGTAAAAATCAATTTTTTATTTATTTTAAATATACTTTTATTGAGTTCAGAGAGAGGGAAACATCAACGATGAGAGAGAATCATTGATCTGCTGCTGCCTGCATGACCCAGCCCTCCCCCAGGGATGGAGACTGCAACCTGGGGATGTGCCCCGATGGGGAATTGAATCCTGACTTCCTGGTTTATAGATCCATGCTCAACCAGTGAGCCATGCCAGCTGGGTCTAAAATCAATTTTTTAAAAAGCCTTGAAAATAATGTAAGTCTTTGATGACATTCTCTTTAGAACAGTGGTTCTCAGCCTTTCTAATGCCACGACCCTTTAATACAGTTCCTCATGTTGTGGTGACCCCCAACCATAAAATTATTTTTGTTGCTACTTCATAACTGTAATTTTGCTACTGCTATGAATTGCTACCCGCAGGTTGAGAACCGCTGTTGTAGAGCCTAAGATATCAGAAAACACAGATATTTACATTATGATTCATTAACTGTAGCAAAATTACAGTTATGAAGTAGCAACGAAAATAATTTTATGGTTGGGGGTCACCACACCATGAGGAGCTGTATTAAAGGGTCGTGGCATTAGAAAGGTTGAAAACCACTGCTTTAGAAGGAAGCCAAGTAGGAATTTCATCTCACCCCACACAATCAAGCTCCTCCAAATCCTCTTTTCATATTTCTGTCTCCAAAATTTTAATTCCCATCAACAGCAGTTTCTTGCCCTTTCTCCTCCTTCTCTCTTCCACTGTCCTTCACCTTGCTTTCTTCCTCCTCCTCCCCCGCTCTCTCCTCTTTCCTCAAGTGGGAAAATATGGCCTGCTCCTGACTGTGTCTCTTAACTTTGCCAAAGACCTGGCAGCCGACTGAGCCAGACAAGAATCCTCCTCCCGGAAGTCAGGGAGTGGAATTGTATACATTAAACTCTTTTTTCTTCTCAGGACAACAGTCTCAGACCAGTTCCAGTCTTTCTGGTGAGTTCCCGTGGAACACACACAGGGCCTCTACAATTTTATCTCTAGAGTCTTAGCTGCTAAAGGATATGAAGGACCATCCGAACATCCCTGTTCTCCTTGGACCACTGATCACCTTTCCTCTGGTGACCCACCTAGCTGTCCATCACCAGAATTGATCTGTTAGGGACTCCCTCTATCTCTAAAATTCTGTGGCTCCTAATGGCTCCGCTCCTTGCCACTCAATGTCCTGTCCTTCTAATTGTTTCTTTAAAACTGACCACACCCCTTTTCAATCTTCACCTTCCACCCCTGAGAGATTCTCAGCCCCTTTCTTTACCATTTCACTGAAAACCTCACTCTCACCGGGCCAGTGAGGCTCAGAGTGTCAACCTATGAACCAGGAGGTCACAGTTCAATGACCAATCAGGGCACATGCCTGGGGTTGGGGTGCTTGATGCCCAGTGTGTGTGTTGCGGGGGGAGGCGTACAAGGGGCAGCTGATCAACGATTCTCATCATTGATGTTTCTGTCTCTCATTCCCTCTCTCTTCCTCTCTGAAATCAATAAAAAAAATATTTTTTAAAAAAAAAAAACCTCAATCTCATCCTCTTCATGATTCAGACCATCACAGCATCCCAAGGTGAAATGTTATCTATGCAACTTCTACCTTGGATTTGGTGAATTGTGTCCTGTTTATCATACAGTAGCATGCAGGGAGAATTATGTGTTCTTCTGCCTACTCGGATTCGTGGAACTCACACTTGGTGTGACTCATGGGAACTAGAACACTTAAGAAGTGATAGTTGTGGCCAGCACCCAACTTCCATTATTTTCTGAAGGATAAATAAATAGCATGGTGCCAAACTTATTAGTCAGGCCTCTCTTTGGAGACAAGTGACAGGAACTCAATTCATGCTAGCTGAAGCAACAAAAATGGATGTGTTGGCTCACTTCACTGGGAAATCGAGGAGTTTGTGCTGGCCACAGACACAGCCGGATCCCAGGTTTAAAGAAAGGTATCAGAGTTTGTGTTCTAAATCTCTCATTTCTGTTTGCCCCTTCTTATGAGTCCCATTCTTTTCTACTTCAAAAGAGTTCCCCTCAATCCCCCGAAAACAGCTTTTCTTCAATACCTGGGAAGACTTTTGCTGACAGCTACCAACTATGACATCCCGATTTAGTAACACCAGCAGAAAACAAGTTTTTCTCTCTCAGATTCATATTTTAGTCCCAGAGAAAGACTCTAATTGCTTATTTGTCATTAAAATGTTCACGGTTGCAAGAGGGATGAGATTCTACAAGTTTGAATTTTTATTAAACCACAGGGAGTAGGACTGATGTCCCTAAGGAATGAATGGACAGAGAAAATTACATATGTCGACTACACAGTGAGAGGGAGGGAGAAGAGGACACGTTTGAGATTCAAAGCCCTTTGACTAGCCATTTGACTTCTGACAAGCCACCAGTGTCTTTTTGAGCCTCAATGCTTCCTGAGTAAAATGGTTACATGGTCATTACTAGTGCAATATTAAATTACATGTTACATTATATCTTTTTAGATACCAGATGATTTTTCAGATAATGAAAGACTGCCTTAGCTGAGGAAGGCACTGCCACAGGGCCCACGCCCTCTATTTTTATGCCAACCCATTTATGAAACTCTCCGCTTTAGGAAGCGCTTTGCCACCTATCATACAAGTTAGAAAATGAAGCTCGCGAAGCTGGAATGCCTCTTGACTAAAATTCACTTTTTTGTGTAACTGCAGCCACACGCAAGCACACAAAATATATGACGATACTGCAATTGAATCATTTCCTGGATTAAGGCAAGTGGCAGAGCCCCACTGAAGAACAACACGCACACAACCACCTCAGGGCAGGGATCCCTGTGAGCACGTACGCAGAGTCTTCTCCTCTGGGGAGCCCACTCTAGGACTAAGTCCAGGCCAAAAGGACTGCCTTCATGCACACCCTATGCCAGCGTGTGTGCATGTGTGTGTGTGTGTGTGCATGTGTGTGTGCGTGTGTGTGCATGTGTGAGTGTGTGTGAGTGTGTGTGTGTGTGGTGTGTGTGAATGTGTGTGTGCATGTGTGTGTGTGAATGTGTGTGCATGTGTGTGTTTGTGTGTGCGTATGTGCATGTGTGTGTGAGTGTGTGTACACGTGTGTGAATGTGTGTGTGCATGTGTGTGTGAGTGTGTGTACACGTGTGTGAATGTGTGTGTGCATGTGTGTGAGTGTGTGTGTGTGTGAATGTGTGTGTGTGCGTGTGTGTGTGCGTGCGTGTGTTTGAGTGTGTGTGTGTGTGAGTGTGTGTGTGTGTGTGTGTGAGTGTGTGTGAGTGTGTGTGTGTGTGAGTGTGTGTGTGAGTGTGTGAGTGTATGTGTGTGAGTGTATGTGTGTGTGTTTGTGTGTGTGTGTGTGTGTGCGCGCGCGCGCGCCCGCAGGATGGAAGCGGGAGTAGGAGGGAGCGCTAGAACAGGCGGAAATTAAAAGCATACACACACAAAACAAAACACAAAAACAGCTATCCAGGGCGTCTTGAGCTGGCTCCTTCCAGGAACGCAGCGGCCTTGGCACCCCCGCTGCAGTCCCCGCCTGCACCCCTCCTCCGCCCCTCCTGTTGCAGCGGCTCGGGAATCCAGTCCGCGCTTTCTCTCTCTCCCTCCCGCCCTCCGGGTTAAAGCTCCCCCGCCAGGAGTAAACAAGCAGCCCGAACTGGCAGCCAGTAGGCCCGCCTCTTCGCCCGTTTCCTGCGCCGGCCGCAGCAACAGGCCCCGCCCCTCGCGACAGGCCCCGCCCCGCGCCGCCCGGCCGCCCGCCTTAGCCCTCGAGGCATCCGCCTGCCCCGGCCTTGCCCGGGCCCGGTGCCCACTCCCCAGCCCGCCCCACCGAGCGTTCTCCCTCCGGACACCGCTCCCCACCCACCCGCGCGCCCCAAGCCCGCGCCAAGGGAGGGTTCGCGAAGCACACGTGACTCAGTTGTGGGCGGGGCCCAGCGGGCCGGGCGGTGGAGCCGGGCGGGGCGGGCCCGACCTTGCCTCCCCACTCCCCGGAGCTCGCCTGGCCCGCCCGCCCTCCTCCGGGCCGGCTGGGGCCCCGCTCGGGCCCCGCTCTGGCCCGGCGCCCGGCGCGCTGCACTAGGCCTCCCGATGACTTAGTCACCGCGCAGCCTCAGCGCGCAGCGGGCTCGCCCCCAACTCCTCCAAGTCCCGCTGGGCTGCGCCTCCTTCCTCAAGTTTCCTGCCCGGCTCCACAGCCCCGCACACACTCCCCAGCCCCTGCTGCACAAACACACCCCTTCCTGCCTCCGCCCCCGGGGCGTCCTCCTGCACACAGACCCATATTGTCCGGTCCTTCCACCTCTGCCTGACCTCTCCGTTACCGGAATGCCGGAGGTCCCTGGGGAGCTCCCCAGCCCAACTCCCTTAACCTTTCTGCTCCTTTAAAGGTGGGGAAACTTGGGGTTCAGAAAGGTGAAAAGATTTCCTAGCCCAGAGCCAAGAGCGGAACTCGGACCTCCCGTTGCCATGGCCTTCTCTCTGTGCACTCGCGCCTGCCTTTCTGGGTCAGATGCACCACCGGACGCCTGGCGCTCCAGCCTGGGTTATCCTGTTAGCGCCTTCCCCATTCCCCTCTCCCCCGAGGAAAACGTATCTGCCCCTTACCTTCCGTCTGTCCCAAGGTCATAGCTGGCAGAAATCCTCTACAGAGGTCCGAAAAGAGGCCGTTTCAGCCAGAGGTTGGGAGAGTGGACTGTGGAGCCAGACTGAATTCCAGTCCTATCTCCACTTGCTGGCTATCTTGGGCAAGCCATTAGATTTCTCTCTGCCTCCAGTTCCTTATTTGTCAGTGGGGGATAATGATAGTAACTATCTCTTAGAGATGTTGTGGGGATTAAATGAGTTAACACCGGTAGTGTTCGGGACAAGCACTTCACCTATTAATCAAGCCCTCCAAGAAATCGCTCTGGGCTAGCCTCTGTGCTGGGTCTCTTCATGGTCTCTCTTTCCTGATGCCTCCCACTATACGGTGCAGCCAGAGTCATCTACCAGGCCAGGCTCGGCTTTGGAGGGCGGAGTTCAGGTGCCGGCAGAGAGGGAAAGGAAGAACAGAAGGCAGGTAATCCCTTTGACTGGGACATCCCCAAGTTGAATGCAGTCCTGCTGATGTCTCAGCCGAGGGGAACAGGATGTATGGCCTAGTGAGAACAGGGGAGGGGGGGTGTCTGAGTTATGCCCTTGTAAGATGTGGATGGTGGGGTGCTGTGAAGGGAGGAAAGATGGAATTCATAGAATGAAGTCAGCCACAGGGCCAAACAGTCGAGTTGGGGTGACAGAGGCATCCATCAGACAGAATGTCAGAGAGATACTCCACCGGTGCCTGACCTTTCGCCTCCTGACCCCATTCAATAAATCACACAATTGATTATGGATATCTAGTTTTCCCTTGCAAGTTCTTTGAGAGTAAGCCCCGCATTTTTGTTTACCTTTACTCATCCATTAGCATCTAGCTCGGTGCTTTGGGAATAAGTGACCAGCAAATGTTTTCAATTTTCTTTAAGAGAAATTATATGTGCATTTCATTGAACGGGGCCTTGGGGGGGGGGGGGGAGGTCCCAATTTTAAGGAAAGGAATCTTAAAGAGTTTCCATATCCAAACCCCTCACTTCTAAGTTAAAGGAAACTATTTTCCCGGAGTGTGCACCACGTTAGAAACAGAAGCCAAATCTCTGCCCACGGTCTGATGTTATTTCCATGACACCGCACTAAACTGACAACGCAATTGAAAGGAAAAGCAAACTCCCTAAAAGCGATAAAACAAAACGAGGCCGTGTGTGGTAAGACCTGGACGCATGGTGCAAATGGGACTAGTGGTAGGAATTGAGAGCAGGGGAATCCCCAGGGCCTGGGATCACAGACAAAATGCTCACTGCCCAGAGCGGGGCTTGCACTGGCCTTGAAAGATGGGTGGGACTCAGGACTGTGGAAAGGAGAAAGAATTCCTGGCAGGGGACGTGGCCTCTGCTAACGCGTGGTGAACATTAAAAGGTCAGCGAGGAAACCAGTCGGGTGAGAAGAGAGGTAGAGTTAGATCATAATGGGGGGAAATGTTAGAAGGTTAAGTTGAGGTCAGAGTTGAGGACATTTTAAATACCAGGATAAGGGAGTTTTCAACTTAGTCTGTGGATAATGGGGAACCCCTGAAAATAGACACTGAGTTAGGCACTGAACCAAGACAAGATACCAGACAAATCTCTGCCAACATGGCCTGATTTGCATTTTTTAGACAGTTGCTTGCCATATATGTGCATTTAATCAATGTACCCCCACACGGAAGGAAACCTCTACCAGTGTTCGTCTATATTTATTTCGTCTCCAAATGCCCATGATTTCTGTGTGGGAGCAGAGGAACGAGAGGGTGGCGGGTGCCTGCTGTAGACCCGTTACTTGCATCTGTGATCTCTCTCTTCATCTCACTGCCTGGTGCAGTGTGGACACTGTTGCTCCAGTAACACCCAGAGATGGTAAGTAACGTTCAGGGATCAGGAAGCTGGGCAGAAGTGGCGCCAGAATTCAAACTCAGCTTTGCTGCCAAAGCCCTCGCCTCTAGGCACCTGTCACAACTCTAATGAGAAGATACAGGCATTGTGTTTCCACTCTCAGATTCCTTCTGAGGGAGGGACCCATGACCCAGTGAGGCTCACATTTCTAGAAGTGCTTTCACATCCCTGGTTTCCTATTCTTGTCTTTGGGAAAGGAGATTCCTATGTTGTGTCTTTAGAAACAGACAAAGCTGTGTTTGAATTCCAGTTCCACCTTACTAGCTGGTGGCCCCAGCAGGCGGATTTCCCTGAAGCGAATGAACTTTAAGCTTCACAGCCCCTCACTTGCAATGGCCCCTGGCCAGCCTTCAGCCCGGTTTTGAATCTCTGGTTGTGCACTGTTGTTCTTAAAGTGGGCTCCAACAATTGCATCAGATTCAGGCCCCCATAAAACCTGGATCTGCCCAAACTGGATAACCTCCATCAAGTTACTTTCTAAGACTTAGTTTCCTCATCTAAATAAAATCATTTTAAGATTGGCTCTGTAGTATAGTTGGTTGGAGTGTCATCCAAGGTTGTGGGTTCTATCCCCAGTCAGGGCACATACAAGAATCAACCAGTGCGTGCATAAATAAGTGGAACAACAAATTGATGTTTCTCTTTCTCTCCTTTTCCCCTCTCTAAAATCAATGCTTTTCTCTGAAATTTTTTTAATTAAAAATAAAATCATTCTAGACTGATTTTCAAATAAAATCATTCTGGTCTACCAGCAGCCTTCAGATGAACAAATAGTACTAAATATGCTGAATTACTAGTAACTTGAAGAACCTGATCTGCCCTATCCTTTTGCCTAAGGCAAAGTTTCACAGAAACGCTAGGCCAAAAGAAATATCTAAAGAGTACATTTATCAGTTAGATCCAAACAATTTAATTAGTATTTATGTCCTAACTACTTAGTGGTTGCTTTCAAAAATAAATACACCTAAATTGAAAAAGAGTGATATTTTTTATTCTTAAGTAACTACAATCACTTTCTAATGCAATTTGTGCACATCTAAGGCACCCCTCAAACCTCAGAATCAGATTGCACACAACCTCTCTCATTTCCTTTTTTCCCACCCAATTTCTTTTTAACAAAGCATCCACCAAAAAGCCAACTCCACATGGGTAGGAAGGATGTCATCAAAAGGAATGTGATGTAATCTAACGCTGAAACTCTCATTAATAGCTCAGGCAGTGTGCCACAGATATCAAGTATCACTGTGTTTCCCTCAAAATTTAAAAATATCCCGAGGTGCCCCTAGGCATTTTCTGTAGCACCTGGGGTTGCCTCCTCACACAATTTGGGAACCAGAGGATTAAGGAACCTGTCAGACACTATTCAGGAAGCAACCAGAGGGCAGCAGAGTTCTCTCCAGCAGGATGGAAAAGGGGGAACCACTGTACCCTCATTCACAGTTTTATTACTCAGCTATCCATGGGAAATCTTCCTGGTACCTCTCCATTCTCTGTCGTGGCTATTTACATAAATATTAATAAGAAATAACGCTGGGTGGTTGGGAGGGCTCCAGCTCTACACCTGCTACTGGAGAGGTACAACACCTTGCCCACAGTCTCCTCTTCCCAAAGTCTTCTTCCAGCTTTAAATATATATGGATCTACCCTCAAGTTTTCTCCTAACAAGCCCACATTTTTAATGCACCTGATTTTAAATTGGCCTCATAAGAAAAATGTTTATTCTATTATACACATTCTGCATGCCAGGAAGCTGGGGAATGTGCCATCTTTAAGTCAAACAAAAATCCATTTCACATTAGGCAAATTTATGAAAAGAGGAAAGAAAGAATAATAACAAAACACTTCATAAAGGGGGCTTGTGGAGTGATGGAAATGTTTTTTCTTGATTTGAATGCAAGTCACTAGGTGTGTTCAGTTTGGGAAAATTCATCAAGTGGTACACTTTTGATATCTGTATCTCTCTGTGTGCATTAATACCTATTTAAAAGGAAGGGAAGCAAACTGCAGAATCGAAACAATATATAACTTACATAAAAATATAACCCAAACGATCTATATATATAAAAGCTTACTTTGCAGCCAAAACCGGTTTGGCTCAGAGGATAGAGCGTCAGCCTGCGGACTGAAGGGTCCTGGGTTCAATTCTGGTCAAGGGCATGTACCTTGGCGGCAGGCACATCCCCAATAGGGGGTGTGCAGGAGGCAGCTGATCGATGTTTCTCTCTCATCGATGTTTCTGACTCTTTATAGCTCTCCCTTCCTCTCTGTAAAAAATCAATAAAAGATATTTTTAAAAAAAAATTTTTAAAGGCTAATATGCAAAGTGTCCCTGCCAGAGTTTGACTGTGAGTTCTATCACTTGCTATGATGTGCACTGACCACCAGGGGGTGGTGTGGAATCAAGGAAGCTGCAGCCAGAAGGCCCCAATCGGCCTCAATTGGCCCTGACTGCCGGCCAGGCTTAAGAATCCTACCCATGCATGAATTTTGTGCAATGGGCCTCTAGTCCTATATAATAAAAGGCTAATCTGCAAATCGACCAAATGGTGGAACAACTATGATGCACACTGACCACCAGGGGGCAGACACTCAATGCAGGAACTGCTCCTTGGTGGTCACTGCACCCCCACAGAGGGAGTGCAGCTCAGTCAGAAGCTGGGATCACGGCTGGCTCCATGGCAGCACTAAGGATGTCCGTGGCAGAGCTAAGGGGCGCAGGCCTAAGCCAGTAGTCAGACACCCCACAAGGGCTCCAAGACTGTGAGAAGGTGCAGGCTGGACTGAGGGATCCCCCCCAAGATGGGAGATGCAAGAAAAGCATGTGAATATACTGTAATCCCCCCTATCTGCGGTTTCACTTGCTGTGGTTTCAGTTACCCACAGCTAACCATGTCTGTAAATATTAAATGGAAAACTTCAGAAATAAATAATTCATAAGTTTTAAATTGTGCACTGTTCTGAGTAGTGTGGTGAAATCTCGCACCGTCCCGCTCTGTCCGCCTGGGACATGAATCATCCCTTTGTGTTATCTGCCCTGTATATGCCATCCGCCCGATAGTAACTTAGTAGCTGTCCCAGTTATCAGATTGAGTGGGAGGTACCCCAGTGCTTGTGTGTAAGTAGCCCTTATTTTATTTAATAATGGCCCCAAAGCCATTCACAATTGTTTTATTATTAGTTATTGTTGTTAAATCCCTTCTGTGCCTAATTTGTAAGTTAAACTTCATGTATGTATGGGGGGGGGGGGAGGACAGTATATGTAATGTTTGGTGCCATCCATTGTTTTGGCATCTACTGGGGGTCTTGGAACATATGCCTCCCAGGTAAGGGGGGAATACTGTAACTGGCTTCAACCTTTAGGGCAAAACAGGAGGCTCCAGGTGCAGTCGGGAGAGTGAGGCGAATTTATGGGCCTAGGGAAGCAGGCCAGCTTAATGGGTAGAATACGGTAAAATCGAGTGATAACAAAGTTGTAGCCAAACAAGTAAACAAAGGAAAAGTGGTTGCTACTGCTGTATGTTTTGATCCCATCAGTGCTGTGCTATGATTGTATTGACACAGTACACAAGGGTTTACAATATAAGAAAAATATCAGACCTACTCTGTCCACAGTTGCAAAGGAGGGAGGCAGAGAGAAAGAAAGCAACACCTGCTACCAGTTTCAGAATGTCAAGGAATCAGACCACTCTGAGCTTCATCTGTAAAGTGAGGGTGGTTATGAACTAACACTCAGAGCATGCAAGCTAGTGCTCCACAGAGTGCCTGCTATTATTTATTCTTAGAGAGCAGCGCCCAAGCTGCCACTCAGATCTGGGGATTCACTTCTCCCAGGACAGCGACTGGCCAGAGTCCTGAGTGGAGAGGCACTCAGTTTTCCAGGGAATGCTCCCCCACAACACACACTTGGCATTTTGCATTTCCCTTTAGTATAGCACTTGCCCACGTAATTTTGATTTTTGTGTGGGATGGGGCTGAGAGTGAGGTCATTTGTATGTAGAATGTTGCTTCTTTTCTCTGTAATTTATTTATTTATTTATTTAAAATATATTTTTTATTGATTTTAGAGAGGAAGGGAGGGGGGGGGAGACAGAGAGAGAGAGACTTCAATGATGACAGAGAATCCTTGATCAGCTGCCTCCTGCATGCCCCATACTGCGAATCGAGCCCACAATCCTGCATGTGCTCTAACTGGGAATTGAACCTTGACCTCCTGGTTCATAGGTCAGTGCTCAATCACTGAGACATTCCCAGCCAACTCTCTCTAATTTGTTTTATTCTCTAAGATCCTGGTTATCCTAGGGATCCTATATTGAAATATAATGGACACATAACATTTTGTAAGTTTAAGGTGTTTAACATGTTGATTTGATACATTTATATATTACAACTAGAGGCCCAATGCACAAAATTCATGCAAGGGGCTTGGCCTTCACAGCCGAGGCAGCTTGCCTCAGCCCTAGCAGCCCCAGCTTCATTGGGAAGGTCTTCTGGCTGTTCAGTCTAATTAGCATATTACACTTTTATTATAAACTAGAGGCCCGGTGCATGAAATTCATGCACGGGGGTGTGTGGCCCTCAGCCCAGCGTTCACCCTCTCCAATATGGGAACCCTCAAGGGATGTCCAACTTCCCGTTTAGGCCCGATCCTGTAGGATCGGGCCTAAACGGGAAGTTGGATATCCCTCTCATAATCCAGGACTGCTGGCTCCCAACTGGTCGCCTGCCTGCCTTTCTGACTGCCCCTAACCGCTTCTGCCTGCCAGCCTGTTTGCCCCTAATTGCCCTCCCCTGCCAGCCTGTTGATACCTAACTATTCCCCTGCCAGCCTGTTTGCCCTCCCCTGCAGACCTGGTCTCTGCCAACTGCCCTCCCCTGCTGACCATCTTGTGGTGGCCATCTTGTGTCCACATGGAGTCAGTCATCTTTGACCACATGGGGTCAGCCATAATGTGTGTTTGGGTGATGGTCAATTTGCATATTATCCTTTTTTTAGATAAGAGGATTGGATAGAATAGAGGCCTGGTGCATGGGTGGTGGTTGGCTGATTTGCCCTGAATAGTGTCCCAGATCAGGGTGGGGGTTCCCTTGGGGTGTTAGATGGTCTGGGTGAGGGGCCTGTGGTGGTTTGCAGGGCCCAGCAACCCAAGCAGAGGCCCTAGTATCTGTGATTTATTTATATTCTATAATTGAAACTTTGTAGCCTTAAGTGGAGGCCAAGGCAGGCCAGTGCAGGCAGAAAGCTTGGCTTCCTCCATTGCTGGGAAATCCAAGCCTCTTGCTCTTTCCTGTGTAACCATCTTGGTTGGGTTAATTCACTCCTGATTGGCTGGTGGACATGGCTTATGGGTGTGGTGGAGGTACAGTCAATTTGCATGTTACTCTTTTATTAGCTAGGATAGGATTGCCATTGTAGCATTAACTAGCACCTCTATCATCCTATCTAATAAAAGAGTAATATGCAAATGTGACCATACCTTTACCATGCCCACCAGCCAATCAGGAGCAGATTATGCAAATAAACCCCAACCAAGATGGCTGCCGCCACTAAGAGCAAGAGGAAGGTTTGGGTTTCCCTGGCAACAGAGGAAGCCAAGCTTTCCGCCTCCCTAGTCCTCAACTCAATGTTACAAAGTTTCTATTATAAAAGATACAGAAATGGCAGCAGCCACTGAGCTGGAGAGAACAGATACTTGGGTTTCCCTGGCAACGGAGGAAGCTTTCAGTCTGGGTTTGCTGGCCTAGACCTCCACTCTAGGCTACAATGTTTCAAACAGAAATGGCTGCCCCCCAGAGCGAGCAAAAGGCTTGGCTCTGCTCCAGGCTACAAAGTTTCAATTGTAGACATAGATTAATCCCAGATCCCAGGACCTCTGCTTGGGTCACTGGGGGGCATGGCCGGCCTACAAACCTCCACAGGCCCCTCGCCCAGGTGGCCCCTCACCCCAAGGGAACCCCCACCCCGATCTGGGACACTCTTCAGAGCAAACCAGCTGGCCCCCACCCATGCACCAGGCCTCTATCCTACCTAATAAAAGAGTAATTTGCAGATTGACCATCACTCCAACACACAAGAGGGCTGCCTCCATGTGGTCAAAGATCCTGCCCCCATGTGGACATAAGATGGCCACCACAAGATGGCCAGCAGGGGAGGCCGTTGGGAGGCCCTGCAAGGGAGGGCAGTTGTGGGTGATCAGGCCAACAGGGGAGGGCAGTAGGGGGTGATCAAGCTTGCAAGGGAGGGCAGTTAGGGGTGACCAGGCTGGCAGAGGAGGGAAGTTGGGGGCAAATAGGCTGGCAGGGGAGCAGTTAACATCAATTAGGCTGGCAGGGTAGTGGTTAGTGGGTGATCAGGCTGGCAGGCAGAAGTGGTTAGGAGCAATCAGGGAGGCAGGCAGGTGAGCAGTTTGGAGCCAACAATCCTGGATTGTGAGAAGGATGTCCGATTGCCTGTTTAGGCCCGATCCTACTAGGGCAGTCTAACATCCCTCGATTTCCGTTCCAGATTGGAGAGGGTGCAAGCTGGGCTAAGGGACATCCCCTGCCAGCCCCCCCCCCCACCCCCCGTGCATGAATTTCATGCACCGGGCCTCTAGTTACATATAATTATCACTTCATTTTTAAAGTGGGAATAATTAAGATCTAGTCTCTTGACAAGTTTGATGTCTATAATATACTATTGTTGTCTATAATCATCACTACACTAAGCATTAGAATTCAAGGACTTATTTGTCTATTAGCTGCAAGTCTGTACCCTTAAACAACATCTCTCCTATTCCCTCACCCCCCAATCCCTGGCAACCACCATTCTTTTCTGTTATTATGAGTTTGGCTTTTCTTAGGTTCCACATATAAGTGATACCACATAGTGTTTGTCTTTCTCTGACTTATCTCACTTACCATAATGTTCTCAAAGTCCATCCATGTTTTCACCAATGGTAGGATTTTTCTCCGTTCTCATGGTTGGATAATATTCCATCATGTATGTGTGCATCACATCTTCCATTCGTCTGTTGATGAGCACTTAGATTGTTACTGCAGGGGACTCTTTTTAAAAAATAGATTTTAGAAAGAGAGAGAGAAAGAAACATCAATTTGTTGTTCCACTTAGTTATGCATTCATTGGTTGATTCTTGTAAGTGCCCTGACCAAGGATTGATCTGCAGCCTTGGAATATGGGGACAACACTCTAATCCAGTGGTTGGCAAACTGCAGCTTGCAAGCCACATGTGGCTCATGGGCTGAGGCTTGCCGCTCTGTTGACTAATGAGTTTGCCGACCACTGGGGTAGGGGCTTAATCACAAGGAACAACAACAGTCTGTAATTATTGGAATCAAGAGTCTAGGTCAGTGGTTGGCAAACTCATTAGTCAACAGAGCAGCAAACTGTGGCTCGTGAGCCGCAGTTTGCCTACCACTGCTCTAACCAACTGAGCATTCTGGTCAGGGCCTGCAGGAGATTCTTAATAGAAATAATTATTTAACATCTAAGCTCTGATGTCTTGCTGACCTGGCCCCATGGGAGCCATTGCATCTGTAGGGACTGAGGCTCCTAAGGGAACACACTGATGAGCCTCACCTGGTGTCCAGGGAGGATAAGGTTCTAGAGGAGAGACTTCTGGCTGAATCCTCTTCCATTTTTAAGTTACTTGGGTGGTCCCGATTTTATTGTGGTTGGTTTGTGTTCAAAGAGTTTTGTACTGATTTTTAAAGGAAGGGGGAGGGAGAGAAACATCATGGATCAGCTGCCTCCTGTTTGCCCACCAGGGACCAAGCTGCCACCCTGGAAGGCAGAGCAGAGGTTTGGTATCTAGAAGGAGAGAAGGGGTTACCTTTTCAAAGTCCGGTGTCAATCTCTGACCAACATTCTGGCCATTTATCCAGTGCAACTGAAAAAAATACAAATTAGTTCAGAGCTTCTGAGGTACCGTTTAATATGAATAACTAAGAACTTTAAAAATATTTGTATCCTTTGGACCTTTAAAAAATGAAAATGGTTACATGTTGGTCCAGCTATAGAGGGTTAGTACAGAACCATTACAAATGTTTTTGATGTGTTCGAGGAAATGGGAAATGTTTATAAGGCATTAAGCATAAAAAGCAAGATACTGAATAATGTGTGTGAATTCAATACTGAATTCTCTCATGTAAAGGAAAATGTACATAGCAACAGAAATACTGCAATATGCAAACAGGTTTGCTTGTGGGTAGTGGAATTATGGTGCGCTTTTTTTTGTCTAAATATTTACACTTTTCTGCACTTGCCACAGTTTATGCAGTAAGCACCTATTACTTTGATTTTAGGGTGGCCGACGAAGGTTGAAACCAGACCTCCAACGTCCTCAGTTTCCTTCTCTAAGCTCTGAATCAGGTTCATTTCCTCCAGGCGCCCCTCTTAAAAGTTTTGAAGGCTGCACAGGGCCTTCAGGCACGGAGCCCAGCACGAGGCTGCTGGAAGGAAGATGCCAGAGGCCTAGGCGAGCAGAGGAGGGCGGCGGCCGGCTGGGACTGGTTTCTGCGCCTCCCCCCTCTCCCCTCTCCCTCCCCCGCCACCGCCACCGCCAGTGCAGAGGAGGCAGTTCTGACTCGCCCGCCCTCCCAGCAGCGGGGCCGGGGACGCCCCCTTGCAGCGCTCGGCCGCTTCATGGAAAGGCCCCGTTGGGGCTCGCGGCCTCCTCCTGGCGCGCTGCCCGCCCCGCCCGATCGGCCCGGCCCTGGAGCGGGAGGCCACGCGCCGCGGCCGGCCGGCCGGCGTCCCCGGCCCTGTCCACCCCCGGGCCCCGCGCCTACGGCCTGGATGCGGCCGGCGGAATCGCAGGAGCCGAGGAAGGGGAGCGAGGCTCCTCCCCGTCTCTGGGCGCCCGAAGGCCGGAGGGCGGCTCGGACGTGCGCGGGCCCACGGAGGCCTTCCTGCGCCACCCCTGGCGCGGCCTGCGGGCGGGGATCGCGGGGGGAGGGGGGCCCTCTCCTGGGGCCGCCAGCCGGGCGGAGAGGACGGATCGGAGGCCAGGGGGACCTGATCCTGCCCGCGGGCGAGACGCACGGCCTTCCCCGCTGCTCGGTCGGCCCCTTTGTCCCACAGCCGGGCTGGGCCAGAGGCTCGGAACCGCGCTGTGCGCGCGCTTTGGCGCCGGTGTGAATTGGCCTCTCCCGTGCGCGCCCTGGAGCCTGGCCCTGCGGCTCTCCAGGGCCCCTTTCGGAGCCCTTTCGGTCTTCGGGCACGCTCAGTTCTAGGCACCAGACCAGGCTTTAGGCTTTTTGTTGGCCCTTGCTGGTCCTCAGCCTGTCCCCCCACCTTCTTTGCCTGGGCTGGCGTTCTGCCTCTACCTTCCTCCAGGCCAAGGCTAAATCTGACTCACCAGGGGCCTTGAACTCATGAATCACCCCTGTAAATCTCCACCGGTTTCAGTAATCTCCTCCCACCACCCTCCGCCGTTTGCCAACACACATACCCAAAGCTAAGTCACATTTTAACTCTACTTCGCCACTGGGACAAGATACTGGCCTCTCACTGTCACCAACACATATTCCAACACATTTCCAGTTGCTCCCTCACCCAGGACCAACTGCTCGGAATGGGCAGGGTGCAGTGCAAAATGAAAATGCAGGACCTCTCGCTCAGATAGTAAAAATGTGACAGCAGGAGGCCAAGCCTGGGACTCTTCTAAGCTCAGGACCCTGTGTGCCTATCTAGGTGGTACACCCAGGAAGCCCACCTTGCCAGCATCCTTCTCTATCCTCAAACCTGGGGCTAACCCTCCCTCTCCCCCACCGATGTTTATTGAATGCCTGAAAGAACAAACAAATCATCTCTTCATGTGGCTAGTTCTTAGAACCAGGGATCTTTTCTTGGTCAGGCACCTCCTTTTAAGGTGTTTGCCCCATGGACATGGCTGACTACTCTTTTCCTTTGATTTCTGTAACATTGCACCATTGGGTTTCCCTCGCTCTCTGATGTACTGAAATCCTTCAGCTTCCCTTTCTTTTTTTCTGCTCGGCATCTGTGTGTCTTCCCCAAGGTTAGGCCCCGGGTTCCTCGTGTCCCTTCTCATTTTCTTGGAGAATTTGTCCTCCCCACTTCAGTCACCCCCTTTGTGCACATCTCACCCCAGCCTTTACCTCCAGCCCAGATTTTCCTCCCAAACCCTGACTTTGCTTTTCTAACTCTTAGGCGTCCTGGCAACTCAAAGGTGCCAAGTCAAACGTGGAACGCGTGCCTGCTTGTCCTTTCCTTCTCTCCTGCCTTCCTGCCCCTCTTCCTTCCTTCATTGCGGGAGCTAAGCAAAAAGCAAACCAAACCTGCTTCTGCCCTAACCAGTTTGGCTCGGTGGATCAAGTGCCAGCCTGCAGACTGAGGGGTCCTGGGTTTGATTCCCTTCAAGGGCACGTGCTTCCATTGCAGGTTCCTCCCCAGCCTGAGCCCTGATTGGAACTCGTGCAACAGGCAATCAATTGATATGTTGCTCTCACATTGATATTTCTATCTTTCTCTCTCTCTTTCACTTTCTTTAAAAAATAATAAAATAAACAGGAAAAAGGTGAGATTACAAACAAATAAACAAAAAACAACCTGGGATCCTTCTAAGCATGAAACTCGGTACCCCTACACAGGCGACATAGTGAAGCCAGCCTTGCCAACACCCTTTCCATATACTCACAGAATACTCTAGTCATTAGAGAGGGGGAGAGGGGCAACTCTACCGTGGGGAAAGCCGGCAGATACCGTTTTAATCAAGTCATAGAAGTTAACACCAAAGTAGAGATAAATGGACATGAGATAGTTGACAGGTGTGCCGTCTGATGGGTGACACCATGAGAACCTAGTCACTGCTGTGACATTCCAGTTAAAAGCTGCATCATCTGGTCTAATTATGAAGAGACACTGGACAAACCCAAGTTGAGGGACAGTTTACAAAATAGCCTAGAGTAGCAGTACTATACTGCTAAGAATAAAAAAGTCAGGGCCGCGTAAGGAAAGGGAAATTGAGGAATGTCTCTGGATGGAAGATCTGAAAGTTGTGAGGACTGGGTGCGGTGTTGGATCCCCTGTGGATCCTCTTGCTATAAAGGATGTGACTGAGATGACAGGTGTCGGTAGGATGAGTCTCTGGGCAAAGGGAATAGTACAAAGGTATTTTGTGCTATTCTTTCGGTATAACTTTTCTATCCGTTTGCTATTACTTCAAGATTTACCATTATCACCCCCCCTCCCCATTCAAAGTAGCTTCTCCTCTAGGTCTGTGTCAGTAACAGCAACATCCTCACCCACGTTCAGAAACGTTGGGCTCATCTTTGGCTCCTCTCTCTTCCCTTCCACCCCTGCCATCACCACTGGACCACTCACTCGGTTCTATCAATGCTTATTTTTTAAAATATCTCCCACATAGCTGCCTTTCCAATTAAACTTCCACGGTGGTTGTGTGTTTTCTATGACTTCCTACCTCATGTAACAGCTTTAAGGAATGTGTGAGAAAAGAATTTTGTATAGCATAAAATACCGGGTAAACATAAGGTCCTATTACTCCATTTGAAGTTTGGATTACTGCTGTTTATTGCTATCATCCACTAACTGGTCTCCCTGTCTTTTGGTGACTGCCTTCAACAACCCATCCCATCTACAGTTACCAGAGCGATCTGCCGGAGAGCACACGTTTATCCTCTGGGCCTTGCTTCCCACGGTCCACTGCAGGGCTTAACCCATAGTCCCTGGGAAGCCTGAAGTTCGATGAGCTGAACCACGATGGTCTGTCCTCATATCAAATAACCACGACCTTTCTCCAGTTCAGAGAGAAAAGGAAAATTAATGGATAGAATTTCCTCAACTTGTAAGCCCCCCGCCCTATGGTTGTTTTTTCACCGTAGTAAGGATCCAGACTTTTATCTGCTAGCATTAGCAGATGACCAGCTGCACGAACAAGCAAGCAGCAAATAAATAATGACGAAGATTTGGTAAAAGCCAGCTCGCATTCACTTCAGCAGCTTGGTTTTCTCACAGGCACTAGTCTGCTAGTTGTGATGTGTATAATGCATGTCAGTTGTATCGTCATTTTCTTTCTTTTAAAAAAAAAATCACCTCTCTGTTGGTCGATGGAATGAAATATATCAGGATTTCAACATGAACAAGTGAGAGAAAACACTGCACTCCTGAATCAATACTTTGGCCTCTTATTCAGGGTTTTCCCAACCTTATCTCTTCTACTCCCCTTCATGAGTCCTTGACTTCAAAGTTGTCTAATCTCTGTTCACATTTTTTTTTCTTTGTATAAACCATTCTATCGCTCTGGAACTTTGTCCTGGTTTATGCCTGTCCATACAAAGCCCATCCAGCCTTAAAGGGCCAAATCCCCTCCCTGGGATGTGCTGAACACTCCGAAAACCTGGCCTCTCCTCCTCCAGTGGTGAGTGCGTGGGAAAGAAAGAAGAGGGTGCTCAACAGTAGTGTTCTTCAGACTTCAAAGGGCATGAGAAACACCTGGAATCTTTTATGCAGAACTTTTTTGTTTGTTTTTTGGTGAGAGCACTTCAGTTCTACTCTCTCTGTAAATTTCAATTAAACCATGGAGTGTTATAACTATAGTCATGATGTTATGCATTAGGTCCCCAGACCTTTTTCATTTTACAGCTGGGGGTTTGTACCCTTTTTCCAACTTATCCCTGTTTCCCCCAACCCCAGCCCTTGGCAACTACTTTTCTACTCTATGTTTCTATAAGTTTGATTAAAAAAAAAAAAAAGCTTCCACCCATATAAGTGATACCATGCAATATTTGTCTTTTTTTGCCTTATATCACTTAGCATAATGCCCTCAAGGGAGATCCATGTGGTTGCAAATGTAAGAATTTCCTTCTTTTGCATGGCTGAATAATATTCCGTTTACACTAATAAAAAAAGAAAGATGCAAATTGACCGTACCTTTGTGATGCCCACCATCCAATCAGGAGTGCATATGCAAATTAACCCAATAAAGATGGCAGATTAATTGGCACACCTAGGCACCAAGAGGCTGGGGGTCGGCATGATGCAGGCATTCCCCACTGTCCAGCTGCTCGGGGCCTCTACACATCGTGGGAAGGCGGGAAGGCAGAAAGGTGGCTCCCCCTGGAGGGAAGGTGGTGCTGGCAGCCAGGTGCCGGCAGCCAGGGGTATATATACACTTTGTGCATCAGGCCTCTAGTGTATATATAAACCACATCTTCTTTACCCTTCATCTGTTGAAACAAACACTTCATTTGTTTCTATATCTTGGCTATTGTAAATAATACTGTAATGAACATGGGTATGTATATTATTTCTTCTACATACATTCTCATTTCTTTTGGACATATAATCAGAAGTGGAATTGCTGGATCATATGGTAGTTCTATTTTTAATTTTTTTGAGGATACTCCATAGTGTTTTTCTTAGTGGTGGCACCAATTTACATTCCCACCAACAGAGTATAAGGGTCAGCTTTTCTCCAGATTCTCACCAATTCTTGTTCTTGATTGTCTTTTTGATGGTAGCCAGGTGTCAGGTAAAATCTCTTTGTGGCTGGCATGGCTTGGTGGTTGAGTGTTGACCTATGAATCAGAAGGTCACTGTTCAATTCTTAATCAGGACTGTGGGCTCTATCCCTAGTTTGGGCTGGGCAGGAGGCAGTTGGTCAATGATTCTCTCTCATCATTGATGTCCCTCTCTCTAATATATATATATAAAATCATCCTATGTAATAAAGAGCTAATATGCTAATTAGACTGAACCACAGAATGATCATCCGGACGACCTTCCAGACAAAGCCGGGGCTGTGAGGGCCGAGCTCCTTGAATGGATTTCGTGCATCAGGCCTCTAGTATATATTATATAGATAATATCAAATAGGAATTGACCTGTTTTTAAAAAATATCATTGTGGTTTTGGTTTGCATTTGCACACTGTACTGTGTGTCAGAAACCCCTTCTTTTGTGAGGCTGAATAACATTCCATTACATATATTACTATACTTTGTTTATTCATCCCTGTGTCAATGGATGTTTGGGTTTTTTCCACCTTTGGCTACTGTGAATAATGCTGCACAAAAATCGAAGTCCTTGCTTTCAATTATTTTAGGTATGTACTCAGAAGTGGAATTGCTGGAATATGGTAATTCTACGTTTAATTTTTTTTTTTTTTGAGAAACCATAGTTTTCTATAGTAGCTGCCCTCTCACATTCCCACCAGCCATATTCAAAGGTTCCAATTCTCCGCACTCTTGCCAACACTTGTTACTTTGTGTTTTCAATCATAGTCATCCTAGAGGATATAAAGGAGTTGGTTACTTTTTAAAATATGTTTCTTCCTTAGACTGAGTTATTCAAAAACTGACTACACAGATATTTGTTTTATTGATTCAAATGGAATCAAAGACCTGAGCTGAATAAATATTTCCTCAGGGCACAGGTATAAATATTCAGAATTCCCCAGAGCCTCTCCCTAGTAGTAGTGAAAAATGTTTCCACAGACCCCAGTCATGTCTGAGTTTTTGCTGTAAGAGAGACCTAAAATGGGCAGAAAAGGTTCTGCGCTCCAGGCTCACATTAGAAGGAGAGGGGCGCCCTCTTGTGTCCTTTCTCTGCCAGTGTCGGTGAATAAAGAAGCCAGCCAATGACAACAGTCAAACTCGTCATGTGCCTACTGCATAAAAGAAAATGTGAAAATATGAAGAGAGTGAAAGTGGTATCCTTGGAAGAATCCCAAATCTAGAAGGAGTGGTGGAATAAAAAATAATAGTTGTAGAAGACTATAGGTAAAATGGATAGATTATGCCCTTGCCTGTGTGGTTCAATGCTTGGAGAATTGGCCAGTGCACTGAACGAAGGGTTTCAGGTTTGATTCCTGGTCAAGGGCAGGTACCAATCCCTGAACTTGGTCTGAGCCTGTGTGGGAGGCAACCAATTGATGTTTCTCTTTCACATCAATGTCACTCACTTCCCTTCCCTCCGTTTCGCCCGCTTTCTCTGAAAATCAATGGGGAAAAAAATGTCCTTCAGTAAGGATTAACAATGGATGGATGGATAGATAGACAGATAGATAGATAACTATGTGAATACAGAGGATTAAGACTTCACAAGAGATAAGTCAAATTTTACATTAAATTGTAAACCTGGCTGGTTAAATAGAAGCTCAAGTTGGCACTGGGCAGCCTTCATGTGGGCACCACATAGGTCTAGTTGTCAGGGCTCCATTGTCCCTTCTAAGCTTTCAAGCAGCTCACCTGTGCACCCTCTCTCTTTTGGAGCGAGGCCCTGGGAACTCATCCTGCGTTCCTTTCTTCCTTGGGTAACCTTCCCATGGTCTATCTCTGGAGTTTCATTCCCCAGCACTCCCTCCTTCCCTAAACTGGCTATTGACTGGGACACTGTCTCCTCAGCTTCCCCCAGCCTTGGTGCTCACAAAGGTCTCTGGCTCTAGGGTTCCTGCAAGTAGCATCAGTGTGGGGGCCAGTGACAAAGGAGTAAGAAGCTCTCTTGCAACCCTTGTCCTGGAAGCAGTCTTCAGCTGGCCTCTAAGAGCCCTGCAGCACCACAGTCCTGCCTTGGGTCTGCATCCTTTTCTGAAGAAAGACAGAATCCACGTAGGGCAATGGATGCAACAAAATAGCCTGTCAGGTAGAAATGAGTGCTCTGTAGGGAAGCAGCATGGTGGAAAGAGCAGTTCTTTAGGGTGAGGCACACCGAGCTCTGCTGCTTCGTAGCCGTGGCCACCTGTGGCACAATACTTCACCCCCATCTGCAGCTATGAAATGGGGACCACAATACCCACCTACCTACCTCCTAAGATTCTTGTGAAGGCCCAATAAGAGAGCCCGTAAATCGTTTAGAGAGTATCTAGTACATTGGTCAGCAAACTCATTAGTCAACAGAGCCAAATATCAACAGTACAACGATTGAAATTTATTTTGAGAGCCAAATTTTTTAAACTTAAACTTCTTCTAACGCCACTTCTTCAAAATAGACTTGCCCAGGCCATGGTATTTTGTGGAAGAGCCACACTCAAGGGGCCAAAGAGCCACATGTGGCTCACGAGCCGTGGTTTGCCGACTACTGATATAGTGTAATAAATGCCCACTTTCCTCCCCTTCTTGCCCAAGCCTCCTTCTTACCTTAAGTTTCTCTAAGTCTCATGGCTATGTCTGACTTCTGGGTCAGGGGCACAGTCATTCTGATTTTTGGGTCAATACAAGCTTTAAGGGGAGCAGAGTAACTGCTTTGTCTGCATTCTCATGTAGAGTGGTGTGGGGAAGGGGTTTCCAAACCACCCTAAGGATTCCCAAGACCTTTTCTAGTAGCTCAAACCAATAATAACCTGAGAATCAACCTTGACTTATGGTCTCTCACCTCCCGCATCTCTAAGTTCTGTTACTTCTCCTTAAGATATCCTAAATTCTCGGGTTTGCTCCACCCCTCTCCATGATTTTACTTAAAGTCACCATCATCTCTTCCCTGGAAACCTGCAATGGTTTCCTAACTGGCTCTTTTTCATTACCCAGTAGAGATCTTTCTAAATACAATTCTTAGCAAGTCACTGTGGAAACTCACATCCTGCGTGGTTCAGGGTTCTGGTTCAGGGTTCGGGTTCTGGAGAAGGTTGCACACAAATGAAAAGAGACTGGAAAAACATTAATTTGGGTAATGGGGGCCAGGCGGAAGCCCAAGAGAGGACTACTACCCGCTCTGGCTTTGCCATCCCTTTTATTAAGATTATGGGGTACACCCATATCCCCTAGGCATGAAATTTCAATAATAGCCAATCAGCAAGAATTTACGAACAGGTGGAGGCTGCTTCAACTACCAATGTCTCAACAAGTGATTAGCTCTGACCTTTCAGAGCAATTAAGGTTGACCAGCCCTCCGGATTCCCTGTCCACATCAATTAGTGAGACAATGATCGGTTTCCAGCAAGTCACTTCCCTGTGTAAGATCCTACTGATTGCTCAACTACCTCCAAGATAAAGTCTTAACCTCTTACATGGCTTGGCTCCTGGGGTTCCTGCCTATGTTCCCAGCTTTCTCTGGCACCAACCCCGCTGCAAGCCCACCTCCCTTATGCTCCAGCGATACCAGTATTTAACTAAGGCATCCCCTGGGTGTGGGACTTTGAATGTTAAACAAGGACAGTCCTGGGAAACCAGGATGGTGGTCACCTTAGTATTTGCCTTGGGTCTTTGCAAATGTTATTCTTCTCCCCCAAATGTCTCCCTCCCCACTGTCTCTCCACCTTCTATTCCCTACTTCATATGACTCGGCTTTGGTCTCTGCTTAAACATCACTTGTGCACCTCCCCGTGGAGCGGTTGATCTGTCCCTCTGGGAGCTGTCCCAGCACGCTCTCCTTACAGCTGTCACTGTAGCTCCTGGCTGCTCTGTCTCCCTCATACTCATAAACTCATTAAAGGCAGCAACAGTTTTCTCTCCTACCTACATCCCAGAGCCTAGCAGAGTCTGACACACAGTAGGTGTTTGATACAGTTTTCTTGAATTAATATCAATATAAGTTTATCTTTATCAATTGTTGTCTAATTCACATCACCATAGGGATGTTATGGACCGAATATTTATGTGTGTCCCCCTCCCCACCTTAATCCATACGTTGAAGTCTTTTATGTTGAAGGCTTAACCCCTAGAGTGGCTATATTTGGAGACAGAGCCTCTAAGGAAGTAACCAAGGTTAAATGAAGTCATAGGGTGGATTCCTGAACCCCACCCTGATAGGATTAGTGTCCTTATAAGAAGTCCCTCCAAAACCCGTAACTCCCCCGAGTGGATGCCCCCACCCCTTGAAATTGGACAAGCCTCTGTGGTCACCAGCGGGCGACCAGTGACACTGTGAGACGTCCAAGGCCAGGACAAATCAGGTGGTTCAGATTCCCGCTGGTTGTCTCATGAGCTGCTCACCCTTACAACCTAGTCTGTGCTTTTGAGAATTCCCGCCCAGAGAGGGAGAAGCAGAGGCCCTGGCCTCAGCCCTGGCTGAGCCCCCAGTGAACCATCAGCACCAACTCTCAGGCCTGTCCCTGCCCTGTCTTGCAAGTGGGACTTCCAGCCCTTGGAGGGGAGGAGAGAGGATCTGTGTGGGTTGGAGACAGGCTACCCCTGAGAGCCCTCCCAAGCTGCAGATTCATGAGCAAAACAACAGACTGTTGCCATAGCAGCAAAGTTTGGGAGTAACTTCACAGAAATAGATAACCCAATTACAGCTTCAGACAGGAGGTAGCCACTCGTACTGGGCAGGTCTGCCTTTCTCAGAATATGTCCTTGTTCCAGGAGGACCCGTCTGTTCCAGAAGCTGGGCTCATGCTCCAGACTGGCCTATTCAGACATTTGCCCATAGCATGACTGGCTCCTGCAATAACCAACAGCAGTTTATTGACTTAAAAAATATTTTAATTGATTTCAGAGAAGAAGGGAGAGGGAGAGAGAGATAGAAACATCAATGATGAGAGAGAATCGTTGATCAGCTGCCTCCTGCACGCCCCCTACTGGGATCAAGCCCGAAACCTGGGCACGTGCCCTGACTGGGAATGGAAGTGTGACCTCCTAGTTCAGAGATTGACATTCAACCACTGAGCCATACCAGCCAGGCAACTACAGCTGTTTAGTGAAACGAAGTGTGCAGAATCCTGGAGCTACAGCCCCCCCTTACACAGCTTCCCATGGTCTCTAGGAGCCAACCATGAGGGTTCAGGCTCTCATTTGCCTCTTCAGGCCAAAGGACGATAAAGGCTTCTGCAGTTGCTTCACCATCTCATCTTGATCCTGCCCAGTGAGTGAATTGTGTTATTTCCTGCCCCCCCCCCACTTTCTCCCTGCCCCCGCCGCAAAGTTCCCATGCTGAAGCCCTAACCCCTAGGATTTCAGTATGTGACTGTGTTTGGAGATAGGGTTTTCAAAGAGGTAAGTAAGGCTCACTGAGGCCATTTGGGTAGGCCTCCACCCAATCTGACTTGTGTCCTTATCATAAGGAGGGACTGGGACACAGAGAGGACACTTGTGAGGCACACAGGAAGGCAGCCATCTGCAAGCCACAGAGGGAGGCCTCAGAGGAATCAACCCTGAGGACACTGTGATCTTGGACTTTTCCAGCCTCCAGACTGTGAGAAAGTAAATGTCTGTTGTTTATAAGGCTATACACCTATAGTATTTTTGTCATAGCAGCCTGAGCAGACTAAGACAGTGATACTCTGTTATGGAAGGCCTAGCAAATAAGACACCCTGGTAAATAGGATGGAGCATATGAACATGAAACTGCTCAAGCAGCCTTGGAAGTGTGCTGAGCCCATCCTTCTGGGACCCTGCCTCACACGCTCGATAGTACCAATGGTACTATCACATGGCCCTTTATCAACCCCTATCATCACATTTCCATCTATGTTTGTGAATATGTCAACATTTAAGCCATGAATACCTTTTGCTGAAATACTGTAGAACTCACTTTCACAATCAAGTACCTACCACCGACAGTTAGTTTCTTCCTTCCTTCCTTCCTTCCTTCTTCTTCTTCTTCCTTTCTTTCTTTCTTTCTTTCTTTCTTTCTTTCTTTCTTTTCTAAAGATTTCTTATTGATTTTTAGACAGAGAGGAAGAGCGTGAGAGAGAAACATCAATGTGAAGAACCAGATAGCGATGGGCTGCCTCCCACACACCTCCTACCAGGGAAGAAGCCTGCAACCTGGGCACATGTCCTGACCTGGAATCGAACTGGCAACCTTTCCATGCCCAGGACGATGCCCAACCAACTGAGCCGCACCAGCCAGGGCCGCCAGCCGTTTCTATAGAGGAGCCAAGTGATAGCCAACGCTCCAAGTGGGGAGCATCTTGTCATTTCTATAAAAATCTGTTCACACTTTTTGACATCCTCCCCCGAGGATATGTTTTATTGATTCAGAGAGAGAGAGAGATCTATCAGTCCTGTGTGGGGATCGATCAAACCCAAACCCTTTGGTGTGCTGGATGATGTTCCAACCAACTGAGCCACGCTCGCCAAAGCCCTTTTCACATTTTTAAATCAGCTTCAGCTCTGAAGCCTGGATGGGCACTGACCGAAGGCCAGAGTGTCTCTGAAGATGCTGCATGAGAATTTTTGTTGCTGCCTCGGTGGCTGGGAGCCCCGCCAGCCGAGGAGGAGGCCAGGCGAGCTGAGCTGGGCTCTGCACTCAGGGACACCTAGGGAGGAGAAAGATATCATTAGAGCGAGAGTCATTGAAACATCAAAGGAAGCTATATAATTAAACGTATCTTAATGATGCCAAACCATTGTGTAAAATCATAGGACTGGGTGGGATTTATTGAGACTTCCCAATTTCACCACCTCTTATCCCCATGCAATCTTCGCCTTGAGCTTCTAATAATAACTTCTTTCGTCTCCAGAGTGCTTTCACAGCCATAATTTCATCTGAACCTCAGGGAATTCTGCGAGGTAGGCAGGGCGATATTAGCACCTCCCTTTCGCAAAAAAAAGAAAAGAAAGAAAGAAACCAAAGAACAGGCATGTGAAGTGCCAGCCCAGGTTCACAGAGTGAGAAGGTGTTAGGAGTGGGGCTGGAGACTTGTGGTTCTTAGGCCAGATGAGCATCAAGCGCCCATATTTTATACTCCCTACTAATCTGGGCATGCACACATTCTCTCTGAAAAGGCAAATGTCACAGGCTGACCTTCCAACCGAAACTCACGGTGAGAAAGGATTTCTCCTCTGCATCTGGCGTAGCAGGAAAGGGAAGAGGAAAGAATGGAGAGAAATCATACGAGTTGAGCTTGCAGGAAACGTGTACATTTACCCTTACTTTGGCTCTTACCATGTGCAGAGACATAAGGAGACTGAGCAGACACATAGATGCCATAGCCTTTCCAGGAGCACAACCCCCACCCCCTCCTATGACTCCATATTCAGCTGGCAAGTCTCGGCAGCAGGTCATTTGTTTCATCCCCCAAAGCATTCATCCCCCAATGCTTTGTGAGAAATGTTTGCAACACACAGGATTTCTGTTCATCTGAAGAAACTCAGAAATTGCTTCAGCCGATGACTGCTGTCCCGGGTCCTCCTAATCCACAAAGATGCATCACACCGACTGGTCCCACTGGCTGCTCTCTTTGCTCCCTTCTCGAAATACAACCTGTCCTTCTGCCAGGAGCCCCGGTGCCCTGACCCTGAGGGGTTTCTGCCTCGGCTGGATTTCCATGGAGGCCTCTGCTTAGCACTGAACATATCTATACTCTCAGCATTTAGCATTTGTTTCTGAATGTCCTTATTTGTCTTCGGATGAAAATGCAGGCTCTTGCCCTAGCCAGTTTGGCTCAGTGAATAGGACGTCGGCCTGCAGACTGGTCAAGGGCATGTACCTTGGTTGTGGGCACATCCCCGGTAGGGGGTGCACAAGAGGCAGCTGATCGATGTTTCTCTCTCATCGATGTTTCTAAATCTCTATCCCTTTCCCTTCCTCTCTGTGAAAGAGCAATAAAGTATATTTAAAAAAGAAAACACAGGCTCTCTGGGAGTAAAGCTGGAATCTCCTCCCTCACTGAACCCCGGCTGCCTGCCTATGGCAGAAAGGTCCGTCTATGTTTACCGATTTGTCTCGCAAAGAACAGGCAAAGCGGGGGTTAAAACACAACGAGTCGTCAGAATCGAAGAGGAAAGGGGAGGGAATGACAGATATAATCTTCCCTGGTGTACAGTGTTGAGATCAGCAGGGGGTAAGCATGTTCCGTGTTGCTCTAAGATCAGCACAAGGTAAGACAACACGTAGACGTGGTCCTTTGTGCTATTTTAGTAACAATGAAAGTAAAATAATACCTGCTGAGAAGGAAAAAAGAAAACGAGCTATATGTGATTCAAGAATGGGCTAATCACACCTCACCTGTAACAGTTTCAAATTTAATCCTATTACCGCACAAAACTTATTTAGCCCTGCATTTGAGGAACCCTTTTCTCCTAAGCCCCCAGGGAAGTCCACAGGCCCAGGCAGGCTCCTCCAGCTCTCCTTTTTCTCGGTGGCAGGTCCCAGGGACAACCCACCACTGCCTTCTCTCCCCTTAGTAATGGTCACCGCCTCCCCAGATGGTGGGCTTTCTCCTCCTTCAAGCTGGGCTCAGGGAAGATGGTCTCCTTACATCCACACTCCTCTGCTGTCCGTGAAAACAAGTTCCTAGGCCCTCTCCTCCCCATTCTAAGACTTGAATGTTCATTGTTACAAAAGAAAAGACAAGTTTAAGGGGAAAACAGGAGGACGTTGTACACACGGGTGCACACCTGACAGGACTGGATCGTGATCTAGAGCATCTGACAATCTAGAAATAACTGGAAACTTTTTTTTTTCTTTTTTCACCAAGGTTGGGGACCAGCCCCTGGTACCTGGCACAGAGCTCCTAAAACAGTGTAAATTCCCAAGTGATAGAAATCAGTGCTTAAAGAACTTCCTTAATCTTCCAGTGGTTGTAGTGCAGTCTATTTATAGATGAGCCACACTGATAAGCTTCTGTGCTGTTCCCAGGCTTGCACTTACAAACAATGCTGATATAAACAATCCTCACATATGCACAGGTCCATCTGTGGTGGCCTGTGATTGGACGGGCTGATGGTGGCGACAGTAATCCAGTACTGGGGCATCATCACAAAGCCCGTTCCTCTCTCCAGCCAGTTTCTACGTCTTTAAATGGAAGGACATTGGAGAAGAGATTTGTGAGGCCATGCTTTACATATCAAGAATTCTCTGCCCAGCTGGCATGGCTCAGTGGTTGAGCATTGACCCATGAAACAGGAGGTCACAGTTCGATTCCCAGTCAGGGCACATGCCCTGGCTGTGGGCTCGGTGCCCAGTGTGAGGCATACAGGAGGCAGCCGATCAATAATTCTCTCTCATCATCAATGTTTCTCCCTCTCTTAAAGCAATAAAAAACATATTAAAAAAAAAAAAAGAATTCTCCAGCATGTGGGAATCCTTTTCACGTCCCGTGTGTCCAGGGTTCCAATGTCAGGGTTCAGGATCTGGAGAAGGCTGCACACAAATGAAGAGAGACTGGAAAAGCATCAATTTTGGGAATAATGGGGGCCAGCAGGAGTCCACCTCTAGGGGAAGGACACCACCAGCTCTGGCTTTGCTGTCCCTTTTTATTAAGACTATGTGTGACATCCATGTCCTTTAAGACAGGAAATTCCAACAATGAGTCAATCAGCAAGAATTAACATAAGACTAATACGTGGAATCTTCTTCAACTACCAATGTGTCACCTAAACAGTGAGTGAATAGTTCAGACTTAACATAAGACTAAAAGTGGCAGCTGCTTCAACTACCAAAGTCTCACCTAAGCAGTGAGTGAATAGTTCAGACTTGCAGAGCTATTAAAGTTGACCAGGTTTCCTGCTTGTTCTATTTACATCTCCATTGGTGAGGCAATGACTGGTTTCCTGCACCAGGTTCTGTTCGTGGCCCACATCCTGGGCCATCAGTGCCTCACTCTTCAATTGCTATCTCACCCCCTCTCACCCCACTCTCCCTCCCGGGCTCCTGGCTCACACGCTCAGCTCTCTTCTGTCTGCGTTACCTCACACCTAGCCTGTCCTATTGCGCTGTAGTCTCAGTAAGTGGTGGCAGGAACAGTAATACGATTGCTCAACCCAAGTACCTAGGAGTCACCCCTTACTTGACCAGACGCTTCCCTCACGCCCCTCCTCCCCCTGCCTGTAAGAATCTGGAGGGCAGAGACCACATCATGTTAGGGTTGTACCCCTCATGCCTAGTCCAGGGCCTGTAAACTACTTGTTGGATCAGTGAGTAAACACACGAATGATTCCTCCTTTTTTCCCCCATTTCAGAGCAATGGCTGGAACCACTGAGCAGGTGGACTCTGAAGAAGGGATAGAACACTCTTGTCCTCAGCCTGGATTTTATTGGGCAGAAATAAATTATGAGATTGGGGAGACGCTCCTGAGGCCAATGGACTCAGGAAAGAGGAGGCTAAGGCTAAGGCTATCAATAGGCTTACCAGCTTCTCTACCTGTATCTGTCACTCCTGATGGGACCTTTTGTTGTTGTTTTCCTTTCACGTTATTTGCAAATGATCAATGATACAAACACCACCATTGGATAAACCACGGATAACTTAAGAGCATAGATTAGGTAAGGGGCATGTGTACATAAACACAGGATCTATGACACCCCCTGCAATGTCCCCTCGTGAATAATAATTGCAAATACATGACCGCTGGGCTTGGTGCAAAGAGTCACATATTTGTCATTTCATTAATCTCCCCAAGCCTGTGAAATGGTAAAGGGAGGTAAAGAAGGTGACAATCTTCACTTTATAGGAGACCCCACCCACATCCCCTTTTAAAAATCTACCCTGCACACTTTATTGCGACTCTCAGTTCAGAGTAATGTGGTGACACTGCATCGCGAGCCCTGGCCAGTGTGGCTCCGCCGGCTGCACGCTGCCCCGTTCTCCGAAAGGCCACTGTTTCGATTCCCGGTCAGGGCACCTGCTGAGGTTGTGGGTTCAGTCCCCCAACTGATGTTTCTCTGCTCTCTCTCTCTCTCTCTCTCTCTCTCTCTCTAAGAGAAAAATAACAACAATAAAAAACATTTAAAAAAGAAGGATATTATTTTAAAAACTGTATATAAATGTGGATTGCTGTGTTGGCAAATCATAAAAACCACAATGTTTTTTGAGTTTTTGGGGTTTTTTTTTTTTTTGCTTGTTTTAGTCATAGGAACACAGCTTTGACTCAAGCCCTGTAAACTGCCTAAGCTTAGGCCTGGGACTGAGTAATAAGGGCCACTGGTGGGGATACAGGCTCAGAGCACAGATGAGGTGGCTGGGGAGGACCCGTCTCCAGGGGCTTCCCTGTGAGAGGGGAGTCCAAGGGGGGTGGGGGTGGCTCCGCCTGGCTTCAGCTTAATCCCCAGGAGGGAGCTGCTTCATGGACTTTCCCTGGGGGAATTCTGGGAGGAGGACCCCTGCCCCCCTCCTGCTGTCTGGGAGCCCAGAGGTGGCTCAGACCCCCTGGCCACCTTCTCGGAGGCCCCTGGGTAGGTCAGCTCCTATGCAGAGGATGCTCCTTTTCCCTCCCAGCTCACTCTGCTTCTGTGAGAAACAGGGAAGGCGTTGGGGAGAATAGTCAGCATGCTTTTAAGGAAGCCTCAGACCTTCCTCGTTAACCTTGGGGTAAAACTGTCAGCTATGGAGGAAGGCTAAGCAACTCTAGGCAGGGTTTTGAAGTTTAAATCCAAGTCTATGTGAGAACACCATTAAGTAAGTGAAATAATGGAGGGGTGTGTTGCAAAATGTTCACAGGCCCTAAAGCTCAAACGGCTGTCTGTTAGTAATGATTATAAACTCAGAGTTCAAAACATCCATGTCTCAGAAAATTGGTTTCTACTGTAGTTTGTGGTGAAATACTATGTTACTAAATGTTCAATACACACACACACACACACACACCCTACATATGTACATGCATGTTTTAAACTCCAGTAGTAACAGCGATTAAAATATGTCATAAATAATATGTATAGAACAACTTTACATAGCTCATAAACACATTTCTTCTGTTCTGGTAGATCCTGAAGAGAAGCCAATTCGGGTCAAATATGTGGTGCTGAGCTCTTAAATAAAAACAAGCAGCATTTGGCCCCCGTTGAGATCTTCAGTGAGAGGGAAGCAGGTAGAATCACCCCTGTTGGAAACGCCGGGGTCATTTATTATCCTAACGTGATAGAACAAGACAGGACGAGCAAATGGTGTTCTTACAGACAAAGGAGAAATGCAGACTCTAAGTGGGGTTCTTCCTGAGGGTGCATTTTGCCCCCAAGATTCTTAGCAAGTAGGCCTTTTCTCCTCTGAGGTCTAGACATGAAGAACCAGCACTGTAGTTAGTAAGCAGTGGGCACACACGACACAGAATCCACACTCACCAGACACCCCAGATCAGGTGTCAGTGCAGGAGCCTGTGTTTACAGGCACAAGATGGTACAGATGCCGGGCAGGGAAAGAAAGTATCTGGTTAAAATTTCATACTACTGTAGGTGCAAGCATATTTTACAGAGTGGAAACTAAAAGAGAAAGGGAGACGATAAAGAACACTGGAGAAGTAAAGGCAAAAGCAAGAAAGAGAGCTTATTCCAAAGCTGGGGCCTCTTTCCGGCTGCCCGGCAGAGCCCTCTGGGCAGCTGCTCACCGCCAGCCAGCTCTCGTCTTTCCTCCCGTCTCCCACTGTGGATTTGGTGCTGCCTCACTACTGGCCACTATTTACTGAACGCCTGCTTTATATCCCCCTAGCAACCCTGTTGGTGCTGTTACTAATTCCGTTTCACACATGAGAAAACAGAATCTCCGAGAGGTCAATAACATGGCCAGACTCACAGAGCTACTAAAATTGTGGTATCAGGCAACAGACTTAGGCTGTTTAAGTCCCAAACCTGTGATCTTTTTTTTTTTTAAACCTCACCCGAGCATATTTTTCCATTGATTTGTAGAGAAAGTGGAAGAGGGAAAGACAGAGAGAAATATCTATGTGAGAGAAACATTGATTGGCTGCCTCCTGCCCGTGCCCCACCAGGGCCTGGGTCCAGGAGGAGCCTGCAGCCAAGGTATGTGCCCTTGACCGGAATCAAACCGGGATCCTTTGGTCCACAGGCCAACGGTCTATCCACTGAGCCAAACTAGCTAGTTTGCTTGCAAGGAAACCCCTGCATAACTTTGTTTTGTAAACTCTTCTATTTCAGTTCGTTGTATTTTCCAAGGTTCAAAGAAAAAGATGGGCGACAGAAACCTGTTTAAATTGCTTTATAAGTAGGAGCTGTGGAATGATGGAACCTTCTGGTTATCCTGTGTAAAGCAGCCTCGGTCATAGCTGTGTCCCTCGGGTCTCAGGAGAGAGGGCAGTGAATGTGGAAGGAAGCGAGGGGGCCCATAGATTTGACGTTAGCTGGAATGGTCCTGAAAGGTGTTGGAATTCGACGCCCATTTCATACATGAGAAAGGAAAACTCAGAGGGGCTGAGTGACGGCTGCGTTAAAGGTAGAGCTGGGGCTAGAAACCTGGGTTTTCTGACTCATAAGCCATCATGCTTTCCATGACAGGAACCAGGAATTACTTTGGAGTAGAATGCTTTTCCCTCTCTTTTGAGCCCCCGCCCTGGGGGTGGGGGGCAGAAAGCTTAAAGAAACATTTTTTATTTTTAAAAACCATTTTTATTGATTTCAGAGAGGAGAGGAGAGAGAGACAGAGAGACAGAGAGACAGAGAGACAGAGAGAGAGATCAGTGATGAGAGAGAATCACTGATCAGTTGTTTCCTGCAGGCCCCCAACGGGAGATCAAACCTGCAGCCCAGGTGTGTGTCCTGACCAGGAATTCAGCCGTGACCTCCTGGTTCATAGGTCAACACTCAGCCACTGAGCCACCTCGGCTGGGCAAGAAGTGTTTTAAATAGTCAGAAGCAAGTGATCCTGGAAAGAGGTGAAGGAGGTAACTGCAGAGGCTGGACTTGGCAGAGCACAGGGAAAGATAAGGTCTTATCTAAGGCAATTAGAGTAAGCAGGCAGCGCAAGGCTTTGGTTACTTGTATCACAATGAATGCTCTGAAACAGCAAGCTTTCTGAAATCCGTGCCCAAATCAGAACCAGAAGTGAGGACATCTAGCCTCCAAGCAAAAGTTCAGTGAGAGACAAAAGGCATTTGTTTTTATAGTTAATTTGGTAGGAAAAAGACAAAAAGAATGGGAACCAAGATGTCAGCTGGGGTCCTCTGAGTCCCATTTCAGGGCCTGGGAAGTCCAAACCCCACCCCCACCCCCGAGTTTTTGTGAATTGTCCCCAAGGAACATTTGTTTTCTTGGCCTCCTAGACTTCTGAGATCTTTCTTCCATAGGCAAATGGAGTATAATTTACTATAAGAGATGGAAGGCAGGGATTGCTTCCCAGCAATAGCAAATAAATTTGATCGGATGGGTGGTGTCACTGTCTAACACCTTCTAGGTCTCTCTCCCCTACTTCATCTCAGCTTCTGGACCCAAGAGGGCTTTTCTCTCCTTTCCTCGCCTGTCCCTCTGCTCCCCCTCCCCTACCCTCAAAGGAGCAGAAACCACAAACTTCCCGAATCTCCAGTAGAGCAGGTTTCCTCTCCTCTGAGGGGGGCCCCATACATCCAAGCCCTCAAGGTGCCATCTTCCTCCACAAGCTCATCAACAGCTCTCCCCAGGGAGACAGCTCCCTCCTCACCCTTCCCAAAGAGGAATCGTGGGGCCAGCTCTTAGGATTAAAAAAAAATTTTTTTTCACACCTTTACATGAGATAAGGAAATTTCTGGAGATAAATTAAAATGGTACCTGTCTCTACTGTGGTGTTTATATTTTTTAATTGTTTAGTTCTAGAAACAATTTTATAGTAATTTTTATAATAATTAATATTTGGGCACTTCTTGATATGTGTAGAATTTTCTAAAAATATGTTGTTATTTATTTCAGAGAGAGGAAGGGAGAGGGAGAGGAAGAGGTAGAAACATCAATGATGACAGAGAATCACTGATTGGCTGTCTCTTGCACATCCCGTACTGGGGGTCGAGCTGCAACTCGGACACGTACCCTGTCCAGGAATGGAACCGTGACCTTCTGGTTCACAGGTCAATGCTCAACCACTGAACACACCATCCCGACAATATGTAGGGAATTTTAATAAACAATGTTCAAAATTATAAAGCATTAGTGAGAAGGTCTAGGCTTTCTGCTCATCTCCATCAACGATTCACACCAGAAGTGGTTAACTGGAGCAGCTACAACGATGCAGCACTAGTGCTGAAAGCTTGAGAGGAAATCAGGTACCCTTTTAAGGGGTAGGCTCTGAAAACTCAAATCTATGAAATGATAGACAACATCGTAAGCTCATAGCAATGCATGTAGACTTGAAACTGTTTCCCTAAGACTGTTTCTCTTTTTAGAGAGAACTCTCATATTTGAAGGTTCTAAGTCCTGATAGGGTAAAGTGAGAATGGCCCATAAAAACCCATAGCCCTGGAAAGATGGCCTAAGGAATATTCTTTGTACACTCCTGTGCTTTTTTTCTCCTCCAATCCTTCCATTCACAAAGCTTTAACTTCTCCAAGTATCATATGCCCCTTTTCTATTTATGGGGGTGTGGGGTGGAGTGGGGGGCGGGAGACAGGCAAAGAATAATCATGTGTTCAGATCTCAGGAACCTCATGGGCAGACTTTGGGGATCTGTCCCTCTCGTCCTTGCCTTTGTAATGTATTCCCCTAAGTTGCACCTGCTTCGCTAGTTTCTCCAGTTTCTCCTGAAATCTCCCTAGAAAATAAACCTGTCAATATAACACAAGAACTTTCTATCAAGTGAATATGTAATTTTTTTCCATCGCAATCGCACCTCGGCTGAGTCTACCAACCTCTACAGCGCAGGGGTTAGACAGAGTTTTAGTTACTCCTGACTCTCCCTGAGTTCCCTCCTTGAGTTTCCTCAATACCCATCTCCTCCTCTCTCGGCCCCACAGTGGCGTTTCTTCATTTTCTCAAGCATCTTGCATCACTTAGGAGGTTGCTTATTTCTAAGAGGTAGGTGACCTACAGTGAGGGCCAACGGCTACCTCATGGCGAAGGGGCCTTGGCCACACTCACTCTGTGGCCCGAACAGCCAATTATCACGGGCATCGTCACACAAAGATCTCCACATACTTTTGGAAGTTTTGATTATGCCAGTGCTTCTCAGCAAAACTACTAAGCATAAATAGTGATTATAATTAGTATAGTTGCATAAACAATACACCTAGATCAATACAGTCACGATCTTTATTTATTAATAGCATAATTGTTCTTTATCATTGTTTAATTTGTCCTGGTTTCCTGTTGGGCTTTAATTAGCAGTACAACTTTTAAAGTTTTTAATTTAAAACAAATATTTCAAATTAAGCAAGCCCTGCTAGTATGTGGCAGATGGTTAATGTCAAAAGCCTATGGAGAAGGCTTCTGTTTAGCCTTTGGTTTTTGTTGTTGTTCTTTTGCTTCTTAAGCCAGAGAAATGTTTGACTGTGTTGATAATTTGTAAGCATACATCACCATCAACTTTTATCGACCTTCAATTCCCTCATCTCCCCCAGATTTCTCTTCTACTCCTGGCTTAGGAGAGGCCGGGATCCAGACAGAAGCATGCCTGAATGGCCTGTGTGATAAGCCTCATAAAGTTATTTTTCTCGATTAATGGTTTTCACTGACAATTTTACTGCTCTGCTTTAAGCATCCCCATTCCCTTGGGCATTTGCACATCTGCCTGTGATAAGCCTCATCCAGCCCAACAAAATTGTTCCCTCAGAATACAAATAGCCCTATTTTAAAAAGCTCATCTCTCTCTCTCTCTCTCTTGAATATAATAACACTTGAAAATAAATTTAAACAGAAAGTAATAGGGCTTTAAAGCAGAGCTATCAAAGTGATTTACTCACGAATACCTGTCTCTTTCTCCTCCCAATTGACATCCATTTTATATTCATTTTCCTTCAGTGTGTATCCTCAGCTGCTTTTTTGTTAAATCTTTACTAATAATGTGAACTTTTGATTCCACCTTTATTCCCTTCTACCTTGCACCAAAGACTCATGTGCTCAAAGGGATCCATTGGGGTTATAGAACCAGTTTGGAAAACTATGCTGTAAAACGATAATGTTTCCTCGACACAATTACTGTCTTTATTAGGTCGCCAAATAGCTATTTTTTTCATTAGGGAGAAAAAAGTTCTGAATTCATTTTTTCTGCAGTTACTTGAAATGCACCGTTATGATCATACTCCATTGGTAGCAGGAAAGTGTACCTTTTTCTTAGGTCCTTGGAACCTTCATTCTATAGATAAGTGATTTCTGTAGAGAAATTTTTATAGCATCCCCACCAGAGAACTCATAGCAGAAGGAAAACCGAAATGATAAGAATGTTCCCTTTATATTGTATAGTTCTCAAAGTGGATTCATACACATCAGTTCATCTTGTCTTTTTGTTTTGTTTTAAACAGACGAAAAAACAAGGGTTCAGAGATTAAATGAAGAGCATCTTCAGAATTACACAGCTTGTCAGTCCCTTCCAGAGACCAGGATTTAAAACACCGCTTGATTCCAATTAAAAAAACAAATTCAGCTTCACAAACAGATTAGGGACCCAGCGCTTTTCATTAACATTATGGTGGGGAATTTTTGTTTGTTTGTTTGTTTTTGTTAATCCTCTCTGAGGATATTTTTCCAGTGATTTTTTTAGAGAGAGTGAAACATCAAGGTGAGAAGACACATTGACTGGTTGCCTCCTGCGCCTACTGCAACAGGGCCAGGAAACGTGCAGCCAAGGTACGTGCCCTTGGCTGAAATCAAACCTGGGACCCTTCCAGCCGTGGGCTGGTGCTCTATCCACTGAGCCAAACTGGCGATGGCTTTGGTGGGGAACCTTTTGAAAGCAATACTCACCAGCGACTGTGCTTTTCTTAGCTTAGATCTGTCCCGCAATTTATTTTTCTTATCATGTGACTGTCGGCTGGAATCTGGGGTCGTTTCATGTCTTTTCTTTCTTCTGTGCGTTGGAGAAAAGACAAATACTCATTTTAAAACTTTGGCCATTTGATTTTGTTGTTACTATGACTTAAAAGATTATCTTCACTCAACTGGAAACAAGCCAAATGTCCATCAATAGAGATCTGGTTAAATAAACCCTACACCCACACAATGAAGTGTTATAAGCTGTAAAAAGGAAGGCAGAATATTTCTGGATACAACTGTGGAGTGATCTCCAGGATATAGTGTCACATGAGAAAGGAAAAGTGAGTGAAGTGGTACTTATTGTATGTTATTATCTGTGTGGTTTTTTTTTAAAGTGTGTGTGTGTGTGTGTGTGTGTGTGTGTGTGTGTGTGCGTGTTTTCTCAAATGGAAGGATCACAGCAGAGCATTTTGAAAAATGCTAACCCATAAGTAGGATTCCCATGTGACCCAATCAGGCACAAGGAACAGTATGGAAGGGGAGGAGCAGAAGCTAGACTTCTCCACTTGTACTTTGCTTTGTTTTGTTTTTTACTTTGGAACCATCTCAGTTTTTCTCAAAATTTTAAAATAAAATGAAGGATAAAAAAATCCCTAAAATAAAAAAACAAAATAAAACAAATGATCTTGTCTGTTGAGTTGGTGGCATTAGCACACACAGAAGAATTCCTTTATGGGACTTGAACACAGTAATTTGTCTGAATATTCTTTTTTAAAAAAATACATTTTTACTGATTTCAGAGAGAGGAGGAGAGAGGGAGAGAGACAGAAACAACAATGATGAGAGAGAATCATTGATCAGCTGCCTCCTGCATGCCCCACACTGGGGATCAAGCCCACAACCCAAGTGCCCTGACTGGAAACAAACCAGGACCTCTTGGTTCATGGGTCAATGCTCAACCACTGAGCCATGCTGCCTAGGCTGTTTGAACATTCTTTTTTTTTTTAAAATATATATTTTATTGATTTTTTACAGAGCAGAAGGGAGAGGGATAGAAAGTCAGAAACATTGATGAGAGAGAGACATCAATCAGCTGCCTCCTGCACACCCCCTACTGGGGATGTGCCCGCAGCCAAAGTACATGCCCTTGCCGGAATCGAACCCGGGACCCTTCAGTCCGGAGTCTGACACTCTTTCCACTGAGCCCAACCGGTCTTAGCTGTTTGAACATTCTTAATAGAATATATCCTAAGGACAAAACATTGAAACATGTATGAATGAAAATGTATGACTTTTGGGTCTGATTCAAAAATAACCTGGGGGAAAGGCAGGGTGGTGAGGAATAAATGAAATAGGATTAGTCATGATTTGAAACCTGTTACTGCTGGGTGATGGTTACCAGGGGTTCTGGTCTCTCTACTTTGGTATATACGTGAACTTCCATTATAAAATTTTATTTTAAAAGATCAGTTTTGCTGAATATTTCTTGCTGCTTAATGTTCAAAAATTTCCTTCAGCTTTCTTTTCTTTTTAAAAAAAATATTTTTATTGATTTTTCACAGAGAGGAAAGGAGAGGGATAGAAAGTCAGAAACATCAATGAAAGAGAAACATCGATCAGCCATCTCTTGCATACCTCCCACTGGGGATGTGCCTGCAGCCAAGGTACATGTCCTTGACCAGAATCGAACCCAGGACCTTACAGTCTGCAGGCTGACGCTCTATCCACTGAGCCAAACCGGTTTCAACCTCCCCCAGCTTTCCATCTGCCTGTGGACTGAAAGGTCGTGGGTTCAATTCCAGTCAAAGGCACATGCCTGGTTGAGGGCTGGATCCCCAGTTGGGCGTGTGCAGAAGGCATCTGATCAATGATTCTGTCATCATTAATGTTTCTATCTTTCTTTCCTTCTCCCTTCCTCTCTGAAATCAATAAAAAAATAACTTCCCCCAGCTTTTAAGAAATTTCAAACATAAAAAATAGTTGAAATAATAGTATGATGATTATCCATACATTCCTCACTAAATTCAACAACTGATAATATTTGCTTTATCCCTTTGTATAGATACATATATGAACACACATACATACACACACCATCTATACATATGTATATATTTGTCACAGTGTAAGAAAGTAAATTGCAGACACTTCCCCCTAAATACTTCAACACTCATCTCCTAAGATAAAGATATTTGCCTACCTAACCACACTAGTTATCACCATACCTCAGAAAATGAATAGTAATTCCTTAAAATCATTTAATACCCAGTCTATATCAAATTGCCCCAAGAACGCCTATTAAAGTCTTTATTTTTTGAACCAGAATTCCATCTAGATTCAAAATGAATTTGGTTGTTATGTCTCTTATGTTATAGAACATTCTTCCCACCTCTTTTTCCCCCCCATGACACTGACTGACTCTTGGAAGAGTCCGAGCATCTGGTCGATGTTGGTGAACAGATCCTATAACTTGGGTATCACCATTATTGCCATTGTGCAGATGTGGGAACAGAGGCACAGAGAGGTTAAGGGGTCCCCCAGGTCACACAGTTAGAAGTATGGGAGTCTGGATTTGCACCCAAGCAGTATGGTTCTAGAGCCTGTATGTCACCACTATCCTGCGCTGCCTTGATGTTAATCTGTTGAAATACATTCTAAAAATATGGCCGATGTATTAAAACATTCAAATATTTCAAAATTTCTTAATTTTTACAAAAAATATATTTTATTGATTTTTTTACAGAGAGGAAGGGAGAGAGATAGAAAGTCAGAAACATCGATGAGAGAGAAACATCGACCAGCTGCCTCTTGCACACATCCTACTGAGGATGTGCCCGCAGCCAAGGTACATGCCCTTGACTGGAATGGAACCCGGGACCCTTCAGTCTGCAGGCTGACACTCTATCCACTGAGCCAAACCGATTTCGGCCAAAATTTCTTAATTTTTATTTATCTTTTGTATGTGCATGTGTGTGTTAACAAATGAACAGATACATATGTATACACAGATACAGATCTATATTCTCTTACTTTCTTTTCTTTCTATATAGGGGTGGAATATTATAAATACTCTTTTGCAATTTGCTTTTTTCATTTAATAACGTACCCTGGAAATCACTCCTCATCTGTTCATAGAGATCTTCCCCATTCATTTTACAGTTGCCTCATGTTCCATTGTGTGAATGGACCATACATGATTTATTCAACAAACATTCTCCTATGTATGGACATTTAAGTTATTTTTCAATATTTTAAAATTACAAACAATGTTGCAATAAATATCTTTGTGCAGATGTACTTTTAGTATTTTCAATGTTGATTCCTAGAAGTAGGATTGCTGAGTCAAAATGTAAACACATATGTATTCTTGCTGGATATTGTCAAGTTTCCTTCCATAGACTCTGTGACAATTTATATTTCCACCAGCTATGATTAAATTCTACCAGCGTTTGCTCACAGCCTCACCAACAGAACATATTACCCAACTTCAAAGTTTGCCAGATAGTTGAAAAAATGATGTATTTTGTAACTCTGTGTAAAAAATGACCCTGAAAGGATAAACTAGAAACTAATGAGATTTGTTAGTGGGAATGGGGTAGAAAAGAAAACAGGGTGGGAGCAGAAGAGATGAGGTGGCAATTCTCTGAGTATGTATACCTTGTATACACTTCTTGTATACATTCATATAGTTTTTTTAAATCTTTATTGTTCAGTTTACTAATCACATTGTTCCCCCCTTTTGCTTCCCCCTATAGCTCCCCTCCACCCGGTACCCATCCCACCCTCTGCCCTCACCGCCCCCCCACTGTCCTCTCCCATAGTTGCATGATTTTGTCCAGTCTTTTACTGCACCTCCCACACCCCTTTTCTCCCCAAGAATTGTCAGTCCATTCCCTCTCTATGTCCATGATTCTGTTACATGCACCAGTTTATCCTGTTCATCAGATTATTAATTCACTTGAATTTTAGATTCATTTGTTGATAGATGTGTATTTGTCATTCATAATTTATACTTTTGTCTTTTTCTTCTTCCTCTTCTTAAAGAATATCTTTCAGCATTTCATATAATATTGGTTTGGTGGTGATGAATTCCTTTAGCTTTTTCTTATCAGCGAAGCACTTTATCTGACCTTCAATTCTGAATGACAGCTTTGCTGGATAGAGTAATCTTGGTTGTAGATTCTTGCTATTCATCACTTTGAATATTCCTTGCCACTCCCATCTGACCTGCATAGTTTCTGTTGAGAAATCTGCTGACAATCGTATGGGTGCTCCCTTATAGGTAACTAACTGTTTTTCTCTTGCTGCTTTTAATATTCTCTCTTTGTCTTTTGCTCTTGGCATTTTAATTATGATGTGCCTTCGTGTGGTCCTCTTAGGGTTCCTATATATTGGGGTTCGTTGTGCTTCTTGGACTCCTAAGTCAATTTCTTTCACCAGGTGGGGGAAGTTTTTGGTCACTATTTCTTCAAATAGGTTTTCATTGTCTTGCTCTCTCTCTTTATCTGGCACCCCTATAATTCGGATGTTGGTATGCTTGAGGTTGTCCCAGAGGGCCCTTACACTATCTTCAATTTTTTGGATTCTTTTGGTTTCTTGCTTTTCCAGCTGAGTGGATTTTACCTCTTTGTATTTCAAATCTTTAACTTGGTTCTTGGGGTCCTCTAGAGTACTTTTAGGTCTTTATATAATATTTTTTATTTCGGTCAGTGTATGCTTAGTTTCTGGTTGGTCCTTTTTCATATCCTTGAGGGTCTAGTTCATATCCTTGTAGGTCTCGTTCATTTCCTTGTAGGTCTCATTCATTTCCTCGCAGGTCTTGTTCATTTCCTCATAGGTCTTGTTCATTTCCTTGTAGGTCTTGGCCTTTTCTAGGAGCCTCTTGAAAAGCCTTATAACCGTGGTTTTGAATTCTATGTCCAGTCGTTTATTTTCCTCCATTTCTTTCACATCTGATTTCTTTCCATGTCTCTGCATGGTGGATGCTTTCCTGAGTTGGTCGATTAGCTTTGTGTGGTAGATGTCCTCTAAGGGACAGTGGCTCCGCCTCCCCAGTTACCTGAGGTGGATATGGTTTGCACAGTCTTGTTGAAGTTAAGCCTAGATAGCTCGTTGTTAGCACTTGGAGGGGTTGACCTCCAGGCCAATTGTCTGTGATGTTCAGTTATGCTCAGGTTGGATGGGCGGAGTCTCCGGGCCAAGCAGGCAGTGTCAACTCCGTTCTATGTAGCCCCAGGGTCTCTGTGCTGGGTGGCAACGGCCACTAGCACCTCTGAGAGAGAGCCGCTGCCAAGCTCCACCAGCTGCCGGAGAATTCAGCCTCTCCCCAAATGAGTCTGCACACCCAACGTCTCACCCAAGGTCGCAGAACAATGCAGTCTGACGGTTTCATGAGTGCTCTCTGTGAAGTCATGCAGTTGCACTGTTCCCAAGTTCACGTGCACTCTGCACAAGCTTGCCCTCTCCACAAGCCCACAGATCCCTGCAGCACCTGAGCTTCGGCGTGCCCTCCCACTGTCCAGTTTTTACCCCGTATGATTGTGGGTTCCCTGGACTTTGCCTGGAGCTGGGAAGTCCATGCAGTGGGACGTCTTTGTCTCTCCCGTTCAAGAAAACTGGCCGGTTTTCAGCCGCCCGCCCTCTCCGCTGGCGTGTGCTCCAAACCTCTCTCTGTGTGTATCTTTAATGCTGTCCGCCGCCGCTCCTCTGAGTCACAGTGTCCTATCTTCACTTTTATTTGTGGAATTTTCACTCAGCCAGCTTTCCGGTGATTCTGGATGGTGTTTGTTCTTTTGTTAAGTTGTAGTTTTGAAATTGCTGTGTATGGCAGTGAGATAGGTGTTACGTATGCCGCGATCTTGGTTCCCTCCTATACTTTCATATAGTTTTTACTTTAGAACCATGTGACCTACCCACAGAGAAGGAGGTATTAACATACCCACATAACTTTTGAACACAGAATTATGACTATACTAGAGGCCTGGTGCATGAATTTGTGCACACTGAAAAGAAATTAATTAGAAGAAATATTTTAATATCACTATTTGCCCTTTCTCTATAATAAAAGTGTCAACCAAATTCATGATCAACAATGACAGATGGAAACAGAGATGGATAGTGTTTGCGTGCAATTGACACCAGGGAGAGCTTTATATATATAGATAATTTATAATTAGACCTGATTTTTGATTTAGCTAAACTTTTTCTAGCCCAGTGAAGCATCCCAATTTCTCTTTCAGGTAATGTCAGCAACACAACAGTAAATATCAACACAAAGCAGATTATTATTGGTTCACACAGGGAGAACAAATAGTGAAATATTTAACTGCAGCAGTGTTTGACTATATTCTACACAGTGAGAAAACCTGAAGTCATTTTCAAGGTTTACCATTTCTTACTTCTTTTCAGTCAGGTTAAGTTTCTAAGTTTTTTAAATCTCCGTTTTCCAGTTAATAAAGAGAAAACAGGAATTTACTTTGTCTGCTATCTACCTACTCCAGGACTTCTATGAGGATCAAATGAGATGAGGCATGGGAAAATGCTTTACAGACATCTGATTAAAGTATAAAATGTTTGCACCTGGCTATAAAGCAAGTCATGTTCCTGGGCTGAAGAAACTCAAGGAGGCTAGTCTCTAGGGAGAGGAAGCCGGGCATTGCTACGTGACATCATTACCCAGTTCCCACAGAGAATGTTCCTGGGCTGAACTGGGCTGTGGGCCACATTTTGTGCCATGGGGTCTTGGCAGCATTGGCTGCGATTTGGTGGGCTGTTGTTCTGGGGTGGTGGCAGAGCCAGTGTCCCACTTGCGGGAAGTTGAGTATTGCTTTGTTGGCACCAGATCTGGGTGCCGTTTCTTTGTAAATGGCCAGTGCAAGTCATGGCAGCTCCTGCATTGAGCTGGTGGTCAGTGCACATCATAGCAACTGGTTGGATGGTCAGAGGGTCACTTAACATATTAGCCTTTTATATATATAGATATGCTCAGACTAAAGACAAAGAGATCCATAAGAAAATATTGAATTCTAGTTTGTAAGTCTGTGGTACTGTTTTTGAGGATATTTTTTTCTATTGATTTTCAGAGAGAGTGAGTCAACCAACTGCACATTGAAAACACTATTTTGTATTCCTGGCCACAGATGAAAAACACTGGTTTCAATCACAGTGGGTTGAATCTATGGATGCAAAGGGCCAACTCTAGTTAAGTTTTTGGGGAATCAAATTTTATATGTGGATTTGAACCACATGGGGGTCAGTGTCCCTAAAACTGGTATTGTTCAAGGGTGAACTATACAATGTATAATACTTGTGACATATCACATATATATAATAACGAACACTAAATAAATATGAGAGCCAGATTTCTTACTGTCAGAGAAGGGAGTTGCAAATATGGGGAAAAAAAACTACTAGGATGAACCCTATGGTGCTAGATTAAAATAGAAGTATTAAAATACTAAAAAGTTGTAATGTTAAATCATCCTATATAATAAAGAGGTAATATGCAAATTGACCATCATGCCCTCACATAAGATGGCCACCCCATGTGGTCACAAGATGGCTGTTGCAAGATGGCTGGCAGAGGAGGGCAGTTGGGGGCCACCAAGGGAGGGCAGTTGGGGGTGACCAGGCCTGTGGGGGAGGAAGGGCAGTTGTGGGGGACCAGGACTGCAGAGGAGGGCTTTTGGGGGCAACTGGGCTGGTAGAGGAGGGCAGCTGGGGTCAATCAGGCTGGCAGGGGAGCAGTTAGGCATCAATCAGGCTGGCAGAGGAGTGGTTAGGTGATGATCAGGCTGGCAGGCAGAAGTGGTTAGAGGCAATGAGGCAGGTAGGCAGGCGAGCAGGTGGGAGCCAGCAGTAGGACATCCCCTGAAAGGTCCCAGATTGTAGAGGGTGCAGGCTGGACGGAGGGACACCACCCCCATGCACGAATTTTATGCACTGGGCATCTAGTTACAGCTATAAAACACAAACAAATCTTAATGAACAGGGAAATTTTACCAATAAACAGTTTACTTTTCTATTACTTTTTCTTCTAAGTATGGAAAAGCACTTGTATATTCACTTAAGTTCTATTTTCATCTTTTCACATCAAAGTGCCAGTCAATTGTTTCTAAAAGCAAACAAGGGAAGAAGGACATGGAACTTCTCACCCTTGCCAGATCTGCTCCAAAGGGTCACAATTATCCAGGTAATTGAAGCGAATGATATCAGTTGGATGCTTGTCAGAGGATCGCCAGGGTGGGAGTTCTTTTTCCCCTGAGTGATTCTTCTTTCTTAAAGAGGAAGAAGATCGGAAAGCCGATGACGGGGACTGCTTTTCCTCTGGAGAACTGCCTGTCACTGGTTGAACATCAGCAACCACAAACGCATCTTTCGGAGACGTCTAGAAGAAGACAATTAATGACTGTTTCTGTTTTTAACACACTGTAATTATAACAACAATAAAACAAAGAATATCATCATCATCATCACAATGATGGTGGTGACAATGATTACAGCATCCATCATCAACCCAGGAGTACTTGCTATATGCCAGGCACTGTCTTGGGAAGTTTTCATACATTTTTCTATTTAACCTTCACAATAACTCTAAAAGTTAATCATTACTACTCCCATTTTAAAGAAGAGGAAACTGAAGATAGGATAAACCAATTACTTGGCCTCTACTACCGAAATTTTAAGACACAGGGTCAGAATTTGAATACAGGACTGTCTTGCTTCAAGACCATACAATGAATCTCTCTACCTCCTTTACCACATCATTGTATAGGGTTTCCACAACAGCAATTAATTTATCCAGGAAAATGTATACTTTCAAAAAAGTACTCCAGTCCTAATTACCTATAACTGGTACAATTTCAAGTTATATATGGGTAGTCTATAGATTTTTATCAATTATCAAAACCTCATCCGCTCCCCCTCAATACTTTTGCTTTAATTTCCTAAATTGAAAGTCTGTTTTTGTGTGTGTGAAATTCCTAAGGTTTTCATGTGGTTGTAGCCTAAGGGAAATGGTATTGGTATGTTGAGAAGCCATTAAAGGCTTAATTTCTGTTCTTTAAGAGATTAGGAGAGCTTTGCTTGGTGAATTGGTTTGTTTGAATTGCTTGTGAAAATTAAGAAATTCCCCAGTGCCTCCAAGCAGAGTCATTTAGTTTCTTATCCTCATTTCAACTGCTCTTTGTATATATTTCTATTACAGGAGAGCACTTAGTACTCATTAATTTGTCTTGTCCAAGGCCACTACACTAGGCTCCTTGTAAGCATGGTTGGGATCATTGCACTCAAGTACCCAGCACATAACAGTTTAAAAATATATTTTTTTCATTTAATGAATGATTATAATCTGGTAGATTAAGAAAACATTTTATATTTATATCTCTGATAGCACATTATTGGTTTACTACTCAATAGTCTGTGCAGGTCTCATTTTGAATGGGCATTCATTTCATTTCTCTGAGCTAATACTGCATGAAATAGATCTGCTTTTGCTGGAGGAGGTCTAATTTAATAGTACTGGGAATAAATAATAAGTGATAATAAAAATCAGTCTCAGCGGGAAAACATCAGGCATAAATGATAGTAATCACATATAAATAAATATCATTCACTCTGAAAAATATAAAATGCTTGACACTTTAACGTAATAGGTAAAAATGAAAACTGTGATGACTCTTCTGTATTAAGTAAACAAAATTTTTGTTTACCTAATCTTTTTGAGAATTTTTTAAATGAGTGTATGCTGATTTTATTGTTAAATACTTTTGCCTATGCTGAAATGATTACAAACCTTTTTTATTCTGTAAATTACATTGTTTTTGGGGTGTTTTTTTTTAACGCTTTATAAATTTGCATAGCATCCTTACACAGGAGCCATACTAGTCTTCTCTGTATCATTCCAATATATGTGCTGCCAAAAGGAGCATGACTGATTTTTTTTAATAGTACGCCAACCTTACTCTTCCTTGGATACATCCCATTTGGTCATCATGCATTATAAACTTCTGGATTTAATTTGCTGATATTTCAAAAGGATTTTTATATCTGGGCTCATGAGGGATATTGGTCTGTGGTCTTGTTTTGTTTTCTTGTAAAATCTTTATCTGGTTTTAGTATAAAGGTAACGAGTTCACAAGTGTTCCCTCTTCCTCTATTTTCTGAAAGCATTTATGTAGAATTGGTATCTCTTCCTTAAATGTGTGATAGAATTCACCAATAAAGCTATCTGGGTCTGAAGTTTTGTGGAAAATTTTTAAAGAATTCAATTTTTAAGTTGATAAAGATTTGTTCATGTTTTCTATTTCCTATTGAGACTGTTTTGGCAATTTGTAGTTTTCAAGGATTGTCCATTTCATCTAGGTTGTTGAATTTAAGGACATGGAATTGTTCATAATATTCTCTCATTGTCCTTCTAATGTCTGCAGGATCTGTAGTGATGCCACTTTCATCCCTGCTACTAGTAATTTATGTGTTCTCTCTTTTTTCCCTTTAGCAGGTTAGCCAGAAACTTATCAATTTCATTTATGTTTTCAAACAAGTATCTTAGGTTTCACTGATAGAAAAATAGATTTTCTCTATTGTTTATCTCTTTTCAATTTCATTGATCTCAGCTCTTTATTATTTCTTTCTTCTATCTACTTTGGGTTTAACTTATACTTCTTTTTCTAGATGAAGTACTATTGAAATTATATTTCTTGGTGTAGATATTGTAGCTTTACAGACAGTTATAAAGATCATTCTAGTCCAGTTGTCTCATTTTAAGGTTGGGGAAACTATTCTTAACCACTTCCATCTGTTTTTAAAATGTGTTCATGCCAGGGACAAAGTATTGGAGGGAATGGAGATGGTGCTGGTGACTGAGGGAAGGTAAGCTATGCTCTACTGTAGTGACTGCCTGTGTGCACCATCACTGGAACAGCCTCAGAGGGGATTACACAAATTATTCAAGTTGACCTTAAAGCCATAGTCAGATGACTTTATTAACATTAGTCAGATGCTTTATAAACTTAGTCTTTCTGACTAAGAAATAGAATTATTAGTTGATTTTATTAACCTCTGTCTTTCTAATTTAGGTTTATTTCTTTAACAGAAAAAACTCAAGTTTAATATAACAAAGTACTCCCTACAGACTTTTAATGCTAAGCAATTGGAAGACATTTTCTTGCATCAGAACTAGTTATCATTTAAAATAAAGTTATACAGAAATATTCTGGTGGAAAGAGTTGCTGCAGAAAACAAAGCATTGAAGTTAGTTTTATATATAATGTTCAAAACCTCCTTTCATTTTACAAATTGGCTAGTCACGTTTCTCTCCGCTGCCCTAGAACAGCCCAAGCTTCAACTACTGAGTGCCATTCTCTACCCACAAATGAGAACGAGAGCTGAGAAAAGCCCTGTGAGAAAAGATATCACAGCTATGGTAATTCTGAAAATAACTTTTCCGTTGCAGTTTAAAACATTTTCAAAGAAATCCTCCTGAAGCACACCAATTACTGAAATTAGAAATACTAGTTTTATCATTGCAATTGTGATATTAATTATGCATAGTTTATTACTGTAGTAAATGTAAATGTATCTTACTTTCATAAAACTAACCTAAATGAGCAATTTAGAAATTGACTATTCATATTTCAAAAGGATTCTTCAATTTTAAAAGGATTCACTGCAGCTTTTTCATAGAATATGATACCCCTGTGGTTTTAAAAATCATTTAAAAATTCAATTTATGCACAATTTTCCAGGAACTCATTCATTGTGCAAAATTATGCACAACTCTACATGTGTACAGACAATGCCATAAATAAAATGCTCGTAAAAATGTCCTATAATTAACAGTGACTATAAGACACAAACTTTGGTTAAAATGCATAGAAAGCCACTAGAAAAAAAATGTCGTATTTTACTTTTTATGATTACTAGAGGCCCAGCGCACGAAAACCGGTGCACTCAGGGTGGCGGGGGGAGTCTCTCGGCCCAGCCTGCACACTCTCACAATCTGGGACCCCTTGGGCAGGGTCCAGTCCCATCGCAGCCTGGCTCTGGTTCCCCAGGCCTGTGGGCCAGGGGCAGGGACCAAAAGGCCAGTCTGATCACAGCATGACTCTGGTTCCCGGAGCCTGCAGGCAGGAGAGGGACCCAGAGGCCAGTCCAATGGCAGCATGGCTCTGTTCCCACAGCTCCCTCCTGTCACTGCGCCATGGGACACAGGACTGACTACCGCCGTGGGTCGCATGGACCCAGGACTGACTCCACTGTGGGCAGCATGGGCCCTGGACTGACTCTCGTTGCGGGTGGCTGGGACCCAGGACTGACTCCCACCAAGGGTGGCTGGGACCCAGGATTGACTTCCGCCTCGCTGGCCAGGACCCTAGCCTGGTGTTCAGTTGTCCATCCAGACATTTAGGTCGTGACAGATCCTGGCTGTTTATATATTAGGATATGTAAATGCTTTATGCTGGTTTTTCCAGCTTAAAAAGAACTTTAATATGCTCATTATGACCTGTAATTACGGATTTATTGGAAAACCTCTCCTTATAAATGTTACAAAAATATACTTCAGCTCACCACAAAGAATCATAGAATATTTGAATTAGTAAAGTGGAATTTGCTGATCCACATATAACAAATACTTCACATTACTCACCGAATCCCAGTGTCAGAACTGTTGTGGGGTCGGGGGAGGCCAGGAGGGTTAGTAAGGCAGGGATACGGAAATCCAGGACCTGGACAGAGTGAGGAGCTCCACAGTCCTAACTTCATGAGTGGAACAGTGGTTTGGGAGTGTCAGTCGAGGGCTCTCCGTGGTCATAGATATCTTGGCATGGGCTGCCAAGTTCTCAGAAGAGAAGTCATAGTATTCTTCTTTTGAACCAGCTCCCTCCTCCAAGTTCAAGTGTGATCATTTAGTCTTAGTTCTAGACTTCCTAAATAACTGATGTTTGTAACTTTGTTGCTTTTTTTGCCCCAAATTTACCTTAGGTCTGGTAACATGAAACTCCTTCACCATTTGAATGTAGTGCTTCTTCCATATCCCCTGCTCAAAGGGAGTTGGAGAGAAATTGATGTACCAGTTAAACCGCAAACATTTGAGCATCCAGAGCTGATCCAGCTCAGTTAAGTACTTCCAGTGCCAGCTCACCTGGAAAAACAACAATTGAAGAAAAAAAGGACCTACTCAGTTTACATGTTCACTTCCTCTAGGTTTTAAACTGTCACCTTGGACCTGAATTACATTTGTTATCTTTTCCTCCAATTCACAGCTTAAATAGTTACCTCCTACCTCCTACTCGGGCAGAACAATTTTCTTTAAATTCTAATTCAAACTTAGGATCTGAGTCAACATATACTTACTGAGCACCTATTAACTATCTTCATAGCAACTTGTGAAAGTAAATATAATCATTACTCTCATATTGCAAATGAAGAAACTGAGGCTCAGTTAGACTTTGGAATTTTATCAAGATTCCTGAACTTCATGTGAAAGTTATATGAGAGTTATAGAAATTCAGGTCTGCACATGGTATTTCCCTTCATTGTTATGATTGAACTAAATATAAATTTTATAAACAGAACACAAATACCAATACTATATGGTATGTCCCACATGAGACTAGACATCTGTGTCTTAGCTGTAAGAACTGCAAAGATGACCATTCAAATCCAAATTTCATCCTTGAAAAACCATCCTCTTTTTAAAAAATAACTAATTAATAATTTTGAACACCAAATACATAAATAAATAAACAAACAGAACACTCTATAACGGGTCTTGCTCTCCACACATCTATTTCTCTATCACTTCTCTTCCTCCCTCCTTCTATCCACCACTTACTGAGTTTCTACTATGTGTAGCACCGTTTTATATGCTGAACATGAGTCAGGCAGAAGAGAGGAGGCACAATTAGAAGAAATAAGAGTTCAGGGCTGGAAGAAGGAAAAAGGTTAGAGGTTCTGATAGAGACCCTCAAGCAGAAACAGAAATCAGATCTACTTTGTCCAACCCAGAATGAAACACCAACCTTAATCCCTCTATGGTTAATCAACGCAAAATTCAATGGAGAGATGAGGTTTTGAAGGGAGGGGAAAGGGAGAAAAATGTCTGAATTGTCATTCCTTTCTTCCTTTTCCTTTGATCTTATTTAGAGTTGGATATTTAAGCTAGACTTTCCCCCCAGGGTAGATAAGATATTTGTTTGTTTTTTTAAGTTAGAAAAATGAGAGAATGATAGATAGGAGCTTTCAAAACTATAAAAGACCCCCACATATACCTTTTTAAACAGCTCAAAGCTCATTTTAGTGCAATGAATTTATTGTTTCCTTTAAACCTAGATAAAGAATAATGATCTGTGTCTTCCTCACAGTCAGTACTGAGAATAAACACAATGCTAAAATATTGCTAGACTGACATGCGGTGCCTATAGATTATAAGAATAGCTATTTCAAATGATGTTTCCTTAGAATGATAACATTCTCATGTAGAAAACTTGGTAACTTCTGAGAAGTTTAAAGAAAAACAACGTACAAAACCCCATCAATTAAAGATGAAAATTATTGCGCCGAAACCAGTTGGGCTCAGTGGATAGAGCATCGGCCTGCAGACTGAAGGGTCCCGGGTTCGATTCTGGTCAAGGGCAGCTGATTAATGTTCCTCTCTCATCGATGTTTCTAACTCTCTATCCCTCTCCCTTCCTCTCTGTAAAAAAATCAATAAAATCTATATTTTTTAAAAGATGAACATTATTAACAACCTGGTAGAGCTCTTTTCCTTTCAGTCTTTTTTAGGCATATAAGAAACAAAATTGGGAAACTCTATATACAATTAAAAATCATGCTTTCTTCGTTTTACATATCATAAGTATCTCTGTTTTTCCAAATCATGTTTTCTAATAGCTGCATAATAATTTATCGTATGGCTATATAATACTGTCATATTACTGGACATTTAGAATGATATGCTCTTTTTAAAAACTGTTTTGTTTTTAGAATAATGTACATTAATACTAAATCTAAAGGGACAAAGTAGCGGGCAGTAAAAAGGAAGTCTCTCTCTCATCCCTGTCCTCTAGTCCCTCATTTTCCTCCCTGGATGTAACCACTGTGACCAGCTTCTTGTGTGTCATTTCAGAAGTATTCTAGGTCTATATTAACAAATACGTATGTGTTCTTTTATCTTTCCAAAATGATATGGTAACTCTGCACCTTTGCATTTTTCACTGATCATATATTTTGGAGATGGTTGGAATTTCTTTAACTAGTCTCCTAATGATGGACATTTCCATTATTTCTAAACTTTTTCTATTGCAAACAATGCTGCAATATTCTTCCATAGACGTAATTTTGCATAGGTTGAAGTGTACCCATCAGATAAATTCCAAGAAGTGGAACTGCTGGGTCAAAGGGAATCATTATTTAAAATTGTAATTGATTCCAAATTGTTCTCCATGGTGGTTGTACGTACCAATTTATCTGTCAACAATATACAAAAGTGCTTTTGTTTCTTCACACCCTCACAAATATAGAATATTATTTTAAAACCTTATCAATCTGTATCGTGAAAGATGGCATGACATAGTGAGACTAAGCAGCTTACATATTTTAGGAACATCTGCATTTCTTTCTGTGAACTACTTGTCCATTCCCTTTGCTCATGTTTTCTGCTGGGTTGTTGGTCTATTTTTATTTCTTTTTTAAAATGTAATTTTATTTATATATAATTTTATTGATTTTAGAGAAGGAGAGAGAGGGGGAGAGAGAGAGAGAAACATCAATGATGAGAGACAACCATCAATCAGCTACCTCCTATATGCCCCTACTGGGGATCGAGCCCACAACCTTGACATATGCCCTGACCAGGAATGGAACCATGACTTCCTGGCCCTTAGTTGACACTCAACCCCTGGGCCACATGGCCAGGTGGTCTTTTTTCTTACTATCCTATATAATATGCAAATAGACTGAACAGAGGGCTGACATATAGTCACTATGATGCACACTGACCACCAGGGGGCAGATGCTCAATGCAGGAGCTGCCCCCTGGTGGTCAGTGCACTCACAGAGGGAGGGCTGCTCAGCCAAAAGCCTTGAGCTGGGCTCGTGACTGGCAAGCACAGTGGCAGTGGCAGGAGCCTCTCCTGCCTCCATGGCAGTCAGACATGGTCAGAGGGCTCCCGGACTGCAAGAGGGTGCAGGCCAGGCTGGGGGACACCCCCCTGCCCTGAGTGCATGAATTTTGTGCACCGGGCCTCTAGTAGATTAATAGACATTCTTAAAAATATAAGAAAATTAGCCCTTCATTGGCAATATGTATTTCCTTACTTACTGTTTGGATTTATTCATAATGTTCTTTTTTATACAGAAAATTTTAATTTTTATAGCCACAATTTAAAATCTACCTTTCTTTATTCTTGCTTATCAAATACATGTAGTAAATACTATATATAATGAGTAAAGCAAGAATTCAAATCACACGTTTTCTTCTATGGTTTCTGGGTATTATTGAATACTCACAAAGACCCCCTTTCCTGTATCTTCTTTGATTTCATATCAATCTTTTATTCTACTAGAAATTCTTTTCAGATAGCTACCCAATATTCCCAGCTCCTTCAGTAAGTAATTCATCTTTCTTACTGAATTCATTTTCTCAATTTTAAAAGTGAAAGTTAACATTTTGCACATGTGTGAATGCATACTAACAGGTAATGTCTGGTGTTACTAGCCTCTAGGAGAAGACTCAACAAAATCACTACCCATTTTATAATCTTAAGTAATTTGACTACGCCATGGAATTACTTGTAAGAAAATAATGGTCAACTCCCTTTCCAAATCCGTGAGCACATTTGCTCACTCTGAACTCTTTTAGCCTCATTTTTTTTGTATATTTCATTAGCACCTTATTTTGAGCCTTTCTCTTTATGAATGGCCTGCACTGTACATTTAGGATTTTATTGTAGCTGTGCAATGTAAGACGATCCTGCTGATGAAGCATTTCTTCTTTGGGTGTTTGTCTCACCACCCAGCTATTTTTTTGTGTGTGGACATTAATGATATCTTTTTTTCCCCCCATTTTGAGCACCAAATAGAGAATGAGACACAAGTGCCTGAGACAGGGGTGAATCCAAACTATACAGACTAAACATACTGACCATCCCATTTACTGGTTTTGTGCATTGTAAGCCCTCACTTAATGTCACAAGATAGACTCTGCAACTTTATTATTTTTAAAATATATATTTTATTGATTTCCCACAGAGAGGAAGGGAGAGGGACAGAAAGCCAGAAATACCGATGAGAGAGAAACATCGATAACCACGATACATGCCCCAGACCAGAATCGAACCGGGGACCCTTCAATCTGTAGATCGAAGGCCAACGCTCCATCCACTGAGCCAAACCAGTTTCAGCTAGACTCTGCAACTTTAAGTGAAATGACATGTAATCAAACCAGTTTTACTTGGGCTGATATCAACAAGAGTTAAGTTCCTACAGATTCTCATCAACATTGTAACAAAACTAAGTTAAACAAAATGGTGTTAGTTGAGAATCTGCTACATGTGCTTTTTTCCCCTCTCAAGTTTCAGTTCTCAGGCTGTCCTTACAAAATGCTCCGCACTGCTTCTTTGCCTTTACCTGTGCACAACGACAGAGGCTCCGGGGGTCCAGGAAAGAAAAGATGTGTAAGGACAACACCCTTGGAAGCTTGGTAGTAAAATCCAGAGCTTCTGCTGGAATTTTTTCCTGGAGCTTCCGACAGCAGAACTTTTGCTGTGACAGGGAGCAGCGTTCTAACAGGCCTGTCAGGATTCTTCTCCTTTGAGAGTCTGTCCATTTGTCAAACTGAAGGGAAAAAAAGAAAAGAAGAGGAAAACTTCTAGGTTTAATCCGATTCCAGAGATTCGTTATGAAGAAACAATAAAAATGGCATAGAAAGTGAGTCTAGTAATTTATTCCTAATGAATGGCATGCATTTCTTTCCCTAATTAGTAAATTACACATTTTGCTACCTACATGCCCTTTCTCACATTTATATCTGTGAACCTGTGCAAGATCTGGGTGTGCACAGAGTACACTGGTAGTTAATTAGGACAGTAAGTTGGGAGCTGGCCATATTCATTAGCTGAGAAAACATATTTATAACATGCAACACGAAGAGAATGTGTCTGGGCAGTCCCTCTCCTCCCAAACAGTTGTGTATTAGCTCATAAGAGCCAAATTCAAAGACCAGAAACAAACTTTTGCGTTCGCAATGGGAAATAAGTTATTACATGCAAATATCTCTGAGAAGGGGAGTCTATTGGGCCAAAGTCCCACTAATGTGTAAATAATTGATGTGATTGGAGAGGAAATAGCAATAGGAGGACCTGGATAAAAAGAATTCCAGAGACAAGAAGTAGATGCCAATCAGTGGACAGAGTGTCGGACTGAAGGGTCCCAGGTTCGATTCAGGTCAAAGGCATGTACCTTGGTTGCAGGCACACCCCCAGTAGGAGGTGTGAAGGAGGCAGCTGATTGATGTTTCTCTCTCATCCATCGATATTTCTAACTCTCTATCTCCCTCCCTTCCTCTCTGTAAAGAAAATCAATAAAATATCTTAAAAAAAAGAAAAAAGAAGTAGATGCCAAAGTAACCTGGGGCACACCAAACTTCGGTTACTTCACAATTTCCCCCGGAGATAACCCTAAATCAGTCCCAAGATCAGTGACTAATCTAAGAATGTGGGGGTTGGCTAAAACCCCAAGAAAGGCTCTATGGGATCACCTACTTGCTGAATGAGCCACTTTGCCAGAGTTTAAACAGGGAAATTTGGGGCTACCTGTATTTTGTATGCTATTTCATTTCACATATAGATACTTACTACAGCCATTATAAAGTAATCAGAATTTTATAATGCACTTTAGTTATATACTGACTACCTAATAAGGCTAATGAGTATAAAGCAAAAATGTATTTGGTACAAACCTTATAGTCAACTTTATTATAGTCATACAATGTATTTTTGTTGTTGTTCATCCTCACCTGAGGATATTTTTCCACTGATTTTTATTTAGAGAGAGTGAGAGGGAGAGTGGGAGGAGGAGAGAGAGATGAGAGATGTGAAAGAGACACATTGGTTGCCTCCTACACAAACCCAGACTAGGGATTAAATTTGCAACCCAGGTATGTGCCCTCGACCAGGAATTGAACCTACAACTCTTTGGTGCATGGGCCAATGCTCTAACTACTGACATCACCGGCCAGTGCTACAATGTATTTTTTTTATTAGTAGGGATACTTCTTGATTACAGCTATTCACTATCATGGATATAGTCGATGACTCACAAATCTCACTTGGAAGACTACAATTCAAGAGGGGAAAAAAATTCTAAAATGAGTAAAAACACCAAAAACTGTAACTTACAAATAAGTGAGTAAAATGTATTCATGTGTGTGTTTCCTGATTTGTCCTATCCCTGTTTCTGCACAATCCATGTCTCTAACTTCTTTCCTTCTGGGATGGATTATTGGAATGAGCAGAGAGAAGCCAGAAAAGAATGCTGAGGGTCAGGGTAAGAACCAGGCCCAGAAGGATGCATTGATCTATAAAATGAAGAGCCAAGGGGAGGTAGGAGGTGACAGAAGAGCTTTGGAGTTCTGGCTTGCAGGGAGTTTGAGGGTTTAGACTGTCATTGCCTTGATAGCAGTTTTAGAGTATAAGAGAACTGAGGAATAAAAGCAGGAGATCTGGAGTTCTGAACTGGATCCTCTGTGGTTTTTATCTTAGAGAGACAAAATGAAAGTTGGAATTTATTTCCTTAAATTACTTTCAGGCGATGTGATGTGGCTCTGTGGAAACTGGGCTTCATGAGGACACAGGATGAATATGGTTACAAAGCAATTTTCGTGAGATATTATCATCACTGCAAGAAATCAGAAATAACCCAAAATGCCTAACAGTGGGTGATCATCAGCTAAGCAACCTGTAAATAGATTTTTTTTTTTTAAAAAAAAGAGTGGCTTTATGGTGATGGTGGGTTTGAGAATGAGACCTCTGGGAGTCTCACTTACAATATTCTGTTATTTCTAATACTTATTAGAAATAAATTACTAAATCCCAGTTCCACCACTAACAACCTCTCTAAGCCTCAATTTCCTCATTTATACACTAAGAATAATTATATCTACATTGTAGAGTTGTTGTGAGGAATAAATAAAATAATATATAATAATAAAAGTGTAATGTGCTAATTAGACCGGACAGCTAAACGACCTGCCGGATGTGATAAAGCCACGGTGGCGAGGGCCAAGGCAGAGGTGGTTAGAGGCGATCAGACAAGCCAGCAGTTAGGGCGATCAGGCAGGCAGGCAGAGTGGTTAGGGGTGATCAGGTAGGCAGGCAGAGTGGTTAGGGGCAATTAGGCAGGCAAGGAGAGTGGTTAGGGGTGATCAGGCAGGCAGGCCAGCAGTTAGGAGCCATCGGTCCCAGATTGCGAGACGGATGTCCGACTGCTCGTTTAGGCCTGATTCTCAGTTGGACATCCCCTGAGGGGTCCTGCATTGCAAGGGGGTGCAGGCTGGGCTGAAGGACTCCTTCCCCACCTGCCCTGCATGAATTTTGTGCACTGGGCCACTCGTAAATGTATAAAATTCCTAAAAGAGTGCCTGACTCGTTGTATGGCAGATATTATTATAAACTCGCATAGTGAAGTTAAAAATAATATGTGGGTTAATCAATGTAAAAAGAAAATATGTATAAACAAATTAAAAAGCATAAATTTTGCACATTGATAAGGATGGAAATATATTGAGAATGGCTGAGATTTTCTCATCTACTTTCATTGATGCCCACCAAAAAAAAAAAAGGGGGTCCAAAATGGAGTGATTTAAAATGATTATAAAAAAGAACATTAGATTATAAATGATGACAAATTCTATAAGAGAAAGCAATAAAACATTTTTCTTTAGAGGCTAAAAAGACAATTACTTTGGTTTCTCATTTCCTTGATGACAATGGTCAAAAGCAATTTAAATTTGGCTGTGATAGGTGTTCTTTGCCTCATGAAAGCTTCCTTTCTAATTGTGTTTGTTTAGGCTAATAGAAAATGAATTTACATTCCTTGAACTCCTACCAATTGAAAGTGGTGACTCAGAAGAATGCTTAACAGTTGGGGAAAATCCCTTTGGCATTTAAAAGGCTCTAGGAATAATCCAAAAAGTAAATAATCTGCGGTAGAGTTAACTGTACAGGAATGGGATAATCTCCCACATCTCTTGCATCATCTCTCAAGTAAAAATATCCCTAACATTGCAGCCACCGATCTAATGCGTGAGATTGGGGAGTAGCTGGGACCATTTACGGTACTTGGCTTTACAGTTCATTTTTTACATTATATTATGTTATGTTAAATTATGTTGCCGAAACCGGTATGGCTCAGTGGATAGAGCGTCAGCCTGCGGACTGAAAGGTCCCAGGTTCGATTCCGGTCAAGGCATGTACCTTGGCTGCGGGCAAATCCCCAGTAGGGGGTGTGCAAGAGGCAGCTGATCGATGTTTCTGACTTTCTATCCATCTCCCTTCCTCTCTGTAATAAATCAATAAAATATATTTTAAAAATAAATAAATAAATTATGTTTATAATTATATTTTATAATTATTTTAATGCCTTTTAAAAATACATTTTTATTGATTTCAGAGGGGAAGGAGTGAGAGAGAGACATAGAAACATTAATGATGAGAGAGAATCTGATTGGCTGCCTCCTGCACCACCCCCAATGTGCCCTTGACTGGAATGGAACCCAGAACCCTTCAGTCCCCAGGCCGATGCTCTATCCACTGAACCAAACCAGCTAGGGCTTAATACCTTTTTTTAAGGGCTTTCTTGACCAAAAAGAATTGTGAAAAATTCTATTTTCAGTGTAGTTGGGAGAACTATGAGTATACTTGCTGCAGTTTCAGGAAGTGAGGACAGTTGCTCGAGATGACGGTCCATTTATCTGACACAAGGCAAAGTTCAAGGGGAGTGAAGGATAGGATGAAAAGGGAGGCTTGTTATTTTTTTGCTTATTGGTTACGTTCATCTGAGTTTCTGAGTCCTATTGTCAAAAACTTAAGTTCACAGTTAAAGTATGAATATATTCTTGTTTTAAAATTTTCAACTAGGTATGAATATAATCAAACATGAAAATCGTATGTAACCACTCCTCCTTGTCAATTCTCACTCACTCCATTCCCCAGAAATAACTACTGTTCACAGTTTGATGTTTGTGCACTTCTACACAGTTACCTACACATATATCCATCAATATTCTACTTGATCTAACTTTATCAGTTAGATAAAGTAGAATAAAGCCATTCTGTGGAATACAACAGAGACGTTTAAAAATCAAACAAAAGATAGCCATAGTATCCTGATCTGTAATGAGCCCATAGCATATTATCTTCTCATTCTTTTGTGGTAGGATGGATATGCAATGATCCATTTGCTCATTTTACTGCCAGTACCATTGAGGTTATTTCTGATACAGAAACAGAACAAAACAAAACCCTGCAATATCCTACAACATGCCTTTTCAGGCCCCATGTGAATATTTCTCTAGTACAGTGAAATGGAAGTGGAATTACAGGTTCAAAAGATATTTGCATTTAAAAATTGAATAGAGTGTGTCAAACTGTCTTGTAAACGTCTTTACCATTTTTATGTTCCCTCCAATTATTTTCAGCATATTCTCCTATTCACCAATGAGCCTTACTTTGGATGTTAATCTGTCTCTTTAATTGCTGCTGTCACATAGACAAAGAAAGGAATTAGGAATCTCATTCTTTAATTTGTATTTCTCTGAGTTTAGTGGAACAGAGCATCTTTTATATTCATTGGCCATTTGTATATTTTTGTATATTTCTCATTGTTCTATTGACTTATTATATATGAGTACTTGTACTTTTTTTATTGATCGTAGAAACTCTTTATATCTCCCAGATATTAATCTTTACCTAGCATGCAATTTGCAAAATATTTTCTCATTTCTCTTTTGAATTTTAACTGTGATTGTTTCCAGCAAGTTAAAAGCAATGCCATCTACTGTTTTCAAATTCTTTATAATATTACTATTATTTCTATTAACAACGTGGAAGCTGAGAAAAATGTGAGATGCTTTCTTTTATTTTAAAATATATTTTTATTGATTTCAGAGAAGAAAGGAGAGGAAGAGAGAGATAGAAACATCAATGATGAGAGGGAATCATTGATTGCCATGCCAGCAACACAAGCATGGGCCCTTGACTGAAATTGAACCCGGGACCCTTCAGTCCCCAGGCCAACACTCCATCCACTGAGCTAAACCAGCCAGGGCAATCTTTCTTTTCAACTTAAGTACTTCTGCTGTTATTTTCTGTTGATTGAGAGGCAACTGTCTTTTCTAATGGATTTAAGGGCGAGATTCGTGATAAGGGATTAAGTAGTAACATGGAACGGTAAAAGTATAACAGCTTTTAAGTTTCTTTGAATTATTTTGTTTGTTGGTGTTCAGAACATCAGGACCATGTGAAAATGTGTGAACAAAAATGACATTCTATAGCCAAATAGGAAATACTCTTGGATTGTGCATCATTAAATAGGATTCATATTACATCTTAGCTCACATGTGCAGATTGTTTTTAAAAATGACTTTTAAAAACTAGTTTGAGCTTTAAAACCAATACTCAATCATTTCCATGAAAATCCCAACTAATGCTAAGTAAAAAGAAAAATTGCTATCGTTATTTCACCTTTCTTTTTTTGGAAAATGTATTTCTTATGTTACCAAACTCATATTGTTCATGAAACACACAAACAAAAAATCTACATGATATTGTAAATTGAAAGAATACGTTTGTTTTTGGACGAAAGAGAAAAAGTCAGTATCATTTATTCATTTGGTAGTATCAAGAAATGTATAACAAAGAGCATGATAGAACCATGTTTGCCTGCCATGGATAAGTCTACTGGAGAAGATAGATAATTAGTGATATTTGCAAATGTATATTTCTATTAGTTATGGTAAAAGAAAGAATATATAAGATCTTTTAAAATGTTTGAAGACCTTATCCAGGGTGATACTAAAAATATTTAATAATAAGCAGGAGGAACCAAGATGGCAGCATAGGTAAACACCTATCTTGCTGCCATACACAGCAATTTCAAAACTAGAACTTAACGAAAGAACAAACATCATCCAGAATCACCAGAAAGCTGGCTGAGTGAAAATTCCACAAATAAAAGTGAAGATAGGACACTGTGACTCAGAGGAGCGGCGGAGGACAGCGTTGAAGATACACACAGAGAGAGGTTTGGAGCTGTGCGCGCGCCAGCGGATAGGGCAGGCGGCTGAAAACCTGGCCGGTTTTCTCAAACGGGGGAGACAAAGATATCCCACTGCACTGATCCCCCAGCTCCGGGTGAAGTCCAGGAAACCCACAATCATACAGGGTAAAAACTGGACAGTGGAGAGGCACGCCAAAACTCGGGTGCTACAAGGGTCTGCAAGCTTGTGGAGAGGTCGAGCTTGTGCAGAGTGCACGTGAACTTGGGAACAGCACAGCTGCGTGACCGCGCAGAGAGGACTCGTGACTTACTCTTTCGTTCAGGAAACCATCAGACTACATTGTTTTACGACCCTGGGTGAGATGTTGGGTGTGCAGACTCATTTGGGGAGAGGCTGAATTGTCTGCAGCGGGGGGAGCTTGGCAGCAGCTCTCTCTCAGAGGTGCTGACAGCCATTGCCACCCGGCACAGTGTCCCAGGGGCCACATAGGGCAGAGCTGATACTGCCTGCTTGGCCCGAAGACTCTGCCCATCCAACCTGAGCACGGCTGAACCTCATAGCCAATTGGCCTGGAGGTCAAACTCTCCTAGTGCTAACAACAATAATCTAGGCTTAACTTCAACAAGGCTGAACTTCAACTTAACTTCAACATATCCACCTCAAGTAATTGGAGAGGCTGAGCCACTGTCCCTTAGAGGACATCTACCACACAAAGCTAATCGACCAACTCAGGAAAGCAGCCACCATGCAGAGACATGGAAAGAAATAAAATGTGAAAGAAATGGAGGAAAATAAACGACTGGACATAGAATTCAAAACCACGTTATAAGGGTTTTCAAGAGGCTCCTAGAAAAGGCCGAGACCTACAAGGAAATAAATAAGATCTACAAGGAAATGAACAAGACCTATGAGGAAATGAATGATACCTACAAGGAAATGAATGAGACTTATGAGGATATGAACAAGACTCTCAAGGATATGAAAAAGGACCAACTAGAAATTAAGCATATACTCACTAAAATAAAAAATATTATACAAAGACCTAAAAGTACTCTAGAGGACCGCAAGAACCAAGTTAAAGATTTGAAATACAAAGAGGTAAAATCCACTCAGCTGGAAAAGCAAGAAACCAAAAGAACCCAAAAAATTGAAGATAGTGTAAGGGGCCTCTGGGACAACCTCAAGCATACCAACATCAGAATTATAGGGGTGTCAGAAAAAGAGAGCAAGACAATGAAAACCTATTTGAAGAAATAGTGACTGAAAACTTCCCACACCTGGTGAAAGAAATTGACTTAGGAGTCCAAGAAGCGCACCGAACCCCAATATATAGGAACCCTAAGAGGACCACACGAAGGCACATCATAATTAAAATGCCAAGAGCAAAAGACAAAGAGAGAATATTAAAAGCAGCAAGAGAAAAACAGTTAGTTACCTATAAGGGAGCACCCATACGATTGTCAGCAGATTTCTCAACAGAAACTATGCACGCCAGATGGGAGTGGCAAGGAATATTCAAAGTGATGAATAGCGTCGAGACCAGTTTGGCTCAGTGGATAGAGCGTTGGACTGCGGACTGAAGGGTCCTAGGTTCGATTCCGGTCAAGGGCATGTACCGTGGCTGCGGGCACATCCCCAGTAGGGGGCGTGCAAGAGGCAGCTGATCGATGTCTCTCTCTCATCGATGTTTCTGACTTTCTATCCCTCTCCCTTTCACTCTGTAAAAAATCAATAAAATATATTTTTTAAAAAAAATGATGAATAGCAAGAATCTACAACCAAGATTACTCTACCCAGCAAAGCTATCATTCAGAATTGAAGGTCAGATAAAGTGCTTCGCAGTTAAGAAAAAGCTAAAGGAATTCATCACCACCAAATCAATATTATATGAAATGCTGAAAGATATTCTTTAAGAAGAGGAAGAAGAAAGAGGTAAAAATAAAAATTATAAAAAACAAATACACATCTATCAACAAATGAATCTAAAAATCAAATGAATTAAAAATCTGATGAGCAGGATAAACTGGTGAATATAACAGAATCATGGGCATAGAGAGGGAATGGACTGACAATTCTTGAGGGAAAAGGGGGTGTGGGAGGCGCAGCAAGAGACTGGACAAAAATCATGCACCTATGGGAGAGGACAGTGGGGGGTTGGTGAGGGCGGAGGGTGGGATGGGTACCGGGTGGTGGGGAACTATAGGGGGGAAAAAAGGAGGGAACAATGTAATTAATAAACTGAACAATAAAGATTAAAATATTTTAAAAATATTTAATAATAAGCAATACTATCAACTAATCAAAACAGACAGAAGCTGCTTAGACACATCAAATACTGGCTGAACTTTAGCCCTGGTTATACTAATTTAGGGATTTCCACTAACAGTAAGTGGAGCGATAGCTGATATAAAAATAGTCATTCTCCATAAGTCTCTTTTTAAGTTGTTGGTCACAGATGTAAAGCTATTTAAAAACATATATAGAATGAGAAAAACTCAGCTAGATTTTAAATTTTGGGTATTTTTTAAAATCATCACTCTAGAAGAGAGAGAGAAAGAAAGAGAGAGAGAGAGAGACAAGAGGGAAGAGAGAGAGAAAGAGAGAGAGAGGAGAGAAGCGGGGGGTTAGGGATCAAACCTGCAACCTCAGTATGTGTCCTGACTGGGAATTGAACTGGTCACCTTTCAGTACCCAGGACGACACTCAACACACTGAGCCACTCCAGCTGGGTATTTTCCAATTCTTAATTATTAGATTTATTTTGTAAAGTTTTATTATTTTGAATTTTTAATATAGTCGCATGATTAAAAATATCAAAAAGTATGAAAAGCTATTCAGAAAAAAGTCTCTTCCACCCTGCCACAGACTCACAGTTGCCCCTTTTCTCATGAATCCTTCCAGAGACAGTATATAATTTTTTTTCTGCTTTGGTTAATAAATATCTTTAGGCTAACGCTTGTAGACCAATACAGAAAAGAACTGGTGACCAACTGATGTAAACAAGAACAGTAAGAAACAGACCTTTATGCTAGTTTTAGTGCAATGGACTGAATGTTTGTGTCCCCCCAAACCGCAAATTCTTATGTTGAAACCGACCCCCTCCCCCAAATGATGGTATTAGGAGGTGAGGCCTTTGAGAGGAAATTAGGTCATGAGGTGGGGCTTCCATGAATGGGATAAGTGTCCTTATTAAAGGGGCCCCAGAGAGATTTCTCACTCCTTAAGCCATGTTAAGGTATAGTGAAAAGGCAGTAGTCTTATGAACCAGAAAGTGGGATCTTACTAGACACTGAATTTGCCAGGGCCTTGATCTTGGACTTCCTAACCTTTAGAACTCTGAGAAATAAATTTCTGTTCTTTATGAGCCTGGGTATTTTGTTATAGCAGACTGAACAAATTATGATACTAGGAAAATGAGTTTCAATAACTCATAGGAAAGGACATACTGTCAACTGTTATAGCCTGGGTTAAAGATGGTCCCTTAAGGAAGAAGGCTTTGTGTGCTTTAAAGATGGAATATTTCAAGTTTATTACATATATCAAGAGTAAAGAGCCTGGCCCGTGTGGCTCAGCGGAGTGTTGTCCATGCACCAAGAAGGTCGCTGGCTCAATTCCCGGTCCAGGCACATACCAGGTTGTGGGCTCGATTCCCAATAAGCCTGGGAAGTGAGGTGGGCAGCAGATTGATATTTCTTTCTCACTGATGTTTCTATCTCTCCCTTACTGCCTAAAATCAATAAAAACATATTAAAATAAAACATTAAGTATTTTAAAAAAGAATTAAAGTAACCCAAGTACAGCTTTTTAAAAGAATCCTAATTTATTTTTTAAATTGATATAATTCACATGCCACAAAGTTCAGTGTTTTGAGTGTACAATTCAATAGTTTTTAGTATATTCACAAGGTTGTATAGCCATCACTATCTAATTCCAGAACATTTTCATTACCCCAAAAAGAAATCTCATACCCATTACAGTCACTCCCTCTTCCCTTTGTCCTCCAGCCCCTGGAAACCATTAATCCAATTTCTGTCAACATGGGTTTGCCTTCTGGACACTTCATAGAACTGGAATCATATATACTCTGGCTTCTGTATCTGGTTTCTTTCACTTAGCATACTATTTTCAAGGTTCATCCATGTTGTACCATGTATCAGTACTTTATTGCATTTTCTTACCCTTGCTTTTTAAATTTTTGGTAAAATATACATGACATAAAATTTACTATTTAACCATTGTTAAGTGTAAAGTTTAGTGGCATTAAGTACATTCACATTGTTATGCAGCCATCACGGCTAACCTTCTGCAGAACTTTCTCATCATCTCAAAGTGAAAATCTGTTCATATTAAACAATAATTCCTCTTCCTTTGGCAGCCTCTATTCTACTTTCTGTCTCTATGAATCTGGCTACTCTAGGTACTTCATCTAAGTAGAAGCATACATCAATATTTGTCTTCTTGAGTCTGGCTTATTTCATTTTCCACAGTGCGTTCATATTTCATGTTGTAGCTTGTATGACATTTCCTTCTTTTTCAAGGCTGAATGATATTCCATTGTATGGAAATATCTATCACCTTTTTCTTAGTCATTCATAAGTTGATGTATATTTGGATGTTTATGCTTTTTTACTAGTATGAATAATGCTGCTATGAACATTTGTGTACTGGTGTTTGCATGACCATATTTTTCAATTCTCCTGGGTGGTAGAGACTATTAAATGGGACAGCAGAATGATTTTATGAATAATAATCATTGTCCAGAGATGGATACTTTGATCATGACCCAAGGATGGACAATGACCACTGGGACTTCGTGTCTCTTTTGAGGAAAGAGTAAGAAAATCTTCATTTGTATAAAGGATAGTTGTATCTTGTTAGATAAAAGCATAAAGTTGTTACTGTAACAACTTGAATAAGGGTGTATGTGGATGCTAAGTAGCCAAATGGATGAACTGTGTCGGTTATTAAGCTATTGTCTCTCAGATCCAAACTCACCTTTCTGTATTCTACTTTGTGAGTGAAGAAGGCTGGGTGTCTATAAATCGTACTTCTCCTTTGATAGATGACTCCCTGTTGAATGTTGACAACGGGGAAGAGGGTACTAGAGGGAAACTAAGGTAGAAGAGCCTTACTCCTCTGCTTCCTTGCTATTCCTGGCAGCAGCATCCTAACTCTTGACCCTGACAGCAGCAGTTAATTCCAGGGTCTAATTTTTCCACACTCCCAGAACATCACACTGCCTCAGATATACAGGAATCAGTTGGTTGCTATCTACTTTATTCCTCAGAAGTCTGGGTCCCCTGTAGGGCTAGTCCCAGCCCCACGGTGTCCTTCTTCTGAACTTCTGAGGTATCAGTAGAGCTGGAAAAAGCTACTTCCTGAAGTTCTATTTCCCTGGCACCTCAGTTTTCCCTTTTTGCCTTTTCTGTTTTCCAGTATTTGTTTAACTGGTTCTATTTATTTAATATAATTATGTCTGGGCCCTGGCTGGGTAGCTCAGTTGGTTAAAGTGTCAGCCCAATATGCCAAGGTTGCCAGAACATATAAGAAGCAACCAATGAATGCATACATAAATGGAACAGCAAATTGATGTTTCTCTCTCTCCCTCCCTTCCTCTTTCTCTTTAAAATCAATAAATAAAAAATTTAAAAATATTAATTATGTCTATTAAAATAACTGGTCGAATTTCTATTTTCCTGGCAACCATAACTGATAAAGCACTAAAAAACTTCTCAGGCTATGAGCAATCATCACTGATTACCTTACATCTAAACCAAATTCTTTGGGCTCTATGATAACATAACATATTATACAAATATATTTTATCTGTTTCAAATATAGAAGTAAGTATATTTTAAATGGTTACCCATTTTCCAAGAAGAGCTCTTCTTTCTTCAAATACCTACAATAAATGAAAAATAATGGGATGATTTCATAATTCATGGTTCAAAATACCCATTACAAGAAAGAGCATTAACATATCAATAAATAAATAGTCTTTTCATTGTGTTAACTGAATATAAAAAGACTAGAGGCCTGGTGCACAAAATTCGTGCACAGGAGTGTGTGTGTGTGCCTCAGCCCAGCCCACACCCTCTCCAATCTGGGATCTGGTAGGATCAGGCCTAAAAGGGCAGTCAGACATCCCTTTCACAATTCAGGACTGCTGGCTCCCAATTGCTTGCCTGCCTGCTTTCCTGATTGCTCTTAACTGCTTCTGCCTGACAGCTTGATCACCCCCTAACCACTCTCATGCCAGCCTGATTAATGCCTAATTGCTCCCTGCCAGCCTGTTTGCCCCTAACTGTCCTCCCTGTAGGCCTAGTCACCCCTAACTGCCCTCCCCTGCAGGCCTGGTCACTTGAAACTGTCCTCCCCTGCAGGCCTGGTCTCTCCCAACTGCCCTTCCTTGCAGGCCTGGTCCCTCCCAACTGCCCTCCCCTGCTGGCCATCTTGTGGGGGCCATTTTGTGTCCACATGGGGGCAGCCATCTTGTGTGTTGGAGTGATGATCAATATGCATATTACTCTTTTATTAAATAGGATTTCATTCTTGAGGAGGTACTTTACTTACTTTTAACTTGGGCAAGGTATCTTTTTTTTAAATATATTTTATTGATTTTTTACAGAGCGAAAGAGAGAGAGATAGAAAGTCAGAAACATCGATGAGAGAGAGATATCGATCAGCTACCTCCTGCACGCCCCCTACTGGGGATGTGCCCACAGCCACGGTACATGCCCTTGCCGGAATTGAACCCGGGACCCTTCAGTCCGCAGTCCAACGCTCTATCCACTGAGCCAAACCGGTCTCGGCCAAAGTATCTTATTTATCAGTTTCTGCATGTGGAATAATTTGTCTTAAAGAAGCAATAATTTTACCCAGCCACATGTGCGAGGCAACCTATCAATGTTTCTCTCACTAACTCTGTCTCCCTCAACTTAATAAACATATCCTTACGTAAGAACTTAAAAAAATAATAACAATACTTTTTTATAGGGAAGAAATTAGGAAAGAATGAGCCCTGGGCAGTGTGGCTTATTTGGTTGAGCATTGTCCCATGCGCTGAGAGGCCACTGATTTGATTCCCAGACAGGGCACATGCCCCAGTTGCAAGCTTGATCCCCAGTAGGGGGTGTACAGGAGGCAGCTGATTGATGTTTCTCTCTCATTGAAGTTCCTCTCCTTCTCCCTCTCTCTCTCTTAAAAAAAATCAAAAGATATATATATATCCCATATATTAATCTTTATCTAATATCTGGAATTTGACAAATGAAAAAAACTGACAAAGAAAACAAAGTAAAATGGAGATCCTCCCCCCAAATATTTCAGTATCAATAGTTTGAGAAGTTACGAAGTTTATGAATGAGCAGCTCTATTTTTATATGTCAGTGAGTATACATGTACTTATTATGTATCTCTGTACATACACTGAGTGCTTAACTGTATAGGTTTGTTGTTACATAGTATCTAGAACAGAAATCATGTATTATTTATCTTCCCATCTCCAGTATAGAGTGTTACACACAGTATATCACAAGTACTCATGTTTAATGGATTAAATGAATGTGGCAATGAAAGTGACAATGAATATACTTATGGATATATTGGTACATGTGAATTATTTAGCTATTGATGTAGAGGAGTTTTTCTGAGCATCAGTTACTAGTATATGTGAATTTGAATGAGTGAGGAAAGGAAAACTAATCTGAGAATGTCTGGCAGGGAACTATGGAGAGAGGAAACAAGAAAAAGTAATGAACAGATGTAAGTGTCTCTCTCACTCCCACACATGCACCCTGTCAGCTTTCAAAATTAGAATCATTTTGAAGGTTGCCAGATGGGAGGGGGTTTGGGAGGACGGATGAAAAGGCAAAAGGATTAAGAAGTACAAATTGGTTGTTACAGAATAGTCACATGCATGTAAAATACACATAGGAAATATAGTCCATAATATTCTAATAACTATTTATAGTGTAAGATTTACTGGGATGATCATTTAGTAAGTTATATAATGGCTAATCAATGAGGTGTACACTTAAACTAATATGATACTTTATGTCAACTGTAATTGAAAAATAAAAAATGATTTAAATAAAAAAATTGGAATCAACATTTTTTCCTTCCTAAATTCTCTGGCACTGCAAGAACTTTCCTACTAGGAGAGTAACTCAGGCCTATTTCTTCCCTTTTTGTAGAGGAGGAGGAGCTGGCTTTATGCTTCTAACGGACCATGCTTTCTTTCCTTTTTTACACTCTCAGCTCTAGTTTCACAGGGCATACAAATTGAAGACTGAAATAATTGGTTCAAGCACCACCTCAAGGCCAGTGAAATGTCAATTTTGCTCTTGGATGGAGAATCTCATACATCACAGGTAGCCTTTCTTCTCTCCTCCCCACCAATTCACTGCCACCTGAGCTACTAGGACCCTCAAATAAACTCAGAATTTCTAGGTGAAAACAGAAGAATACCTAGAGAATACAGGAGATTCAAAAATCTGGATTCAAATACTTCCTGAACTCTTCTCCTCCCTCTAACCAAATCCAATCAGTCATCCATCACCCAAACCAAATCGTCAGCACCACCGCTTTTCTGATGCCCAGCGTCCTAACTCCTCCCAACTCATATTCCAAGTACTGCACATGCTCCACTTGGTCTCTACAGGGTTTGCAATGGTTCTCTGGTTGCTCCTGTTCATTTTATCTTCCCATGTAGACTACAACCACTGTCTCTACACACTCCCCAGGTTCTGTGGCAGGCCCTCCAAAAACACTTGCTAATTAAACAATAACAACAAAAAGCTTCAAAAGTCATAGCATTTTAGTGCCTAGAGAAATCCTAGAGATATTTTCGCCCAATTTCCTAGTTTTATAGAAGCCAATAAGAGGCCCAAAGGGCCTCTTAGATTTTTAAAAATCACAGGTTCCACACTGTTCGGTTCAACCCTGTACTTGTTCTCTCCCTAGAACCTCGGTCTTCCCTGTCTTGACTTCCAGTTCGACATGCAAAAGGAGAATGGGATGACCATCACGGTGGCCAATGACAATAAGGCGCATTGGAAACAAAGGGGCACTGACCTGAAGGGGCGAGGAGAATCACCAAGGAGTAGGGGGGGAGGCGGAGAGTGTTATTCAGGCTAAAACAATAGTTTTTAGAGGGCCAACCACCAAGTCTAAGCAGGGTCCAAGTGATAATGGAGAAAATAAAATGAAATAAAGATCGCTAAGAGAGTCACTTAAAATAGAGTCAGAAGACTATAAAAGAATGAGGCTAATGAACATCTTGTGCCTCAGTTCTCAGAGCTGCATTTATGTTGCTAAACCTGTTGCTCAACTACCTTATGGCTGAGCTATAAGCATCCTGGAGCTGAAAACATATTGGAACAATTGTTACTTGGACACATATACTAGCAGACTTTACTTACTTCCTTGTAGTTTCTGTTTCCCTCGTTTACATATTGGAACTAACCAATTCCTGTGAACTTAACCAGCAATCCTTTATTTGCATGAAAGAATTATATTTTGTGGGGGTTTTCTACTTTTTCTTCTTCTTCTATTTTTTTTTTTTAATAAACCCTGCCTTCGCCTGCTCTCTCCAGAGTGCAGTTTGAGTTGCTACCTGAATCTGTGTCTATCAGATTGCAATCTTTTTGCTCAAATAAATGCTTTTTGTTCAGCAATGTTATTCATGCTAAAACAATGTCTTTACAGGGCCAACGATCAAGTCTAAGTAGGGGTCAAGCAAATCCAGTTCTTTATCAAAAGGCATCTAGACCCAGGTAGAAACTAACAGGAGTAAAGGGGGAGGGGAACATTAAATGAGTCGAGATCTGGTTTTGACTCTACCCTTGACAAGAAATGCAATTTGGGACAAATTATTTAATTGTCAGGTCCTTAGTCAGAGTCTTATAGTCTCTGGTTGGAGCAAGTCATCATTTCAAAGATTTGCAATCATGTTCTTCATCTTAAAGAACTGGAAAACAAAGTATCAATTCAAAACAGAAATACAGAAATGGATCTTCTTTCTTTGAAGAATGTTTATAACATAATTGCTTATATCCTGCTGTTAAATCAAAATCCTATGTTGTTATTTCAGTCTATTGATACTACAGTTACATATTTCACTGTGTGACATCATTACAGTGTGGGAATAAGACATTTAGGGGCTCCTCAATGATGATTGATGGTAACTAAGTGCTTTTCTCAGAACACCCTTCTTTAAAAAAAATTTTTTTTGTTGATTTCAGAGAGGAAGGGAGAGGGAGAGAGAGGTAGAAACATCAATGATGAGAATCATTGATTGGCTGCCTCTTGCACATCCTCCACTGAGAGTTGAGCATGCAACCTGGGCATGTGCCCTGACCAGGAATCGAACTCTGACCTCCTGGTTCATAGGCCAATGCTCAACCAATGAGCCACACGGGCTAAGCTCTCAGAATACCCTTTACCATGTACCGCACTACATCTGTGAACTCAGTACCGCACTACATCTGTGAACTCAGTACCGCACTACATCTGTGAACTCAGTACCGCACTACATCTGTGAACTCAGTACCGCACTACATCTGTGAACTCAGTACCGCACTACATCTGTGAACTCAGTGCCGCACTACATCTGTGAACTCAGTGCCGCACTACATCTGTGAACTCAGTGCCGCACTACATCTGTGAACTCAGTACCGCACTACATCTGTGAACTCAGTACCGCACTACATCTGTGAACTCAGTACCGCACTACATCTGTGAACTCAGAAGAAATATTGGTTACTTGCAATCCAAATACTAGATGGCCCAGAAATGCATATACTTTCAAAACATTCCTCCTCTCAAAATACACGGTGCCTGAATTGTTCTGAAATCTGTTACATTTGTTTATGTTGATAATGCTGTTTTCCTAGGCATCTGAATTTGAATTCAATCTTTCTACTTAAAGCTTGCAATGAAGTTAAAATCCTGTGGCTCTTATTTTAGTCTGGAAGAGTTACATATTTCATATTTTAACTACAGAATAGGAGAAAATTAAAACAAAAACAGGGCCTCAAAATTACACACTGATCATTGGTGACAAGTGCCCTGTTTTATAAACGTAGAAAACCCCCTTGAAATTATTGTATGGACACTTTCACATCACCAGCTATGAATATCACCCAAGGATATTTTTTCCATTGATTTGTGGCGGGGTTTTGTTTTTTTTTTTCTTTTTTTTTAGAGAGATACTGGAAGGGAGTTGGGGCAGAGGAGTGGGCAGGGGAGAGAAAGAGAGAGAAACATTGATGTGAGAGATACACATCAACTGGTTACCACCTGCACACACTCTGATTGAGGCCAGGATATAACTTGCAACCTAGTAGTTCTCTTTACTGAGAATTGAACCCAAGATCCTTCATTGCAAGGGCCAACTGCTATAACCACTGACTCATCTCAGTCAGGGCTTGACATCTATTTTTAATTCCTTTCATGCAGTCAGAATGCTAGACCTGAAAGGGATCTTCAGGGTCATCTGATCCAACCTACTCATTTCATAAAGAAGGACACTAAAGACCAGAGAAGGTAAGGTATCCAGTCATGTGGGAAATTATTGGTATCGCATTTCTGTTAGGTTCAGAGAGGCAAAGGGTCAAATCCAGGCTAAGGAAGGAGGGATATAGACCCAAGAAGGTGAGAGTCAATGGAGGGAGCTTCCAGGGTGACTCCATGCACTGGAGACAGAGAGAAAAGACAGAACCTCAATTCCTGACACACTGGTCAGTAAAAAGTGATGAGAGCAAAGAAAAGCAAGCAGGATGAGGCTTTCCAGAGAAAATGTTATTTGATTGACTCTCCCAGGAGGCAATGAGGAGAGCATATGCCAAAGTGTGGAGGTGTGAGAGAGATGGCTCACCTGGGGGCTCCTCAGGGAGCCTGGATATAGGATGAGAGGAAGCTGTGGCAAGGGTTGGAACTGGGAGGCTAGCTGAGGTCAACTCATGAAGGGTCCTCAATGCTATGCATGGGGGGTTGGAATTTACCTTTCAGAGTGAGGCTTTTTATTGGTTTTACATAACAGGATTAGATTAGTATCTTATAAATATTATTTTGGAATCAAAATAGAAGATGGATAAATTGGAACAGAGGCAGGGAAACCTGTTAGGGGGTTATTACAACGCACCAGGCAAAGGGTGATGAGAGTGGGAACTGAGAATGTGGAGCTGGAGACATATGTAAATGGAGAAAAGGAGGATGGCTCCTCTTCCTCTAGGAGGAAGGCTCTAGAACTTGAGAATGAATTGGATATGGAGGTGGAGGGGTGCTGGTAGGCCCTCCTTCTGGGCCTCTCACACCCCTAAACGTCTTGGAATATCAAGAATGCCAGGCCCTGACTGTCATTTCTCCAGGTCTGGTTTATAGGAAGGCAGACTTTAGTAACTCAGTACTCTCTGCCTTTGGGACCAAGAGCAAGCTTGTTTACTGCTTACTATAAAAGCAGCGGATTCTCTGGCCTCATAGTTCTTCAGCTATGCCACAAACCCACGGTGTGTGTAGTATTTCTCTGGGGCCCTCTGCATCACTCCTGTCCGACAAGGCAGGCGAGGAGAACCAACACAAACATGATGCTCGTGCTGCACTGTGAGCAATAAAGCTTTGTCTCTGACCCCAGAGTCTCGCGTCTTTTACTGTGAAACTGTAGTCTCTTCTCCGCCATAAATAACAGGCTAAGTTATTAGCTTGTAAATTGGGGGAAACCAAATTCCAGACCCAACAGAGAGAAGGAAGAGTTCTTCTGGTTTAAGTGACTTGGAGTGCAGCGAGACTTGGTGTTTCACTGGGGGAAGGAACTGATGTGTAGGAGCAACATAATGAGGACAGTTTTGCTGACTTTACTGCCAACTAGTGTGGTCCTTGTAATAGTACAGGTGGAACAATGAGGGGGTTAGGGACACTGACTCCCTACACAGTTGAAAAATCCATGTATAAATGGACCTGCACAGTTCAAACATGTGTTGGTCAAGTCACCTGTATTGATAATGGGAGCTCACAGACCTGCTGGTAAATTCTGCCCCTACCTGAGGCAGGGACAGAAATCCCCAGAGATTGGCATGATCCCCAGCATGATATTCAGGTTCCCCTTTGCAATCCTTTGTTTGGTGTATTCTAATAGTGCCTCCCAGAATGCAAGTCATAAATAAGTTCTTAGGAGAACCTGAGTCATGTAAGTAATGGGAGGCATTTTGTTTATTTGGTTAAATGGGCAGCATTATCCAGTAGCTGCAACTGTAGCAAGAAAATGTGTTTTGGGGGAAATTCTTCATAGACCACCATCTCCTCTCTTCATAGACCATCCTCTTATCTCTCAGACCTCTCTGGTGGTTCCAGCAGAGAACCAGTGATAGAATTTAAAAAGTATTTGAAGTGAGAGGAGTGACTAGAGGACAAATCTAAGAAAGAAATTTTCATCACAGGTAGGGACTCTGTGTCTATTGCCAGGCTTATCCACATAGCAAGGGCTCAATAAAAATTTTTTTGGGAAAAAAGTCTTCATTTTTTACATCCATTACATTCCTAAACAATTAGTATTGATATTTTGATAATCAAAATTTTAATACTTTTATTTATTTACATTTTAATTGACTTAAAAAAACTTTTATTTCAGAGAAAAAAGGAGAGGGAGAGAGAGATAGAAACATCAATGATGAGAGAGAATCACTAATTAGCTGTCTCCTGCACACCCCTTAGTGAGATCAAGCCTGAAATCCGGGCATGTACCCTTGACCAGAATTGAACCTGGGACCCTCCAGTCTGTAGGCTGATGCTCTATCCACTGAGCCAAACCGGCTAGGGTAATTTATTTTCTTTAGAGAGAGAGAAAGAGAAAGGGGGACAGAAAGAGGGTAGAGAGAAAGGGGTGCGGAGAGAGAAAGAGAGAGATTGAGATTTGTTGTCCCACTTACTTATACACTGAGTGGCCAGATTATTATGATCTCTGAATGCATAATAATCGGGCCACTCAGAGAGTGTGTTGTGTGTGTGTGTGTGTGTGTGTGTGTGTATGGATAGATATATAGATAAATAGATAGATATAGATATAGATGGGGCCCAGTGCATGAATTTGTGCATGGGTGTGGTCCAGCAGCCTGGCCAGGGGGAGGAGGGGACATGGATGGTTGGCTGGCCTGCCTGCTGGTTGAACTCCTGGTCAAGGGGACAATTTGCATATTAGCCTTTTATTATATAGGATATACACTGAATGGCCAGATTATTATGATCTCTGAATGCATAATAATCTGGTCACTCAGGGTATATTCACTGGTTGATTCTTGTATGTGCCCTGACCAGGGATCAAACCCACAACCTTGGCATATCAGGATTATGCTCCAACTGAGCTACCTGGCCAGGGCAATACTTTTTTTCCCTTTGAGGCATGGATGCAACTAATAAAACAGCTCTGGTCACTTACCTGGTCATTCAAAAGCTTATGGTTTAAAGGTGTCCAGGCACTCATCTTTGTCTGCATTTTGGGACCATCCATGGTTTTTGGAGGTGCAAATGCCATCATGAAATAACTGGGTATTCTTCTATAAGAAAAACTATACCTATCAGAGGAAAGGAATAATATAATCTTCAGACTATTAGAAATACCAATACCATACAATCTTTTAGTATGTTGAGAGAAGGGTTTGAAGGGAAGAACACTTACTTCCTGGGAGCACTTTTTATGTATGCTCAATTAAATTTCATAACAATCTGGTGAGGTGGTAGGTTTTAACTTATTACATAGATAAAGAAAATGAAGCTCATTTAAGTTACATGTTCTGCCCAAAATTATACAGATTGGAACTGGAAACCAGACTCAAGTCTAACTCTATTTTCATTGGACCACAGAGAGAAATCAAGAATCACTCCTAACTAAGAATATACCATATTGGCTTAGAAAGAAGAGGTATCTTAATTTGTAAAATCATAGTGCAGTGTTATTGCCTTCCTCCCCCTTTAACTTCCTGACATTTAAATAACAAGGGTTCTAGCTTGGTACCATATTTAAGAAGTAGAGTGATATAATATACACACTAAGCATTTGGAGATGGACAGCTTTGAGTTTATTGAGGGAAATGTGTTGTTTTTAAATGCCCAGCCTATGCTTGCCTTCGTTTGATGAAAGCACTGCAATTTCCATGAGTAATTACCTTTCCTTCATTGTTTGGACTTTGCTGGGTTGGTTAATCAAAGTGGCCTCCTCTTCCCTGGTCACAAGACGGAGCTAGGTCAGTTGAGACTGACGCTGGCTTATCCTTACTTTACAGCTGAGGTGGACATTCAAAATAGCACCGGTACTCTGCTAGGCTGTTCCTGCTGCCTCATCCCTCAGAAGCCTTTTATTTTGTCCATTTCGTGAGCCACAGGACATCCTTGCAATAAATTGCCTCTTTTGCTCACATTAGTTAGGATCTGTTTCTATTATTTACAACCAAAAATGTTTACCTCATATGGGTTTGATCCTGGTTCTACAACTTAATAGCTGTGTAACTTTCTGCAAGTTATTTAATCTATTGAGCTTCAGTTTTCTCATTTGTCAAATATATATTTCACACACACACACACACACACACACACACACACACACACACACCAGGGGTGTGGAATCTGTTTTCTTCCAGGGGCCATTTGGATATTTATTTTTTTAATATATTTTTATTGAGTTCAGAGAGGGAGAGGGAGAGAGAGATAGAAGCATCAATGATGAGAATCATTGCTCAGCTGCCTCTTGCACACTCCCCGCTGGCCACATGCCCTTGACCAGAATCGAACCTGGGACCCTTCAGTCCATAGGCCAATGCCCTATCCACTGAGCCAAACCAGGAAGGGCTGGATATTTGCAAAATCATTCATAGGCCATACAAAATTATCGACTTAAAAATTAGCCTGTTGTATTTGGTCAAACATTTAATTAACTCACCCCTAATGCCTTAGCAGGCCCAGGCCAAATGATTTCTCAGGCCTTATATGGCCCTTGGGCTAGACATTCCCCACCCGTGATCTATACTCAACTGCCGCTGTGAATATTAGATCCAGTAGACTGCCTGACAGATAGGTGGCCTCCTTGCAGTCTTTCTTAGAACTTCCTATCATTCACAGAGTACCTAATTACCTGTCCGTAGAGGGCCACGATAAAATATTTTAAGGTAGAAAACAGTTACAGCAGATTGATGGTAGTGTCAGTGTATATCCTCCATGTTTCTGCCCTCCTTCCTCTCTGAAGGTGGGCTTCATATTGAAAGGCAGTGGTGATGACTCAAGGGATCAGGGCTTGTCTGTCTGATCTACGGGTTCCAGAAATTACTTCATAGCAGCAAATATTGGACAATTTAAAAAAATACAATCATTCGTTTTGGGCTTATACTAGTATGGGATTCCCCCAAATGCTAGATCTGAAATTTCTGAGGCTCTCACTTGACATGTAATATTATCGCTCAGTATTAGCGATTAGTTATAGGTGAAGATAAAGCCAATGTTTTCAAACCTCCGTGGCGTCATTAGACGGCACCTTCTTGCAGTTGCCGGCTGCCATCATATGACTGGGACAAAGGGGACTCATCAATCCTCACATCCTTCTTAGCACCCTAACAGCCAATTATCTAAGTCACACATATTTGGCTAAGAAATGCATAAGAAATGACTTCATTGTAGTATTAATTGGCAGCTGTAAAAGTACATGTGAGTAGGCAAATTACAGATACAAAACATGGTCACTGAGCCTAGAACTGCCTGGTTAAAAACTACGTATTTCTTTTTTGTTGTCGTTGTTATTTATTTACATTTGACCTTCCGTCTTATTAAACCAGGTGTCTTTAATTTTTCTTTGAGGGTCAAACAACTCTTTGAGAATGTGATGAAAGCGATGAATTTTCTGCCTAGAAAAATGCACATGCACACAAAATTTTGCTTACCCCAGGTTAAAAACTCCTGCTGTAAGCTGAGAAACTCTCTGTCTTCCCACTTTGTATAGGAAAAAAGCTAGGCAAAAATTCTGAATTAGGACAAAGGAGCTTTTCTAGTACCTCCCCAAGGCCCCGCACTGATTATTTTTTCCCTGGTTCCTCAAAGCTAGAAATTATTTGAACAAGGCTTCCTTCAAATCAGCTGGAGGGAAACTGGTATTTAGGGGCCTTGGGGCTGGCCAGGAGAAACAGCTCTCTTGGTAATAGTCCTGCTGACACATGAAAATGGGATGTCCGACCCTGTCTTTCGTCATCATTCTTTTACAATTTTTTCCTCCTCTCTTCATACCAGAAAACAGTGTACATATCTGCATGCACAAACATGTTCACGGTATAGACCACTCAGGCTGTTATAAAGACAGACACTTTTAGATAACATACACAAAAATAATTGCCCCCACTCCATCAATAAGACAAAGCAAGTTGTTTTCCCCTCCTTGCACATATAAAGCTTGCTGGTGCTATTTTTGTGACCTCTTTCCTCCTTAATGGCTGTTCCTGAGTGTTTATCTTTAGTTTTTCTTTGGGAAAAAAGGAAGAAAGAGGACCTATGGACTTAGCCTCCAACATATGGTTATATTTGCATGTTTAACAGCAAGGACGGGTCCTCCTGTAACGCTCCAGGGCCACACATCTCTAATTCCATCTTCCAAGCCATTTTTCATATTGTCACTATTACTCACTTTGCTTAGAACCTGTTAGGCAAGGTACAAAGGTAAGAGTTTCTACTTTAAAGGAGCTTGTAGTCCACTATTAGTTTCCTCTTTGAAAAATAAAAATTATATATATTTGAAGTGTACAAGGTGATGTTCTGATATATGTATACATTGTGAAATGAACACTCAAACTATTTAATTATTCCATCACCCCCTATAGTTACCATTTGTAGGTGTGTGTGTGTGTGTGTGTGTGTGTGTATGTGTGTGTGTGTATGTAGTGAGAACACTTAAGATCTACTCTCTTAGTAAATTTCAAGCATACATTATATTATTACCTATGGTCACCATGCTGTACATTAGATCTTCAGAACTTATTCATCTTATAACTGAAATTTTGTATCCTTTGATCAATATTTCCTCTCCCTCCTTCCCACACACAGACCCCATTCTACCTCTGGTGACCACCATTCTACTTGTTTTTTTTAAAGACAGGTTATTTGATCAGTCCCTTTTCAGCTCAAAAACCTTCAGAGGCTTGCTGATGGATACAGAATATCCAGACTTCTTAGCATGCAAGTCTAGATTCACTATGAATTTACCTCAATCTACCTTTTGAGCTTCATTCTCCTCTCTCTCCCTTCATACACTATCTGCCCAGATGCACGAACTTCCAATCCCTCTGAGAAAACAATATAAAACTTGATGCTTCTTTGCTTATGTGTTTCTCTGAGACTGCTCACTTGAATCTTAATCTCATAGAATGTAATAGACGCTCAATAAGTATTTGTTAAATCAGCTGAGTGAATGAATGCAACAGTGGAGGGGACAGTTTAAGGATTAAAACTAGTGGAAATGTAGGATGAAACTCAGAACATTATGAATTAAGCACTGGGATTATACTCAGGATTATCAAGTTTTTATTTGGAGTTGACAGAGCAGAATAGAATTGAGTGTCTCTGCTAACACACAAGTCACTCATTGTACACTGCATTATCATTAGAGAAGGGAACCTCGGATATTATCAGGAAAGTATCAGGCAATAGGGTATGGTTAGATTTAAATACTAATTCATCTTATAGTCAACTACCGGTAATTAGAAGCAAAAACTGTAATACAATAATAATTTTTTAAAAAGGTACTTGATAGGCATAGAAATAATTATTTGTTGTTAATTTTCTAAGTATGAAGCATCTGGCACTTAAACTGCAGCTGAAACGGAGCAAAATGTAATCCCCAGGAGCACTGACAAGGCTTGTGAGAGGCCCAGGAGGATATGCGAGAGGAGAGGCTCCATCTTTTCCATGCACTACCCACTGCCTCACCTCTGTTAGCTGGACTCCCTCCTCAAGCCTCAAGCGCTGATGTTGCCATAGCTGCTCTTTCTTTGGCTTTGTCCAGCCCCCCACTCTCTCTAGCTTCCCATTAGTCCAATCATCAGCTATAAATCCTTTCGCTGGCATCCGGGGTCTCTTAGGCAACAATGTGTGGTCTCTTGATTGGCTAGGAGATCCAGGAGGGCTGGCTCCAAAATTAGGCACACGGATGTAACGAAAAAGTGAGAGTGCCAAGGAGGTGGGAGGGCGTGCGATCTCCCAATATGATGCAGCGAAGATAGATGCATCCGACTCCGGAAACAGGCAGCACTGAAAGCCCTCCTTCCAGACATATTTGTTTTCCAAATCAGGCCAACCTGCTGAGCGTGCCCGGTTATGTTGCTCTGGTCACTCCAAGACTCCGAAATATAAACTCCGTTCCTCCGGGTTTTAAGAGTGGCCCACAGGTAAGAGAGGCTTGGAGGAGAAAGAATTCCCGACTGGCTCAATAAAGAATGGCACCTGCGACAGGAAGTGGAAGGGCGTGGGAAAATTGCCTAACACACAAACTCACAAATGCTTCAACATGAATGTTAATTGATCGGATTATTAAGGAATTCAGGCTGACTGACAAATACACCCCGGAACCAGCAGATGGCATGCCTTAATAAGAATAATTCCAAACGTGGGAAAATTTTTACAATTCTGCCTAATTAAATGTATTGAGCATCCACCATGTAATCAGGGGCGGCGTGAGAATGCAGGGATTAAAAAAAGAATCTAATGAGGAAGACTGGAAAATACAATGTGTAAATAATGGAAGGTCCTCAGTGGTAACTGCTGGGCTAGAACTATAAAGTGCTGGAGAATCACCCAAAATTCAAAATTTTGGGACGGAGCTCCTTAGTAAACGTTAAGCAATTTGTATGCACAGCAGGTGACAAAAACAAAACAAAACCATCTCCCGCCCCACCCCCCAAGCAAGAGAGACTTTCCTTACTAAAATAGATAAGAATATACTCTCCTCAAATGTAAACCCTATGTTTGTTTTGTGTTTCACAGTTTTAAAATAGGCAGTATTTGTATATCTCCAATTCAAACAGAGACAAAACAAAAAAACGAAGCTCATAAGGATGGATTTCCTTAAGTTAACTAAGGACCTGTAAGTGGCCAAACTGAAATTAGAACTTAGAATGTCTCCAGACTAGTGGTTTTTTTCACATGACCAGGTGGCATGTATATGAATAAACAAAGCCTTAGTGGTGGAGGGTGGCCTAGGGGAGGTATGCAAATGCAGTACTAAATTACCAGTTAACATTTATGGTTTCAAAACGAGTCCATCCAGAAAGAGACCAGTTTTAACAACATACTGTAGGAGAGCTGTCTAACTATGAAGTGCCCGCTCATTAAAGCCTTTCTATTGGTGGTTACAACATGGAATGAGAGAGAGATGGGATAAAAGAGAGCATCGCACTTTATCCCTGTTGGATTTTAAGATTTTTATCCCTGAAAATAAGGTTCTTTTAATCTATCCTCTCAGCTAGTACCGTGTGAGCCTCCCCTTGTCCAGCATTCCATCAGTCTGACTCTTGATCTCTCCCATGACCTCCCCCACCACAGCCTGAAGGACACCACTCACCCTGTACTCATAGCAAGCACACCAGCTCAATGTGCACAATACGTCAACATTACTCTTAAATGAAACATTTCAAACATAAAGTTTAGAGATTTGCATAAGAAAAACCCTTGTAGTCCCACCAAGATTTAAAAAAATGAACATTTTTGATTCCTGTGTCTGATTAATAGTTGAAACCTTTTTTGCACACTTCCCAGATCTCATTCCCCTCCGGGCTTGCCTCGAGGCAACACTGAGAAATTGGTGTGTAACCTACTTGTACATTTTTTAATACTATATACATACATATATATCCTCATAAACAATATGGCTAGGTGTAATATAAACAGATATAATAATTTACGTATCTTGTAAATTATAGGAGATCCAGGATGGCTGGCTCCAAAATTAGGCACACGGATATAACGAAAAAGTGAGAGTGCCAAGGAGGTGGGAGGGGGTGCAATCTCCCAATATGATGCTTGTTTCACTGTTATATTTCTGAGATTTAGTCATGTTGATACATTCACTGATAATTTCTACATCTTTTCTACCTCCCCTTGTGAACTATGATATATCCCACCCCTGACAGTTTTCAAAGGACACTGTGTAAATTACATCAAAATTCTTTTAGCTGCACATCTCCACAGGCTCTGCAACTACAAGAAATCTTGAAATATAGGGTATCCCAAAATTATATATACATATACTTTGAATAATAGTAAGTGGAGTGTTTTATTAGAATACACTTCATTTTCAAAATTTAGCTATCAGCTGTTAACGTATGTATAGATTTTGGGGGGATACCCTGTATATAAAGTAGGCACACAGTTTTTCACATATGATATTTGCTTTCTAATGATCCTTAGTACAGGCAATGTTGGCTCCTGGCTGGTTTGGCTCAGGGGATAGAGCATTGGCTGTGGACAAAAGGGTCCCAGATTTTATCCTGGTTAAGGGCACATACCTAGAACCCCAGTGGGGGACATGCATGAGGCAGCCAATCAATGATTCTCTCGCATCATTGATGTTTCTAACTCTCTCCCTTCCTCTCTCTGAAATCAATAAAAATATGTTTTTTTAAAAAGACACATTGGCTTTCTTATAATCAACCTAAGAATCAACATTATTTTTTAATGATATTGCACAAGAATATGTTTAGAAAAATTGAAAATGTAATTTATATCTCATTTATTATGCTTTTTCCCAAAGCTCAAGTTTTTAGGTTTTTTGTTTTGTTTTTAAATCCTCACCAGAGGATATTTTCCCAGTGATTTTTAGAGGCAGTGGAAGGGAGGGGAGAGACATACACAGAAAGAGAAACATCACAGGCACTGCAGGGCCAGGATGGAGATTGGACCTGCAACCAAGGCATGTGCCCTTGACCTGAGTGATCCAGGGACCCTTCAGGTCCGCAGGCCAACGCTCTGTCCACTGAGCCAAAGCGGTTAGAGTCCATAGCTCATCTTTTGATGTTAAACTATACTTATGGCTGTCTAAGCTTAGTAGTCAACATTTATTTAACATTTATTGAGTTGTGGTAAAACATACGTAACAATTTATCATTTTAACCATTTTTAAAGTGTGCGTTTGGGAAGTGTTAAGGACATTGGCATGCCTGTGTTACCAACAGAACAAAACGATGCCCCTGAAGTCTGGGTAGAAAGGGACGAAAAGGAAGAGCAAGAATGGCAGGGGAAAGAACAGCTTTAGCCTTGGATGAATGTAGGCCGTCATGAAGACGCTGCGTGGCTTTGGGCGAGTCACTTAAATCTTCCTGGGCGTTATTCCTCATCTGAAAAAACGGGGTTGGGTTTAGATGATCTCGAGGGCATTTTGAGCCTTAAAATTGTTTATGTAGAAAAAGAGAGGGAAACATTTTCTAAGGAGCAAAAAGATGGGGAATGCGACCAATCACCACAATCTCCACCTGTTTCCGAAGGTCTCCGCAGAGGCTCTGCAGGTGCCCTGCCCGCTGTTGTGCTAGCGTGCAGCTCTGCACCGTGCCCATTGCCGACCTCTCCCAGCACTCAGTGCCGCCCTGAGCACTCGGTGAGCTGCCTCTCGACCACCTCCAATGCCCGGCCGGGTCCCACGGTCCCACATTCGCTCTCAGAACGGGTTTTGGCGGCCTTAGACCAGCATCCATAGGCTGGGGAGATAGTCTCCGCGCTGCCTCAGCCGGAGCGGGGAGGGGAGCTTTGCAAAGAGGGCTGAGCGCATTTAATAACGACGCTTGCACAGCTGTGAACGACAGCCATGGTTGCAGGGCTAGCCCAGGGAGAGGCAACACCCAGGGCGCCAGGCGGGGAACAACCCAACGCGTGCAGTCGGCCCCGCGCGGCTCGGCTCAAAATGGGAGCGCTCGGCCGAGCGTGCCCAGCGCGCCAACGCGCCTGCGCCGTGCGTGCGCGCGCGTGCGCGCGCTCCCGGGGCCACGCGCCCCGACGCTCGGGAAAGCTCGCGGTCGCTCCCAGGCGCGCGCCGCGGTCCTCGCTCGCTCTCTCGCTTTACCTGAGGGACCGGCGGCGGTGCGCGGCCGGCGCTGCAGCTCTCGCCTCGGAGCCCGGGCCCCGCGGAGTGAGGTGAGCACGGAGGCGTGCGGTCTCTCGGTGGGGGGGGGGGGGGGGGGATGTTAGCGGGCCCCAGGGCGCGGGGAGTGTAAGGGGCGAGGAGGTGCCGCCGCGGTTGCCCGCTCCTCTCTCACCCTTTTGCTGAGGAGCCACCAGCGGCCCCGCCACCACCACCTCCTCCTCCTCCTCCTCCTCCTCCTCCTCCTGTGGGATCGTGATTCTCGTCGCGGTCAAAACAAAAGCTTTCCGCGCCGGGCTGAGGCTGGGGGGTCGGAGGGCTTCTGGAGATCGGCGGCGGTGCTGGGGGGTACGGAGGAGCCGAGTTGGGGGGCTGAGGGCTGAGGGGGGCAGGTGCCCGGGGAGATTGTTAACCCGCGCCGTCCTCAGCCCGCGCTAGACAACCTGTGCGAGTGTAGACCGAGGCTCCCTCCCGCTCCGCCACCCCGGCCCGCACCCCTCTCGGGAGAAGGTGCGGGACGGAGCCCGCTGCCGGGGTCGGCGCCGCGGAGGTGTGTGGCGCTCCCCGCCCGCCGGGAGCGTGGGTGGAGGACGCGGCCGCCGCCGCCGGGGGAGGACAATGCACCGAGGGCTTCAGCGCCCCGGGCCCTTGGGGCCGGCGGGAGACCCACATTAGAATCTCCCCCTGCCCGGACCCCGTTTTCGCATTCGCTGACCTCTGATTGCCCAGCCCTAAAAGTTGTCCCCTCCATCCCGTCTGGGAGCAGAAGTCGCTCTCCCTTCCCACATGCCGCCCCCAGCTGCACCCTTTTATGCTCGGTGTTTCCCATGGCAGGAGTACTCCTGGGTAATTAGCAGACGGCCTCTGAAATAAAGGCTCTGTTTCGCTATTTAAAATCATTTCCACATCTTCCGAGAGGCTTCAGTGCCAGGAGGCTTGGATTAGGTCCCTCCTCTGTAAGAGAAAGAGTCCGCACCAGACACTGGGGGGTGGGAGGTGGGGAGGTGAGGGCATGCGACAGCGGGTAGGGGAGGCTGGGGGAAAGTCAATGGGAAAAAAAGGAGATATGTGTACTATATTATGTGTAACACTTTAAACAATAAAAATAAATAAAAAATCACACACACCCAAAAAAAAAAAGAAAGAGCCCGCTCCCCCCGCCCCAACAAAAGTCATGCCGTTAATTGAAGTGGAAATAGATCCACCCTATAAAGGAGGTCCAGTTTCTTGTCCAGTACAAGTGAAAATTTTGAATTTCGGTCCCCCGCTGAATTTGGGCAGATGAGCAGCAGCAGAGCAGAATGGCAGTTCTGTAAATGTCTGCTACGTAAAAGTATCCAAACAAAATCTTATTCTGTAAAAGTTTGATAGACCTGCAATGTTCGTGTATGGGACTTGAGCCCCATTGCAAAGCCAATAGAACAGGAGCAAGGAAACAAAGACCTGCCTGACACTGGGGTGTTCCCTCCCTCTTCAGCCTTCCTTTAGCCTTCAGTGGTGTGTGACAGTCTAAGGAATAAATCCTTAGTTCTGCTATTAAGCACTTACTCCTCAAGATAATGCTTTCCATCTGTACTTTTCAGCAAATCAATACTGTCTTTTTTCCTCTAGAAAAAAAAAAAGTTTTTACTTGAACTACCAAACCACAACATGAAGGTGAAAAGATGCAGGGTTAGGAGAGTAGGAAAGGGGTGTAAAAGCGTAACTGGGTGGGCTTGGAAGGATAGAGCTGAAGGTAAAATATAATGACTAAATAGTGCTTCTCTTACCACTTTGCCTTTTATTTAGTGAAAGAACATGTGCCTCCTGTACCCACGAAATGCTTTGAAACTATCTTGAAAACAAGCAATTCCTAAGACCTCCCATCCTGCCTTCTCTTTCCTCCTACTGTTCTTTCTCATTCACTAATATTCTCTACCTCCCCATCTCTCCCAAATTTATTACACTGCCCCATTAATAGAAAAAATAAAGGACTATAGACTCCTTTCCTCATCTTAGCTACTATATTCCCTTGAGCTTTATTTTGTGCTTTGAGCACTTAGTTGGATTTTGGGGGAGGGGGGGAATGGAGGGGTTTCCATGATTGAGATATTTGAAGTAGGGAGGGAATTTAATAGTGAAGTTCACATTCTTTTTTTGTCTAGTACAATGTGAAAGCTTTATCCCTGGGGAAGGAGAGATGAGTTTTTAACTCAATAAATTGTTTCCCTCTTGACAAGAAAAAAAAAATCTCTAATCAACTTAAATTTTGTATTACTTTGTTAGTAAAGCCATACGATATTATATTCAGAACTTATTATGAGCATATTAGTTTGTTGATGTTAGAATGCTATTGATTTTATTTTCTTGATGAGACAGGTGGTAGGAAATAGCTCCTATCACATGTCAGGGGAGAGTGGTGTTGGTCTCGTGTGTGTGTGTGTGTGTGTGTGTGTGTGTTTAATCCCTACAACTGTGGAATTGTAGTTGCATAAAGCTGAAGCTGCTCACAAAAAGATCAATAACACAAATAAAAAGAATGGTTTGGAAAATACATACTGGATAAATTATTCAGTATAGAATTTTGAAAAGATATGTGGCAGTTTTTGAGAAATGAAGACTTTTAATAGTGACATTTCCATAGGGCCAGGAGTAAATGTTTGAGGACTAAGAACTCTTCACTGGCTAAGGATGGAGTTTTACTGACTGTATGTCAAAATTACTTCTCTCTCTGTTTTCCAATTCTGTTGAAAAGTATTGACAGTTTAATATTGACAAGTATTGACAAGGAGTGTATTGCAAATGAAGTTTTAGATGAATATTACTTGGCTAGTGGGCTTTAAAGAACAAATCCTGGTCCCTAAATTTTATCTTACTGAAATAATTTTATAGTCAAAGCATATAAACCATACAACCTTGCTAAAGGGGAAGTCAGGGACTTGATATTTGAGAATTTTCTGATGAATAGATTTTACTTGACAGGGAAACTGGGTCAGAATTGCAGCCTGATTTTTCTTTTCTTTCTTTCCTTTTCTTTTTTCTTCTTTTTTTTTAAAGTCTAGAGTCTGGCTTTTAACTTTCCACTTTTATTTTCAGGTTGGTTTTAAAAGATATTCTGCTTTTCTTTAATCTTAAAATAATTTATAATTTGTAAAATGGACTGGATTTTTGATGCCCTCCATTCATTTTAATTTTGAACCTAGATGTATTTGTTTTCCCGGTGTTTGTTTGTTTGTTTTTTTCTTTAAGCTCTATCAGCATATTGGAAGATTAATTTATTTGTTTTATTAGTAGATGACAAAATGGACTTTAAAAATTAGATAAGTGAGAAAGATAAAAAAAAAGATACCTTGAGATTAATAGGAATGTAAACCCTGTGAGTTAAATATGAAATTATATAAACTTTTAGCAACAAGGAGACAAATTTTAAGAATGAATTTATTTTTTAAAGAATAGGATGTGGGTGGGGGAAAAGGCCAAAGACCACATGGGTCACATGGATTTTAGGAAAAGGACTGTAGCACTTAGAGCAGTGAGTATGCTTAAAGAGTATATTTTGTCTCTTAACAAGACAATGTCCTTGAGAGAAGAAACTCAGGAGGTAGACATTGTTAATTATTGCAATACATTCTTAGAAAACTCTGAAAGAAGACAAAGAATATTCCTCCTATTTCTGCTGTAGATCCACTGTGTGTGTGTGAGGCAACCTTTTGATGGTCTTTCTGAACTGGAAATGCAAAATGTTGTCTACATTTAAAGAGTGTCAAGAAAATTAAATCTAAACTGAGAATGATGAAAGGGATCGCTTTCTGTACTGAGAGTGTAAATTGGAATCGAATTGCTGAACATAATCTTATGTTTCAGGACCTTCTTGACAAGCCCTCAGGGCCTACTTTTGTCATTGTTTCTTCTGGGGATTCAGCTTGCTTTCCTCTTTATAGTTGCCACCTCCTGTTCTTTTGGTCTGCTTTGCAGCCAGCCAGCTTGGGAGGACAGCTTTCTAAGATTGTATCACCTTCTCCTTTATGGCTGTCTTTTAGAACAAATACTCAACTTATTTTAAGGGTTTTTACTTTTTATCATCAAAAGAAAACTAGTAATTAGGAATATCAGACTCCCTGTGTTACACATTCATAAAAATAATACTGTAGGTTTAAATGTATCTAGTTGGTTTTGTTTTCTGATGGAATAATAATCAAGTAACTTAATCAGAAATTAGTTTTTTAAATATCTTGTATTGTTCTATGGAAAAGTGAATGTACATAGGTATGGCATGAATAAATTCTTGCCATATCACTCACTTTTTGCTGGTCTCTGGCCCCTGAAGCTGTTCATTCCAGTTATGTTAACCCAGCAGGATCCTTTATTTAGCTGAAATTCTGCAGATTCCTGTTTTAGAAATATGTTTTCATTGATTTCAGAGAGAGGGTGGGAGAGGGTGAGGGAGAGAGAGAAACATCAATGAGAGAGAATCATAGGTCGGCTGCTTCATGCATTCCCCCTGTTGGGGGTTAAGCCCTCAACCTGGGCCTGTCCCGTGACTGGGAGTGAACCATTACCTCCTCGTTCTCAGGTCGATGCTCAACCACTGAGACACACCGCCAGGCCTGCAGATTCCTTTTAGTAAAAAATATCAATAAGAATGCCAAAACAACTGTTAACCTTTATTTAATGGTTTGCTGTATTTTGATAGTATCTCTTCAGGTCCAGAATCTTCTCTGTGGCCTGCATGTATAAAACTTCAACTTAGGGCTTTTCTATGGATGACCCCTCCTACCTTTGGAAAAAAAATGACTTTTGCCACCCACACACACATGATCCTGACTAGAAGCAGATATTTCATTATGTTGTTGAAAAATAATTTGAAATATATATAAAAAGTTTTTTTTTAATGTATATATCCTTTGATTCATCTGTTAGGTGATACGATATTTTCAGTATTGAAAATCAGTTCATATATCTCATTTACATTTTTTGTTATTCAAGTTGAATATCTTTTCATGTGTTGATTATTTGTATGTCTTTTGTAAATGTCTTTTCCCCATCTTTCTATTATAAAGCATTATTTTTTAGCTGCTTTTATTTTTTTAATTCATTTTATATATTTTGTTTGCTAAGCACATAATCAGATTCAGGTATATTTATATTCTTTTAAATTATTCTATTTCAGGACAGCATTTCTCAAAACATGACTTATGGAGCACTTGTAACAGTACCTAAGATAATTGTTAGAATGCATGTCATTCTACAGAAATTCAGATTTCTTAGACCTGTGAGGGGAATCCATGAAACTGCCTCACATTAAAATGAGAGAACCTCTGACTTGGGGCATTTACATTTTTTTAAAAAACATGTTTATATTGATTTTTTTAAAGACAGAGAAAGGGAGAGAGAGAAATAGAAATATTGATGAGAGAGAAACATCAATCAACTGCCTCCTACATACCCTCAGTGGGAGATCAAGCCTGCCACTCAGGCATGTGCCCTGACCAGGAATCAACTTTGGTTTATGGGTTGATGATCAACCACTGAGCAACACTGGCCAGGCAATTCTTTAATATTTTTACTATTCTTATTTTGTCTCACTGCATTTGACTTTTTTTCTTATTTATTTTAATAATCATAAACTTCAATCTTGATATATTAAGATTATTTTCTTAGCCCAAACATAATAGATTTTACAAAAGTTTTGGTATGTGCTAATATGGATGTTGTAGGGTATAAAGGAAGCTTATAAAACGGTAGGAAGCTTTGCTGCCAAATTTCATCTAGTTTTAAAGATCCAGTGAGTTATTGCCCAGTTTCTTCAAGTTTTTTTTTTAATTAAATATGTTTTATTGATTTTTTACAGAGGGGAAAGGAAAGGAAAAGAGAGATCAGCAGCCTCCTCCACAGCCCCTACTGGGGATGTGCCCGAAACCAAGGTACATGCCCTTGACTGGAATTGAACCTGGGACCCTTGAGTCCGCAGGACAACTCTCTATCCACTGAGCCAAACCGCCCAGGGCGAGTTTTTCTTTTTAAAGTATGTTTTTATTAATATTTATTTATTTTAAAATATATTTTATTGATTTTTTACAGAGAGGAAGAGAGAGGATAGAATGTCAGAAACATCGATAAGAGAGAAACATTGACTAGCTGCCTCTTGCACACCCCCTACTGGGAATGTGCTCACAACCAAGGTACATGCCCTTGACCGGAATCAAACCCGGGACCTCTCAGTCCACAGGCCGACGCTCTATCCACTGAACCAAAGTGGTTTTGGCTTTATTAATATTGAGAGAGAGAGGGAGAGAGAGAAACCATCAGTCGTCTGCCTCCTGTGTGCCCCCTACTGGGCATCAAGCCTGCAACCCAGGCATGTGCTTTGACTGGGAGTCGAGCCAGGGATTTCTTGATTCATGGGCCGATGCTCAACCATTAAGCCACATTAGCCAGGCTTTTCCTCAAGTTTTATGTGGTAGTCTTTGAGCCATAAATTTGAAACCCATCACTTCTTGAAAAAATAGTTTTATCAAGTGAAATATTTGTAATTCAGATTATTATATGCATATTTAATATGGAACAGTGCTCCCTTAAATTTTCTTTTTCAGTTGCAAGCAGATGAACATGCTATATAAGCAACAAACTACAGACTGAACTTATATGGATGTTATAATGCTGTAACCAAATAAAGCTTTTAGCAGTTATTTGACGCATATTTAATGATATGCATAATTATTACTGTGTTGCATGGTCATTAAACTTAAATATAAATGGCTGTTTAATATCAGTTTCCTATGGCCAGACTTCATATTTCTGGGGCCAGCTTGAAGGAGGAAAAAAGATATGGCAAGCCAAAAAGCTTTCACAAAGATTTCTTAGAGATTTTAGTATAGAGAAATTAGGCGTTTGGGGAAGGGAGTGCTCATAACTTTAGTGCTACTAATTTTAGAGGCCACGCACTTTCCCTTTTTCTTCCACTACTCATGACCATATACTAGACGGAGAAAGTGTGAAGATTCGAAAGTGTGAAGATTCGGCCATTCCTTTACTTTCTCCAAATAGTTTTTTTCTGCCTAGTCACTAGAAGCTGGGATACAGAGGTCCCAATCACTGATAGTGCACAGAGGACAGTTTCATGCCCTGCTTAAACCAAACCAGTTCTAGGTCTCAAGGTCTTAAGCTCTCATGAGCCCTAGTATTTAAGTTGTTTAATTAACTTTGGTCTCTGAGAATTTCTGAACCTGATCTTCTTATGTTTTCCCAAATTAGGCTTTCTACAACAAACACAGAAATGTCCCAGGCATGTGAAACAAAATGCAATGAAAGCAAATTTAAAATAATCACTAAACCAAATGAAAGTAGTATAACTTAGAATATGCTTTTTTCCTACCAAACCTGCCTTCCAATCCACTTACACCCTCTCACCCCCAAATGAAATGAAATAAGTATTTTTGTCAATAGAAAAGTAGAGGCAAGTCAAGGATTCTAAAACTTAGTGAAAATTATAATTGGGAATTATTCCTATTCATGCTTTGACTTTCTAAGGGTAATTTCTATTCTTTGCAGCCTAGCTGTTTAATAAAAGATTTCATGATCAAATATTTCTGCATCTGTGTGTGGCACTAAATTTTTGTGCTATCTGAAAAGATATGCAATATTGGGAAAACTTTCTGATATTACTTTTAGAGCCTTCTATTTGCCAATTCAATATTGGTTGAAAAGGTAGCCTATATATCAACTGCCACACGTCCAAATAAAAACCATCCCCACACGTCACAATATTTTGAATTTAATTAAAATAAATTTGCAAGGAATATTATAAAAATATATTACTCACAGTTTGGGTATTCTTGAATATTTTCAGCTGAAAATTCTCACGAGAAATGATTTTAAAGTTGGTCAGGGCTGCCACTTAGGGAAAATATTTTTTTAAAATAAATGTGCGTGGAGTGTGGGGAAGGTCTACACCACTTGCTTCTATAGATGCTTATGGAGTATGTTCAGTGGGTGAAAAGAAACTATCTAATCTTTGATGCTGCTTTATCATTTTTAGAATACTTTTACATGTCTTATCTCTCCTTAAAAAGTCTTTATTGTTGGAAGTGTTACATATATCTCCTTTTTGCCCCCTGCATTGACCTATTCTAATCCACCTCCACCTCCTCCTAACCCCAGCCCTTCACCACCCTATTGTCTGTGTTCATGAATTATCTATATAATCTTTATTAGAGAGGCGATATTTTCAGGGGGAAAAAAATTCTGAGAGAAGTTATGCTTAGTTTCCCATTCACACAACTACTAAGAAGCTTGAATCCATTATCTTTTAATCCTCACCCAAGGATATTTTTTATTGATTCTTAGAGAGGGAAGGAGAGAGAGAGAAACATTGATTGATTGCCTCCCATACACTCCCCCGACTGACCGGGGATTGAACCTGAAACCTAAGTATGTGCCCTGACTGGGAATCAAACCAGCCTTTTGGTGTACAGGAAGATGCTTCTACCAACTGAGCCAGCTGGTCAGGGCTGAATCCATATAGTTTTGTTTTATTTATATTTCATCTCTTTGGTTTTTTGTTTGTATTTTTTTGTTTTTGTTGTCAATCGTCACCCGAGGATATTTTTCCATTGATCTTTCAGAGAGAGTAGAAGAGAGAGGAAAAGATAGAGACAAACATTGGATGTGAGAGAACACATCAATTGGCTGCCTTCTTTCACACACCTGATCAAGCCTCAGGCCAGGGAGGAGCCTGCAACCGAAAGGTACGTGCCCTTGATTTAAAATAGAGCCCGGGGTCTGACCGCTGGCAGTCTGGCCACTGAGTCACATCGGCTAGGGCTATATGTCATCTCTTTGGATACCTTCTGCCAAATCATTACATTCAATAGCTTAGATTATTAGTATGGCAGCTATTTAAATAAAATTTAAGACAACAGCATGAAATTTGTTCAAAATGAATCAGTTACAGCTGTGGTAAATGAAAATTGCTATCAGTATAGACAAATTAAACCATATGTTATATAAACAACTAAAAGGGAAGAAATTTTACCTTTAAATACTTATTTTCATTTACAGTTGTCATTTAATATTTTATATCTTAAGGATTGTTTAAGGATTGTTTTAGTATATAGCATAAATGATAAGGTAGAAAAACTACACTGTATCTTTATGAAATACTTATATATTTTATCTATTTGGTCAATATGATATCTCTTATCAAATGTTGCTTGCTTCTTTTTCTGATAGTTTATTGTAAAAGTATAAAAATGCAACTATTTTTGTATAGTGATTTTCAATCCTACAACGTTAAGCTTATCAAAGGTTTTGAGAGGAAATGACTAATTTCTCGCATTTAAAAAAAATACTTTTCAGGTATTCCAATCAAAGGAAGAAATAGCTCTTCTAAGATGGAATCTGTTGTTTGGGAATGTGGTTGATCAACTTGATATGTTGGCCAAATGTGCCCTATGTAATAAAATGGAAAGAAGAGACAAGATGATGTCATTTTCCTGTATTGTGAAACCAAAAACAAATGCCTTTTGTGAGATCAAGCTAACAAACCTCTGACAGTGCAAGGAGTATTTAACTGTTTGAAGAACTTAGTAGTAAAATATAGAAGAGTACTTCTTCAAGCTGAGACCTGCAGGTGTACAAAGATCTAAAATACATATCATAGGCCTAATCGTCCAAATCTCATTCGGATCCAGGAAGGATGGCTATGAGTTGGATCGTCTTCTATCTTTGGCCCTTGACTATGTTTGTGGGGCATATAGGTGGGCACAGTTTGTTTTCTTGTGAACCTATTACCTTGAGGATGTGCCAAGATTTGCCTTACAATACTACCTTCATGCCTAATCTTCTGAATCATTATGACCAACAGACAGCAGCTTTAGCAATGGAGGTAAGACTTAACATATTCTTTGATATATCTTTGAAAATGATTCTTATTTTGCTCTGTTAATTTCTCTAATGAATGTGACTGATAAACGAAAGGGAAGGAATATGTTATTTTAAATTACATCTTATACATTAAAAAGTTCTTGATTTTGGGGGAATGTTACTTATTTTTTAGACATACTTTATAAAGAAATTTGAAACACTGGAACATGGAAGATAATAGCCATTTACTAGTAGAAGTTTAAAATTGCCCAAGTTATGATTACATTTTTCTGTTATTTGGCTGACAATAAAACTTTAGATAAAGGCAATATAATAATATCCATAATTCGTTCATTAAGTATTGATGGTAATTTGATTTTGCATAAAGTTATTTTGTTCAGCCTTCAGGCTAGTGGCTTACAGTATTTGAATTTTTTTAAATGCTTAAAATGATTTTCTGGCCTACCATGTTAACATCAGTTTTGTGTGTTTTTTAAGAACAATAACTCTGAAGCAACAAAAATGTTTTTGCTATCTGAATTTATCTGTGCTTGACCCCTCAAGATTTTATGAAAATTTACTTGAATTTTTCTAATGATAATTTGTAGGCACTTTTAATGATTTTACTTTAATTTATTTTCATATTTTTTATTGATTTCAGAGAGGAAGGGAGAGCGGGGAGAGAGAAACATCAATGATGAGAGAAAATTATTGATTGTCTGTCTCTTGCAAGCTCCCACAACCAGGGCATGTGCCCTTGATCAGAATCGAACCAGGACTCTTCAGTCCTCAGGCGGACACCTGTCTACTGAGCCAGAACAGCTAGGGCTGATTTTAGGATGACAGGCAACAAAGAAACTGTGACAAATTAATGGGTGTAATTAATAGTAGGTTTAAATAAGCATGTGTTTCTGTACTGGTTTTAGAGTTGTGGACAAGGATATGTTTACCAGATAAGAACAAGGAGGCAGTAAGTGGTGGCAATAAGGAGTATAGGTTTTGGATTTGGACAGACCTGACTTTGAATTCCAGCTCTATCACTTTCTAGCTATATTACATTGAGCAGATTATGTGAACTTTTCTTATCATAGTTTCTTTGCTTGTAAAATGGAGTTAATAATCATACAAGCTTTTGTAAAGTACCAAATGAAACCACATGTATAAAGTAGTTGGCACATAAAAGTGATAGCTTTTATCATTTACCCATTTCCTCATATTAATGTGGCTATATAATACATATAATTTACAGAGAATGTTTTCTACTTTAGTCTTGAATCCATTGTTACAGTGCTTTCAGCAAATTGAAGACTACATGTTTTGGAACTCTTAGTTTTATAATAAAACTAGAGGCCTGATGCATGAAAATTTGTGCACTGGGGTGGGGCGGGGGGGATCCCTCAGCCTGGCCTATCCTCTTTCACAGTCTAGTCCAGGAGCCCTCAGGGGATGTCCTACTGGTGGCTTAGTCTGGCCTTTCTCTGCAGGAGGCGACCAGGCTGATCAGGGGAAGGTGCCACCCCCATCACCCCGCTGCTGCCGCTGCCGCTGCCGCCACTGCCGGCCCTCCTTGGCCCTTGCAGCTGCTGCAGCTTTGTATAGAAGACATCAGATCTATCTGGCCTAATTAGCATAATTCCCTTTTAGTATAGATTCAAAGGTTCTTACTTCCAAATAGACTAACATAAATCTATCTAGGAAAATTTGTAGAAAGATTACTATTCATAGATTTTAAAATGTGGAGAGCATCTTATATATTCCAAATATTTGAAGATGTTATAGAGATTGAACAAAACATTTTCTTCTTTTCCTCTGACTATACAAGGTCTAAATAGTAAAGACAGATTTCATACTGATTGATAGATTAGAATATATGAAAATGGGTATTGGTTTTAATATAGGAATTTATTTCCAGGCATGGTAATCCCTGCTGTGCATTAAAGCCATCAGTTTTCTCACAAAAATAAATTGAAGTAGGAGTACCCTTGTTTCTAGTATCATTATAGGTTAGTACAACTCCTTTGGAAAGCAATTAGAGTGTTAAGAAGCTGGTTTTGAAGATTTTTGTACTGATTTGGGTTCACTTTTTGGCTGTGCCATGTAACTTTAAGACTTTGGAGTTAAATCACTTACCACTTACCTGAGCCTTGGTTTCTTCATTCGTGAAACGACATTAATAATGAAACTCTCTCGAAGGACTATTAGGTTTAAATGAAAGATTTATAAAGTAGATAGCACAATTCATGGCACATAATAGGTGATTTAGAAAAGTTGATTTCCAAATTCCATTTCTAAATAACCCTACAGAGAAAGTACTAGAAAAATGACGTATGTGTTCCAAGTGAACTTGTAGGCTCATGGAACATTCATAATGATGGCATGTTAAGCTGTTTCTACCCTCTTCACAAATAAGCCCATGCAGTCTAGATATTTTATTGGCAATGAGGTTGCCTCGGTTGGAATTTCACATATTCTAGGGAAAGCACCTAAGTGGGTAACACTCTAAGAGAAGGCTCTAGTGATTTGAAGTGATTAATATTGGGGATAGTTTGCCTGTACTAGTAGTATGGTTTCATATCAGGACAGTGCTGTTACACTCACATAGAGTCATCTGACAGTTTGAGAGGGTGAAGTTGCTTTAATAGTAAAAGGTACTCAGCAGTCAACACAACATACTTCCAGAAGGAAGTAAGGATTCTTGGGTCCTTACAAGGACTTATATCTGCTGATGACACCCTTCATCCAGGAACTTTGGATATATGTCTGCCAGCTTTTACCAGGAGCAAGTAATGGGAGCAGGTAATCCCAGCACATTCTTGAGTGTTCACTGTGGGACTTGGATTGAAAGATGAGTTTCTAGGTGTAGCATCTTTCAGCAGGCCCAGGTTTCACACCTGCCTGGCTTCTGTTCTGATGTTTGGTGAGTCAAAATAAGTGCTTGTAATAGAATAGTAAATGACAGTGAGCTAGGGATGGATACACAGATGAGAGAAAGTACAGGATCTGGGTTATCGAATAATCAACAAGTTGAATATTCTTTCATTGTATATGGAGGATTTCAAGTCTATACTTTCATTGAAATATGGAACTGTTTAAATAATAGGATAAGTATCACTGTATTAAGTTGGAAAAGAAGATCCTTTACTGGTATGTTTATTTCTCTACCCTACTTTCCAAAACATGTGTATGTGTATACAAACACACACTAAATATTTATAACTTTTTAACTTGAAGTCTTTCTTTTCCCCTTGAGTATCAGTGGCTTTTGATAGAAGAGAGTTTCTCAAACCATTTTGAGCTATCCATATTGCTAAGTAAATTTTTGGAAACTGTAAAGCATGGATAACAAATTGTCAGTAACTATATATACCAACCTACACATTACCAGGTGTTTGTGTATTTGTGACTTTAATGATAATAAAAGAGAACTGAGCAGCCTTTTCTCCCATTTTGAATAATTAACTTGAATAGGAAGGGGGACTGTTGAGTGGAAAAAGCACTAGTTTGGGGTGAGAAGACTTGTTTTTTGCTACTAATTAGTTTTGTGACTTCTTTGTGTTGTTTTTCTCTAAGAAATGAAGTTATCCCTGTCCATTTTACAAGGTTATTGTTAAGATCAAATGATATAGTGATATATATATTGAAGATCTTTAAAAAGTTAAAGTACAGAGCATTATTCTTTGTTGCCTGTCCCCCTAATCTTTTTGGGAGGTTGATTGCATGTCTGCCCTTTTTTTCTTATTTTGAAATTAAACCTATGTAGGAAAATCAGAAGCAAAACTCCAGAGATGGTTTGTGTTTGCTTCCATTCCTTGTTTTCTTTTGTCATTCTCATTAAAGATTTTCTATAGCATAAGAAGTTGGCAGTGATATAGATCTAGTGAGAACATAGAGCCTAAAAGCCTGGGTAAACATACGTGGTATCCTTTATGGTTCATTAAGAATAAATCATGTTTGAACCAGTTTCCAAACTCAAATTTTAGCTTCCCCCCCTCTATTTCTTATGGAAAATTTTAGTTACATAGAATTATAGATAGAATAGTATAATGAAGACCATATACCCATCATCCAATTTTTAAAATTAACTTGTAGCTAGTCTTGTTTCATTCATGACCTCACACCCAACTGTTACTTTGAAGAACGTCACAAGTACCATAATTTCATCCATAAATATTTCCATATATATCTATAAAGTAAGAACTCTGAAAAAATATAAACACCATACCTTTATCACTTCCTCAGTATCATCAAATACCCAATTATGTTTAAATTACTCTAAGCACTTCACATTTTTTAATAGTTGACTTTTCAAATCAGGGTTCATGCATTGCATTCAATTAATGTCTTTCAAAGTCTCTCAATTTATTTCTCCTTTTCCCTTTTTTCTTATAATATGTTTGCTCTGTAGAGTTTTCCATGGTCTTTAGTTTACTAATTTCATCCCTCTGGTATTATTTACCATGTTTCTCTGTATCCTTTTTTGACATTTTTTTGTGGGATGGTGGTGGGGGGGGAACATTTCATAGGCACATAATAATCTAGTTGTCATTCTGTTATTTTAGCAGTCGTTGATTTCCTAGGTCAACAATTTTATTAGGGGTTTATTCTAATCTATCATCTTCATTTCTCAGCTGGAATACTTTATAAACAGAAACTTCCTCCCTACTCCTATTAGATGTACAGTTTATATGAGAAAGACAGGATAAATATCTGATCATACCTTATTAGTTTTTAGGATAAGTTGAATCCCAAGCAATGCCCAAAGGTGACTTTTTTAAAAAGTATCATTATGAACTCATGTATTTTTAACATATTTGATATGTTTCAATCCATTGCAGTTATTATTATTATTGAAGCTCAACCTATTCCATCTTTGGTAGTGGGAGCCTCTTTAAGGTAGCTCCTGAGTGTTTTTTACAGTACTCTAATGGTTTCTAATAGCTTCCTTGCTATGTTTCAAATCCACTTTATAAAAGTCTGTCTCAAATCTTTGTTAATAAATACATTTTAAGTAAATTTAATGACTTAGTTTTATTAAACAATTCATGAATAGGGCATCATCTTATCTAGCAGGCAGAGAGAGAATCCTAGGAGTTATACAGGATGAAAGGCTTTTATAGTGAGGGCAAAGAAAGGAAGTTAGCAAGGAAAAATGGAAATTCATTGGAGGAAAGTAAGAGTTTATAGGTGATTGTGGCTTCTCATTGGTTGAGTTTCAGTATTTCCATTGGCTGGGTGAGAAGAAAACCTCCTGCTGGAATAGTAAAGTAGATGTACTTCCTGTGCAAGTACCCTTTTTTCTGATTGGTTGGGATCTATAACTGAATTAATTAACTCTGTAATTAAGTCTTCCTGTTTGGAATAATTGGCAGCAGTGAGTGATAATAGCTTGAGAGTTCCCTCTGACAGATCTTCCCAGCCCCAATTTTATTTTATTTTTTTTAAAGCATTTTGACCAATATAAGGCTTTATACTTTTTTTAAAAATATATATTTTATTGATTTTTTACAGAGCAGAAGGGAGAGGGATAGAAAGTCAGAAACATCGATGGGAGAGAGACATCGATAGCTGCCTCCTGCACGCCCCCCACCGGGGATGTGCCAAGGTACATGCCCTTGCTGGAATCGAACCCGGGACCCTTCAGTCCGCAGTCCGACACTCTGTCCACTGAGCCAAACCGGTCTCGGCCTCAGCCCCAATTTTAATTGAGGTTTTCTTTATTAATTTTCACACCGTGAATCATCAGTTTATATAGGGAGTACTGATTCCTTTTAGTTGGAAATGATATTTAGAGATCACTATGTGGGTGCTAACCCTATTGATAATAGTTTAATCATTTTTAGGCCTTTTCATGGACAGAGCTAAGAAATAATTTTTTAAGGAAGTACATCGTAAGTTTATGCAGATACTTGCAATTGAAACAACATTGCAGAGTTTAAATTTAATTTTGTTTTTTATACTGAAACATTATAGACATACATTATAGTATTTTAGAATAATTTCATTATTATACTATGATTACTGAAAGCAGTTTTAGTATTTTTGTGTGTTTCTTTTTGCTTAAGGATATCTGTCATCAAGGATGTACAGTCAAATACTGTATTTTAAAGTTACTTAAATACTTCTCTTTGTGGTTAAACTCAGATTAATGTTTCATTTGATTTTGAGGAACAACCTAACAATTTTTTTGGTTTAAATTTATTTTATAATTATGTTTTAAAACTTTAGAACAAAGTACATTCAGAGAAGTCCAGTCTCTGACCCTTTCATTTAAAAATGGTTTTTTGTTTATAATTCCTTTAAAAATGTAAATATAATATTTATTTTAAATGTTTTTATAATATTTGTCTATATCTATATATTCTTTCACCTTCCTTTTCTATAGTGTCATACTGTTTGCTTTTACTACTTTACTTTTTCACTTAATATATAATAGATATCCCATAGTAGTACTTACAAATATTACTCAAAAAATGTTTTATAATTGTGGCAAAATTTACATGACGTAAAACTTACCATTTCAACCATTTTTAAATGTATAGTTTAGTGGCATTAAGTACATTCACCTGTTAATGTAATCATCACGAATAACCTTCTCCAATACTTTTTCATTTTCCAGAACTGAAACTCTGTATCCATTAAACAATAATCTTTATTATTCTATCTTCCAAATTCCTGACAACCACCATTCTAGTTTGTTTGTTAATTAGACTTGCTGTAGGTACCTCATATAGTGGTATCATACAATATTTGTTTTTGTGACTGGCTTTTTTCACTTAGCATAATGTCTTCAAGGGTCATCCATGTAGCATGTGTCAGAATTTTCTTCTTAAGACTGAATAATACTCTGTTGTATGTATATACCACACATTTAGTTTATCCATTCATCTGTCAGACACTTGGGTTGCTTGTACCATTTGGCTATTGTAAATAATGATGCCATGAACATGGATGTACAAATATCAGTTCCAATCTCTGCTTTCAATTTTTGGGGATATCCAAAAGTGAAATTGCTATATTATATGATAATTTTGTTTAATTTGGGTGGGGAAGGGGGAGAGTTTTCCACAGCAACTGCTCCATTTTTTTCTTTTTTGTTTCTACAGCTGCTCTATTTTATATACCTGCCAGCAGTGCAAAGAGTTCCAATTTCTCCATATCCTCACCAATACTAGTTATGTTTTTTTCCCCTAGATAATAATTATCCTAATAGGTGTGAGGTTTTCTTCATTTTTTAAAATTTAGTTCTTACTGAAGGATTGTTTGCTGCTTTTTTGCTATTGAAAGCAGAGCTTGTCCTATTCATCTTTGTGTAGTACCCTGCACCTAACAGTACCTCACACATAGTAACTGCTAAATATATATTTTAATGAACTAATGAACTTTATAAACTGTGAATTTTGTAAGAGGTGGTAGTATTCATGGTTATGGTTATGATGCTGTACCTAACCACTTAATCTCCAGGGGTGATAAATAGTAGTGTCCTTGGTTAGGATAGTAGTAATGGTAATCTAAAATGAAGGATACCACTTAGCATTTAATCTATGAGCACTAGTGTTTTACTTTGCCCCCCCCCCCCGCCCATTTTTGGGTCTTTACTTGATGCTTTCAACATACATATTTACTTATAAGTGGTGTAAGTAAGCTTAGGAATAAAACAACCAAATTTTCACATCCCTAGACCTTTCATGTTCCTTCTGTCTTTATATTCTCTTCTCCATCTTTGCCTGTCAAAATTCTAAGTTGTACTTAATAGATTAATAAGTAGAAAAAAAGTAGGGGTAGTTAACAAAACATTGTGTATGATATCATCCTGCTTCGGTTGAAAAAAAAATGTACGGTATGTTCATCTGGAAGGCTTTTTTTCCCCAAGTCTACAGTGGTTCCTCAATTAGTACAGTTTATTCGTGTTTTCTGTGTTCTTCATTTAATGTTCTTTTTTCCGTAAGGAACACATTGTGCTTTTAAAACAATAAAATTAATACAGAAACTTTATTGTTAAAAGCTTAAGGGTCCTTTTTTGGTTAGTACCCAGTTGCAGCGCCTAACTAAGACTTAACTTTTTATTACAGATATTTTGATTGAATGATTGAAACTTAAGGAATAATTTGGAAAATGCCATAAAGGCATAAAGTGCTCAAGGGATTCAAAAGAGAAGACTCATCAATTGCAGATGATATGTGAATTGGTCTTGAAAGACAGTTTTCTGTGTGTGTGTGTGTGTGTGTGTGTGTGTGTGTGTGTGTGTGTGTGAATGTTAAGGGAATGGCATATTATACACACCTATGTACCAGTAATTATTAACATTTTATGCACAGTCTTTTTGGAAACGAAATTTCTTTGATTATATGCCTGAAATTCATGATTTATGTCTTTAGAATATATGCATTATCCAGCAGATTTACTTCTCATTATGTTTTGTTTAGGTTAATAAGGTGGGTTTTTTTTATAAGCAAATAATTTAGTGAATTGGCTTAAGAAGTGTATTGTGTGACAAGGAAACCAGCCAGAAATTAAGAAGCCTCTAAATTAAAAAATGTACACACGAGTAGTGGAGAATTAATTGCATTTAATTACTTCTGACTTTAGGGGGGGGAATAGCAGCTTTTAAAATTTTTAATTGATTTTCTTGTGGGATATCACTTTAAAGAAATACCTTTTAAAAGCTTGTATTCAATTAACTTATTAAGTATGGTGGGATTTGATTTTTAACGTTTCACTTTTTGAGACAGACCATACTTAACAATTTTTTATGATATTTGAAGTATTAAAGTTTACTTCCTAAAGATCTGCTTTGGGGACTCCCCTTTGACTTAAGATAAATATATTCCTGTGATAATGGCATATTTCTGCAAGCCAACTCACTAAAAGATTATTGGAAAGCATTTAATATGCTTTATGAGCTATTTTAAAATATTAGGGTTTGTAAAAGGAAATCTATTGGGCTTAAAGGTGTTTTACAACCTAGATTTTTTATATACAAAGTAATTATTAAAGTTTTAGATCTTTTATCATTAGGAATTTTATTGTTACAAAATAATTTTAAAGGTATATTTAATCACTTAAACTTATTCTAAACAGTTGTTTTTTTAATTTCTTTTTCTAATTGGGATCTGAAATAGAATTAAATACTATTTTTGAATTTTCAAGACCATTCCACATTTGGCTTCACATTTAGTGAATTTAGTCATAATATTCCCAAACCCAGTAGGATACTATTTCTATGGTTACCAGACCTTTGTAGAGTGGCTGAGATTGGAATTCTGATTCTCATGAGTCAAATTTTGGCCTTTGACTCTGTCCCTTTCTCACATCCCTTGCTAAGCTTCTGCTGTTGCTATGCTTGAAGGCTTGTCAGCTAGCAGTTCCTATGGTAACAGGAATGGAAATTTGAAAGAAGAAAGAGATGGGGAGCACAGAGGCTTGGTTGATTTGAATTTGAACAAAGGATGGTAGGTTCCATGTTGTGTACCTTTGTTGTAGAAACCAGAAATTTAATTTTTAGAAAGTTACTTTTCAGTTGGTAAACTTCCTATACTTGGTCTTAATTTAGTGAACAGAAGTATTACTGTTTAAGGAAGTACTCAGTAAGAATCTTAAAATTTAATCAGATAAAGACTGTTTTTCTACTTCATAGAGCTTTAATAGTATAACTTATTTTATATACTGGTTCCCAACTCTACAGTATTCAGGCTACCTCATTAAATTTTTATTTTGTTGAGATTAAAAATTGTTAGGCTTAAAGCCAAGGCAATTTGCTTGTTTGAAAAATATTAATATTTTTGTTTTTATATAACAGCTTTATTGAGGTATAATTTGTATGCAATAAACCACACCCACTTACAGTATTCAATTCAATGAGTTTTGAAATATATACACACACACACACACACACACACACACGCACGCTCGCAAACACACACACACACACACCCATGAAACCATCAATATACAGAGCATTTCCATCACCTCAGAATTCTCCTTGTGTCCCTTTGTAGTCTACACCCTTTCGACTCCCTGCTCCAAACAACAGATCTGCTTTCTGTCACTATGGATTACTTTAATTTTTTAGAGTATTTATATAAATGTAGTCATATAGTATCTACTTTTTTTATGTCTGATTTCTCTACTCAGCATAATGATCTTGAGATTTATCCATGTTTTGTTTTGCTTTTTTAAACATAATTTCCATTGATTTTCCTTTTTTTCTTTATTGATTAAGGTATTACATACATGTCCTTATTCCCTCCTTACCCTTCACTCCCATTCATGCCCCCACGCCCCTGTTGTCTGTGTCCATTGCTTAGGCTTATATGCGTGCATATAAGTCCTTTGGTTGATCTCTGCCCCTTACCCCCTTTTTCCTTCCCTGAGGTTTGACGTTCTGATTGATGTTTCTCTGTCTCTTTCTCACTTGGCATTTGAGAATAGGGACTTAAACAGGTTTCTTCATGTTCATCAAATATGCCTTCTTCAGTTCTGTTAATTTGCAGCTCTTCAGTAATCCCTTTGAAAGTTATCATTTACTGGGTTTTATATGCTATTTTATGTATTATATATTATTAAAACTATTTTACAGAGGAGAAAACAAATTTAGAGAGGTTGTATGGAACAGATTGGTTAAGCTCAAGGGCTTTGGATAAGAGTGGCACGGTTTGACTCTTGGCTCTTTGTGGCTGTTTGATCTTGGGTAAATTAACTTTCTATGCTCATTTTCTTCACAGGTATTATAAAATGGGATTAATATTATAGTACCTACTTTTAAAAAAATTATTCCTCACCTGAGGATATTTTTTCCATTGACTTTTAGAGTGACTGGAAGTGAGGGAAGAAGGGAGGGGGGACAGGGAGAGGGAGAGGGAGAGAGAGAGAGAGAGAGAGGGAGAGGGAGAGGGGGAGAGAGAGAGAGAGAGAGAGAGAGAGAGAGAGAGAGAGAGAGAGGAGATCATGGATGGAAAGAGACACATCAGTTGGTGGCCTCCCACACATGTCCCAACTGGGGCCAGGGATCGAACCTGCTACCCAGGTAGTGCCTTGACTGGGAATCAAACCCTAGATCCCTCTGTGCATGGGTTGCTGCTCTAACTGCTGAGAATCACTGGCCAGGGTTATAGTACCTACTTTATAAGATTGTTAATGAGATAATGTATTTAAGGCACTTGGAACTGCGTGGCATATACTAATTGTCAGTAAATGCTAGCTAAGATATGGCACAAGGTACTTTATTTAATAAGTGATAGATAGAAGCATAAACTTACTAACTTTAGACTCAGTGCAAGCAGTGCAAAATGTCACTCAAATAAATGTTAAAGTTAATGATAGAGCTCACAAATGGAGGGTAACAATATTGCATTAGTATTTTATGTTTTACTTAATACTAAGCAAGTTTGAGAATTGCTTAAAACATACATATGTATATATATATATGATATATATACATACATCAGCATGTGGCTATAATATTTTTTTTAACTTTTGATTTTAAAATAATTATAGACTCATGGGACATTGCAAAGTAGTATAGGAGATTCTGTGTACTCTACCTAGTATCCCCCATCTTACTATCTTATATAACTACTAGAGGCCCGGTGTATGAAATTCGTGCACAGGAAGTGGGGGGGTGTCCCAGCTCAGCCTGCACCCTCTCCAATCTGGGACGCCTCGAGGGATGCCCGTCTAAATGGGCAATCGGACATCCTTCTTATAATCCAGGACTGCTGGCTCCAAACTGCTCTCCTGCCTACCTCCCAGATTACCCCTAACCGCTTCTGCCTGCCAGCCTGATCACCCCCTAGCCACTACCCTGCCAGCCTAATTGATGTCTAACTGTTCCCCTGCCAGCCTGTTTGCCCCCAACTTCCCTCCTCTGCTGGCCTGGTCACCCCTAACTGCCTTCCTTGCAGGTCTGCTCCCTCCCAACTGCCCTCCCCTGCTGCTCTGAATCACCCACAACTGCCCTCCCTTGCAGGGCCTGGAACTTCCCAACGGCCCTCCCTTGCTGGCCATCTTGTGGTGGCCATCTTGTGTCCACATGGGGGCAGGATCTTTGACCACATGGGGGCAGCCCTCTTGTGTGTTGGAGTGGTGGTCAATCTGCATATTACTCTCTTGTTAGATAGGATAGAGGCCTGGTACATGGGTGGGGGCCAGCTGGTTTGCCCTGAAGAGTGTCCCAGATCAGGGTGAGGGTTCCCTTGGGGTGAGGGGAAGCCTGGGCAAGGGGCCTCTGGAGGTTTGCAGGCTGGCCACATCCCCCAGCGACCCAAGCGGAGGCCCTGAGATCTGGGATTAATTTATGTCTACAATTGAAACTTTGTGGCCTGGAGTGGAGCCAAGCCTTCTGCTCACTCCATGGAGACAGTCATTTTTGTTTAAATTTGATAATTAAAACTTTGTAGCCTAGAGTGGAGGTCTAAGCGCTAGGGCTATAGAAGCTTGGCTTCTTTCATCACCCGGAAACCCTAGCCTCTGCTCTTTCCAGCTCCATGGCTGCCGCCATTTCTGTTGGAATATCTATGCTAATAAAAGAGTAATATGCTAATTAGATTGAACATCTTCCTGGCGATCTTCCAGATGTCCTTCCAGACATCCGTCCTGACAAAGCCATGTTGGTGGGGCCAAGGCAGAGGAGGTTAGAGGCAATCAGGCAAGCAGGGGAGAGTAGTTAGGGCAAATAGGCTGTCAGGGGAGAGCAATTAGGGTTATCAGGCTGGCAGGCAGGTGAGTAGTTAGGAGCCAGAGGCCTGAGGGGTCCCAGATTGGAGAGGGTGCAGGCTGGGCTGAGGGAATCCCCACTCGCTCCCCCGTGCATGAATTTCGTGCACTGGGCCAGTAGTCCTATCTAATAAAAGAGTAATATGCAAATTTGACTGTACCTTCACTATGTTCACAAGCCACGCCCACCAGCCAATCAGGAGTGTGGGGGCGTGGCTGAGGAGGCCTGGGTTATGTGGGGACGTGGCCGAGGTGGCTGGGCCCTGGGGGTCCTGAGGAGGCATAGCCGAGGCACCCGGTTTGTGGGAGGAGTAGCTGAGGCGGCCTGGGCTGCGGGGGGTGTGGCAGAGGTGGCCCAGGCCGCAAGAGGTCTGGGGGGGCGTAGCTGAGGTGGCCAGGGCCGCAGTGGGGCCTGGAGGTGTGTCCTAGGCGCCTGGGCATGGGCGGGCAGAGCTGAGGCCTGTTCTAGCTGAGGGCGAGCTGGCTGGGGCTAAGGCCCTGGCTGGAGGTGTAGGGGGGCTGGGTTGGGATGGAGCCAGCCATCTGCCCCATTGCAGCGTGATAGCTGGGTGCCCAAGGCCTAAAGCCTCCGCCAGAGAGCTCCCAGTACGTGTGAGGGGGCAGGTTGGGCTGAGGGATCACCCACTCCCAGTGCACGAATTTCTCGTGCACCAGGCCCCTAGTCTTCTTATCTAATAAAAGAGTACTATGCAAATTTGACTGTACCTTCACCACACCCACAAGCCACACCTATAGCCATGCCCACCAGCCAATCAGGAGCAAATTATGCAAATAAACCCCAACCAAGATGGCTGCCACCAGTGAGAGCAGGAGGAAGGCTTGGGTTTCCCTGGCAACAGAGGAAGCCAAGCTTTCTACCTCCCTAGTCCTCAACTCAATGTTACAAAGTTTCAATTATAAAAGATACAGAAATGATGGCAGCCACTGAGCTGGAGAGAACAGAGGCTTGGGTTTTCCGGGCAACGGAGGAAGCCAAGCTTTCAGTCTACCATTGCTGGCTTAGGCCTCCACTCTAGGCTACAATGTTTCAAACAAATGGCTGCTGCCCAGGAGCAAGCAGAAGGCTTGGCTCCGCTCCAGGCTACAAAGTTTCAATTATAGACATAGATTAATCCCAGGTACCAGGGCCTCTGCTGGTGGGCATGGCCGGCCTGCAAACCTCCACAGGCCCCTCGCCCGGGCTGCACCTCGCCCCAAGGGAACCCTCACCCTGATCTGGGACACTCTTCAGGGCAAACCAGCTGGCCCCCACCCATGCACCAGGCCTCTACCTATCTAATAAAAGAGTAATTTGCAGATTGACCATCACTCCAACACACAAGAGGGCTGCCCCCATGTGGTCAAAGATCCTGCCCCCATGTGGACACAAGATGGCCAGGAGGGGAGGGCTGTTTGAGGTTCCAGGCCCTGATAGAGAGGGCAGTTGTGGGCGATCAGGGCAGCAGGGGAGGGCAGTTGGGAGGGACCAGGCTTTCAAGGGAGGGCAATTGGGGGTGATCAAGCCTACAGGGGAGGGCAGTTAGGGGTGACCAGGCCAGCAGAGGAGGGAAGTTGGGGGCAAACAGGATGGCAGGGGAGCAGTTGGACATCAGTCAGGCTGGCAGGGGAGTGGTTAGCAGGTGGTCAGGCTGGCAGGCAGAAGCAGTTAGGGGCAATCAGGGAGGCAGGCAGGTGAGCAGTTTGGAGCCAGCAGTCCTGGATTATAAGAAGGATGTCCAATTGCCCGTTTAGAGGGGGGATATAGAAGCCTCTAGTGTCTTCTATAATTGAAACGTGTGAGGGGGCAGGTTGGGCTGAAACGTTGTAGCAGTGAGTGGAGGCCTAGGTGGCAACGGCAGTAGGAAAGCGCAGTAGGAAAGCGTGGCTTCCTCTGTTGCTGGGGAAACCCAAGCCTCCCTTCTGTCTTGGTTGGGATTTATTTGCATAATTTGTTCCTGTTTGGCTGATGGGCGTGGCCTGGTTGGAGGTATAGTCAATTTGCATATTACTCTTTTATTAGATAGTATTTTACAGTATCAAAACTTGGAAATTAACATTGATACAATCAACAGACTGTAGTACACCATTTTTACATGTATTCATTTTTATTTGTGTGTATATGCAAATGTACATATGTGTGTATTCTTTGCAATTTTATCACATGTATAAATTGATGTAGCCACTGCTACAGTTAATAAACAGTTGTTTTATCACCACGGAGGAATTCCTTCTCCTCTCCCTTCCTAATCCCAAGAAGCTACTCATTTGTTCTCTATCTCTGTAATTTTTGTCATTTTAAGAATGTTATATAAATAGGGTTATACAATATGTAATCTTTTGAGATTAGCTTTTCTCATTTAGCATTATACCCTTGGGTTCCATCCAAGGTGTTACATGTATCAATAGACATTATTTTTAATTACTGAGTAGTATTCCAATATAGAGATGTATCACAGTTTGCTTACCCAGTCACCTATTGAAGGACATTGGGTTGTTTCCAGTTCTTTGCGATTACAAATAAAACTGTTGTGAAAATTCATGTACAGCTTTTTGAGTAGATCATAACTTTTCTACAAACTCTTTGATCTTGAACTTCTAGCTTCCAGAAATGTGAAATAATGAATTTATGTTGTTTAAGTCAGTTTGTGTGATACTTTGTTATCCATGCCTCAGCAAACTAATAAAGTGTATATCCATTCATTTATTTCTATCTTCCTTGACTTCTTTCATCAGTGTTTTATACAAGGTCTGTACTTGTTTTGTTGGATTTATACTGTGTTTGAGTGTTTTTAGTGATTTTAAGTGTTTAATTTAGATCCCAAATACTCATTGTATACAAAAATACAATTTTTAAATAATTTTCTTATATCCTACAACCTTGCTGAACTCAGTTGTTCTAGGTGTTTTTTGGTAGATTATTTGGGATGTTCTGTGTCGACAGTAATATCATTTGCAAGTAGAGACAGCTCTCTTTTTCCAGTCTCTACATCTGTTATTTTGTTTTCTTGCTTTAATTCTGCTGGTAGGACTTCCAGTACCATCCTAAATAATAAAAGGCTAATATGCAAATTGACTGAATGGTGGAATGACCAGTCACTATGACGCACTGACCACCAGGGTGCAGATGCTCAATGCAGGAGCTGCCCTCTGGTGGTCAGTGTGCTCCCACAGGCAAGTGCCACTCAGCCAGAAGCCAGGCTCACGGCAGTGCTATGCCTGTGGGATCAGGCATAAGCCATCAGTTGGACATCCCCCAAGGGCTCTCGGTCTGAGAGAGAGCGCAGGCTGGGCTGAGTGGAAACCCCCGCCCCCATTTCCAGTGCATGAATTTTGTGCACTGGGCCTCTAGTGTGTGTGTGTGTGTGTGTGTGTGTGTGTGTGTATGCCCAAGCAACTCTTCGACCAGTAGCTATTACATACTGACCACAAGGGTACAGATGCTCAATCCACAGGTATGGAAACATGGAATAGACTGATGGATCTGGTCTGCAGGGATTGTGCCGAAACTGGCAGTCCAATATCCCCAAGAGGTCCTGGATTGCAAGACGGTGCAGGCCAGGCCAAGGGACCCCACCACTGCACAAATCTGTGCACTGAGTCTATAGTATTGAATAAGATCATTGAGAGCAAGCATCTGTCTATTCCTTGTTTTCAATCTTAAGGGTAAGAATTCAGTGTGTCACTATTAAGTGTGATGTTAACAATAGTGTTTTTGTAGATGCACTTCATAAAGTTGAGAAAGTTACCTTCTAATTCTAGTTTGCTGAAAACTTTTAAAATCATGAATGCTATTTCTGCATCATTTGGTATGATTATGTGATTTTTGTCAGCCTGCTAATTCGGTAGATCACATTGATTGACTTTGAATATTGAGTCATTCTTGACTTTGTGGAACAAATCCTACTAGGTTGGGGTATGTAATGCTTTTAATATTTTTGGATTTGATTTGCTACTGTTTTGTTAAGGATTTTTGCATCTATGTTCATGTGGGGTTTCTAGTTTTCTTCTTTTGTACTATCTTTGTTTGGCATTAATAGTAATCCTGGCTTTATTAAATTAGTTAAGATTAATTCTCTGCTATTTTCTGGAAAAGACTGTTTAGAATTGGCATTAATTCTTCTTTGAATGTTGGTTAGATTTTACCAATGAAATCATCTGGCTTGTGCACTTCTTTTTCAAGAAATTTTAATCTACAAATTCAGTTTCTTTAGTTATAGGACTACTCAGATTATCAGTTTCATCTTAGGTGAGTTTTGATCGTTTGTGGCTTTTGAGGAACTGGTCCATATCATTTAAATTGTCTAGGTATATACAGTTATTTATATTATTTCCTTATCCTTTTAATGTCTGTAGAGACTCCAATGACATCCTTTCTTTCATTCTTGATATTGGTAATTTGTGTTTCTCATTTTTCTTTATCAGTCTTGCTAAAAGCTTATAAATTTTGTTGATATTTTCAAAGTGATTTTTTCTATTGTTTTTGTTTTCAGTTTCATTTATTTACTTTATTATTTTCTTCCTATTAGCTTGCTTTTCATTTATTTTGCTCCTTTTGGCTTTCATGAATAATGCTGCTCTCCTATGAGCATTCATATACAAATTTTTGCTTGAACACCATTTTTAATTCTTTTGGGTATGCACATAGGAGTGAAATTGTTGAATCATTTGACAGTTCTGTGTTTAACTTGTTGAAGAATCACCAAACTCTTTTCCATAGTGGATGCCTCATTTTACATTCTCATAAACAATGTATAAGGGTTTCAGTTTCTCCTCAGCTTTTCAACACTTTTTTTCTTTTTAATTATAGTTATGTGATACTGTATCTCATTGTGATTTAATTTAAATTTCCCAATGACTAATGATATTGAGCATCTTTTTATGTGTTTATTGGTCATTGTATAACTTATTTATAAAAATGTCTGTTCATGTTTTTGGCTCATTTAAAAAATTGGAGGTTTTTTTGGGTCGAGTTAATAGGAATTCTTTATGTATTCTGGAAATTAGACCCTTATCAGATAACTTACAAGTATTTTATTCCACTTTGAGGTTTGTTCACTCTCTTGATAGTGCCCTTTAATACACAAAAGCTTTTAATTTTGAATTTGATTTTGATGAAGTCCAATTTATCTAATTTTTCTTTTGTGCTTTTGGTGTCCTATCTAAGAAATCATTGCCAAATCCAGGGCCATGAAACAAAATTCAATAGATTTTGCTCTTATATTTAGGCCTTTTGATGCATTTAGAATTAATTTTTATATATGGTGTAAAGCACAAGGATCCAGCATCATTCTTTGGCATGTGAATTTTCTCTATAGCCTCATAAGACCACCAAAGTTCTAATGGTTTATCAATTTTCTAGCGCCGTAGGCAAATTTGATTCCAGCTTCTTGCCTTATGCCCAGATTCAACAAATGCCTCCTTGGAAATGTGGTTGCATTAATCAGGCCACCTCACTATGCTTCCCTGCTCTCTTGATTCTTGGTTTCTCTAGTTCTTTTCCTTCAGTAGTTCTCTAGTAGATTTTTTTTTTTAAGTTCTCACCAGAGGATATTTTTTCATTGATTTTTTTTTTAGAGAGAGTGGAAGAGGGAAAGACGGGAAAGAGAGGGAAATACCGATGTAAGGGAAGCACATCGATTGGTTGCTTCCTGCACACACCCCAACCAGGGCCTGGGCCAGGGTAGAGCCTGCAACCGAGATATGTTCCCTTGATCAGAGTCAAACCTGGGATGCTTAGGTCCGCAGGCCAACACTGCACTGAGTCAAACTGGCTAGGGCCCAATAGCTTTAAAAATATATTTTAAAACTTTTTTCCCACCTGTATTTTAAAGCTATTTTTTTAAGTTTGCTCTGAAAGAAGTAGAGTTTCTTTATATATATATGTGTGTGTGTGTGTGTGTGTGTGTGCGTGTGTATGATATATGTTTGTGTGTATATACATCTTATTTCAGAGAGGAAGGAAGAGGGAGAGAGAGATGGAAACATCAGTGATGAGAGAGAATCATTGATTGGCTGCCTCCTGCACACCCCAGATTGGGGATCAAGTCTGCAACCCAGGCATGTGCCCTGACTAGGAATCAAACCATGACCTCCTGGTTCATAACTTGTTGCTCAACATCTGAACCACACCAGTCCAGCTAAATCTGTTCTTGATGGACGAATTGGTAACACAAACTACTACTTCATTCCTGGAAGTGATAGTAACGTATGGTTTGTGGCCACAAACAGTTAATCTTTATTGTTGAAAGTATTATATATATATCCCCCCCCCCCAAATGACCCCTTTTAGCCTGCCCCTGCCCCCACTAACCCACCTCAGGCCTTCACCATCCTATTCTCTGTGTCCATTGGTTATGCATATATGCATAAATTCTTTGGTTGATCTCTTCCCACCCGCTCACCCTCCCTGCCTTCCCTCCAAGATTCTGCACTTTGTTCTATGCTTCTATGTCTCTGGATCTATTTTGTTCATAAGATTCCACAAATGAGTGAGATTGTGTGATATTTGTCTTTCTCTGACTGGCTTATTTCACTTAGCATAATATTTTCCAGGTCCCTCCATGCTATTTCAAAGGGTAAAAGAGCCTTCTTTTTTTATTGCTGCATAATATTCCGTGATATACATGCACCGCAGTTTTTTAATCCACTTATCTACTGTTGGGTACTTGGTCTATTCCCAGATCTTAGTTATTGTAAATTGTGCTGCTAAGAACATAGGGGTGCATACATTCTTTCTGATTGGTGTTTCAGATTTCTTAGGATATATTCCTAGATGTGAGATCACTGGGTCAAATGAAAGTTCCATATTTCATTTTTTGAGGAAACTCTATATATACTGTTTTCCATAATGGCTGCACCATTCTGCATTCCCATCAGCAGTCTTCATATCCTCACCAGCACTTGTTATTTGTTTATGGTAGCCATTATGATAAGTGTGAACTGATACCTCATTGTTGTTTTTATTTGCATCTCTCTGATGATCAGTGACTTTGAGCATTTTTTCATATGTCTCTTGGTCATCTGTATGTCCACTTTGGATAAGTGTCTATTTAGTTCCTTTGCGCAGTTTTTAATTGGGTTGTTTGTCTTCCTTTTGTTAAATTGTATGAGTTCCTTATATATTTTGGATATTAACCCTTTATCAGATGTATCATTGGTAAATATGTTCTCCCATACAGTGGGCTCCCTTTTAATTTTGTTGATGGTTTCTTTTGCTATGCAGAAGCTTTATATTTTGGTGTAGACCCATTTGCTTATTTTCTCCTTAGTTTCCTTTGCCTTAGGAGATGTATCTATAAACATATTGCTATGAGAGATATCTGAGATATTACTGCCTATGGTTTATTTTAGATTTTTATAGTTTCACAACTTTTATTTAGGTCCTTTATCCATTTTGAGTTTATTCTTGTGTATGGTGTAAGTTGGTGATCCACTTTCATTTTTTTTTGCATGTATCTGTCCAATTTTCCCAACACCATTTATTGAAGAGACTTTTTTTTTACTCCAATGCATGTTCTTGCCTTCTTTGTCAAATATTAATTGAGCATAATGGTTTGGGTTGATTTCTGAGGTCTCTGTTTTGTTCCATTGATCTATATGTATGTTTTTTTTATCAGTCCCAGGCTGTTTGATTACAATGGCTTTGTAGTATAACTTGATATCTGTATTGTAATTCCTTCAACTTTGTGTTCTTTTTCAAGATTTCTGGGCTATTCAGGGTCTTTTTTGGGTCTCAAGTATTTGTTCTAGATATGTGAAATATGCCATTGATAGTTTAATAGGAATTACATTGAATCTGTAAATTGCTTTGTGTAGTAAATGATGTTAATGATGTTAATTCTACCAATCTATGAACATGGTATATTCTTCGACTTGTTATTATTTTTCTCAAGCTCTTTTTTCAGTGTCCTGTAATTTGCCGAGTACAATTTTTTACCTCTTAGGTTAAGTTTATGCCTAAGTATCTTATTTTTTTATTTTTTATTTTTTGCACATGGAATTGTTTGTTTAGATTCTCTTTCTGAGAATTCATTATTGGTGTATAAAAAAGCCATCGATTTTTTGGCTGTTAATTTTGTATTCTGCCACATTGCCAAATTTATTTATTAAATCTACTAGTTTTTGGTGGAGTCTTTAGGATTTCTATGAACAATATATCATCTGGGAATAATGAGGGTTTTACTTCCTCCTTTCCAATATGGATGCCTTTTATTTTTTCTTGTCTGATCATTGTGGCTAGGACTTCCATTACTATCCTATATAATAAAGAGGTAATATGCAAACTGATCCTCACACCACAACACCATCACAAGATGGCTGCTCTGCCCAGGCACTCTCCTGGTCCCATCCCTGATCAGCCTCTCCCATCCCAATTGAGGGTGGGGCAGCTAGCCAACCTCCCACCCCCCTACAGCTCCTCACCCAGGCTGGCCACGCCCCCACGCTTTCTCAGGGCTGGGGGTACCCCAGGCAAGCTGCAGGCCCAGCGTTGTTCAGAGGCAAAGTTCCTGGCTGTCCCTGGTCTAGAGAGTCCAGAAAACCTCAGCAGTGACCAAAGACCAAGACTGTTTGGAAAGGTCCCTGCCAGTGCTTATGGCTTAAAGTTCCAGGAGAAGGCAGAGCATCTTGAACCCTGGCATCTGCATACCACGCCTTGGGGCAGACCATGGTGGTGGTGCCTGTGGGTGAAAGGGGGAGAGGAGGGAGTTGGGTTGCGGATCTGGGAGGAGCCTTTGGGAGCAGCCTGCCTGCGGAGGTTGCTTGTGACCCTCGCGCTTGGGCTTGGTCAAAGCCCCCAGTCAGCTCTGCCACTTGCCTTCCAGGTCCGGCTAGCCCTGAGCTGGCTGGCGTTGGGCTCAGAGAAGCAGCTGTCACTGGGCTCAGTTAAATAAGAGAAAGGAAGAGCCAGGAGTAAATATCCTTCCAGTCCCTTCCTATGCCCCAGCCGATGAGGGTAATGGAAAACGGCTGCTGCTTTGCATTTTATAATTAAAAGACTCCTGCTATGTAGAGAGGAGAGCTGATTCGTTTCCAGCAACACCTGCCGTGTTCCCTACCTGAAGCCTGACAGCACCTAGCAAAGGTGTGTCCACACAGCCATGTTGGCCTAGCTTCTGGAACGTTGGGAGCAGGTTTGAGCTGCATTGATTTAAAAAAAAAAAAAAAAAGGTAAAAATTGAAAAATACCTCTGTACTCAAATGGCACTATAAAATGCAGATTACAGCATCTGATTTTGTCGTCTGTGTTGATTTTGAGGCAGAGCAAATAGGTTCATGGGAAAAGAAAGACAGAAAGGGAAAGGGAGAGGATTCTGCCGTCCATAGCACTGAACGTTGTTTTTTGTGTATTTTTGTTGTTATTTTTCCTTCTGTTCTTCAAGTCATTATATGCCATTTAAACCACTTTATGGCCTTAGGTAATGAGCTAATGCTTCCTCTATTAAGAGCAAGCAGCAGTGTCCTTCATATGAGTCACAAACATTTAATCCATTCAAATGGAGCATACTGACTAGAGAGAATGGTATGGATCATTATATAAAGGACTTGGCAGTGTGATGCTGTCTGGCTGAAGATCTTATTTATTTTGCAATTTAAAAAACATAGACAAATGAGGCATTGAAAATGAATGTGCATGCTTAAGTGCATGACTTTATTTTCATCTGCAACGACCAAATGACTGATCACCAGGAGGTGCACTGATGGGTCCCGTGGCACAGCAGGTCTGGGTAAGGCTGTGTGTTGCAGGCCAGGGCCAGGGGACCTGAGGCTACACCCCTAGCGCGGGGATGTGAGGCTGTGTCGCCGGCCCGATGGAGTTTGATGGGGATGGGGCCAGCTGGGTCTTGGTGTCACCCAATCGGGGTGGGGGCGGCTGGACACTTCTATTATAGAGAAAGGGCACATAACAATATTAAAATATTTCCTCTAATTAATTCCCTTTTAATGTGCACAAATTTCATGCACCGGGCCACCAGTGTTGAATAAGAGTAGTGAAAGCCAACATCCCTGTCTGCTGTTCTACAGTTAACTTCTTTGACATCAGTTTCTTTAAGTTATCTTGCTTTTCTGACTGTATTGTGTATAGATCTCTTGTAAATATTTATTAGTGTAATAAATTGATTCTTACTCAATAGGCCTGGTAGTGAGAATATTTGTTATTAATTCAAAATCAACAATGACTCTTAAGTTATTAAGAGTCATTGTTGATGACTCATTGTTGTTAACAAGTGAAAAAATATTTGTCAAAAGTCCAGATATGCCCTAGCTAGTTAGGCTCAGTGACTAGAGCAGCAGCCTGCTGACTGAAGAGTCCTGGGTTCCATTCCGGTCAAGGGCACATGCCCGAGTTTCAGCCTCTGTCCTCAGAGTGGAGTGTGCAGAAGGTAGCCAAGCAAAGATTCTCAGCATTGATGTTTCTATCTCTCTCTCTGAAATCAATAAAAATATATCTTTAAAAAAAGCCCAGCCTGACCAGCGGGGCTCAGTGGTTGAGCATATAGACCTATGAACCAGGAGATCGGTTCGATTCTGGTCAGGGCACATGCCTAGGTTGCAGGCTCCATCTCCAGTGTGGGGCATACAGGAGATAGCCAATCAGTGATTCTCTCTCATCACTGATGTTTCTATCTCTCTCTTCTCTCCCTGCCCCTCTGAAATCAATAATATATATTGGGATATTTGATCTATTCCTTTGGTTATAATGCTGATTTAATATGGTTTTATGTTTGGAGCCACTATATATTCCTTTTTGCTTTCTTAATATCAGCTTATAGTTAGCTCTCTTTACATCAAGTGATTTCAGAGTTTAAAGAACTCTCTTTTGTTTTATCTTTAATTTTTAATGTAAATAGAATAAGAAAGTATGAGAAAACATGAGAGGTCTCTTCCCTACTTCTCTCCCTCAAAATAACTTTATTTCTCTTCTGCCCCCTCCTTCCTTTTCACTTCTTGTCCTCTCTTCTTAATTGAAGAAAATATAGAAATTGAAATACATAAAATTAAAAATATTAAAATTTCTTGTAATCCCATCACCAAGTAATAATCACTTTTTTGAGCATTTTATATATATCTTCTTTGTGTTTTTTTTTTTTATAAAATGGAGCATATTGTTATTATTTGTTCTCAGAATTGTCTCTACATTAATGTCACCAATATACATATAGATTCTGGGATACATCTTAGACTTAACCAAATCAGAATCTTTAGGGGTAGGGCTAAGATGGTTTGTTCAAACAACAAAAATCCTCCTTCAAAAAATTTAATAATTTTTTAATAAATTGTTTTAATCAAGAAATTGAATATTGCAATATTGTATATAGAAAGCTTCAATTTATATATAAATCTTTCTCTAATGTTCAATTTTAACTTTTTCCTAGCCATTCCACCCTATGGTGAACTTGGATTGTTCTCGGGATTTCCGGCCATTTCTTTGTGCACTCTATGCTCCTATTTGTATGGAATATGGACGTGTCACACTTCCCTGTCGTAGACTGTGTCAACGGGCCTACAGTGAATGTTCAAAGCTTATGGAGATGTTTGGTGTACCTTGGCCTGAAGATATGGAATGCAGTAGGTGGGAAAATCATATTTACATGGATCATTACTTATGTTGCAATATATTTTAAAAGTCCTTGTCTTGTTCATCAGTTTTTAAAAACTTTTTAAAGTACATATATATTAGTCTAATACTTTTATTTATTTATTTCAGAAAGGAGGGGAGATGGAGAGATAGAAACATCAGTGATGAAAGAGAATCATTGATCGGCTGCCTCCTACATGCCCCACACTGGGGATCGAGCCCACAACCGGGCATATGTCCTAACTGGGAAATGAACTATGACCTCGTGGTTTATAGGTCAACTACTGACCCACCCCAGCTGGGCTGATTTTTTTCTTTTTAAGAAAAAAAAAATTATTTAAATGAGGTTGAAAATTTCTTCCTTGGTACCTGCCTTGATTTCATTACCTTCTTTTCTCCCCAGAGATGAAGTAATTATGTTAAATTTGTTGTTAATCATTCTTGTGTTTGTTTTTATACTCTTACTATACACACACACACACACACACACACACATCCATAAGCAGCATTAAATTTTTTTACATATACCTATGTTATATCTTTAGGTCTGGTTCGTTCCCTTACTTGCTATATAATGGCCAGTTGTATTAATATCTATAGTTATTTAGTCATCTCCTAAGGATGGTCATTTGGATTATTTCCAGGATTTTGCTCTTATGAGCAATGCTACAGTGAATATTGTCACCTTCATGTTTAAAATGAAATTTGTTTATCATCTGACAGTAGTCCTTGGAGGTAGGTAAAAAAACAGGTGGTTTATTCTCATTTGAGAAATGGAAAATTTAAGAAATAAAATTAATTTCTTGTAGTCAGTTCACTGACATTTTGCTTTCTTATCCACTCTCTCCTCAAATACCTGATTGTGTTTATAGTCCCTCTTTAGAAGTTTGTAAATTTTTTGACTGGACCAGACTCCTATTTTGTTTTTTTGTGGCCAACTCTCATTGGTTAGTGGTCTTTTTATGTTAAAGATTTATATACAAGTATAGAAATTGCATCATGATCTTTATTTCTTTATTTTGATACGATTAAACCTATTTTATATCCTCACTATTGCCTGGGATTGTCTAACTATGAAAGCTTATATCCTGGCAAGCTGGTCTTTCATAACAACTCTTCTTTATTTCTTCCACTATATTTGCTCAGATCCCCAAACTGATTGATTCAACCAATGTCTTATAAATTACCTGTGCTATTATTTTTAAAAAATATATTTTATTTATTTTTTACAGAGAGGAAGGGAGAGGGATAGAGAGTTAGAAACATCAATGAGAGAGAAACATTGGTCAGCTGCCTCCTGCACACCACCTACTGGGAATGTGCCTGCAACCAAGGTACATGCCTTTGACTAGAATCGAACCTGGGACCCTTCAGTCCGAAGGCCAGTGCTCTATCCACTGAGCTAAACTGGTTAGGGCACTTGTGCTATTATTTAATGATTCAAACCATAGCAATTCTATTTGCTGTTTATCTTTGATCAGTAGGGAAATTTGTGCTCATCCTCCTAAGCACCTATGTTAAATTTATATAATTCATTTCAAACCTGTATTTCCCCTTTATTCTCTATTTGACTCTTCTTCCCCTTAACCTCAACCTGTCCTCTTCTGAAAACCAGTTAGGCCCTCATATGTGTACTGCTGTAGTCTGTTACATCTCGGACCAGTCCTTCTCAGTTTTCTTTATTGGATCCTTTACTGCTTTCTGACTGTTAAATACTGGTGCTTCTCAGAGTTCTGTTCCTATTCTCTTTGATTCTACATGCTTTCCCCAGATAATATTATCTTACTGATTTAAACTACTATTCATATATTGATTACTCTTAAATCTAAATCTGTAGCTTTGATATCGTCCTACAAAATTCTATATCTGCATATCCAGAGCCATTGGAAATGCTGGCCTGATTTTGTCTCAGATAACTCATGTCCAAAATTTACTTTATTTTTAAATTATTTTTTATTGCCTAGAAGTCATCTTCCAACTTTATTGACCTCAACTTCCACATTTGATCAGTTATAAATCCTATTGCTGTATCTAATTTCATAGCTGTCACATTCTCACTGCCTTATATAGCTTTAGTTCTGGCTCAACTGGTATCTCTGTCCCCATTTTTGCCCAGCTCCATCTGTCTTCCACATTGCTCTTAGTCATCTTTCTAATTACTTGGCGTAGGACTATATGAATATATTTATTCAACAATAATTAATTTAACAAATGTTAAGTGGATGTGCTCTGTGTGTGGGCACTATTCTATGTTGAAGATGAACAGTAAACAAAACATCTCTGTTCTTATGGAACTAAAATTCTAGTGGTGGGAGATAGATAATGTCAACAAATGCGATTAAGAAAGAATAGAGATCAGAGACATAGAAGTATGGATCAGACTGATGAATTTCAGAGGGAAGACTGGGTGGTTGGGTGGGTGAGAACAGATTAACCAAAGAACTTATATGCATATATGCATTACCCATGGATATAGACAATAGTGTGGTGGTGAAGGCCTGGGGAAGGGGGGGACCCAGGTTGATGGGGGTCAATAGGGGGAAAATGGGACATCTATAATACTTTCAACAATAAAGATAAATTTTTAAAAAGTGGAGTTAGGTGATAGTGATACAATACAGAGAAGTAGCTCTATTGTCTGTGGAGGCATTGGGGAAGGCCTTTTTGATAAAGAGGCATTGGAACAGGGACCTAAGTAAAGTAAGGAGAACAATTACAGATATCTAGAAAAGAATACACCAGTCAGAAGAAACAGAGAAACAAGTTCAAAAGTACTGAAGTGAAAGAACGCTTGGCATATTCAGAGAACAAAGAGATCAAAGAGGCCAGAGCTAAGTGAGGGAGGAAGAATGGAAAGATTAAATAAGATCAGAAAAGTACTGGGGAGGTAGTTTTGTAGCTCTAATATGAATTTGAATTTGTCTGTAAGAAGGGAAGAGGATTTTGAACAGAAGTAATATGATTATGAGCACAGGAGTGGCTGCTGGGTGGAAGTGGACATCAATTGAAAGTCTAGGGACGAGGCACTGATGTCAAACTGGGGGGCAGCAGTGGAGAAAAAGAGAAGTGATCAGATTATAGAATATTACAAAGTAGAATGACAGGATTTGCTGGTAGATTCTGAAGTGTAAATGAGAGAGAAGATGACTCCAAAGTTTTTGACCTAGGCCAGTAATCGACAAACGGCGGCTCGCGGTCCGCAGTTTGCTGCTCTGTTGATTAATGGGTTTGCCAACCACTGGCCTAGGCAGCTAGAATGAAATTATTATTTATGGAGATGGAGAAATCTGAGGAGTGAAAATCAAGAGTTTGGTTTTGAGTGAAGGGTGTGTATGTGTTGAATTGGCAGTTAGATATATACAAATACATCCATAAAAATACATAGTATTACTTTGCATGGTTTTAGATTTTATCAGTTTTGTATATACACACATGCACATTTCTGCAACATGCTTACCTCTCCAATCTCATCCCTGTCACAAGTCCATGCACACCTCATGCTCCAGTAGTACTACACACACCCTGTTCAAATCTGTTTGCATTTTTTGCTAGAATACTGTTTGGCATACTTCAAATACTGATTCAACATTTTATGTTCAGAGACTTAACCCTGTGAAGTCTTTTATAACCTATTCTAATTAATTCTTCTTTATATAGATTTTGATTGCTTCATGTATCACACTGCTGTCTTTTATGTTGTCTTTACCAGTATGTATCTTCTTTTAGATTGAAGGCTAGAGATCCTGTTCTTTTGTCTGTTTATGTTAAACCCCTGGCCTACTTCAGGATTCCAATAAATGCCTAAATGCAGTAAGTTTCTGTCTTTATAATTCCAAGCCCCATGAAGAAAATGGTTTGTATCAAAAAATAAAAGATTAATCCACTACAGCATAAGGTTATTTATGCATTTGGCAAACAATATAAATGATAGTTCCTTGGAAACTATTTGATACATATAAACTAGTAAACATTTGGTGAAAGTCTGAGGATTTAGCTACTGGCAAGAAAATTGAAGATGCAGGAAGTTCATGAGAATGGTACTGTTAGTCATGCAAGTATGTCTGCCCTATTTTCTCTGTCCTGAGGGTATGACACTCTCAAGTTTGTGGATCTGGAAAATTGTTAAAATGCAGATTTCTTGGGCCCTAACAAAAGTATATTGTACTATGATTTATGGTGGTGGGGAGTGAGAATTTACATTTTAAAAGGATCTTAAGTTTTTTCGTACACTTTTTAAAGTTTGAGAATAACTGAATTAGAGAATGCCATGGATTGGAGAGAAATTAGGGATGGTAGGAAGGAAATAGTTGACATTAGAGACCTTAGAAGGCCTTTAATTAACCAATATGATAAGCAGAGAATGATTGTAAAATGAGGGGACAACACTAAAATCTTTAGCTTTTTCATTCCAACCCCTGTGAAGAAAATGGTTTGTATCAAAAAATAAAAGATTAATCCACTACAGCATAAGGTTATGCATGCATTTGGCAAACAATATAAGTGATAGTTCTTTGGAAACTATTTGATGCATATAAACTAGTATATAAGCCATTTATAAGAATTGTTAATGTTAATCTAACTGAAAATACCTTGGAACGTGCATTTAGGTAATATTTTAAACTCTTATATTTAAGTTCTATGTGAATATAGGGTAAATTGAAGACTATACTATAGTTAGACCAAACTAACTTCTAGCTTCTATTCTGTTGGAACTATGTACTTATATTTATTTTACTTATTTTATATATATGTTTATATTTTGAAATGCTCTCAGCTGTGTTCTAAATAAATAGTTTATATATATATTAATAATACATATATATATATATATATATATATGTATTATTGATTTCAGAGAGGAAGGAAGGAAGGAAGGGTGAGAGAGAGAGAAACATCAGTGATGAGAGAGTCATTGATCAGTTGCCCACTGCATGCCCCACACTGGGAATCGAGCCTGCAACCCAGGCATGTGCCCTGATCAGGAATCAACCAGTAACATTCAACCACTGAGCCATGCAGGCTGGGTATATACCTTTTTTGGATGGCTCTGCTTGACCATTTTAAGAAAGAGTGCTGTTTTCTTTGTTGTTTTAATCCTCACCCAAGAATTCTAGAGACACTGGGAGGGAGACGGCTGGGAGAGAGACATATCGACACTAGAGGCCCAGTGCACGAAATTCATGCACTGGGGGTGGGTGGTCCCTTAGCCCAACCTGCCCCCTCTCACATACTGGGAGCCCTCAGGGGATGTCCTACTGACAGCTCATCTCCTGCCTGCCCAAGGCCGGAAAGCCTCTGGCCGAGGCTTTCCGGCCTTGGGTAGCAGCCGTCTTGGTTGGGGCTAATTTGCATATCTCTCCTGATTGACTGGTGGGTATAGTGGAGGTATGGTATGGTCAATTTGCATATTACTCTTTTATTAGATAGGACAAGAGAAAGACATTGATTGCCTCCTGTTCAAGCCCCTACCAGGGCTAAGGAACTTGCAACCTCAGTATATGCCCTTAACTGGGAATCGAATCCATGAAACTGGCAAGAGTACTGTTTATAAAGCCAATTATGAAACATTATCATTTGATGAAATGGTCAAAATGATGAAACAGCATTTTTGGTCAACCATGGAAAATCTAGTTCTGTGAACAAAACAGAATATATTACCTTTTACTTTATTTCTACGTATTGTGATGTGCTCTAAGTACGTAAGGATAAATAGTAAGGTCACAGGTGCTAATTTTGTAAATCTAAATTGTTAAGTGGCAGTGATTTCCCAGTAAGTAAAATGGTTCTCATCTTGTATTTTATAGGTTCCCAGATTGTGATGAGCCATACCCTCGACTTGTGGATCTGAATTTAGCAGGAGATCCTACTGAAGGAGCCCCAGTGGCAGTACAGAGGGACTATGGTTTTTGGTGTCCCCGGGAATTGAAAATTGATCCTGATCTTGGTTATTCTTTTTTGCACGTGCGTGATTGTTCACCTCCTTGTCCAAATATGTACTTTAGGAGAGAAGAACTTTCATTTGCTCGATATTTCATAGGATTGATCTCAATCATTTGCCTCTCTGCCACGTTGTTTACTTTTTTAACTTTTTTGATTGATGTCACAAGATTTCGTTATCCTGAAAGACCTATTATATTTTATGCAGTCTGCTACATGATGGTATCATTAATTTTCTTCATTGGGTTTTTGCTTGAGGACCGAGTGGCTTGCAATGCATCTAGCCCTGCACAGTATAAGGCTTCCACAGTGACACAAGGATCTCATAATAAAGCTTGTACCATGCTTTTTATGGTACTTTATTTTTTTACTATGGCTGGCAGCGTTTGGTGGGTAATTCTTACCATCACCTGGTTCTTGGCAGCTGTGCCAAAGTGGGGTAGTGAAGCTATTGAGAAGAAAGCATTGCTGTTTCACGCCAGTGCATGGGGCATTCCTGGAACTCTAACTATCATCCTTTTAGCGATGAATAAAATTGAAGGTGACAATATCAGTGGCGTGTGTTTTGTTGGCCTCTACGATGTTGATGCATTGAGATACTTTGTTCTTGCACCCCTCTGCCTATATGTGGTAGTTGGGGTTTCACTCCTTTTAGCTGGCATTATATCCCTAAACAGAGTTCGAATTGAGATTCCATTAGAAAAGGAGAACCAAGATAAATTGGTGAAGTTTATGATCCGGATTGGTGTTTTCAGCATTCTTTATCTGGTTCCACTCTTGGTTGTAATTGGATGCTATTTTTATGAGCAAGCTTACCGTGGCATCTGGGAAACAACATGGATACAAGAACGCTGCAGAGAATATCACATTCCATGTCCATATCAGGTAAGGGAAACCTTGTTCTAAATTTTGTGTAGTAGTTGAAAAGAAGGCATATTACTGTGAAGAGCTAATCTTAGCTGGGGCTTTAAAACCTTCATGAACCTTCAACTTGTATATTAAAGTTTTAAAGCAAAAGATAATGAACAAATATAATAAGAATGGCATACATACCACTTTAAGGTATGAGCTTTTAAGCAATGTACATCTGTTATTATGAAATAGTTGCTTGTTGATTCTTTAAAACTGCAGGATTTGAGGGGAAGAAGCACTTTACCAACTCTGGTAAAAAGGTGCCATCTTTTTTTAGAAATCTTGCTGATGTTCAAAATAGGAAGTAATTGGTTTTTAGAATGCAGTTGTACAAATCAGTTCATTTCTTAATTGGTCTGTTTTCTCTTTTGCATACTGAATATTTTGTGGTTTACTTTTTAGTTTAAAGCGATTAGGTAATCATAATAATAGAATCATGGAATTTTAGAGATCATTTTCAGGTTCCCCCTATAAAGTTCTTAAGCGTCTATCTCCTTTGAGGCTTAGAAATGTATAATAACTTGCTCACACCCATCTGGGATTTAGGTCCTAGGAAAGAAGTAAAACAAGGAAAATAATTCAGAGCAGTTGATGCTAAGTATTTCTCTCTCTTATCTTTAAACCTGTGGAACTATGCCACTAGCTATTACCCTCTCTTCTTTCTTTTAAGACAAGTTTTCTTGAAAGAGTTATCTCCTGTTCATCATGTTCCAGGTTTCCTATTCTCAGAAGTGCACCAGCCACCTTTCAATCTGTCCCAACCCTTACGTTTCTCTAATATCTTTTAAATGTCTTTCTTAAAGTACTTACGTATTTTACTTGTCTAATTCTCCTGCTAGATGGTGAACTCTTTGAAAGCAAGAAATTCTTTTGCTTTTATATTTTTGTGTGATCATATTTGTAATGCATATTCTGTAGGTTAGTAGATAATACTATTGAGAATGTGGGTGTATAGATTGAGAAGAGACATAAGAAATAGTAACACTCCTAGCTAGTTTGGCTCAGTGGATAGCATGTTGGACCTTGTACTGAAGGGTCCCGGGTTTGAGGCTGGTCAAGGGTATGTACCTTGGTTTTAGGCTTGATCCTCGGTCTCAGTCAAGACACATACAGGAGGCAACCAGTCGATGTGTCTCACTCCCTTGCACTCTCTCTAAAAGTCAATGGAAAGATATCTTTGGGTGAGGATTAACAACAACAACAAAAATCTGATTTTATTTGATACTCACAACAACCTTATGATATTGATAGTATGGCTTCATTCTTGCCACTCTAAAAGGAGGAAGTTAAAGCAGAAAGAAATATTACATACCACAGAGGAACATTAACTGAGGGGTCAGCTAAGTATAGCCCACCCAAACTAGAGCCTCCTGACAAATTATAGAGCCAGTCCTCTGGGGTTTTGGTGTGTTTTTTTGTGTTTGTTGTTGTTTTTTTGTTTTTGTTTTTGAACTGTGGTAAAATATCCCCCCAGAAATGGTAACAAAATTTACCATCTTAATCATTTTTAAGTGTACAGTTCTATGGTATAAAGTACATTTACATTTTGTGCAACTATCAGCACCATCCAGCTCCAGAAATTTTTTCATATTTCTAAATTGAAACTTTACCCATTAATCAGTAACTCCCCTTTCCTACATGCCTCCCAGCCCGTCAGCCATCATTACTTAATGTGTCTATGAATTTGATTATAGGCATACCTCGGAGATATTGCAGGTTCATTTCCAGACCAGACCACTGCAAGTATCACAGGAATTTTTTGGTTTTCCTGTGCATATAAAAATTACGCTTACACTATACTACAGTCTATAAAGTGTGCAGTAACATTGTGCATAAAAAATAATATACATACCTTAATGAAAATTATTTATTTATTGCAAAAAAATGCTAACCTGGACCTTCAGATAGTAACAATCTTTTTGCAGGTGAAGGGTCTTTCCTTCCATTTGTGAAAAACGCATTATCTGTAAAGTACAATAAAGCAGTGCAATAAAATGAGGTATGCCTGTATTACTCTGGGTACCTCATTTAAGTGATATCATATATTTGTCCTACTTTGGTTTTTAACATTTTGATATTAGAATTTTAATATTAGTTTTCATTCACAATTTCACTGAGAAGAATCTTACATAGACTTGTGAATTGAGTACCATAGATATTAAATTCCTATTTGAAGTAATATCCACACATAATTGAACAGATTTACTATCACTGAGATTGCCTAAAAGAATATTTACCAGGGGAGCCGAAGCCGGTTTGGCTCAGTGGATAGAGCGTTGGCCTGTGGACTGAAAGGTCCCAGGTTCGATTCCGGTCAAGGACATATCCTGGCTTCGGGCATATCCCCAGCAGGGGGTGTGCAAGAGGCAGCTGATCAATGTTTCTCTCTCATCGATGTTTCTGACTTTCTATCCATCTCTCTTCCTCTCTGTGAAAAATCAATAAAAATATTTTAAAAAAATATTTAGCAGGGGAGAGGAACCAAGATGGCAGCATAGGTAAACACCTATTGTGCTGCACCATGCAACAATTCCAAAACTACAACATAACAACAAAACAAACATCATCCGGAATCACCGAAAAGCTGACTGAGTGAAAATTCCACAAATAAGAGTGAAGGTGGGACACTGAGACTCAGAAGAGTGACGGAGCGCAGCCTTGAAGATACCCCCGGAGAGAGGTTTGGAGCCGTGGGCGCGCACGGGCTGTAGGGCTGGCAGCAGGAATCCCGGCTGGATTTCTCCAATAGGGAGGGCAGAGACGTCCCACTGCACAGATTCCCCAGTGCCAGGCGAGGTCTGAGGTCCGGGGTACGCATCCTAAAAGCCGGGAGCAGCAGAGGTCTCTGAGTTTGAGGAGAGTACGCGTAGCTTGAAATAGCAGTTTGCGTGTAAAGTGCATGACAGCGCAGACGTGCGACTTGCTCCCTTGTTCGGGAGACCACCGGAATGCTTTGTTTTGCGACCCTGGGCGAGACTTTGGGTGTGCAGACTCATTTGGGGAGAGCGGGGTTGTCTGGCAGCGGGTGAAGACCAGCGGCGGCTTTCTCTTGGAGGTGCCTGCAGCCATTGCCGCCCAACAGAGACCCGCGCGCCGCATAGGGCATAGCTGACACTGACACTGCCTGCTCAGCTCAGAGACTCGGCCGATCCAACCTGAACACAGTTTCCCTTCACAGCCAATTGGCCTGGAGGTCAAACCCTCCTAGGGCTAACAACAACAAGCTGAGCTTAAATTCAAAAATACTGTACGACCCATAAAGGATTGCAGTAAGAGTATCCACCTCAGGTAACTGGGTAGGCTGAGCCACTGTCCCTTAGAGGACATCTACCACACAAAGCTAATGGACCAACTCAGGAAAACAGCCACAATGCAGAGAAATGGAAAGAAATCAGGTGTGAAAGAAATGGAAGAAAAAAGACAACTAGACATAGAGTTCAAAACCACAGTAATAAGGTTTTTCAAGAGGCTCCTAGAAAAGCCCAATGAACTTAATGAGAACTATGAGGAAATGAACAAGAACTCCGAGGAAATGAACAAGATCTATGAGGAAATGAATGAGACCTACAAGGAAATGAACAAGACCTATGAGGATATGAACGAGACCCTCAAGGATATGAAAAAGGACCAACTAGAAATCAAGCATACACTGATTGAAATAAAAAATATTACACAAGGTCCTAAAAGCAGTCCAGAGGGCCGCAAGAACCAAGTCAAAGATTTGAAATACAAAGAAGCAAAATCTACTTGTTTGGAAAAGCAAGAAACAAAAAGAATCCAGATAATTAAAGATAGTGTAAAGGGGCCTCTGGGACAACCTCAAGCATGCCAACATCCGAGTTATGGGGGTGCCAGAAAAAGAGAGAGATCAAGGTAATGAAAACCTACTTGAAGAAATAGTGACTGAAAACTTACCCCACCTGGTGAAAGAAACTGACTTAAAAGCCCAAGAAGTGCACAGAACCCCAAAATATAGGAATCTAAAGAGGACCACACCAAGACACATCGTAATTAAAATGCCAAGAGCAAAAGATAAAGAGAGTATTAAAAGCAGCAAGAGAAAAACAGTTAGTTACCTATAAGGGAGCACCCATACTATTGTCAGTGGATTTCTCAACAGAAACGATGCAGGCCAGACGGGAGTGGCAAGAAATATTCAAAGTGATGAACAGCAAGAATCTACAACCAAGATTACTCTATCCAGCAAAGCTATCATTCAGAGTTGAAGGTCAGATAAAGTGCTTTGCAGATTAGAAAAAGCTAACTGAGTTCATCACCACCAAACCAATATATGAAATGCTGAAAGATATTCTTTAAGAAGAGGAAGAAGAAAAAGGTAAAAATATAAATTATGAATGACAAATACACATCAACGAATGAATCTAAAAATCAAGTGAATTAAAAATCTGATGAACAGGATAAACTAGTGAATATAACAGAATCATGGACATAGAGAGGGAATGAACTGACAATTCTTGGGGAGAAGGGGGGTGTGGGGAGTGCAGCAAGAGACTGGACGAAAATCTTGCAACAATGGGAGAGGACAGTGGTGGGGGGTGAGGGCAGAGGGTGGGATGGGTACTGGGTGGAGGGGAGCTATAGGGGGATAAAAAAGGGGAAACAATGTAATTAGTAAACTGAACAATAAAGTTAAAAAAAAGAATAGCAGGCTCTGAGACGTTTTAAAATGTATTGAGCAATGATGTTTTCTTTAGAGTAGCCTGCTAGGTGACTTAGAGAATAATATTTGAATATTTTGCTTATAAGGTTGCTTTATAGTCATTTCTTACATTACTGCAGGTTTCAAATATTTGAAAAATCAGTTTGGGAAGTAATTGATCACGTTTCAAAATGTCAGTTGTGTTTAATGCAAATGGCATGTATTTAAGTCCATAATTCGAAGAAAAATGGGATTGTGTAAAGGATTTATACAATCCTTGCTATAAATAGAAATTTATTGCTTAGATTTTAAAATACTTATACTAGTTTGGCTCAGTGGATAGAGTGTTGGCCTGCAGACTGAAGAGTCCCGGGTTAGATTCTGGTCAAGGGTACATCCTCTGGTTGCAGGCTCAATCCCCAGTGGGGGAGCATACAGGAGGCAATGGATCAATGATTTTCTCTCATCATTGATGATCCTCTCCCTCTCCCTTCCTCTCTAAAATCAATAAAAATATTTTTAAAATACTTTATACTAATTCTAGCAAGAACACTTTTTTTAAATGTGTATTAAATAATACTTGAACAAGTAATATTTAATGCCTAAATCCAGAATTATGAAATTACCCCTAGTTATCAGAATATCTATTTTACTATTTAAAATCAATACAGTTAAGGGTACACTTCTATCTGATATACTATTTAACATTATTAATTTCCTAGGTACTTTGATGTTTTATTTTGCAGTTTTTTCTTTAAAAATAATTTCCTCTATTGCCTTTTAAGAGGCTCAAAGCATTTTATGAAAGAGTTACAAGTCTCAAAGGTTATTACTTCTAGAAAATAACCTTCTAGAAAAGCATTTCAATATAATATACATAGTATTGGTTAAAAAAAAAAAACATGGGCTTTAGCCCTGGTCAGTGTGGCAGTTTGTTGGAGTATCATCCCTTACGCCAAAGGGTCATGGGTTTTATTCCCAGTCAGGGCACATGCCTGGGTTTCGGGTTCAATCCCCTGTTGGGGTGTGTACAGGAGACGGTTAATGGATGTTTCTCTCTCTCTCTCTCTCTCTCTCTCTCTCTCTCTCTCTCTCTCTCTCTCTCTCTCTCTCCCTCCTCTCCTCCCTCCCTCTTTCCCTCTCTCCCTCTCTATCTAATATATACATACATACATACATACATACATGGTATTCAAAGGTAGACAGGCTAGGTTTATGTTCTAACATTCTGAGCCTAGTTTCGTCATGTAAAATGCAAGAAATAATGTCTTACATAGTAATATGTACCTCTTGGGTGGCTATGAAGATTAAAGGAGATAGTAAATTTAAATCTCTTACTAGAGTGCCTTGCAAAAAGGAAAATTTCAGTATTTTATTACCATAACTACATATTTCTTAAAGTTTGAGGAAGGAATATATTAACCCTATATTCTGAACTAGAATCATAATTTTTTTCATTTAAATATTTATTGTCAAAAGCACACATATTCTTTCCTAAAGTGCCCCTTCATATTTTTCACCTCTTTCATTCATCTAATGCAATGCTATATATCCCAAGAAATTTTGGTACTAGAACCTATGTTTCATTAGTAGAAATGTGTTACTGTAATACAAGCAACTTAGCTAAGACTATGAAGTTCACATTAGAACCATTTGTAGAATTCTAAAGTATATATATTTTTATAGAAAACAAACAAAAAACATTATTTACATTCTTTCAGCCACACATGGCAACCCATCTGTTGTTTATTGTGTCTTGATTCAGAGAAATACAAAACTAGCAGAATAACGTCAAATCTAACTGTCATATTAGCTCCAACTTCTGGTAATGTTTCTCTTTACCAGGCAATTTCAAAAGGAATCCTCATTGTTTATGTAAGGACCCTGAGGGAAATGGGCATATTTTACACTTCCAACATTAGGGACAGTGAATATGCTATCTAATAAAAGAGTAATGTGCAAATTGACTGTACCTCCTCTACACCCACAAGCCACACCCACCAGCCTATCAGGAGTGATATGTAAATTAACCCCCAACCAAGATGGCTGCTGCTGCTCAAGGCCAGGGCTGGGGCGGAGCTAAAGATTGACCCAATTGCAGGGTTATCACTGGGTGCTCAAGACCAGGGCTGGGGCGGAGCCAACAATCGGCTTCATCGCTGGGCGATCACTGGGTGCCCAAGGCCTAAAGCCTTGGCCAGAGGCTTTCGGCCTTGGACAGGCCAGGGGGTGAACTGTCAGTAGGACATCCCCTGAGGGCTCCCAGTATGTGAGAGGGGGTAGGTTGGGCTGAGGGACCACCCACCCCCAGTGCACGAATTTCGTGCACCAGACCCCTAGTTTCTGTATAAATATATAGCACTACTAATACTTAAATGGTAAATATCCTGCCTGTGACTTTCTAGTACTAAATTAATTTTTCCTCAAAATTGTTTAGTGTCTATAATAGAGGAAAAGTGTAAGAAATCCCTGAAAAAATATTCTAAATCTTATTTTATAGGAAAATACTAGATTATAAAAGAATATTAAAGAAATTTATAGAAAATTATTAATACCATTATGTACAGGTTGCAAAATGTTGTCAAATGACACTGTTGAATAAATACATTAAAACATACTAGTTACTATTATTCTGGCCTCTGTTTAACAGAAAAGCCTAAGTTATAAGTTTAATTTTAAATCTTAGTTGCAAATGTATCTAGTGTACAAATGGTTTACACATTTTAGAAAAAAATATTTTTAATATACTTGCCACGATCTACAGCAGGCACAGAAAACTTTGTCAGAGGTCATATAGTAAATATTTTAGGCTTTGCCTGCTATATGGTTTTTTTCTGCAGCTACTTTGTCGATATAATACAAAAGTAATCATAGACAATATGTAAACAAATGGAATTGTTCCAGTAAAGTTTGATTTCATAAAAACAATTGGATCAGATTTGGTCTACATGCTGTAGTTTGTCAATCCTGATCTACAGCAGGAATTATTCTATATAATTTTTGAAAATTTAGTAGTTAGTGGCCTGTGCCATATTTTTCTGCCCCATATGAATTGTCAGTTTCATTCTTCTTATTATTTTTGAGAATCATTGTTTTACACTACTTGCATAATGGTATTAAAAATATTCAGTACAATCTAGTACTATTATATTGCTGCAATAAAAAATAAAAATAAATTCTAGTACATCACTATAATAAAAACTTGCCAATAAATCTTTTTTCCAATCGTTTTGTAGTCAGTATTGCACCAATTAAAGAAAATAATTTCAGTAGTTTATGGGAATAGTAAAATAGAAGCAAAATAATGTAATAATCATAGAAGCTTTTAGCTATTAAGTATTTACTATGCACCATGTTCTGTACTCAGCAAATCTATATACATTATCTCACTTAATTTTCACTATAGCCCAGTAAGTCAAATTGTACTCAATTTTACAAATGTAGAAATGGTGTCTCTTAATTATACAACTTACTCAAATTCAAACAGTAAATGAGAGCTAAGATATGAATTTTCTTTCTGATTCCAAAGCTTACATTCTTACCACCACTTTACACCTCTTACCCAAAAAACATAGGAGTATTTGGGAGATGCAACCTCGTCCTAACTGTATTCCTAACTAGCTTTGTCTTTAGTCACTCTAAAGTTTCTTTATCTCTAAAATTAGGAGGTTGGACTGAATAATCTCTAAGGTTCTTCTCAGGTATAATATCAAATGAATCTAGAAACTTCTCTTAAGATACAGCTCCTGACCTATAGGAGTTTATAGTCTGGTAGAAGAAAATGAATATGGAAGTCAGTTTATTTGACTAAAGCACAATTATTTTAGGGATTTTTACCTCTGTTTCTTTAAAAAATATATATGGAGAAACCTAGTAAAAACACCTTAAAGAATATTATATTGGTTATACTATGGCTAAAAGTACAAATTTATTTAGTAAGTATACAAAGATTAATTTTGGAGAGCACATTTATTTTTCCAGCACTTCTAGTTAATATTCTTTTTTTAAATATGTTTTTGTTGATTTGAAAGCAAGAGGAAGGGATAGAAAGGTAGAAACAGTGATCAGCTGCCTCCTGTTTGCCCAACACTGGGGATCAAGCCTGCAGCCTGGACATGTGCCCTGACTGGGAATTGAACTGGGGACTTACTGGTTCCTGGGTTGTTGCTCAACACTGAGCCACACTGCATAGGCTCAAAGAATATTCTTCATTGCCAACTTAAAGTATGTCTTTTTATAAATTGGGTAGAAAAATAATTTGCTGAAGTCCTAAGGTTTAAAAGTGACCAGACTAAAAAGTCATAATAATTAAATAAATAATAAAAGTGACCAGATAATTACTTTAACAGTTTCTTAAATGTTGTGTCATCTTTATCCTCAAATAAAATATAGCACTTTAATCCCTAAGGGTAACTATGGAAAAATAAAAATAAGTGAGGTCTTAAATTTGCCACATATATAGCATTGCATGCAAATACATGTTCCTATGTGAACATTATATTATATTTTGCATATCTGATGGAAAGAGAATGGAAGATAAAATTGTGAATTCCAAATCCTTAACTAGCTGCATTACAGTGCTGTTTATTTCAAAGGTGTGTGTCTGTGTGTCTGTCTGTATAGAGGAGTTCCTCTATCCCCTTTTAGCAAGAGAAAGGCCAGATTGATTGCTTTATAAATTTTTGTCCTAGATCTACTTTTGGTCTTAGCCCTATCTGAGCCTTAATTGCACCATAATTGGAGATAGTGAGTGATGATCTGAAAATCACTTTCTCCCCCTTAAGGCTTAAAACTGAGCCTTCGTAAGGCAGCCTTTTCCATGCTTCCTTTCTTCCAGGACTCTTCCTAATTCTACTAGCCCTTCCAATGCAAGGAACACATTAGCAAGGGAAAAAAGAGGAAGAGGATTATTAGAGTTTTCACCCAATCCTTTTCCTCCTACAAAATGTCCATCTATTAGACAGTGGCTTATATATCATTTCTGAGGACTCTAGTTTGTTCTTGGCCCAGTTGAAACATCTTTCTATCAGAGGTAGAACCAGAAGGTGAGACTTAACATGCCTTGAAATATTAGAGAGTGCAGTACATACCAGTTATGCTCAAAATAACTGACTTTAAAGATTAGCTGGCTTACTAGGTTAGAAGATAACTTCCTAGGACTAATAAAAAAAATAAACTGGTGGCCTGTGCATGTTGGATGCTTGGGCTAGAGGCTGTTTTCTGGAATAGCTGCATAGTTACCTTCTATTCCAGTAGTTATAATAATGGTGTTTATTATGTAGGAGAGATAGTATTTAAAGACATAATGGCTGCAAGTTTTCCAAAACTGCTAGACACTTGAATCTGCAGATCAAGAAAGCATTATACCACCTAGCAGAATAAATAAGCAAATGTACACTTTGATGAAACTGCAGAATGCCATCCATGGACAAAAGTCTTGAAATCAGTCTCAGAGAGAGGACAGATTATCATAAAAGACCAACAGTTACAATGACAGCAACAACTATGAAAACCAGTATGATAGTATCTTTAAAATACTGAGAAAACAATACACTCTTCAACCAGAAATCTGTACCTTGTAAAACTTGTCTTAGACATGGTGATGCACTGCAAGATCTCCAACAAAGAAAGACTTGCTGCTTAGCTGCTAAAGAGTATGCAACAGACATCTTTCAGCAGCAGAAAGCTTCCTTGTCTGAAGTCATGTCCTTCCTGGGGCTGCCTGCAATGAGAGATTGCTAGGTGACCTAAGAAGGCTAGCCTTCAATGCCTGCGCTCTCTGGTGATTCTCAGGGTGCGCAACTCTCCCACTGACCCATTTCTGTAGCCATAGGCCCTGTGTGACCCATCACCCGGACCCTTCAGTGAGAGCACAAATGGGGAGATAAAGAACCCCCAAAGAAGAAGATATTGCCAGAAAAGAAACTAAATTAAATGGCAGCATGCAATATGTCAGAAAAAGAATTCAGGGTAAGGGTCAGAGAGTTCATAAATCAGATGAGAAAATCAATTTATGTAAGAATTAAGAGGAAATCAAGAATTATATAACTAAAACACAATGGAAGTAGACTAGAAGAAGCAGAGGGCCGAATTAGCGAGTTAGAAGACAGGTCAGAAAAACACACTCAATCTGAACAATTGAAGAAAAAAAGTAGAAAGCAAGAGGAGAGCCTAAGAGAGTATTGGGACAACATGAAACAAGGTAACATGTAATAAGAGTGCCAGAAGGACAAGAAAAGGAGCAAGGATTATAAAATCTATTTGAAGAAATAATGACAAAACTTACTGATTTGGAGAAGAAAAAGTCACAGTCAGAGAGTCCCAAACAAGATGAACCCAAAAGACCTAGAACAAGACACATGGTAATTACAATGGCAAACATTAACAACTAAGAGAGAATCTTAAAGACTGAAAGAGAGAGACAGAGTTACCTACTAAGTGTCTCCCATTAGATTATCAAATGATTTCTCAACAGAAACACATCCAGCCAGAAGGGAATGCAATGAAGTATACAAAGTGATGCAAAGTAAGGGACTGAATCCAAGTATACTCTATCTAGCAAGGCTGTCATTTAAAATTGAAAGGGAAACCAGGAGCTTCGCAAACAAACAAAAAAAAGCTAAGGAAATTTATCACTACCAAGCCAGCAATGCAAGAAATACTAGAGAAACTATTGTAAAAAGAAATAGAAGGTAAGAAGGAACACAGGCATAAAGAATAAAAATGGCCACAAGCAAAAGTACCTATTATTAATAACCTAAAATGTAAATGGACTAAATGTTCCAATCAAAAGACATAGAGTGGCTGAATGTTTGTGTTTTTTGTAAATGACCTGTTTATATGCTGTCTACAAGAGACCTACCTCAGAACAAGGGACTCAAACAGTCTGTAAGTGAAGAGATGGGAAAAATATTTTTCAGAGAAATGAAAGAAAAAAAAGGCTGGGGTAGCAATACTTATATCTTACAAAATAGACCAAAGAGAAGGCCATAACAAGAGATAAGAAAGGCCACTTAATACTAACGGGATCAATACAAGAATATATAACTCTGGTAAATGTATATGCACCCAATGCAGGAGCACCCAAGTACATGGGAGAAAAAAAAAAAACTTGTGGAAGTTATCAAAGGAGAAATTGATAGCAATACAATTATAGTATGCGACTTTAATAGCCCATTAATATCATTGGATAAATTCTCTAGACAAAAATCAGCAAGGAAACAACAATCCTAAACAACTCACTAGATCAGATGGACTTAATTGACATCTTCAGAACATTTCACTCAAAGCTACAGAATATACATTCTCAAGTGCAAATGGGACGTTTTAAAAGATAGACCACATATTAGGACACAGGCAAAGTCTCTTCAAATTCAAGAAAATTGAAATCATATTAAGATTCTCAGATCACAATGGCATAATAGAAATAAGCTAAAATAGCCGAGACCGGTTTGGCTCAGTGGATAGAGCGTCGTACTGCGGACTGAAAGGTCCCGGGTTCGATTCCGGCAAGGGCATGTACCTTGGCTGCGGGCACATCCCCAGTAGGGGGCGTGCAAGAGGCAGCTGATCGATGTCTCTCTCTCATCGATGTTTCTGACTTTCTATCCCTCTCCCTTCCTCTCTGTAAAAAATCAATAAAAATATATTTAAAAAAAATTTAAAAAAAAAGAAAGAAATAAGCTAAAATAAAAATTAAAACAATCCAAACACTAGGAGGCTAAATAGCTGTTATTAAACAATGATTGGGTTGCCAAAGAGATCAAAGAATAAATTTTAAAAAACATTCTGGAAACAAATGACAATGAAAACACAACAATCCAAAATCTATGGGACACAGTGAAAGTAGTCCTGAGAGGGAAGTTCATTACAGGCCTATCTCAAAAAAAAAAAAAAAAAAAAAAAAGGAAGAAGAAGAAAACTGGTAATAAATTGTCTGACTCTACAACTTAAAGAATTAGAAAGAGAGCAACAAGACAAGTTCAGAGTGAGCAGGAGGAAGGAAATAAAGATCATGGTGGAAATAAATGACATAGAAACCAAAAACAAAACAACAGAAGATCAATAAAATTAAGAGCTGGTTCTTTGAAAGGATAAATGAGATTGATGAACCTATATCCAGGCTCACCAAGAAGCAAAGAGAGGACCCAAATAAAATCAGAAATGAAAGAGGAGAAATAGCAACAGACCCCATCGAAATACAAAGGATTGCTTAAAAAAATACTATTAACAACTCTTTTCCAACAAACTGGTCAACCTAGAAGCAATGGACATATTCCTAGAAAAATACAACTTTCAAAAACTCAATCAGGAAGAATAAAAAAATATGAATAGACCAATAATTATGGATGAAGTTGAAGCAGTAATAAAAAACAAACCACCCAGAAACAAAAGCCCTGGACCAGACAGCCTCATGGGGGAGTTTTATCAAAATTCAAAGAAGAACGAAAACCTATCCTCCTCAGACTGTTTTAAAAAATTCAAGAGGAAGAAATTTGTATGAAGCCAGCATTACCCTAATCCCAAAACCAGATAAAGAGACTACAAAGAAAGAGAATTACAGGCCAGTATCTCTGATGAATATAGATGTTAAAATCCTCAACAAAATTCTAGCAAATTGGATACAACATTTCATTAGAAAGATCATACACCATGACCAAGTGAGATTTATTCCAGGGATGCAGAAATGGTACAATATCCACAAATCAATGAATGTGATACATCACATGAACTTGAGAGATAAAAACCACGCAATCATATTAATTAATGCAGAAAAGCGTTTGACAAAATCCAACATTCTTGATAAAAACCCTTAGCAAAGTGGGAATACAGGGATCATACCTCAACATAATGAAAGTCTTATATGACAAACCTACTGAGTGGGCAAAAACTAAAACCATTTCCCCTAAAAACAGGAACAAGACAGGGATGCCCACTCTTACACTCCTCTTCAACATAATACTGGAAGTGCTAGCCATATTGATCAGACAAGAAGAAGAAAGAAAAGGCATCCAAATTGGAAAAGAAGTAAAATTGTCATTATTCACAGATGACATGATATTGTATAGAAAACCCTCAAAACTCCATCAAAAAATTAGATTTAGTAAATGAATTCGGCTATGTAACAGAATACGAAGTTAACTCCCAGAAATTTATGGCTTTTTTATACACCAACTAGAGACCCGGTGCACGGATTCATGTACTGGTGAGTCCCTTGGCCTGGTCTGCACCCTCTTGCAATCTCTGACTCCTCAGGGGGTGTCAGACTGCTGATCCTTCCTGCTGCTCCCACTCATCCCCACCCTGCTGCACCTGGATCCCATTGATCAGCTGACTGACCACCAGTGGCAGCTCCTGCCTGAAGCGTCTTCCCCCTGGTGGTCAATGTCCATCGTAGTGACTAGTCAACCAATTGTTTGGTGGTTCTGTTGCTTAGGTTTTTATATAGATAGATAATGAACTTTCAGAAAGAAAAACATTTAAAAAGCAATCCCATTTAACATTGCACCAAAAACAATTTTAAGATACCTAGGAGTAAGCTTAACTAAGGAGGTAAAAGGCTATACTTGGAAAACTACAGGACATTGAAAAAAGAAATAGAGGAAGACATAAACAAATGGAAGAATATACTGTGTTCATGGATTAGTAGAATCAATATCATTAAAATGTCCATACTACCTAAAGCAATCCATAGATTTAATGCAATCCCCACTAAAATACCAATGGCAGATCCAGACCAAGATGGCAGCATAGGTAAACACCTATCTTGCTGCCCCACACAATAATTTCAAAACCACAACGACAGAACGAACATCATCCAGAATCACCGGAAAGCTGGCTTTGTGGAAATTCCACAAATAAAAGTAAAGATAGGACACTGGGACTTAAAGGAGCAGCAGAGGGCAGAGTTGAGGATACGCGGAGTCAGAGGTTTGGAGTCGTGCACCTGCACGCGCGAGCGGATAGGGCGGGTGGCTAGATACTTGGCTGGTTTTCTTGAACGGGGAGGGAGACAAAGGCGTCCCACTGCACTGATTCCCCAGTTCTGGGCAAGGTCCGGGGAACCCACACTCATACGGGTTAAACTGGAGGGAGCACGCTGAAACTTGGGTGCTTCAGAGGTCTGCGAGCTTAAGGAGAGGGTACTTAAACTTGGGACCTGCAGAAGCACGCAAGCGTGCAGAGAGAACTCGTGACTTACTCTCTCATTCGGGAGGAAAAAAAGAAAGAAGGGAAAGCACTGGACTGCATTGTTTTACAACCCTGGGTGAGACTTTGTGTGTGCAGACTCCTTTGGGGAAAGGCTGAATTGTCCGGCAGCGGGTAGATCTTGGCAGCAGCTTTCTCTCAGAGGTGCGTGCAGCCATTACCACCAGGCACAGAGACCCAGGTCCCGCATAGCGTGGAGCTGATGGGAAATCAAGGCTGCCTGCTCAGCCCAGAGACTCCACCCATCCAACCTGAGCACAGCTGATCCTCACAACCAATTGGCTTGGAGGTCAAACCCTCCTAGTACTAACAATAATAATCTAGGCTTAACTTGAACAAGACTCTGCAACCCATAAAGGGCTGCACCAATAGTATCCACCTCAGGTAACTGGGGAGGCTGAGTCACTGTCCCTTAGAGGACATCTACCACACAAAGCTAATTGACCAACTCAGGGAAGCAACCAAAATGCAGAGACATGGAAAGAAATCAGATGTGAAAGAAATGGAGGGGAAAAAACGACTGGGCATAGAGTTCAAAACCAAGATTATAAGGTTTTTCAAGAGGCTCCTATTAAAGGCCGATGAACTTAATGAGACCTTTGAGGATATGAATGAGACCTTCGAGGATATGAACGAGACCCTTGAGGATATGAAAAAAGACCAACTAGAAATTAAGCATACACTGGAATAAAAAATATTATACAAATACCTAAAAGCAGTCTAAAAGCCCACAAGAATCAAGTCAAAGATTTGAAATACAAAGAAGCAAAATCCGCTCAGCTGGGAAAGCAAGAAGCAAAAATAATCCAAAAAATTGAAGATAGTGTAAGGAGCCTCTGGGACAACCTCAAGCATACCAACATCCAAATTATAGGGGTGCCAGAAAAAGAGCAAGATAATGAAAACCTACTTGAAGAAATAGTGACCGAAAACTTCCCCTACCTGGTGAAAGAAATTGACTTAAAAGTCCAAGAAGCGCACAGAACCCCAAACTACAGGAATCCAAAGAGGACCACACCAAGACACATCATAATTAAAATGCCAAGGGCAAAAGACAAAGAATATTAAAAGTAGCAAGAGAAAAACAGTTACCTATAAGGGAGCACCCATACAATTGTCAGCAGATTTCTCAACAGAAACGATACAGGCCAGACGGGAGTGGCAAGAAATATTCAAAGTGATGAATAACAAGAATCTACAACCAAGGTTGCTCTACCCAGAAAAGCTATCATTCAGAATTGAAGATCAGATAAAGTGCTTCGCAGATAAAAAGCTAAAAGAGTTCACCGCCAAACCAATATTATATGAAATGCTGAAAGATATTCTTTAAGAAGAGGAAGAAGAAAAAGGTAAAGATAAAAATTATGAACAACAAATACACATCTAGCAACAAATGAATCTAAAAATCAAGTGAATTAAAAATCTGATGAACAGGATAAACTGGTGAATATAACAGAATCATGGGCATAGAGAGGGAATGGACTGAATTCTTGGGGAAAAAAGGGGTGTAGGAGGTACAGCAAGAGACTGGACAAAAATCATACACCTATGGGTGAGGACAGTGGAGGGGAGGTAAGGGCAGAGGGTGGGATGGATACCGGGTGGAGGGGAGCTAGAGGGGGGAAAAGGGGGAAACAATGTAATTAATAAACTGAACAATAAAGATTAAAATATTTTTTGAAATAAAAATAAAATACCAATGGCATATTTCACAAATCTGGAACAAACTCTTCAAAAATTCATATAGAATAAAAAAAGACCATGAGTAGCCACAGCAATCTTGAGAAAGAAGAACAAAGTTGGAGGAATCACAATAACAGATAATTAGGCTATTTTACAAAGCCACTGTTCTCAAAACCGCCTAGTACTGGCACAAGAACAGACATATAGGCCAATGGAACAGAACAGAGAATCTAGAAATCAACCCAAGCCATTATACAAAGGAGGCAAAAGCATACAATGGAGTCAAGACAGTCTCTTCAATAAATGGTGTTGGGGAAATTGGACAGATGTAAAAAAATGAAACTAGACTACCAGCTTATACCATACACAAAAATAAACTCAATGGATAAAGGACTTAAATGTCAGATGGGAAACCATAAAAATCTTGGAAGAATCCATAGGCATCAATATCAGACATGTAACGTAGCAATATCTTCACTGATACAGCTTCCAGGGCAATGGAAACTAAGAAGAAAATGGGACTACATCATAATAAAAGGCTTCTGCACAGCAAAAGAAGTCATTAACAGAACAAGAAAGCCCACTACATAGGAGAACATATTTGCCCGTGTTATTCCCAATAAGGGCCTAATATCCAAAATTTATAGGGAACTCATACATCTTAATAAAAGTAAGATAATCCAGTCAAAAAATAGGCAAAGGACATAAATACACACTTTTCGAAAGTGGACATACAGAAGGCCAAGAGACATGAAAACGTGCTCAAAGTCACTAGTCATCTGATAGATGCAAATCAAAACAACAATGAGATACCATCTCATACCTCTCAGAATGGTTAAAATCAATAAATGAACAAACCATTCATTGGTAACTTTAATTAGAATCTAAATTGCTTAACATTCCTAATGCCATTCTTTTTTTTTAATGGTTTTTCTAGTTTAGAATGTCTTTATAGAATATATTTTTATTTATTTCAGAGAGGAAGGGAGTTAGATGGAAATATCAATGACGAGAATCATTAACCAGCTGCTTCCCGCCTACTCCCTACTGGGGATAGGGCCTGCAACCTGAGCATGTGCTCTGACTGGGAGTCGAACCATAACCTCCTGGTTCATAGGTCAGTGCTCAATTACTAAGTCACACTGGGGAGCCTCATTGCCATTCTTGAATTTAAAAGAATTATTGTAAGAAGGTAATCTCTCTGTGTTTGGAAAAGAAAATGAGATTATTTACAAATGTGTAGTTTGTATTTTATGATTTCCTCTAACAATAAAGAAAAGGTTGGGAATTGAAATCCCTGTTTACTATACTTCTTTTTACAGGGGTGCAAATAAATTAATGGACCGATGATGAAAGATGATAAACTTAGCAAAAGGAAGGATAGCCAGATATAGAACTAGGAGTGAATTATATCTAATTAAAGAAGCAAATTACTTTTTTGCTTTATTTCTAAAACTTGCCTCCCTGAGAGGAACAAACTATATTATAATTGTAGGAGCCTTCACTTCCTTTTTGTCCTTTCTTTTAAAAAGGTATTATACATATTTCTGACATACAGATATGAGTAAAGAATGATACTGTACATTGAACATCAATAAATCTACCATCCGTTTAATAAACACTGACAAAACACCAGGATTAGATCCTTTGTGATCTAATCTGCCTTCTAAACTTTCATCCCAGATTTTTTGTTTCTGTGTATTTATTTATTCATATATTTTTCTAAATAATATATATTAGTTTAAGTATTTTAAAACTTCATAGTGTCAAGGTTGTATATATATTTTTGCAGCTTGCTTTTGTCCCTTATTATGTTTGTGAAATTTGTCTATGGCAGTGGTCGGCAAACTGGCTTTGTTGACTAATGAGTTTGCTGACTACTGGTCTATGGTAATATGTGTAAAGTTTATTTGCTTTCTCTGCTGTTCAGTATTGTATGGATATATCACATTTGTTTGTTTTACTTTCAGTGGATATTTAGATTATACCTTGTTTTTCCTCTCTTAGAAATAATGCTGCTATGAATACTTTTGTGTGTTGACATGAGTTTCTCTATAATATATATGTCAAAATGGAAATATTGGGTCATAACATGTGAATCTCCAACTTTACTAGATGTTGCCAAATTGCAAGTTGTTTAACCAATTTAGAACCCCAAATGAACGAGCAGAGTTCTCATTGTTCTATATCCTCATCATCAGTTGGTGTCATCAGATTTTTTATTTTTTGCCAATTGTATTCACAATCCTCATTGCCATATAAATTTGTATTTTCCTGATTACTGATGAGATTGAACTTCTTAGGTTTATTAGCTATTTCAATTTCTATAAATTGTTTATTTACAGACACATATTCTGGATTATAATTTTGTTTTATGCATTACAGATATTTAGCTTGGTTTTTCACTTTTGAAATCATGCCCTTTAATCCGCAGAAGTTTAAAATTTTTATGTATATATTATTTACCCATCTTATATGTTATTTAAGAAATCTCTACCCCAAGGTTATAAAAAAAAATACTCTTCTGCAGTTTTAAAGTTTTGCTTTTCAGATGTGGGTTTTTAATCTATATAATTTATTATGTCTGGGGTGAGGATAAGATACTATTTTTAAAATATGTAGCTATATAGTTAGCACTATTTAATTATTAGACCTTCCTTTTTCCAGTGAACTGTAATGCTGCCTCATACATCAAGTTTCCATATGTGAAACTTATTTTTCTGTTCTTTTCTATGGTCTGTTTTCTGTCTTTGCTTAATCTCCTCTCATTGTCTTAATTATAATATTAATTATAGTAGGTCAAGTAGGACTTTTCAAAAGAGAATAAAAGTAAAGGTAAATAAAGCAATGTAGTGTAATAAGTGCACAAAATATGGAATCAGAAGACCTCCATTCTAGAACTGTCACAGACTGATCAATTATTTATTTTTATGTGACTTTGATGACCATAGGCTCAGTATAAGCTAATATTTTGTAATGAATCCTTTTTTAAAATGAAAGTAAACCTAGTGTAATATGTGTCTCCATTAGTAAAGTATAGATCCTACTTGATAGGGAAAGAAGCCAAGAACTCTGCCAACCTGATTTAAAGCCACAGTCTCAGAAACAAGAATTAAATGTAGGCCACCACAATAACCATAAATATGCCCTTGTGGGTTTCTTTTTTCACAATGCCTTTTCTCCTGTATCATGAATATTTTTTTCTGTTTAATTAAAAAGAATTTTCAAACCCCAGGGTCTTTGATTGATTCTGGATCTGTGTTGAAAGAGTAAAACAGGGAAAATATTTTCCATATTGTGGTTGAATAAAGTCATATTGCAAAATTCTGTTGAATAAAATTAGTGATGTTAGTGGAGATCAGTTGTTTAGAAGATGGTGAATGTAGGCTGTTCACAGCTAACCAGACCATTGTAGGGAAAGGACAGTAAGACGTAGGGCTGACAGTGAGTACTAGTAGTCTCCCTTCTCTGCCTGGGTTCAGAGAAATATATCAGGTGAGTTTTTTTCATTGTTACTGTGATATATTTTAACATTAATAGGAATATAGTGTTTTTAAAGGATAATTATAAGAGTTTTAAAGTTTCTCATTTGTCCATTTTAATTATACAAAGAACTAAGATATTTATTGGAGTTTTTTTCTCAAAAAATATAGGCAGTTAATTCATTATAAGGTTATTGTAAAATAAAAACTGAACATTGTATTCCTTTATTTAAATATTTTCCTGTAGTGAGCTTTGCCTTTAAATATCCTATTTTAAATCAGAACTTTGAATTTGTTTGTAGGGGGTCTTATGTAACTTACAAGTAGGTAATAATGCATTCTCCTCCCACTTTTTCTTCATTTATAAGGGAAACCTTTTCCTATAGCAAGGTTGACTGTTTTTCCCCAGTGTCTTAGCCCTCTGGCTCCAGTACTCTTTGCCTAAATGGCGTGTTCACAAAACAGGTGTTGCTTGAGTTGCTTTCTCACTGTATCTCTGCCACGGGCAGGTACTGACTTGGTTACCCTGGAATGTTGGCTTTGACCAGAACTTTATAATATAAACTGTTCCATCCTTCTGTTTTCTAATTCTTTTTTACTCTCTTGCCAAATAGAAGGCTTTGATTGTGTTATTGCTGATCTTGTTTTAAGTATTCCTCTTTAATTCAAGCACTTCTGTTATATAGGCAGTATTTCTAATTTATGAAAGAAAATGCAGTGCAGTTTAAAACACTATAGAAGCAACAAGACATGGTTTCTTACCTAAGCTCTCTTTTCCCCCTTCCCCTTTTCCTGGATAATCTTTTTTTTTATTCCTATATTTTAGACTAAATAGCACAACTTTGTTTCTGAGTTCCAGACATTATTTATTTACATGTATTTTAATTTGTAAGTCTACAAGGCATTTCCAACTTAACATCTAAAATAGAACTTCATTTTTCTCCTTAAACCTTCTTTCTACATCCTGTCTCCAGTTCTTCCTCATTCTGTAAACACCAGCATTCACAAGTTGGCTCAGGTCCAACTTTGGAGTCATCTATGAGTTTTCTTTCTCACATGTCTCATCACACATAATTCATCAACTTCTCACCATCTCTATTTCTTTCTACCTTAGTTCAAGCTGTGGCCTTCCAGTTCGTCTGCTTGCTCTTCTATCTGTGTTCCTTTACAATTTATTTTCAACACAGTAGCCATTTTCTTTAAAAAATGAGATCATGTTGTTTCTTCAAACAAAACCCTCTAACACAGTGGTCAGCAAACTCATTAGTCAACAGAGTGACAAACTGTGGCTCTAACAGATCCCTACTGCCTTTAGAATAAAAAACATAATTTTTACTATTGCTTGCAGGGTCATATATAGGGATGACCAAAAGTAGGTTTACATTGCATTATGACATTCCTTTGAGTAAATAAAGCTGTAATAATCATAACTGCATTTTTTCATATGAATAACTATAAGCCTACTTTTGCCCAACCCTGTAAAATTTAGCCCCTGTCTACTTCTTTGACTTATTTTCTACAATTCTCCTTTTGTACTCAGCTCTATAAATCCTTGTATCCTTGTTATTCTTCTTCTGAGATAACAATGACTGTTACTGTTCCTTCCACTTGAAATACTCTTACCACAGAATATACTTCAAATTTCTGCTTAAATGTCATGTCTTTAGAGAGGCCTTTTCCAACTACTGTGACCTGAAATACATGTCCCATACACCATATGTGACCTTGAACAAACTGATTTATTTTCCCCAGACTGATTCCACATATGTAAATAAGAGAGTTAGATTGTATAATATCTCTGAAGAAGAGTATTTTAGACTGTAGATGGTTAGTCAATTGACCGCAGCCCCAAGGTCACTAAATTCAAGTCCTCTGTTTTATATGTGATTTGACTAAGGTAATATTGTTTATTTTTTAGGCCAATGCTCCTTTCACATCACATAATATCTCTAATTCTTTGCTCAACTCTAATTAAATCACCCACTATACTTCTTTGATTACAGTTTTACTAGTTTTAATTTTTAGGTTCTTGGCCTCTTCATTAAGCTGCATTATCTAAGTTTATGTAAGCTATGTCTTTATATTTACAAATAATTTTCTTCAATCAGTCATTGTGTTAACACTGTTTATTGAGTATAAGCAGACATGATTGAAGTATGCTTCTCAATGGTCACATTCTTCCCCTTATCTCCATCCACTTTTATAGGAACTTACTGTGGGGGTTTTTTGTGAGCCAAAAATAATGTGTACAAGCACGGTTAATGTGTACTTTAACTGGTAAGATGGATTTTAAAATCATGGAAAATAAAAGAACTTTGGGAACTAAATTTGATATAATAAAAACTCATCTCTAATTCCCCTAGAAAATGTTTCAAGATTATGAGGGTCATAGGCTATTAGGATATACCTTAGAATTTAAATACTCTAACCCAGTGGTTCACAACCTTTTTTTGGCCGTGCCTCACCTAAGCATCTCTAAAATTCTGATGCCTTCCACCCTCGTGACATAGAATTCTTATTATTCAAAAAGTGAACTCCTATTCACATGGAGGAAGCCTAAAAGGCCATTAACTTGGTCTAAACAAGCTTCCAAAGAACATGGCATTCATGAAAGAGAAAAATAAAAGAACAGTTGAAGTACTATGGAAGAAATCACTAAGAAATTATAAAGTTTAAAAACATATAATAGAGAACTGAAATGCATAAATATGTCAATATATATTTATATACTGTATATGAGGCCCCTAGAACCATAAGAAATGCAAAAAGTTCACTGTGTTAATAACTCATTCTTAAATCACATTGACCCCCTATGGAGCGAGTGTCCCACGTTAGGAACCACTGTTCTAACCCCTTAATTTTCAGATGGCAAAATTTAAGTATATAGCAAGCATTGGAAACAGTGGAATAAACAAAGATAAACAGTTTTGTATTTCAGGACTTCTTAGAGCCTTTCATTTATGAATGTGCATGTGAATCTCTAAGAAAGGATTATAATATTAAAATTTTATTTTACAACAATGTCTTATTATGGATTATCTCTTAATACTATCTTTTAATATAGTAACTCCATGCACCACATGTTTGAGTATTTGTTAGGTGTCAGGCACAGTTCTAAGTACTTTATATGTTTCAATGCTGCATATGTTTTTTTGTATTTTTCATTTTTATGTTTTTTACTTACTTTAAAGAGAGGGAGAGGGAAAGAAACATCCATTTCATCTGCTAGAGGCAGGAGGATGCACATGGAGGGGGAGAGAGAAATATCTATCGGTTGCCTCCACACTCCTCCTTTCCTCCCACCGCTCCCCAATTGGGATCAAACCCATGATCTTTTTGGCTTACGGGATGAAGCAATAACCAGCTGAGCCACACTGCCCAGGGCTATTTATTCTTTCTTAACTTTATGTAAAAATCTGCCTTAAGAACTAATGTGCCATAACAGAGAATGTAAGGTAATCACAAGATTGTGTGTGTGTGTGTGTGTGTGTGTGTGTGTCTGTGTGTGTGTGTGTGTGTGTGTGTGTGTGTGTGTAAATGCAAAAATATAAGTCCTGGGCATTGATTCATTTATAATTTATCATAATGTTCTTTTATCTAGTTGATCATTTATTTAGCTTGTTTTAGATACTTATGATATTCACTGTACACTAAGTATTAAATAGCAATATAATTGTTTGTATTGATTTTAGAGAGGAAGGAAGAGGGAGAGACAGATCAATGGTATGAATCATTGATTGGCTGCTGCCTGCAGGGAGGATCAAGCTGGCAACTGGGCATGTGCCCTGACCTGGGATTGAACCAGGACTTCTTGGTTCCTGGGTCAACACTCAACCATTGAGCCACACACCCACTCAGTATAATTTTTGTTAACTTATTGGAGCAATTCACTTGTAGAACATGTATTGGTACCTACTATAATCTATTTACAATGTATCGCATATCACACAAACTTTTGTCATTCCATTAGTACAGTAAAAGTTTTCCTGATTAAATATGGTTTATAAATGTTGATTATCCTATATAATAAAAGGGTAATATGCAAATCAACCGAATAGTGGTACATCCACAGGAGGAGTGCTGCTTAGCCAGAAGCCGGCTCATGGCTGGCGAGTGCAGCCTTGGCGGCAGGAGCCTCTGCCACCTCCGTGGCAGCACTAAGGATGTCCATCTGATGGCTTAGGCCCGCTCCCCCTAAGCCATCAGTCAGACATCACCCGAGGGCTCACAGACTGTGAGAGGGTGCAGGCTGCGCTGAGGGACCCCCTCCCATACCCCCCAGTGTACCAGGCCTCTAGTATACATGCAATTTTCTCCACAATAAAATATTCCTAAATGTCAGGAAAAAGTTACTATAAAGCATGGTTGGAAGAAAAACATACCTCCCATCAATATAACAACTATTTAAATTTTCCTGTATATTTTTATATTTTGGTAGCTACTCTTTGAAAACATGCACCCTCCTCCTCTAGCCAATGAATCACATTTTTTGGTGTTATGTAGTCCCTTGCCTTGAATTGGTCTGGCTCAATGACTTTTTAAAATATATTATATATATACATATACATATATATATGTATATGTATATATATAATATATTTTATTCATTTGAGAGAGGAAGGGAGAGGGGAGAGAGAGAAACATAAATGATGAGAGAGCATCACCAATCACCTGCCTCCTCTGCACGCCCCCTACTGGGGATAGAGCTCACAACCCGGGCATGTGCCCCTGACTGTAACCCAGGACCCTATAGTCCACTCTATCCACTGAGCCAAACCAGCTAGGGCTGACTCAATGACTTTTGATTAGTACAGGGAGCAGAAGTGATTCTTCTAAGGCTATCTTTAAGACTAAGGCTAAGTCTTAAGAAGTTTTGCAGCTTTTGCCAAATTTTCTTAGAATGCTTGCACTGGGAAAAGCCAACCTCTAGTAAGAAGTCATACTGCTCTGAAACCACAAAATATGTGCAATACCAAGCTATATGGACAGGCTGCATGAAAGGAGGGTGGAAAGGAGAGAACAATGCTTAAGCATATGTAAGCAAGTATATTCCTTTTCCTCCTCTTTTTTATTCAAATGGAAGTTACTATACATCTCCCCCGTTTTTGTCATTTAATAATTTATCTTGTAAATCAGTATTTAAAGAGAAAAGACTTCCTCAGTATTTTTCATGACACTGATTGGATAAACCACATTTTTTTCTGATATTATTATTGCAAACAATCTGTGTATATACATCGTTTTACCTATATATCCTATATAATAAAAGAAAAACATGCAAATTTGACTGTACCTTCACCCCTGATTCGCTATACTACCAACCAATCAGGAGCAGGTGGAGCAGGGGTGGGGTCAAGTGGCATGAGCACCGGGCCGGGGGGGGGGGTGGAAATGAATCGGCAGTGGCGGCCAGCCTCCGGGCGCTGTGAGGGGGGAGTGGTGGTGAGCACCCAGCCCTCGGGGCTGGGTGGTCGCAGGCAGCCGGGGCTGAGCTGAGCAGGGCAATGGCTAGGTGCCCAAGGCCTAAAGCCTCTAGTGAGCCATGAGTTGGACATCCCCTGAGGGCTCCCAGTATGTGAGAGGGGGCAGGTTGGGTTGAGGGACCACCCGCCCCCAGTGTACAAATTTCATGCACCGGGCTCCTAGTATGAATATATATATATATATATGTATATATATATATGATAAATCCTTAAAATAATCGCTTGATAAGGTATGACTTTTATTAAGATATAATTGACAAAATAATTTCACAAATGGCAAACTTTTGATAAATATTACCAAATTGTCTTTTATAGAAGTTGCATGAATTTGTATTTTCATCTGCAATATGCAAGAGTGTATTTCTCCACACATTTGCTAATACAGTGTAATCAGACTTTTGGATCTTACCTATCTGATAGGCTAAAAAATAAAAAAATAAATGATTATGTAATTATAATTTTTTAAAGACTGAGTGAAGTTGAGCTCATATTTGTATTTAAATTTCTATAAACTGTCCATATATTTTAACCTATCGTTCTGTAAGTGGTGGATTTTTTCTTATTTGTAATTCTTTATTAAAATTAGCCCTTTATCTGTCATAATGTTCACAACAACTTTATGTCTGCTTTTTTGTTGTCTTTTGGTTGTTATGGAAATTATGGCCATATAAAATGTTGGTATTTCATTTTTGAACCTTCACTTTTATGATAGTTTTATTTATCTCTACTTTTATGGCTTTTAGATTTTGTATCATAGCTAGACAATTATTCTCTACCCTGAGAGAAGTTTTCATTTTGAACTTAATAGTTTCTTTTTGTTTATTTTTTACATTTGAATTTTTATCTGGTAGGAATTCATCTTAGTGTGAAATATGGTATGTGATCAGTAGGTTTATATCTTTTCCCAGATTTTTACTGTTTTGGTAAAATGAATTGAAAGAAAAAATATAAATCCCACCTGGGGAGAAACCTGACAAAAGCAGTCCGAAACATATAGTAAATGCCTCCCCCACCATTTTTTTTTTCATTTTAGATGCTAAACTTCTAAGTATCATAATTTAAAAAGAAATTTTATGCTCTTATTTCTGGAACTAGAGGCCCAGTGCACAAAATTCATGCTTGGGGGGCGGGGGCCTTTAGCCCAGCCTACACCCTCTCGCATTCTGAGACCACTGGCTCCTAACCACTTGCCTGCCTGATCGCCCCAACACCTCTACCTGACGGCATGGTTGCCCCTAACTGCTCATCTGCCTGTCTGATCGCCCCTAACCACTTGCCTGCCTGCCTCATCACCCCTAACCACACGCCTGCCTGTCTGATTGCCCCTAACCATCTCTGCCTCCCTGTTTTATCACCTCTAACCACTCGCCTGCCTGATACGTCTAACTGCTTGTCAGCCTGCCTGATCATCCCTAATTGCCTCTGCCTGCCTGTCTGATGACCTCTAAACACTCTGCCTGCCTACCTGATCGCCCCTTACCACCTCTGCCTACCTGCTTGATCACCCCTAACTGCTCCCCTGCCTGCTAGGTTGCCCCTAACCACTCTGCCTGCCTGCCTGCCTGATGCCCCTAACTGCTCGCCTGCCTGCCTGATCAGCCCTAACTGCCTCTGCCTTGACCCCTGCACCCAGGACCCAGGCTTCCCTTTGGCTGGCTGCAGGCACCCAGGAACCCTGGGCAGCTTTGCCCAGGCTGGCCCCCGGACCCCTGCCAGCCACAAAGCACCCAGGCCTGGCTTTGTCAGAAGGACATCCAGAAGATGTCCAGTTTATCTGGTCTAATGAGCATATTTCCCTTTTATTAGTATAGATGAGGGGAGGATAACATTTTTGCTTATGTGACTCTTTGAAAATATGCAGTATGAAGTTCCTCAAAAATAAAATTTTTACCTTGGAAAGGGGAGCATTTTTTTCTAGATGCCTATCTAGAATCTACTTATTAAGTAATTCATCTTTTTTTAATAGTTTGAAATATCACATACAATACCAAAACTTCTATGCCCCAGAATTACAGTTTTATTATAGCTTATTGATATATTTCTCTTCTCTTTCAGCATTCCTCTTTAGAAATGTTTGTTTTTCTGTATGAATTTTAGAATCATCTTGTTTAATTCCCAGATAACTCTGTTGGCATTTTTATTGGAATAATGTTAAATTTAATAATTAAATCAAAGAGAATTTGCATTTTTAAAAATATATTATTGACTTTTTATGGAGAGGAAGGGAGAAAGGTAGAGAGTTAGAAACATCGATGAGAGAGAAACATCAGTCAGCTGCCTTCAGCACACCTCCTACTGGGGATGTGCCCACAACCAAGGTATATGCCCTTGACTGGAACCGAGCCTGGGACCTTTCAGTCTGCAGGCCGATGCTCTATCCACTGATCCAAACCGGCTGAATTTGCATTTTTTTATGTTGATTCTCGTTATCCACAAACATTTTTTATAAACATTTTAAAGCTTCTTCTAATACACCACTCATTATTTTTATTAAATTTATTCCTTATGTGTTTTATACCTTTTGTTGTTACTATGGAAGTACTAGTTTGCTAGGACTGCCAAAACAAGATACCACAGACTGGGTAGCTTAAACAACAGTTACGGAGGTTGAAACTCCAAGATCAAGGTGCCAGCATGGTTGATTTCTCTGAGGCCTCTTTTCTTGGCTTGTGGGTGTCTGCCCACCCTTTTACTCTTTCTTGACATGCTATTTTCTGTGTGCGTTCATCCCTGAGTCTATGTGTCCAAATTTCCCCTTCTTGTAAGAACATCAGGCCAATTGGTTTATATTATTTCATTTAATCCTAATTACCTTTTAATTTATTTTTTAAATATATTTTTATTGATTTCAGAGAAGAAAGGAAAGGGAGAGAGAGAGAAACATTGATCAGCTGCCTCCTACACGCTCCTCACCGGAGACTGAGCCTGCAATCGGCATGTGCCCTGCCAGGAATCCAATCATGACCTCTTGGTTTTATAGGTCAATGCTCAACCACTGAGCAACACAAGCTGAGCCTAATCACCACTTTAAAGACTCTATCTCCAAACAAATCACATTCTGAGTTCCTGGAGGTTATGGCTTCAACATATGAATTTTAGGGGGACAGTTCAGTCCATAGCAATGGCAAATTAAGAATTTTCTTCCTTTTACCTAGTAACTTTTTTATATCTGAAAGTGATTTCAGTATTTTATTTTGTACCTAGTCATATTGCTTCTGATTTATAATAGTTTTTATTTTATCTTAAAATTACATTATCTGTGCCCGGCTGACATGGCTCAGTGGTTGAGCATCAACTTCAACCTATGAACCAGGAGGTCACAGTTTGGTTCCCATTCAGAGCACATGCCCGGGTTGTGGACTTGATCCCCAGTGTGAGGCATGCAGGAGGCAGCCAATCAGTGACTCTCTCGCATCATTTATGTTTCTATCCCTCCCCCTTTCTCTCTGAAATTAACAAAAATACATTTTTTAAAATTATATTATTTGTAAATAATCATTTTCTCATCCTTTATAGTTTTTATACATTTTTCTGTGTAATCGCAGTTAAAACTATTGATACAAGGTTAATTAAGAGTAGTAATAGCAGATCCTCTTATATTCCTTACTGACTTTAATGAGACTAGTAACTTCTGGTGTCCCAATTAAACATGGTATTGGCTTTTTTTTAAACATGGGATAACAGATTTATTTTGTCACTGTAAGGGCTTATCTTCTATTTTTATTTTGTTACAGTGTTGTTGTTTTTTTGGTTTTTTTTTATTGATTTTTCACAGAGAGGAAGGGAGAGGGATAGAAAGTCAGAAACATCGATGGGAGAGAAACATCGATCAGCTGCCTCTTGCACACCTCCAACTGGGGATGTGCCCGCAGCCAAGGTATATGCCCTTGACCGGAATCGAACCTGGGACCCTTCAGTCCGCAGGCCGATGCTCTATCCACTGAGCCAAACCGGTTCGGCTGTTACAGTGTTTAATAAATGGATATTTATTATAATTTTTTTAACAATTATGGATAAATTTATCAAATTCCTTTTTGGCATATGTAGAAATGATTGTATATGTTTTCTCTTTGATCCAATAATGTATCAAATGTATAAATCATTTTCTTAATATTGAACCATCCTTGCTTTTCTATATTTGGTTATGACATTCTTTTTAAATTTATTTATTGATTTGAGACAGAAGAAGCGGGGAGAGAGAAAGAGAGAAACACTGATTCATTGTTATACTTATTTATGCATTCATTGTTGGATGCCTGACTCCTGGATTGAACCCACAACCTTGGTGTATTGGGACAACACTAACCAACTGAGCTACCTGGCCAAGGCTATGACATATTTGAATTTGCTGCTTGCATGCTTGCATAAAAATTCATAAATGGGACATCTATAGATTTATTGTTTTATCAAATCTATTGAGTTAGACACAATTTTATTCTTGCTTCTGGGGTCAGTTTTTTTTTTTATTTTTTATTCTCACCTCAGGATATATTTTCTATTGATTTTTTTAGAGAGAGTGGAGGGAAGGAAGGAGGGAGCTAGGGAGAGGGAGAAGGAGAAGGAGAGGGAGAGATGGAAGGAGGGAGGGAGAAAGAAAGAGACAGACAGACAGACATCAATTGGTTGCCTCCTGTCTGCATTCCAACTGGGGCTGGAGTTCGAACCTGCAACTAAGGTGTGTGCCCTTGACCAGGAATCAAACCCACAACCCTTCACGACATGGGTTGGCACTCTAACTCTGAGCCAAATTGGCCAGGGCTATGGTTAGTTTTGTTTCTATTTTCTTATTTGTTTTCATTAATTTCTAAGTTTATTTGCATGCAATTGAGCAAAGTAATCTCAATATTATTTTAGTTTTGACTTTTGTAGCTGTTTATTTACCATTTCTGCGTGTGTATGTGCACATGAGTTCTTTCCTTTGTTGTTGTTTTTTTAAATATATTTTTATTGATTTTAGAGAGGAAGGGAGAGATAGAAATATCAATGATGAGAATCATTGATGGGCTGCCTCTTGGATGCCCCTGGCTGGGGACTGTGCCTGCAACCCATGCGTGTGCCCCGACCTCCTGGACCATAGGTCGACACTCAACCACCGAACCACACCGGCGGGCTTCCCTCTGTTGTTTGATTGGGCTACAGAATGGTTATTTATTATGTTTCAAATAACCACCTTTGGGGTTTATTAATTATTTTTTACTTATAATTTATTTTATCTTTATCAATTCATTTGGTTTCTTTTTAGGTTTACTTTATTGACAAATAATACAATTAATATTCCTAGTCAGTCGTTAGTCTATTAATTTGATTTATAGTTTCTTGTTCTACAGAAGTTTTAAGTTTTTAGTAATCAAAACTATCAGCCTTTTTCTTTTATAACTTCTTTGTTTCATATTACTCTTCTAAAAAGACTTCACATCCTCCATTATAAAAAATGTTTTATGCTTTTCATAGTTTTATGATTTATTTTTAACTTTCTAGAATTTATTTTCCCTTACTATGAGAGGTGGTGTTTAAATTATTTTGTTTCCAAGTAGATTGCCAACCATTCCTACACTTATTAAACAATCTATCTTAGACTGTATATACTTATATATCTAACTTTTTAATCTTGTGAAAAATCCAGATTATATCAAGTTTATAGGATTATTTTGAGGGATAATTAAATTGACATCTTTAAAACATTGAGTCTTTACTTATAGAAATATGGAATATTTCTCTGTTTACTTCAGTTTTTCTTTGTCCTTCAATAAGGTTTTATCATTTTCTTATTAGGTTTATTCCTAGGTATCTTATAGTTTTTGTTAAGATTATAAATGGTTTTCATTATTTTTCTTACTTGGTTATTGATATATATACATATATATGGAAATTTTTTATTTTCCTATATTAATCTTGTCCAACTTAAGTTACTGAACCCTTTGATTGTTTCTATTTGTTTTTTCAGTTGATTCCCTTGGATTTTCTGGATAGTCTTGTTGTCTCTTTGTTCCTAGTACTCACACTGTGTTTTTAAGTTTTGTTTCTGACAGGGTATTACATTGATTTGACTTGGTCTTCCAGAGTGATTGCTCTATTCTTCTTAGCTCCAGAGCACAGATTTAGAGGACAGATAGGCAGAAAGCTAGAGCTATTTGAACATGGAAGAAAAGCTGATGTGACAGTATTAATGTCAGATAAAATACAATGTAAAGAGTATACATAAAGCAAAATAAGCAGCTAGGGCATTATTGAATTTATCTAAAACCTCTCACATAGGCTTGAAAATAAAAACTTGACAAGATTAGAAGGAAAACTGATAAGTTCACAGTTATGTGAGAGATTTTAGAATACCTGTATTAAAATGGGTAGGTAAACAGAAAATTGGTCAAGAATATAGGGAAAATTTGAACAACACAACTGATGAAGTTGATCTAATACATGTAGAAAATTGTGTGCCCAGCAAATAGAGAATATGTGTTATTTTTACCACACAGAGAATACTTAGAAAACTGTATCCTAAATCATAAAAGAAGTCTCCAAAATTTAAGGTAACCAGAATCTATAGACCAGATTCTCTTACCATAATAATTAAACTTTGAAACCAGCAATAAAAACAAAGTTTTGAGCCCTAACTGGTTTGGCTCAGTGGATAGAGCGTCGGCCTAGGGACTGAAAGGTCCCAGGTACGATTCCAATCAAGGGCATGTACCTTGGTTGTGGGCACATCCCAGTAGGTGTGCAGGAGGCAGCTGATCGATGTTTCTCTCTCATCAATGTTTCTAATTCTGTCCCTCTCCCTTTCTCTCTGTAAAAAATCAATAAAATATATTTTTAAAAATAATAAATTTTTGAAAAACTAATCTGACTAGAAACTAGAAAATGCACTTATAAGTAACTCATAGGTTAAAGAGGAAGCTTGAAAAGAACAGAATAAAGAAACGGGTTTGGCTCAGTGGATAGAGTGTCGGCCTGTGGACTGAAAGGTCCCAGGTTCGATTCTGGTCAAGGGCATATACCGTGGCTGCAGGCACATCCCCAGCAGGGGGTGTGCAAGAGGCAGCTGATCGATGTTCCTCTCTCATCGATGTTTCTGACTTTCTATCCCTCTCCCTTCCTCTCTGTGAAAAATCAATAAAATATATATATATATTTTTTTGAAGTAGGTAGACGGAAGAGCATAGTAAAGATCATAAAAATGCTTTTATATTGTGATGACCAGTGATGAAACTAGTAAAATTGGCCATTATGCGTATTACTTGAGCCTCTATTCCTAGTCTGGGTTTATTTGGACATTAATACTATTTTTCTTTAGAAGATAGCCAATGTGAGCTAATAAGAAAAATACAGGACTCAAAATATATATTATAAATTTATTGTCAAATTTTCAGGAGTGTATCTTTCCATATAACCAGAAAACTAAGTATAGAACTATATAAGTGAAAACATCAAAATGTAGAATTATTTTACGGTTGTTTATTTTAAATATTTTTATAATGACCTTTAATAAATAATTCTTTTTATATATTTAAGATATTTTCCCCCCTTCTTGTAGGTCACTCAAATGAGTCGTCCAGACCTGATTCTCTTTCTGATGAAATACTTGATGGCTCTCATAGTTGGTATTCCCTCCATATTTTGGGTTGGAAGCAAAAAAACATGCTTTGAATGGGCCAGTTTTTTTCATGGTCGTAGGAAAAAAGAGTAAGTTGAAGTAAATTATCACAATGTTCACAGACTTCACATTCATGTAAATTTTTTTGTATTGCTTACATTAAAGTAATTTGGATTATAACTTTAGCTGCCATCAGTTAACACTGGCATAGTAGCATGTCTTAGTTAAAAACTAAAAACTTGGTACGGCTCAGTTGGTTGAGCATTGTCCTGTGCACCAAAAAGTCGCTGGTTCAATTCCCAGTCATGTGTTGGATTTCTGATAAGACATATGCCCAGGTATGGGCTCTCTCCGCAGTTGGGGTGAGAGAAGGGGAGGAAGGGAGGAGGAAGTCAATTGATGTTTCTCTCTCTCTCTAAAATCAATTAAAAAACATGTTAAAAATAATATAAAAAGCTAAAAATGTGGCCCTCGCTGGGTAGCTCAGTTGAGTAGGGTGTCATCCCAGTACACCAAGGTTTCATGTTCAGCCTCCAGTCAGGATACATACAAGAATCAATCACTGAATGCATAAATAAGTAGAACAATAAATTTATGTTTCTCTCTCTCTCTCTCCTCAAATCAGTTTTTTTAAAAAGCTAAAAACTTCTCTTCCTTACTAAGATATGAGGGAAGGTCAATCTTTATTTTTAAAAATCCAAATTGTAATTTTTCTTAAAATTAAAAACAAATTAATGCTTTTATATGCATTATTATTTTATGCTCTTGATATCCTGTGAAGGTTGGTATGTATTATAATATTTGTGTTACAGATGAGAAAGCAGACACAGAGAGATTAAGTCCCTTTGCCTAAGTCACACAGTAATTAGATTAGGCTTCCATTTCAAATTGTTCTTCCAAGTAAACCATAAATGATTTAAAGAGATAGCATGCTATTCCATTCTGATATAGTACACATTAAATCCAATTTAGAAATATATATATATATCATTAGATAACATAAAAATATGTTTAAGAAAGATTTTAATTCAATTCATAGTTGGCCACACTGCATATTCACAAAGGAACAAATTATTTTAAACTTTTTACTCAGAATCTTATATGAATATCATATCTGAATTCTAAATTAGTAGAATAACTTATGGGGAGGGTCCATGGAAAGTGGGTTTTGGGAAATACTCTTAAGATTATATTTAAAATATTGTGCCTTGTATGGGCTAATGTACTTTCACTATGCAACTTAAAGTGCCTCAATAACAAAAATCTGTATTTTCTAAAATATTAGTAATTAGTAGTTTCTCTTAAACAGTTTAAATTTAAATAAAATAATCACATTTAAAAATTTTTATTTTTTCTTATCATTCTAAGACTGCTACTAGTGATATCAGATGATGTATTTCTCCTTTAAATATAGTTTCATAGGACAGAAAGGGAAAGATGCATTCAACAACAGCCACAAAAATATATTTTCTAGGCATTAATTCATTCTTTAAGAAGTCTTTATTGAATGCTTACTATGTGCCATGAACTATTTCGGGATGCCAGGGATTCAATAGGAAACAAGACAGAACAAGTTCCTGCTTTCATGAAGTCTTCTTTGTAGGATTTACTGTGATTTATCTGTGTATTTGTTGAACATTTTAATTACAGTGCAACATGAAGCTGAGGAAGAGGCTTGAATTAAATATTCCTGAACATCTTTGGATCATCCTATATAACAAAAGAGTAATATACAAATTGTCCCTCCACTGGAGTTTGACCAGGGGTTGGGCCCAGCCCACCAACCGTCTAGGGCCGCTCTGCCTGGCCAGCCCCGACCCTGATTGGCCCCATACACTCCGATCAGGGGCGGGGACAGCCAGCCAACCTCCCTGTCCCATCCCCCCAGCTGGCCCAGCCCAGTTTGCCTCTATTGGACCCAACTCTTGCACAAATTGGTGCACTGAGCCTCTAGTAGACAAATAATTCTGTATGGGGTTGTATTGGAAATCCCACATAGAGCTACACCCAACCTGCCCAAATGAAGAATCATTCTAGTTATTGGGAGATCCCGGTTGGGTCAGAATCTTTTTCAAACTGATAAAAGTTCCCAAGGATCCTTTTACTTGGTTTTCTGCAACCATGGATATCTCCTCAACAAAGTCATTGTGATCCTCGAAGCTAGGACATTGCTATTTTTTACTTACTCTTTCTTCTATTTAGTTTTTAACAGTCTGTTTTCAGGATTATGTAAACACTAGAGACCTGGTCCACAGAATTCGTGCGTGGGGGGCAGAGGGATGTCCCTCAGCCTAGCCTGCACCCTCTCCAGTATGGGATCCCCACAGGGATGTCCAACTGCCCATTTAGGCCCGATCCTGGTAGGATTTGGCCTAAACAGGCAGTTGGACATGCTTCTCACAATCCAGGACTGGTGGCTCCAAACTGCTCACCTGCCTGCCTGCCTCCCTGATTGCCTCTAACCACTTCTGCCTGCCAGCCTGATCACCCCCTAACCACTACCCTGCCAGCCTAATTGATGCCTAACTCCTCCCCTGCCAGCCTGTTTGCCCCCAACTTCCCTTCTCTGCTGGCCTGATCACCCCTAACTGCCCTCCCCTGCAGGCTTGATCTCCACAACTACCCTCTCTTGAAGGCCTGGAACCTCACAACTGCCCTCCCCTGCTGGCCATCTTGTGGTGGCCATCTTGTGTCCACATAGTGGCAGGATCTTTGGCCACATGGGGGCAGCCCTCTTATGTGTTGGAGTAATGGTCAGTCTGCAAATTACTCTTTTTTAAAAATATACTTTATTGATTTTTTTTTTACAGAGAGGAAAGGAGAGGGATAGAGAAAAACATCAATGAGAGAAAAACATTGATTAGCTGCCTCCTGTGCACCCCCCAACCAGGATGTGCCCACAGCCAAAGTACATGCCCCCGACCGGAATCAAACTCGGGACTCTTCAGTCCGCAGACCAATGCTCTATCCATTGATCTAAACTGGTTTCAGCTGAAAATTATTACTGTTTTATTAGATAGATTAGAGGCTTGGTACATGGCTGAGGGCCAGCTGGTTTGCCCTGAATAGTGTCCTAGATCAGGGTGGGGGTTCCCTTGGAGCATGGGGCGGCCTGGGCGAGGGGCCTATTGTGCTTTGCAGGCTGGCCATGCCCCCCAGTGACCCAAGCAGAGGCCCTGGGATCTGGGATTAATTTATGTTCTACAATTGAAAGTTTGTAGCCTGGAGTGGAGCCAAGCCTACTATTCTGCTCATTCTGTGGTAATAGCCATTTCTGTTTGGGTGTATTTAAATTCTATAATTGAAACTTTGTAGCATTGAGTGGAGGCCTAGGCCGGCAAGGGCAAGCGGAAAGCTTGGCTTCCTCCATTGCCAGGGAAACCCAAACCTCCCTCCTTCTCTCAGTGGGCGCAGCTATCTTGGTTGGGGTTTATTTGTATAATTTGCTCCTGATTGGCTGTTGGGTGTGGCTGTGGGCATGACTTGATCGGAGGTACAGTCAATTTGCATATTACTCTTTTATTAGATAGGATTGTTTTATCATTACTTTATGATTGTTTCTAAGCCACTTAAACTTAAGTTTGATCCCTGACTACTGGTTTTGTTGCAGAAAGTCCATTGATTCCTTCAAACCTCAGTTTTTCATCTACAAAATAGGGACCACAATGTTTATTCTTAATAGATATCTAATATCGTCTTAGAAATATTCTCTCAGGACATTCATCTCCATAATAAATACATTATTAAGAAGGATAGCCCTCGCCCAGTTGGCATGGCTCAGTGGTTAAGCATCAAACTATGAACCAGAAGGTCACCGTTCGATTCCCTGTCACAGCACATCCCCAGGGGTGTGCAGGAGGCAGCCAATCAATGATTCTCTCTCATCATTGATGTTTCTGTCTTTATCTCCCTCTCCCTTCCTCTCTGAAAGCAATAAAAATACATTGAGGAAAAGAAAAGGGTAATCCTGGCCATTGTGGCTCAGTTGGTTGGGCATTATCTCCTGCACCAACAGGTTGCTGCCGGTTTGTTCCTGGTCAAGGTACATGCCCTGGTTTCATGCCCTGGTGTGGGGGCATAAGGAGGAAGCTATTGATGTTTTGCTTTCACACTGATGTTTCTCTCCTCCTTTCTCTCTAAAAATCAATTTTAAATTTAAAAAAATTTAAAGGCTCAAAGAAAGATGTATTTAAAATACCTGGCACAATGCAGGTACTTAACAAATGTCAGTTTTCCTTCAGTCCTTCTATCGAAGTTCTAAAAACAGCAATGCTTTTGTAATTTGAAAAGAGAATATATGCACTTTCTCACTTATAATCCAATCTTTACATATTTGAGGTTGTTGTTTTTTTAATGAAATTTTTAATCTAATTTTAACTTGAATCTTGACTCTCAAGTCACTAATTTACGTAAACTGAGACACAGATCTTTGCAACAACTTAATTGGCTCTTTTTATTAACTTAATTACTGCTTTGTTCATCATCATAAAGATTTGCTTTTAACACTTTCATAGTAGTTAAAAACTTTTACTCTTGACAATAATTTATCTCCTTAATTTTTTTCCTTAAGCCTTTAATATATCTGAGAATTAATTATATGTTTGCTTAAAATAATTTTTCATGTTTTTGTTCTAATTATGACTATTCATGTTTATTCCAGCATTAGACAACTGCTTCTACTAGAAAATTAAGTTGTAGCCTTAAAACAACTGCTCTTACAAGTTAAAAAAATGTATCTGAGACCTCCATTACTTCTATAAACAATGCAATAAAACAATTCCTCTATTTTATAGTAATATCTTTGTAATATTTCAGTGCCCTTGCAAATCATAAAATTCTTTAGCTGAAAGAGACTTTTTACAAATGATTAATATAACTTCATTTTATAGATGAGGAAAAGAAAAGAAAGGAGGTAGTGACTTGCCTAAGATCACATATTTATTGATAGAGTTGAAACTAAAATTTTTATTTTCTTATTCTAGCACAGATCTCTTTCTATCACTTTTGTGAACAGATTGACACAAATTTTTAAAAAATATATTTTTATTGATTTCAGAGAGGAAGGGAGAGGGAGAGGGAGAGGGAGAGAGAGAGAAACATCAGTGATGAGAGAGAACCATTGATTGGCTGCCTCCTGTACATCTCACAATGAGGCTCAAGCCTACAATGTGCCTTGACCTGGAATTGAACCGTGACCTCCTGTTTCATAGATCGTTGCTCAACCACTGAGCCAGTTGGGCTGATTGACATGAATTTTTGTTATACTCTTTCCTCTGTTAACGATGTTATATCTGTTCTAAAGACATTATGTGGACAGCAATTAATTTAAAGAATAACATCAGTGCGTCACAAAAGTATTGTTTGTTAGTCCATAGGAATGTTAATCTTTATCTTAAACTTAGTATTTTGTTGTCTAGAATAGTGAATGAAAGCCGACAAGTACTCCAAGAACCTGATTTTGCTCAGTCCCTTCTGAGGGATCCAAATACTCCTATTATAAGGAAATCAAGAGGAACTTCCACTCAAGGAACATCCACACATGCTTCTTCAACTCAGCTGGCTATGGTGGATGATCAGAGAAGCAAAGCAGGGAGTGTCCACAGCAAAGTGAGCAGCTATCACGGCAGCCTCCACAGATCTCGGGATGGCAGGTGAGTTTATTGCTAGCTTAGTTTATTTCATGTGCTGAGTTCGAGTTACATAGCTTAAGGAAGAGTAGCCGATTCTGAAATAGAAGTTGAACACTGTTAATTTTTTTTAACTTTGCTAGGAAGAGTTGTCCCAGATTATGGTCCAATATAAAGCCAGTTAGACTTGCTGTCCTAAAAAATATGGAGTCATCAAAGGGTCTTGAGTAGGGAGAAGGCAGGATGAAAGTGGTTATGTTGGGGACCCTTTTCCCCCTCCCTAATTGGTAGTCCATTCTGTGGGTTCTTTCCCCTCCCTACATGGAAGTCTGTACTTGTTCTGCAATAAATCTCCATCTTTGCTATACCAAAAGAAAAAAAAAGTGGTTATGTTAGTAAGATTAATTTAGCAAACAATTGTGGAATACCTACTATATCAGCTACTGTTTGAATACAAAGATGATATAGGCATAATCTATGTTTTTAATAAGCTCACAATTTTTAAGAATAATAGTATAGTCACTATTTTAGTGTTGTGGTTTACAATATGGGATCTGGAATGATAAGCTTCTGTTTTTTCATCTGTAAAATGGAAGTAGTAATAATATCCTTTAGGACTGTTGTAAAAAAATTAATGAAATAATATATCCAATTGCTTAGAACAGTGCCTGTCTTAATAAGTGCCTGATATTAACTTCTGTTATTATTGTAAGTGAATAATTAATGTAAAATATAAGTATGATGGTACAGTTGGCCTTCGTATCTATGGGTTTTGCATTCAGGGATTCAACCAAATGGGTATGGAAAATATTGGGGGGAAAGTGTTACTTTGTTGCTGATGTGTACAATGTAGTTTGACTTATGGTGGTTGTGTCTGTCTTAAAAATGTACAGATTTTTTCTTGTCATTATTTCCTAAACGATACAGTAAAACAACTACTTACATTGCATTGGCATTGTGTTAGATATAAGTAATCTAGAGATGATTTAAAGCAGGGGGCAGATGCTCAATGCAGGAGCAGAAACCACAGGCATGGAAACATGGAACAGACAGAGGATGAATCTCAAAGACAAGGGGCGCGGGGGGAGGGCAGAAAGAGATTGACCAAGGATCTTAAATGCATACAAGAGGCCTGGTGCACAGATTTGTGCACCAACGGGGTCCCTCAGCCTGACCTGGGCCCCCTTGCAATCTGGGACCCCTCAGGGGGTGTTGGAGGCCCTGTGCAAGGGCACCAGTGGGGTCCCTCAGCCTGGCCTGTGACTTCTTGCACTCCAGGACCCTTTGAGGGATGTTGGGCTGTCAGTTTCAGCCCGCTCTCCACTGGCCAGGCCCGCGGACCTCACCGGTACACGAACCCATGCTCTGGGCTTCTGGTTTTATATAAAGACAAGCATCTATGGATTTCAGTATCTGCAGGGGTTCTAGAACTAATCCTAGATGGATACCAAGGGAAGACTCTATAGTCCAGAGGTTGTCAAACTTTTTTTTATAAAGAGCTACATAGTAAATATTTTAGGCTTTGTGAGTTATCCAATCTCTTTTGTAACTATTGATTTGTGCTATTGTACCATGAAAGCAGCCATAGATAATATGTAGTCAAAATGGGAATGACTATATTCCAGTCAATTTTTACTTACAAAAAAATAAGAAGGGCACAAGATCAAAGAAACTTCACAAAGAGAATGAGAGAAGGGGATGTATTTTCTTGTTAAATTTGCCAATGATTAGACACTTCTAAGGAGCTTTGCAATAATTCAGTTAAGATTAATAGGAAAGATGAAGATTAATAGGAAAGTAGTGGCAGTGGAAAGAGAGGAAGAACTGATCTAAAAAATATTTAGAAAGAAGAAATTTAAAAATAGGAATTGATGATGGATTAATAGTAACTAGAGAGAACTATCTCAGATGTTTGTGTTTGTTGTTGTTGCTTTTTAACAATTTCTAGTTTGGGAAACTGAAAGAATGAAAATTCTTATGCCTAAAATGAAAAGCATTCTATGTTAACTTTAAAACATCTGTTTCTATAACTGTCTAACATCTTTTCATTCTCATCCTAGCCTTTCTTTCAATCTTCTCTGTCCTAGTGTAGGATATAATTTTTATACTTTCTTTTTAGATTGAGACTTCTCAGAAGATTTTTTGCCTTCAAATGGGTCAGCTACTCTGTACTTTTAAAAAGCAGCAGTCTTTTCTTGACTATGATATAGTTTCTGTTTTTTCCTTGTGTATAATAAAATTGTAGCCTTGACCAGTTTGGCTCAGTGGATAGAGTGTGAGCCTGAGGACTGAAGGGTCCCAGGTTCGATTCAGGTCAAGGGCATGGCACATCCTCAGTAGGGGTGTGCAGGAGGCAGCTGGTCGATGTTTCTCTATCCTTGTTTCTATCTCTCTATCCCTCTCCCCTCCTCTTTGGAAAAAAAAAATCAATAAAATATTTTTTTAAAAATTATATACAAGGTGCTTTAGGACCCCAAAGAAGAAAACCATCAAATTATCATGGCTTGAAGTCAGAGGAAACTTCACAAACAACATTGCACTGCTACTTTGAATATGATTCAGGGGAAGCACTTGGAAATTAAAGACAGGGGAAGAATATATCTGCAGAGGCAGGGAGAACAGAAGGAGTTAGGTACTGGAGTATGGCTAATGAATAGTATGTATCTGTGGGCAACTGTAGTGATAAAATCAGCTTTGTATTTGAGATGATCACTTTGGCAGCACCTAGGTGAGAAGATTTTGAGTAAGCTCAGTTGGGAAGTTTCTATAGTAATTTAGGGGTCCTATCATAAGACACTCATAAGGAGGAAGGGAATTAGAATATATTTTGTCAACACCATCCTCCATGAAATAATTATCAGCATTATATGACATTTGATATTATTAGCCTCCTCCTCTTCAATAAGGATTGGACAGTTATTTTTAGTACAGTGCTTATGCATATTAATGTGGTATTCCATATATATAGAGAGATATATAGAAGTAAGTTAAAGTATAATTTTTGCATTCTAGAAGCATATGACCTTTTAGGGAAATAAGATATATACATAAGAACTAATTAAGTAATAGTGCAAGCCAGCATATAATTAAAACAGTGAATGCTATAGATGATTGATGTTGTGGAACTTCATAAAAGGGAAAGATCAGATTGGTCCATGAAAGTATCTTAGAGAAGATAAATAGAGTGAATGAATGGTAACAAAAGATAAATTCATACTTAATAGAGAATTCTGAAGGTAATTAAGCACAGGGAATTTCAGCCTCAGTAATCTGAGTGGACCTGGAGCTTTGATAAGGAAATTTATAATCATTAGTATAAGGAGTTGGTAATTAAAATTGTGAGAAGGCCTTAAGTCATAATTTTAAAAAGAACAGATCAAGAACAAGACCTTAAAGAGAGAAACGAAGATATACCTAAACTGCCTCGCACAACAATTTCAAAACTACAACTAAAAGACAAAATGGACATCATCCAGAACCACTGGAAGGCTGGCTGAGTGGAAATTCTACAACTAGAAGGAAAGAGAAAAGCACGTTGAGACTCGGAGAAGCTGCAGAAGGCAGAGGTACCAAGATGCACGTGTGGAGAAAACTGGCAACTGAGAAAGCATCTGGCTTTCTCAACCAGGAGGGAGACAAAATTTCCCAATGGCTCTGAACTCCAGTTCCAGGCAAGACCCTGGGGAACCAGACTCATTTGGGGAAAAACTGGACTATCTGGAAGTGGGTGAAACTCGAGGATGGCTTTCTCTCAAGAGGTGCTTGCAGCGATTACCGTGGGACACTGAGACCCAGGGGCCTCTTAGGGAAGGGCTGACAGGAAGCCAAAGCTGTTTGCTCCACCCTGAGACTCCACCCCATCCAAGCTGAGCACAGAGGCTTTTGCAATTCTTATCTCATAAGGGTGTCTCCAGCACAGAAGTTCTCCCAACATAGACACAGCTGATCCTCACAGCCAATTGGCCTGGAGGTCAATTCCTCCCAGTGATACCAACAATAATCAAGGCTTAACTACCAGACTGTGCACACAGCCCACAAAGGGGTGCACCAAGAGTGTCCACCTGAGGTAACTGGGGAGGCTGAACCACTGAGCCCTATAGGACACCTAGCACACAAAGCCACTCTATCAACTCAGGGAAGCAGCCAAAATGTGGAGACAAAGAAACAGATCACAAACGAAAGAAATGGAGGAAAGTAAAGGACTGGATATAGAGTTCAAAACCACGGTTATAAGGTTTTTCAAGAATTTTCTAGAAAAAGCCAATAAATTTAATGAGACCCTCTAGGATATGAAAAAGGACCAACTAGAAATTAAGCATACACTGACTAAAATAAAAAATAATATACAGAGATCTAACAACAGACTAAAGGATCACAAGAATCAAGTCAAAGATTTGAAATACAAAGAAGTAAAAAACACTCAACTGGAAAAGCAAAAAGAAAAAAAGAATCCAAAAATATGAAGATAGTGTAAGGAGTCTCTGGGACAACCTCAAATGTACCAATGTCTGAATTATGGGAGTGCCAGAAGAAGAGAGAGAGCAAGATACTGAAAACCTATTTGAAGAAATAATGACAGAAAACTTCCCCCACTTGGTGAAAGAAATAGACTTACAAGTCCAGGAAGCACAGAGAACCCCAATCAAAAGGAATCCAAAGAGAACCACACAAGATACATCATAATTAAAATGCCAAGAGCAACAGACAGAGAGAGAATATTAAAAACAGCAAGAGAAAAACAGTAGTTACCTACAAGGGAGCACCCATACAATTGTCAGCTGATTTCTCAACAGAAATTATGCACGCCAGATGGGAGTGGCAAGAAATATTCAAAGTGATGAATAGCAAGAACCTACAACCAAGATTACCCAGCAAAGCTATCATTCAGAATTGAAGGTCAGATAAAGAGCTTCACAGATAAGAAAAAGCTAAAGGAGTTCATCAACACCAAACCAGTATTATATGAAACTAGAGGCCCAGTGCACGAAATTCGTGCACGAAGGACAAGGGGTGACCCTCTGCCCAGCCTGCACCTTCTCCAATCTGGGACCCTTCAAAAGATGTCTGACTGCCTGTTTAGGCCCAATCCCAGTAGGATCAGACCTAAATGGGCAGTCAGACATCGCTCTCACAATCCAGGACTGCTGGCTCCTGATTTTTGACCTGCCTGCCTTCCTGATTGTCCCTAACTGCTTCTGCCTACCAACCTGATCACTCCCTAACCATTCCCCTGCCAGCCTGATTGATGCCTAACTGCTCCCCTGTCAGGCTGTTTGCCCCTAACTGCCCTCCCATGCAGGCCTGGTCACCCATAACTGCCCTCCTCTGCAGGCCTGGGTCACCCCCAAATGCCCTTCCCTGCAGGCTCAGTTGCCCCCAACTTCCCTCCTTTGCTGGCCTGGTCATCCCTAACTGCCCTCCCCTGCAGGCTTGATTGCCCGCAACTGCCCTACCTTGCAGGCCTGGAACCTCCCAACTGTCATCTTGTGGTGGCCATCTTTAACCACATGGAGGCAGGATCTTTGACCACATGGGGGCAGGATCTTTGACCACATGAGGATAGCCATCTTGTGTGTTGGAGTGATGGTCAATCTGTATATTACTCTTTTATTAGATAGGATAGAGGCCTGGTGCATGGGTGGGGGCCAGCTGGTTTGCCCTGAAGGGTGTCCCAGATCAGGGTGGGGGTTCCCTTGGGGCATGAGGCGGCCTGGGCGAGGGGCCTGTGGCGGTTTGCAGGCTGGCCACTACCCCCAGCAACTCAAGTGGAGGCCCTGGTATCTGGGATTTATGTATCTTCTACAATTGAAACTTTGTAACTTGGAGCAGAGCCAAGCCTCCTGCTCACTCCATGGCCCCAGCCATTTTTCTTGGGATATTTACCTTCTATAACTGAAACTTTGTAGCCTTAAGCAGAGGCCAAGGCAGGTCAGGGCTGCAGAAAGCTTGGCTTCCTCCATCACCAGGGACAACCCTATCCTCCTTTTCTCTCCAGCTCCGTGGCTGCCGCCATTTCTTTGGGGATTCTATAATTGAAACTTTGTAGCATTGAGTGGAGGCCTGAGCCCTCCAGGGTGTGTGGAAAGCTTGGCTTCCTCCAGGGCCACCGCCACCAGAGAAACCCAAGCCTCCCTCCTGCTCTCTGTGGCCACAGCCATCTTGGTTGGGGTTAATTTGCATATCACTCCTGATTGGCTGGTGGGCGTGGTTGGTGGGTGTGGCAACGGTACTGTCAATTTGCATATTACTCTTTTATTAGATAGTATGCTAAAAGGTATTCTTTAAGAAGAGGAAGAAAAAAAAGGTAAAAATAAAAATTATGAACAACAAATACACATCTATCAACACATGAATCTAAAACTCAAGTGAATAAAAAATATGATGAACAAAATAAACTGGTGAATATAATAGAATCAGGGGCATAGAAAGGGAGTGGACTGACATTTCTCAGGGGGAAAGTGGTGTCGGGGGTGCGGGAAGAGACTGGACAAAAATCGTACTCCTATGGATGAGGACAGTGTTGGGGGAAGGTAAGGGCAGAGGGTGGGGTGGGAACCGGGTGGAGGGGAGCTATGGGGGAAAAAAGAGGAACAGTTGTAATAATCTGAACAATAAAGATTTATTTTTAAAAAACCAACAAGACTTTACAGTAATCCTATCTAATAAAAAAGTAATATGCAAATTGACCATACCTCCAATTAAGCCACACCCACCATCCAATCAGGAACGAAATGCAAATAAACCCAACAAAGATGGCAGTTAATTTGCATACTTAGGCACTGAGCAGGCTGGGTCCCAGGAACATACTTGGGACCCAGGCCACTCCTAGCCTATAAGCCTGCACATAGGCCCTGAGTGGCAGGAGTTCCAGAACACCTCCAGCCACTGCGGGAATATGCATGCAGCAGCCAAGCGGCTGGAGGGGGGATGTTCCCGCTCCACCCCCAAGCCACTTCGCGTGCTCTGACACCAAGTGGCAGTTCACATACGTGCCCCCAGCCTGGCGCCCACAACAGGGTTAGCTGCTGGCCTCTGGAGCCTGCGGACCCTAGTAGCCGCTGCTGTGTGTGGGCCAGGGGTTTCTATATGCCCCCCAGCCACTTGGGTGTGTTCTGATGCCAAGTGGCGGCAGTTCGGGTCCACGCCCCCAGCCTGGTGCCCACAATGGGAGGGGGGGGGGCTGGCTGCCAGTCTCTGGGGTTTGTGGAGACCCTGGTGGCCACCACCGGTTGGCAGGGACACCCCTCTAGCCCAGTGGATACAACGCAGGGGCTGCATGAGCTGCAGAGGAAATAACATTTTTTAAAATATATATTTTTTAATTGAATTTTTTTTAGAGAAGAGGGGAGAGGGAGAGACAGTTGGAAACATCGATGAGAGAGAAACATTGATCAGCTGCTTCCTGTACACTCCCCACTGGGGATGTGCCTCCAACCAAGGTATATGCCCTTAACAGGAATCAAACCTGGGAACCTTCAGTCTGCAGGCCCACGGTCTATCCACTGAGCCTAACCAGTTCCAGCACAAACACATTTTCTGATCACTCATTGGCTAAGCTCCTGTAGGCTGCCACTTGTAGTGTTCTTGGGAACTTGGGTTATAAGAATCCGAGAAGGGGATTTAGGTTTTTCTATCACATTCCTGGGGGAAAAAACAAAGGTCCACTGCTGGAGAGGCTAAGAAATGTCATATCCTGCCCTAGCTGCTTTGGCTCAGTGGATAGGGCCTCAGCCTGCTGACCGCAGGGTCTGGGTTCGATTCTGATCAAGGGCATGTACCTAGATTACAGGCTCCTCCCTGGCCGGGGCCCAGGTCAGGGCTCATGCAGGAGGCAACCAAAGTGTCCCTCTCACATTGATGTTTCTCTGTGTCTCTCCCTCTCTCTCTTCCACGTCCTCTAAAAATCAATTGAAACATATCCTTAGGTGAGGATAAAAATAAGGACGAAAAGAAATGTCATATCCTATGAAAGACACATCTTGAAAATGCCTAAAGAAAGTTGTCATTTTTTCACAGTGAAGGGACTAGAGTCCGTGTTGATGAAAACACCTTGACGGCTGTAGTAGCTGGCAGTGGCTGCAGCAGCACGGTAATGGGGCTGGCACCTTCCCTTGATCAGCCCAGTCACCTCCCACAGAGGATGGCCATACTGATGGGGAGCAAGCCTCAGCCATCAGTAGGACATCTCCTGAGGGCTCCCGGTCTGTGAGATGGGGCAATCTGGGCTGACGGAACCCCCCATCATGCACGAATTTCATGCACTGGGTTACTAGTAATAATATAAGACTAGCCAGCATATGATTTAGAGAAAGTGCTTATACTATACACATATGAGGGAATCAATAAAAATGTAGTGTCATGGAATCACCATGGCAGTTAATTAATTGCTTTTTAATAATTCTTTTGGCATGACCTATTTTCAATACAGTTGTCTTTCTTCAGCTGTTCACGCATACACACACAAGTATATTAAGTAACAAATGATTTTAGAAATACTGGGAGTATTTCCCAGAAATTCGGGCCCCAGAACTATAATGATAGCCTACTAAGGTTGTTCTATAATGTGGTGCAAGAATACTCATATTGTGAGCCTCTCTGCCATACCCAGCACCTCAGGCTACATTAAACCTAAAACTCTAAACAGGGATTATCATAATTCCAAAAGCCATTTCATGGAAATTTCTTTTTGCATCAATCAGTTTTTTTAATATGTTTTTTATTGATTTCAGAGAGGAAGGGAGAGGGAAAAAGATATAGAAACATCAGTGATGAGGGAGAATCATTGATCAACTGCCTCCTGCACGCTCCGTATTGGGGATCCAGCTTGCAACCCAGGCATCTGCCCTTGACAGGAATCGAACTTGGGACCTTTCAGTCTGCAGGCCGATACTCTTGTCCACTGAGCCAAACCAGCTAGAGCCATCAATCAGCATTTAAGTTTACTTGTTAACATTATCTTTTAACCATCTTTTTTTCTCATCATCTTATGGTGTATTGGTTATGAAATAACACACACACACACACACACACTTAACAATACTCACTTTAGTCCGGACTCCTCGATGGATAATTGATCTCAGTGCTATGCAAAATAAATACACTGAGCCAAATATCTTACACATGTAAATCAACTTCAAAGAATAAGTAATAGGTGATTAGATGAGAAGATGGGTAAAGAAGCAAGTGAATGAGTAGGTAGGTAAAATTTTTTTCCCCATTTGATTCATTTGCCATATTTATTTGAATTATAATGAGCAAGTAGGATGGTAAAAGTAGGTGACAACAGGGATAGTTAGGGAATGCATGAGATACTAGTGAAATTACAATGAATTGAATTATTCATTGTATAGAGAATCAAAGAGAGTAAATCATCTTCAAGTTTTTTTCATTTTGACTTTGGACTACACCATATTATCTTTTCAGCAAATTAACCATCCTAATTGTTTTTGCCTAAGCTTATATTAAGATTAATGGTACGTTTTCATATTGTATGTTAGATGGTCACAGTGGTTTAAATGGTTGTCAAAATATAAATAAACTTGTTAAGTCCCACATATACAATTGAGATTAAACACTATAATTAAATTTATTTTTCTGTGTAGTTGATTCCTAATTATCCATGGGTGGGTTGTTTATATTATAGAGTTTGTGGATAGTCATATAAATATACATGATAATTCAATATAGTAAATTTTCCTATGAAAAATATATTCTTTGATTCATATTCATAACTAAAATACTTAGGTTTCATTTAAGAAATTATCCAATTCACTTTTTTAAGTAGTTATTTGGTGTTTTTTTAATTACTCTGATATCATTCCTAGAGCTGAAGCAAATTTCTTAAAATTTGATTTATTTGCCATATTATTTTAAACAGTACTTATGAAGTTATGAGAGGTGAAAGAGCTTCAAATTAGCCGCTAGATCAAATTTGGAAAAATCTTTCACTCAGTTTAGGGCAATAATTGTTTTGCAAAATAATAATAGAATAACAAGCTCATTCAGAAATATTTTCAATTAACACTGTGATTATTTTATCAAAATGTGCAAGTCAAATTTAAAACTGGAAACAAAAGATATACTTTCTTTTATAATTTTAAAAGGACTTTTCAATTTTCAAAATCTGTGATCTAATGAAAACTATTTAGTAAGCACCCTGTCAAACTAGATCTCCTCAGAAGTTCATTAATCAGTCTTTAAAATCTTTACATTTTAGCCTAAACAATGTGGTTCAGTGTTTCAGCATCAACCCATGAACCAGGTCTCTGTTGGATTCCTGGTCAGGGCACATGCCTGAGTTGTGGGCTTGATTCCCAGTGGGGGGTGTACAAGAAGCAGCCAATTGATGGTCCTCTCAGCATTGATGTTTCTATCTCTTTTTCTCTTTCTAAAATCAGTAAAGTCATAGTTTTAAAAATCTTTAAATTTTATAAATGGTTCATATTGAGATTTGTTATAATTATGAAGGATGATAAATGAATGCTTTGACACCCAATAGGTCTTCAGCTGCATATGATTAGTTATCTTGATGACTATTTAAAAAAGAAATTGCCTGCTATATTCTTTTTTATTTTTAGAAACATTACTTAAAGTTTAATATAGTTTAATATGCTAAAGTTATAAATTATATTCAGTTAAATTTTCTTTGAGATTTGTTATCCTAAATTAAATACTTTTTACAAAAAGGTATACATCTGAGTGTGAGTATTCTTATCTTTGATGAGGGCTCAGTGAGTCAGGATTGGAACAAAAGAAAATTTAACAGCTCCCATTGCTGCTTTCAAGATAAGTACAATGATGGAGGAGAAGACTGTCCCCAATAAGCAGTGTGGCCCAGTTCAGGGTACTGAGAGAATTTGCTTTAGCAAAAATATAAGTCATAGTGTATTAGGATGTTGTTATGTATGTTTAAGTAGATGTACCTTCTATGATAGCATAGTATCCTCACAGCTCCAAGGAAAGACACTTAACACCATTTACAGTAGATAATTTAATTGTTAACTAGGCTATCTGGAAAGAAGTTGTCAGCACATACTGTCATTGTTGCTTGCCAGTTCATCTTTTTTTCTTTTCCTTTTTGGTTACACTAATTTCTCCTCTAATTTCATATGCTCCCTCTTCCTAATCTTTTAGTAAATTTGAGTTGCTGTACTTCTGATCATATCCAGTTTTCTACACTCCCAAGGTCAGTGCCATCTTTCCTCCATTGTTTTTCCTCTTCCTGAACTTACCCCATAACCCATAACTTATTTGAATGGGAAAAATTAACCTTAACTTCTGTTCTTCTGCAAAGAATAGGACCTTAATTCTGAATCTAATGAATATATTTTCTTCCTTTTTTTTTTTTTTTTTTTTTGGTTAGCCATATGAATAATTCTAGTGTTAATGAAATTGCTGTAAATCATCAAAGGTGGTTGTTACTTTTTCACTTGTTGGTTTCCTAATTATTTTATTTAGTTCAGCATTTTCATGCAAAATGCAGTGTTATTTTTCTAGTGTGTTCTATCACATGCTTCAAAATAAACTCTCCTGTACTAGGTACACTCCCTGCAGCTACAGAGGGATGGAAGAGAGACTGCCTCATGGCAGCATGTCACGACTAACAGACCACTCCAGGCACAGTAGTTCCCATCGTCTCAACGAACAGTCACGACACAGCAGCATCCGGGACCTCAGTAACAATCCTATGACTCACATCACACATGGCACCAGCATGAACCGAGTTATTGAAGAAGATGGAACCAGTGCTTAATTTATCCTGTCTAAGGTGGAAATTTTGTGCTGTTTATAAAGCAGATTTTATTCTTTGCCTTTAGCATGACTGACTGCTGTAACTCACTGTTATCATGCGTTCAGTCAGGTGCAGATTGTGTCCATTGGAAAAGTAAATTTTTGCTTTTTATATTGCATCAAACTTGGAATATCAAGGCGTCTTAAAATTATATTGTCACATAAATAATTCTTATTTCTAGGTAATGAAGAGAGAATTATTTGTCTGGTAAGCATTTTTATAAACCCACTATTTTATATTTAGAAAAAATCCTAAATGTGTGGTGACTGCTTTGTAGTGAACTTTCATATATAACATCAACTAGTTGTGAGATAACATTCTGGTCATTCTGTCAATAAAATTTCAGAATTAAAGAATTTTCTATGCAAGGTTTATTTCTCGGATGAATGGTAGGATTTTGTAGTTTTATTTCCATAAGTGAAAAAGAACTATGATTTTAAACTGTAAGAACTTGATAAATCAGCAAGGGTATTTTAACTAATAGAATATAAGAAAAACAGAAGAATCTGGTTAGAGTATTGAAGGCTCTTTCAAAATTCTATCAAAATAAATTTCATCCAGAGAGATACAGGATTAAGAATATCACTGGCCATTTTTTCCCTATAAGTGAATTGTTTTTATTACTTTTGTAAATATTCCTTTTACTTGCAGTGTTTTTATAACTTATCCATATGCATGATGGAAAAAATAATTTGTAGCCATCTTTTCCCATGTAGTAATATTAATTCGTAGAGAACTTTATGTTCAGATCTGTTCCATGGAGGCATGTAATAAGATAAGCATCACACATTATAAGGTTTTTTTTGTGGTAACCACAATTACAAAATGGCAAAATGTTTTCTCTGTATTCATGGTTGTATTTTTCTGCAGTGAGATGTGATCTTGCCAAAGCCACCAGATCTTGGCATCCAGCCCCTCCTATCAATGAGTTGATTGTCTGTACTTGCATTGCCCAGTAGCACATAGGCTCAGCTTCTGCCCCCTCTCATATTCAGATTCTGGATCAGTCTTGTTTACAGCTCAAATATATATAACCTAGGTCCAAAGTGGTGATTTATATGGGGTATCTGAAAAATCACTGTAACTAAATGAAGCATGATTAGTCTTGCTGTGAAGTAGTACCTTGTAATCTTAAAAATATCAACTCACAGTTTTTTGACATTTTGTCTTGTAATGTTTAAATAATTTACAATAAAAACTGGTAACGTGTCAGCCATGAAATTGATCAGAAGGGAAAGAAAATATTTTGGAAAATGCTAGGTGTATTGTGTAGGAAAACATGTTAAACAAGCATGTCCTTAACCTCGACTAGAGGTAAGAATCATTTGGGGAACCTCTGATGCCCAAGCCTTCCTTTCATTCAGATGAGAATTGATAGGTTTTTAAATAAGTTTTCCAGATGATTCTAATCTGTAGCCAGGCTGCAGGCTGTTTTAAACTGTTTACCCCTGATGATGATCTGATGGCATCTCATTGTATCACGTGAAAATCTAGGTGGACTCAATATTTTACATCATTATCTGATACAAAATTGTTTTCCACTGTATATATCCATTATAAAATGTGGAATGCTGACCCCACTCCCCAAAATTCTCATTCTGTAACTCAAAGGTGGTGAGAATTTAAAATCTGTAGTTATAAAAATACCATTGGTGATTCTTATGCAGGCAATCCAAGAATGACACCTTAGAAAATGTTCTAAACTCCAGAGAGGCCTGGCTTTGTCATTTGCTGGCTTTTGACCTTTAAAAAGTCAACTTCTCTGAGCTTTAGTTCCCTTGTTTGTAAATGAAGATAAAAGATAAATACCTACCTCACAAAGTTGTCAAATAGGGGATCAAATGAAAAATCATTTGAAAACTAAAATATACGGGATTAAGATTATTGAGGATTTAAGAGATTTATTTGAGGGCTACTATCATACATTGCTTGACATGTGTTTGGTTCATGTGTACTTTTACTCTTTTTTAAAAAAACAAAAAGTAACAAAGAATTAGGTGTTGAAAACGTAGTTTTTATCAGACACAGAAGTCAGTTTTCTGGTAATAATTTATGTATCATGTTTTTTTCAAAGGAGGTTAATATTTTTATTATTAATTCTTCACAAGATATATTTGGACATTTGGCCCAAAATGTAATTTTTTCCCTTCTGTCTTCATTGTCTTTCTCTTTGGAATTGGAATAAGTGCTCAAGACAGTGTAAATTCCCTCATAACTGACATTTAGTAAACCTTTTCTCTGAAGGCCAAATTTACATCTTACTTATAAATAAATGAACAATTCATGAGACTTTTGTCTGAGAATCTCTCCTGAGAACAGCATGAGAGGACCAACACAAGCATTCAGAAACAAAAATAAGAAGTTAAAATAAAAGGTACCAGTTTGAGCTCAAAGATGTTGTCAGTCATCACCATCTGCATTATATTATCAATTGCCAAAATGTTAATTGGTTTTCTTGTACAAATGGCCAAGTATAAGACAGTTAATTGAACATTATGAAAATATTAATTTTTGCTTCTTATTTTATGTATTCATTTATATTTCTCTATTAAACTGTTGATATATATGTAAATGCTATATTGACATTTCAGTTCAGAAAAATATTCTAAACTCCAAATAGGCCTGGCTTCTATTGACATTAAGATACTTATAGTATCTTAATTTTGCACCACAAAATTTATTTACTATTGTTAACTCATTGTTTGGATAACAATATTTAGTTGGGCCATGTTATTAAACTAGTGTTCCAAATTAATTTGTTTTTCAAAGAGAGTTGAAGAACTATATGTAGCAAACAGCATTTCAAGTTTCAGCTAGTTTAAACCAATCTGAGCCTAGTCTGGACAGCTTTCTTACCATATGTTTAATTTGTGTTGTGATTGGCACATGATAATGTTTAGTGTTTTGTTCACTCAGTTGACAGCTGGAAAATAATAGTGCTCTCTCAAATGTTAATAAATAATCAAAAGGTTTCCAAAAGTACTTTGATTTCACCAATATTGTGTTTAATTTATTCAGTAATTAACAGATCCAAGATAATATTAAGCTCAAAATAATACTTCAGAGAGTAATTGATTAATAATTCAATAACTAGCACAGGGCATAGTACATAGTAAATTTTTTAATAAATAAATGAATAACATGTCATACAACTCATTTTTACACTAACAGTGAGTCTCACTTCAAAAAAAATTCAAGGATCTGAATTTAAACTAAGTGAAATTAAGTCTACTTTATCAAAATAACCTATAGCAAAAAATAAAAAACAAGTAAATTATACCAAATGAAGCATATTTTCCCTATAGTAACAGTCCATATTTACTATTTAAACTAAAGAAATATATACATATACAAATTTGTACCAACACTTTATATTCATCTTTAATGGTGAGAGCTATTCTTAGAAATATTTAGGCTCTTTTTGGTTTTATGTGAAATTAGGTCTTTGTGTATTAGTTGGGTGATAAATACTTAAGCAAACCTTCATTAGTAATAATTTTCTCTTTCTGCTTCTTCTTAAAGCAGATTTAGAAATCTAAGAATGTCTTCTTCAAATTAGAAATTTTTTTCAATATTTTAACCTACCTCATTAGTTTCTTTGTGATAATAGTTGGAAACAACTGAAATTGTAACTATCTTGATTTAGGCTATGGTCCCATGAAATAAAATGAACAACTTACTTTTTTTTTTTATAAAATAGAGGATCATTGGCTAAAACTTAGAAAACATTAATATACCAAAATTTCACTCTAGTGATATTTATACCACTTTTGACATGCTAAAGGTACATTTATATATATTATCATACTTGGATGACTTACATAGTCTAGTAAAATGAAAATTACACTGGCCTTGGAATTCAAAGACCCATATTATGGTGTGACATGCACAGGTTATTTAACTTCTCTTAGTCTCAATGTCTTCAGTGTAAAATGAGGATAAGGCAATTTTTGGTCCCAACTTACCTCACAGAATGTGTGAGGATCAAATGAGATAACATGTGTTATAATGTTCTGTAATCTAAATTGATCTACTTATATGTTTCTGTTAGAATTTGGGGGTTATATAAAATAATGATATGGTTTTCAGTGGTATATAGCAGTAACAACAAAGTAGGCAATTAGATCAGTATTCATTCGGTACAATGTTTAAATCAGCAATCCAATTATCCTTTTAAAAATGAGATTCTTTTTCAAGAGTAGCTATGTCCTTACATTGTGTTGGCTCTTTTTTTTTTTGTAATATATTTTATTGATTTTTCACAGAGAGGAAGGGAGAGGGATAGAAAGTCAGAAACAACGATGGGAGAGAAACATCGATCAGCTGCCTCTTGCACACCTCCAACTGGGGATGTGCCCGCAGCCAAGGTACATGCCCTTGACCGGAATCGAACCTGGGACCTTTCAGTCCACAGGCTGATGCTCTATCCACTGAGCCAAACCGGTTCGGCTGTGTTGGCTCTTTAAATACCACAGTATGCTCTCAAATTTTATATGATGAATTTGTAGGTCCCTTCCAACAGAAATTAGGGATCTCCAGTATATGTTACCTTTGATATGGAATTATATAAAATTGCTTGGCTTCACTGAACTTGTAAGAAAAATATAAGAAGTGTAAGCCTTATAACTTGTTTTCTTTGAGGACTTTCATGTGCCTAATTCTTTCTGATTACGAACAAGTTTTTAAAAGGTGATTAAGTTATTGGTTTTCATCGCTGCAAAACTTTCAATTGTAAGGTATTATCTTAATTGTTTTTATGTTTATATATATATAATTTTTAAAACCTGCATAATAGATAAGAATTTCTCCATTTTTTTCCTCATATAAGCAGACAAAAGATAACTTTATAAAACCAAGATTTACAAGGGAAATCATGATTCTTTTACATTTCTTTTATCCCTTTTTTACAACTCATTAAAATGAGATAAAGTGTTTACATTTAATTCAGCTATGTTAGTAGCTGTATAATTTTATATATTATTCTTATTTCTATTTTATATGGAAAAAATAATGTTGACATCTCATAATTTAATTCTCTACCCTTCTCTTTTTTTCCAGTTATATGAATTTTGGGAAAGGAATAAGATCAAGCATCCTTTACTTCCCATATAACTATAATCAGTTTCCTAGAGTTTTTTCCTAATTTAACTTTAATCTTTGATTTCTTTTATAGCCAAATTCATATAAGATTATAATTTTTTCTCAGGATCCAAAATCTAAGGGAAAATGTTAAGGTCTGCCTAGCCATCTTTATAGACATTACTATTTTGGTTGATACATAGATTTAATGTAATTAGTTAATAAGCCTATTTCTTATTCTCCAATTTCTCTCTAATTAGCAAAATTTTGTTGCTATAAAGATAAAAGAAAATTTCACTTACGTTTTAGCCAGATACTATACCAGTACAACATTACTTCCTTTCAGAGTAGTTCAATCTATTTAAATACATTGAAGGATAAGTGTCTTCAGATTATTATTTTTTTAAATATATTTTACTGATTTTTTACAGAGAGGAAGGGAGAGGATAGTTAGGAACACTGATAAGAGAGAATCATTGATCAACTGCCTCCTGCACACCCCCTACTGGGAATGTGCCCGAAACCAAGGTACATGCCCTTGACCGGAATGGAACCTAGGACCCTTCAGTCTGCAGGTCGACGCTCTATCCATTGAGCCGAACCGTTAGAGCAGATTATTGTTTTTTAAAGAATCAACTATCTTAGAAAATTTATTGTGTACTTTCTTAGACATTTTTCAAGGTCTGATAACATTGCTCATAATTTATTCCTATTCTATTGGCCACTGTCACCAGTTTAACTTAATACAAAAACAAGTTTTTTTATATTGTAATTTAGATTTTGAGAACTCAGAGTTCCATAATTTTGGTAATTACCATTCACTAATAGAATATATATATATATATATATATATATATATATATATATATATATATATATATATATAAAACCCTAATATGCAAATAGACCGAATGGTGGAACAACCAAACAACTAACAACCAGTCACTATGGCATGCGCTGACCACCAGGGAGTGCGTGTGGAACATGGGTTTTGGCAACAGGCGGCAGAGTGTGGAACATGGCGGCCATCGGCTGCAATGGGATGGTGGAGCAGATGAGCAGGGGCGCCAGAACAAGACGGGGCACTGGTCACTGTTATTGGGGCGAGCCTCTGGTGGTTACTGAAAATTCTTTGCTCCCATGTGCCATGGTCCTGTCAGGCACTTGCATCTGCTGCCGGCGCTGGAGCCACTGCTTGTACCTGCTGCCAGTGCCCGGCACCAGTCCCAGTCACTCAGTGCTGTCAGCAAGTGCAAGCAGCGGCTGCTGGCCCTGATCACATCTGAGGGCCTCTCCACCTCCCTCTGCTCCTGAGGGCCAATCGGGGCAGCAGCAGCTGCTCACACCCACTGATGGCGCAGAGCGACTAGGGCTGGCACCATCAGCGCATGGGAGTGGTGGTGGCAGGAGCAGGGCTGCCAGCAGACAGAGGACTAAGGGGCTGTTGTGGGAGGGGCTGGGCTGGGGCACAGAGGATCGGCCGAGATCTGCCCCTGTGACAAACTGTAGCCTCATGGTCCACAGTTTCTTTCAAGGTTCACAAATTTGTGCACTGGGCCCCTAGTTAGTATCTATAAGACTATTTTTCAAGCTTTTTCTTTCATCTGATTTCCTGCAATAGAATGAACTACATTATTATTTTTACTGTTGATCTGTGGTTTTTGTTATATAAGTCAGCTTGTTTATATTACTAACTTGCAACTATTTTTTTGTGTTGTACTTACTGGCTTAAAAGAATAAAACTGTATAGAGTTAAATAATTTCTGTTTTCTAAATGGCAGTTTTATAAATCCTTAGTAAAAAAAGGCATTATGTTATTTTGAGTACCACTGAATTTTGAGTCAGGCAACTTGATTTTTAGGTTTGTCTCTCTTCTAAATGAATTGTGTAACTTTGGAGTTTTACCTCTTGGAACCTTGGTTTTCTCATTTGTGAATGAAAGAAACAAGGCCATTTGGATTAGGTAGTCTCAAATTCTACCCATTTCTAATATGGTTGTTTCTTGACCATTTTATAATCATTATCTGGGCTTGCTTTTTTTTCTTTCCATGAACTATATTTACTAGATTAACCTGTACTGTTAATGCAATTAATTCTTAAATTGATAGGATTCAGATATATTATTAACTTTGTTTCCCATTCATGATTTTAAGTAATTTTAAAGGAGGAAAATTGTATTACAGATAATAAAAGTGAAAGAAAGCTTGCATATAAGCTTTATGTAAAAATTCTCCTAAAGCACCAATATAAGCACCTCAAACTTACATACAGAAAAAAAAAAGACATATATAATGTTGTGGTTTTGTTCTCTTAAATATAAATATAGCTAGTTAGCCTAAACTTTGAATAAACCACACAGTGATAATACTGGCCCATATAGCCAATTAAAAAGCTATCAGGGCCCTGGCCAGTTTGATTTAGTGGTTAAGTGTCAGTCTATGAACCAGGAGGTCACAGTTCAGGCTTGATCCCTAGTGTAGGGTGTGAAGGAGGCAGCGAATCAATGATTTTCTCTCATCATTGGTGTTTCTATCTCTCCTTCTCCCTTCTTCTCTGAAATCACTAAAAGTATTTTTTAATTAATGGAAAGAAATATCCTTAGGTGAGGATTAACAAACAAAAAAAAGGGCTATTGGGTTTACCAACATTAAAATAATTATAAAATGTAAAAGGGAATCCAGAATAGATTGAAACTTTTCTGTTCAATAATTATTCTTAAGCTGTATTCTTGGATTCATTGAGTGAATACAGTTGCTAAATTGCTATGAACATGTATGTATCCTGCTTTAAAATATTATTAGAGATAAATGTGATTTATTTTTATTTTTTTTCTGTCTGTGCATATGTTTCCATAAAGCCTTTTTAGCTCTCTGCAGAATTCTCTTTTTTAGATTTGTGTTTTCTGAGAACCAGACCAAGGAGGTTTCTGTTACTTTTAAAGATCATTGTCTTTGCTCTAATTGTCTGCATTAGCTCATCTCAATCTCTTGAACACTTTGGTCTATATATTTGCTAATTATTGGGTCTGATTATTGGGTTTGTGGTCTGATGGGTAGAAAAGAATAACGAAAAGCTGATATAGGAAGGTGAACTGTTTTCTGGTGTAATTTCTTTGGTTAGATAATTCTGTGCCTTGGTCAGATCACTGAATCAGGCAGCTCTCCTGGTTTCCAGAAATTAAATCAGATTTCCCAGGTGTTCTTATGCCTATGTTACATGCCTATATTACAATGCCTATCTTACAATTTTATTTTGATTGCCTGTTTAAAAATTAATCTTTATTTTCAATTATCTGGCTCTGCATGTTTTATTACATTTGTTAAATTTGAACCTGATGTCCAAACGTTTCTTTGAATATTTTCTGGGTTTTGATAATGGGATATTCTATAAGATAAAGCAGATAATCCCAGAATATTTTCATTTATATTGGCCATCCACAATTTTTCTATTTCTGTACCTTTCCCCTCCCCAGTTTTGAAAAGAAAATTTATAAATGTCTTCCTTCACTCCATTATTCCTGCCTCAGATAATTTTCCCCAAAACTACTCCAATGAGCAGAAACATGTAATAGGAAATAAAAGAACAACACAATAGCTCTTTACATTGAGTTGAGGTGAAAATGATGTACTTGAAAATAATTATTTGTATGTGAGCTTAAAATTATTTTTTAATCATAAACAGGACTCTGATATAAAAATATTAGTCTGGAAGTTCTCTTATCAGGTGCTATTTCTACCTTAGCTGTGAGTTACCAGTATAAAGTGAATTATTTATTTATTTATTTATTTTTGCTTCACTAGAATAATCCCATTTCACACATCTTTAATACCACCTTCAAACAACTTCCATGCTTTTATTTTCAAACTAGAGGCCTGGTGCATGAAATTCATGCACCTCAGCCTGGCCTGTGCCCTCTTGCAGTCCAGGACCCCTTGCTCCTTACTGCCTGCCTGCTCGCTGTATCTTACCACTTGGTTTGCTGCTCCTTCCTTAGCGCTGCTATGGAAGTAGGAGAGGCCCCTGCCACCACCACTGCGCTTGCCAGCCATGAGCCCGGCTTCTGGCTGAGTGGTGCTCCCCCAGCTCCTGTGTTGAGCATCTGCCTCCTGGTGGTGAGTGTGCATCATAGCGACCAGCCTTAACAGTCTCTTAGGCTTTTTTTATATAGATGTCAAAATTTATTTTTGAGAGTTTTCTTTTTTCATTGAAGTTTATTTTGGCATGATAAGGACGTCATCACCCTCCCCCAGCCATAAAAGTAAAATTAATTTGATACTGAAAATTTATTGTCTTATTTTTTAATAATTGAAAAAGCTATAGAAACTGTTTCTTCTCATTTAAACATTTTTAAAATATATTTTATTGATTTTTTACAGAGAGGAAGGGAGAGGGATAGTTAGAAACATCAATGAGAGAGAAACATCGATCAGCTGCCTCTTGCACACTCCCTACTGGGGATGTGCCTGCAACCAACGTATATGCCCTGGACAGTAATCGAACCTGGGACCCTGAGTCCGCAGGCTGATGCTCTATCCACTGAGCCAAACCAGTTAGGGCTTATTTAAACATTTTTAATTAAAAAATACTAATTTTGGTGTACTTTAATCTGATGGTGAAATTGGGAGATTATATAAATTTAATATGTCTCTATAGTTAATAGTTATCAGTTATTTCACTTTCTGTAATACGTAAGACCCAAAGCTCACATTTACATAATGTGAGTTTTTAAAGATGTAAACATGGACATTTATTTAGAGAATATAACAAAATTTTAAAAGCTGGTAAAATCACAAATGTCACAAAATCTAAAAACCATTATATGTGTATTAATTAAATGCCTGCCATACTTTTCTACTCTATTTTTTAAACCTTTTTTGTTTTGCTTTGTCTTAACATTTATATAGTGTTGTATACATTAAGTTATCATGGTCATCTCAACAGAAATCTCCTGTACATAAATGGTTTTGATGCATTTCCTGAGAATCAGGCCAAGCATATTCTTACTATGTGGTCATAGTTGGATAATGTTATTCCGAACTATATGAAATTGCCAGTTTTGTGGATCAAAAGTGATCTAGCATTTTATAATATACTAGAGGCCCGGTGCACGAAATTTGTGCACTGGAGGGGGCACCCTCAGCCCACAGAGAGTGGGCCTAAGCCGGCAGTCAGACATCCATAGTGCTGCTGAGGAGGCAGGAGAGGCCACTGCACTTGCCAGCTGTGAGCCAGGCTTCTGGCTGAGCAGCATTCCCACTGTGGGAGCGCACTGACCACCAGGGGGCAGATCCTGTATTGTCTGCCCCCTGGTGGTCAGTGTGCATCATGGCGACTGGTGATTCCACCATTCAGTCGATTTACATATTAGCCTTTTGTTATATAGGACTTGAGGCCCAGTCCCTCAGCCCAGCCTGCGCCCTCTCACAATCTGGAACCCCTCGTGTAGGGTCCTTAGGCCTGGCTGGCAATCAGGGGCTTTCCTTCCCCTGGCTGCTGGTAGTTGGTCCTGCCCCCATCGCTGCCACTGCTTGCCATCTGTGTGGCGCTGCTCCCCCTCCTCGCCATGTCGCCTCCCTCTGCAGGCAACAGGCATGGGGTGCGATCACTTGGGTGGCCTGGGTCTCCCTCTGTGGGGTGATCACGGGGCTCTGTGATTGATCACCTAGCAGAGGGAGGCCCTGCCTGCCCAGCTGGGGCTCCATGGTCAATTGCTACACAGAGGGTGGCCTGGACCTCCCTATTTGGGGCAATTTCAGAGGCCTCCCCTCCCTGATTGATCGCCCCACCAGCCAGTGGCCTGGGCCTCCCTCTGTGGAACAATCATGGGGCGATGGCAGGGTCCCCCGACTAATCACACCTGCCTTGGCTGGCCTGGCACCAGTGCATGTCATAGCATGGTTGTCTGGACGGTCATTCTGCTATTTGGTCATTTAGTCAATTTGCATATTATGCTTTTATTATTATAGATATTTAAGGAAGAACCAAACAGAAGATCTTTTAGGACAGATATATATTGACTTCCCGTCCCAACTCTTCTTATTAGCCTATCAGAGGCTTTATGAAGGAGACTCTCAAACTACAGATAACCACAGGGCTACCAAGAAAAGCTTTGTTTTGTTGTTAAATTGTCCAGTTTCCAAAGATACTTTACTAAAAAGACTTCAGTAATTGAAGCAAACATCTTTTGGGAATACTTAAATTACATAAGCTTTCATTAAATCAATGTGTAGTTCTTTCATAACCTTAAATATTGTCATATAAAGGATTAGCCTGTAAGTACCATTTAAAAGCAAAAAGACTCCCCTACCTCATATCTAATATGGATTCAAATTTTTTCTAATTATAGAATGTTATCTTCTTGGTAGGCATTTGAAGACAAAACTACTATGTTATATAGCCAACAAGTTTCCCTCAAAATGCCATTTAAAGATTTGTATACCTATATTAGAGGCCCAGTGCACCAGTGGGATCCTTTGGCCTGGCCTGCAGGGATCAGGCTGAAACTGGCTCTCCGACAGCCTCCGAGGGGTCCTGGATTTTGAGAGGGTACAGGCCAGGCTGACCGACCCGTGCATTATCGGGCCGTGGAGGGACAGTGGGAGGGCTCCAGGGCGTGTCTGGCTCATCTTGCCCAGTCCTGATGGGCCAGACCCCAGCAGCAAGCTAACCTACCAATTGAAGCATTTGCCCCCTGGTGGTCAGTGCAAGTGTAGCTACCAGTCAAACAGTTGTTTAGGCTTTTATATAGAGAGAGTTCAGGTGATAAGAATAAAAGTGAGTATAAAAACATAAAAATATGAAGCTTCAGCCGAAACCGGTTTGGCTCAGTGGATAGAGTGTCGGCTTGTGCACTGAAGGGTCCCGGGTTCAATTCTGGTCAAGGGCATGTACCTTGGTTGCGGGCACATCCCCAGTAGGGAGTGTGGCAGCTGACCGATGCTTCTCTCTCATCAGTGTCTCTAACTCTCTATCCCTCTCCCTTCCTCTCTGTAAAAAATCAATAAAATATATATTTTTAAAAATATGAAGCTTCTACACATAAAATCTCCAATTTTAGTTACAGCTATGATCTAAAAGGTTGTAAATTGAGTTGTTCCAAATTCAGATGTTGTTACAGATCCATATAAATAATATTATGAATAATAGGGGTAACAGGTTGGCTAACAAGAGTTGATCTAGTACATTCCGATATCCCCATTTTGGATAAACTTTTATAGTGACAAAGCTTATTTTGATCTCTCAATAACTGCTTGGTACACTTCTTAGTTGAAACTATGAGTCCTACCCAGGTACATACCCACTCCTTTACAGTCCCCAGGATATTACTATCTGCCTTTAAAAAAAAAAGTTTTTATTGATTTCAGAAATAGGAATGGAGATGGAGAGAAGGATAGAAACATCAATGATGTGACATAATCGATTGGCTGCCTCTTGCCCAGCCCCTATTGGGGACAGAGCCCACAACCCAGGCATGTGCCCTGACCGGGAGTTGAACTATGACCTCCTGGTTAATGCTCAACCACTGAGCCACACAGACAGGGCTGCCTTTTATCTCCAGTCTTTCTTATCAATACTTCCAAAGTATAACTTATCCCAAAGTGTTAGGAAGAAGGAAATTTACTTTAACTTATTAATATTTAAGTGTTGGTGACTATAGCCCTTAAAGAGAAATCTGCATTTAAGAACAAACACATTATTCAACAATAAAGATTTAAAATTAAATAGAACAAATACATTAGTGCCAGTGCAAATTACTATCAGTTAATAGAATATTAAGCTTTAAGACGAAAGTAGAAATAATCTCACTAGTGTTGATGGGACCATTGTGAGGCAAGAGATATTAAATGACCTAACTTAAGAATCTTTCACCAAACCCATGGAATGTCTGAAAGTGCCATATATTTTTAGTGATCTTGAGGAAGGGAGCTAGTCACTCGTAATTATGGGTTCTATGAAGTCAGTGCCATGCTGATCCTTTTTTTTTTTTTTTTTTTTCAGTTGAAGGAGGTTTCCAGAGCATCCTAGGTATCTATCATCTACACTATTCTCCTGAGATAGCCTGTTTTTCAGTCTTAGCCAACCTTCCAGCTTGGCCTGTCTACCAGCTCTACTCATTAATATTCAATTTACAGGTGAACACTGTCCATTCTTTAAAAAAAAAAAAAGTCTTCATTTTACTGTTATGAAGAATAACTACCACCTTCTCTTTTTTCAAGAGACATAAAGGTAGAAAAGTTATTCCTTTTTTCATTATTTTCCTTTTAAAACTATTATTTTTAAATAGCTGGCAGTTAGTAATTTAGTTTCCAAACCTGTTTTGAATTAAATTGACAAGGCAATTCTAAAATTGATTCTAAAATTTTAATCTTGCTTTATCATATAAACATCTAGTTAGAAAGTGTTTATGCTAAAGACTTGTATTTTGTGGCATTAGTTCTTCATGTTTCTCTTTTGTGTATTGAAAATTGTTCATTTCCAAGTGAGTGGGAAAGTTACTATTGTTGAGATGTGTATAGGGCAAGTGCACTTGATTAGAGCATGAACTGTATTTTTACATTAGCTGGATGTGCTTTGCACTCTGCTCTTGTAGATTTATTTTGTTTACAGTAGACTACTGTCGGTTTTTGTAAATGTTTTTACTTAGCACTTTAACTGTGAGTGTACAAACTGATTTTAAATGTAGTTGTTGTATATTTTGGTTATCAACTGGAAATTTTTAATAAAATAAAATAATTTGTTCTCTGTTTTGTCATTAGTACCTGATTGAATAATTAATAATTAATTTTTTAAACCATCTTCTAGCTGGACCAGCGTGGCTCAGTGGTTGAGCCTTGACCTATGAACCAGGAGGTCATGGTTGGATTCAGGGCGGGGCACATGCCCCCCCTGCAGGCTCCATCCCCACTAGGGGTGTGCCCGAGGCAGCCAATCAATTATTCTCCCGCATCCTCGGTGTTTGTTTTTTTCTCTCTCTCTCTCCTTCTCCCTTCCTCTCTGAACTCAATAAAAAAAATTTTTTTTAATCACCTTCTAGACTCTTTAATATTATGAGACGGCTACTTTTCAATGAGGAGGATATTCTTGTAATAATCACTTTTCATTCATAACAGGATTCACATTCATCTGGGACAGATACACAAACACACGCCATCGTGTACCATGGCGCTTTCACGCTTGCTTTGTCAATACGGGTTAAGCCCGTCTCTGTACTGGCCACATCCTCTGGACAGAACTCGTATCCTCAGTACTAGGCGCATAATAGGGGATCAGCGAACCTCTGCCGCAACCCGGGGACCCATTGGCCGCCGCCCTGGGAGCCTTGTGACGCCGCTGCGGGCGGGGCGGGGGAAGGGGCTGCCACCGGCGCGGTCCGCCCTCTTCCGCTGCGGCCGTGGGAATGGAAACATCTAACCCACAGGCCGGCGCCCAGCCTGCGCGGGTGTCATCGCGAGAACAGCTCGCTGAGGCACCCACGTCCAGCGAAGGACAATTGAACTCGCTGGACCTTCTAGAACTGGCTAAAAACCAGCGATGGTGGCACAAGCTGTTCAGTCAGGAATCCGGACCCGCGGCTGAGAAGTACAGCACGGCAACCCAGCTGTTCATCGGAGGTGTCACTGGGTGGTGCACCGGCTTCATATTCCAGAAAGTTGGGAAGTTGGCTGCCACAGCGGTGGGAGGAGGGTTTTTTCTCCTTCAGCTTGCAAACCATGCTGAGTACATCAAAATTGACTGGCAACAAGTAGAGAAGGACATGAAGAAAGCCAAGGAACAGCTGAAGGCCCAAGGGAGCACCCAACTACCTATGGAGGTGAAGAGCAAAGCTGAGGAGCTCGCGTTGTTTGTGAAGACGAACGTTCTGTTGGCTAGTGGGTTTCTCGGGGGCTTTCTGCTTGGCATGTCATCCTAAGGAGGACAACTTGGTTTCCATTATTCTTGGGCTTTCCACCTTCTAGCTTCTTCATCTTAGGACATAAAGTCGTCTCTTACTCCTCCTCTTCTGTGCCTTCCTCCCTGCTGTGGGTATCTGAGTGGCTCCTGTAAGGCATTTGTTGGTACAAACTGATACGGCCCTACCGTGAGCCTCCAACACCAGAAGAGACTTTAGCTCTCCCAGCACACTCCCCGCCTGACTAATCTGTAGGTCAGCAAGAATGTTCCTTTCCCCTTCTATGAGATATTTCCTAAAACAGAGAGCGAGATGGCTCACCTTGGAGGATGGGTGGATCCAAACTTGATTTGGAAAAGGAATAACAAGCACATAGATATTTGACTGTGCTGCATGAAAAGGAACTGAATACATTCGCCTTTAAGCATGAAAGGGAGTGGGGGGGAAGAACACATTAAAGTATGTCAATTTCCCAAAAGGAAAGTCTACTTACAGAAGCAAGTCAGTGTTGGGTGTTCTTGTTTTCCTTTGTTTTGTTTGCATAAGAAGGCAGACCAGGATTTAAACTACTATTAGAGTTTCTTGCCTGGATCATGCAGTTTTTAGTTGGAAGACACCTTAGAAATCATATGGTTCAATCTTTAACCCAGTATAAAAATTCTACGGAACCATCTTTTATAAGCCTCTGCTTGAATGATTTCAGAAATAGGAAGCTCACTACTCTGTAAGGCCTTCCATTCCATTTTGAGGCAGCTTATTCTATGAACGCTTTCCATATATTGAGTGGCGAATGTATTTCTTTGTTACCTTCACACATTGGTATTGCCCCACAGAATACAGTAATTCCTTCACAGTATTATTTTCTAAACATTTGAGAAAAACTATGCTATTTCACCCAAAATTTTTTATGGGCAAAGTATGCCCCATTCTCCCCCTGTCTTATTTTTCTATTCTCTCATGACTTCCTTTTAGACTCAGTAGTTCCCTTCCAAAGACTCCAGTTGCAAATATTCCTATTAAAATTTTCCACAGAACTGAATACATTTCTCCAAATGCTATAAAACCAGTGAAGAATTCATTGTACACTATATTCTGTACATTACACTTCTGTTACGTTTATCATAGAAGAATGGGACACTTTTTTTTTTACAACGATCTCTTTAATCATTAAAAGGAAACAAAAAGATCTATATTTACATTTTCATCAATTATTCCAACTCTGTTGGCCAGTGAAAGTCCGATATTTCCTGGAGGCACTGATTAATGACTATGTGCCAGGCAATGAACCTCCAAGTATCTCCTGACAATTTAGGTGGGGGAAGGTCCTAACTTATTGTTATACGTTGCTAAATTTAAGGAGTTAACACTTGAAGGGAAGGGGAAAATTCTGAGTGGTTTATGTTATGTTGATCATTAGCTAACTTTGTAGATAAATGTTGATCATTAGCAGATTGAGTAATAAATCAGTGTATGTGCTGGAGCACATAGATACACGTGCATACAGTTTCTTCATCTATAAATGAAAATATTGGGCTAAATCAAAGGCTTTTAGCTGTGGGATTCTTTCATCAGTATAGTAATATAAACAGATAAAGAAAGACTATTTAAAGAGAAAGTGCCTAAAATCCCACTTAGCCTTGTCTTTCTCCACTACAGCATTCCTTGAAGCACCTAGGTTGAACTCCCATTTATAAACTATTAAATCAGCCCTGGCTGGTGTTTCGCAGTGGATAGAGCATCCGCCCATGCTTGGAAGTTTGATTCCGGGTCAAGGGCACATACCTGGGTTTTGGGTTTCATCCCCAGGGGTACAGGAGGCTGACCAATGGACGTCTCTCTTCCCTCCCACTCTCTCTAAAAATCAATGGAAAATCAATGGATGAAAATTAAAAGAAAGAAAGAGAAAGGAGAAAAGTAAAATAGAAAGAAAAGAGCAAAGAAAGGTAGAAAGAAAATTACTGAATCATTCTATATCTTAATTGTGATGATCACATAAATCTATAAGTGATAAAATTGCACAGAACTACACACACACACAAATGAGGAAGTGTAAAACTGTTGAAATCTGAATAAAATAGATGGGTTGTATCTATGCCAATTTCTTTCTTGGTTTTGATATTTTACTCCAGTTACAAAAAAAAAAAAAAAAATGTTACCATTGAGGGAAACTGGGTATGGGTATTATTTCTTAAAACTGCATGTAAATCTATAATTACCTTAAAATATTTTGATGAGTCCTGATCCAACCCAAGATATGATAAAAAGGAAGCTCACTAAACTGAAAGGAAAGTTGGGACTAGGAAGCCACTTTCCCTGACTTTCAGAGAAGAGTGTGTTCCTCTAGAACAGAGATTCTCAAATTTTCTTTTGTATGAAAATCACCTGGGGGTGTGGAGGGAAGGATAGTATGGAAAAAAAAAAAAACTATTCTCAGGCCCACTCCTCAGAGATTTAGATTCAGTAGGTCTGAGGTAGGAACTTAAAAGCACATGTGATTCTCCTGCCTGTGGCCCTAGGCAACAAGTAAATCCTCTGTATGACAGATGGACAAACAAGGAGGGGAGGATGAGTTATTTTGAATACTTTTCTAGTTGTTTTCCCTTCCCTGTGCCCCAGAATGCCTTGCTCATCAACAGCTTGCCTGTGCCATGGAGTGGGCACATGGGAAATATGCAGACACCTGCCAGCTACCCTCGTGGGCGCAATACAACTCTAGGGAGGTGACAGGCCAATTTTGAGTCAGCTTTACTAATGAGCATCACTTGTTGACTGACTCCAGGGGAGGAGCTCATTATTCATGTTTGGCCCAGAGCCTTCTCTTGTAGGGCTGCAAATCAATAGATGCCATACAGCTTCCATGTTCACCTCCGTGGAAAAAAAGTGGAAAGATCATCAAAGCAACAATTTAGTTCATGCTTCTCGCTGAAAAGGGTCAGATTAGCTGGAAGGAAACTTGTGGAGGCTGATTGGCACAGGATTTTCACACTTGATCTATTCCTTTCTTCCTCACTTGCATTACCCCTGCCCATCCCACCCTGATCTCTTGAATGGGGTCATTGTTTGCTCTCAGTCATCCAAATGAAAGCTTCTGTTCTTTTGAGCAGTTCTTACCCCCAGCCCCCAGATGCTTAAGAAATATAACCCCTAAGAAAACAACACGAGGTTGAGACTATGTCACAGGAATCATTATTCCTGTAAAGGGGCTGGCCTAATCCAGAAACTTCATTTCCTTTATTATCCCCACTTTAAACCCCCTTACAGTACAAGAGAAATCGTGTAGCTCTTCATCTCTTGGTCAGAATGAAAACCCTAGCATCAAGTGTATGTATATACTTGGAGTTAAAACTTAAGTTGAAAAATAAGTTGGAATTGATAGAGCTGAACTTTAAAATGTTTTCCTAGGCTGTCCCCAACTGACACTCCAAGGAAAAGGAAGAAGCCTGGAGCAAAGATCAGATTTAGATACTTTAGGTTGATGGTTGCAATATAGATAGGCACATTCTTTCCGCATAAGACCACATGGTTCACAAGTGCAGAAAGGGAGGTTCCTCCCTCCCCCAGAAAAGGGAGGTCCCTTTTATTCCTTCCCTGCTCCTATAGTCCACAGGCACTGGAAGGAGGAGAACCAGCAGCTTGTGTGGCAACCTTTGCTCGTGCTGCTATCCATGACACCTGGGACTTCCCTGACCCCTGGACAACTTCTGAGCTGGCACTGTATTGACTGAAAAATGTTTTCATCTATGTGGGTCCCTTCATTGAACTAAGGAGAGACAGGAGCCTTGAGAAGGGAAGGACCTGTTAAGATAACACTGCTCAGCTGCGAGGATTTCCTCCTGGTGTGCCTCTAGAATGGTTCGTATCCATGAGTTTTAAGATCATACTGCTCCCTTTTAATGAGTGGAGTACATTTGGGTGAGAGAAAAGATGGGAGGGGAGATTAAACAGCACTGAGGAATGCTCATCTTCAAAGTTTAGCCCAGTTAGTCTGGGTGAGAAGGGGTGGAAACTCTCAGCCCTTCTCTCTGCTGCCCCCTTTCTTCCCTGTGGCTCTTCCAATCCATCTATCTTCCTGTTTCTCTGCATCTTTCCCTTTGCTTCCACTTTTCTGTAGTCCTGTTTGGACCAGGAGTTCTTTTTTTTTTATCTTTATTTTTCAGTTTATTAATTACATTGTTCCCCCCCTTTTTTCCCCCTATAGCTCCCCTCCACCTGGTACCCATCCCACCCTCCACCCTTACCTCCCCCACACTGTCCTCTCCCATAGGTGCATGATTTTTGTCCAGTCTCTTGCTGCACCTCCCGCACCCCTTTTCTCCCCAAGAATTGTCAGTCCATTCCCTCTCTATGTCCATGATTCTGTTATATTCACCAGTTTATCCTGTTCATCAGATTATTAATTCACTTGATGGACCAGGAGTTCTTAACCTGTAGTTCATGGATCCCTTGAATATAATATAAACATGCCCACTTTATGGGGAAAGCCCTGTAGTTTCTCATTTTCTCAAAGAGGGTGTAATGAGAAAAAAGTGAAGACGCATTCTTGACGTTGCCTCCCTTTTCCCCCTCTCAGATTCTGACTATTGTATTCCCACCTTTCTTCCCTGGCCAATGTCTTCCCCACATCTCCTCTCATGCCTTCTCTCTTTCCCCTTCTCTACGGTTTCTTGTCCTGTGCTACTTTCTTTCTGGAAACTGGCCATCCTATGAAACTGAATACTAATAATTGTCATGTGTTGGACAGTGTTCAGTAAATAAAGGTTTAAAAACACCCTAAGTTGAATATTTTATATTTTACTCTAAACAAAATTTCGTGAAGGGTAGGTAGTTTTTGGCTACTTTTTAACTTATCTTGTGATAATTGACTTTTGCCTCTCCGAACCCACAACTGTGAGTGAGAACATAGTTTACTGGCCTTGGTCTAGTTAGACATCTGAAGCAGAATTGCTCTCCCTAGTGTCACATTCCGGAGTGGCGTACTGTGTGGAGAAGGAAAGTAAGCTGAAAAGCAGGAGACCTGATGAAATTTGAATCTGTGAGCAGCATTCATTTTCAGCAGCTTGCAGGGCTGTCAGAGCAGCCGGCTGCAGAGAGGCAGAAACAAACAGGAAGGTCTGACAGCCATCTGAGCAATGTGAGACACTACCGATCTCAACAAATAGAGCCGATCTTTGACACTGAAGAGTATAGATTGCAATACCATGTCTTGATGTTTTGATGTACCAACATTCCAGGATTTTTGTTGGCATAATGCTGCCATCATAGTTATTTTATTTTATTTTTATTTTTTTAGGGTGTTCATGAATTTATAGACTGAAATCCACATATAGTCTTTCCTCCCCCCCCCCCCAAAAAAAAACAAGGCAAGGACACTAGAAATTAAAAGCAATGCTTTCAAACAAAACTTTACATTTGTAAATAATAGTGGAACTTCATGACACAAAATACAGCATTACAAAGAACATGTGTATGAATAAAAGTATCCACAGTGTGAAAGTGATGTGGCCTCCATTATGCATCTGCACAGGTGGAGCTCACCTAGAAGGGGAGAACTCTTCATCCCCCTTGTACTATTGCACAGCTGACCAGCTGCAGCCCAGATGTCCAGAAGCATCTGGTTTGGGTGGTGGATATGGCATCCAAAGAATGAGTTTTTAAAGGACGACTTTCCTTCCAGTTACCAAATAAAAAGGCCCGTCAGCACAAATACATTGTAGTGTGACCTTTAAAAGAAGCAACAGAATTAATTATTTTCTTCTGAAGAAACACTTGCAGGTCCAAGATACTTGAATAATTACAATGCACAGTTTCGAAGTAAAGACAGCACGCTCACTCTTCCCACTCCCTCCAAACCCCCATTCCAAGCCCTTCAGTGGGATCAAGTCTCTAAGTTTGAATAGGTTTTTGTTTGTTTGTTTGTTTGTTTTGTTTTGTTTGTTTTGTTTGTTTTTTTATTTGTTTTTTTGCTATATGTTTTCCAGCCAGATTGCTTGTCTGCGATTTTTCTTCAATCAGGCTATCTTTTGACCCATTTCTTTTCTGACGAACTGTGGAGTCACCAGAACCCTAAGCATCTGAAGAGTGGGTCACAGGGACTGTGGGTAGGAAATCCATTTTTGGATTCACTTCCGACAGAGCAGACCACTCTCTTCCATCTGAACACTGGGTATAGGGGTTTTCTCTCTCTTTTCCATGTCCAGCGTGGAGAGAGAGTGTGTGGGTCCAGTTTCTGAGTAGAGGAGCTGGGGATTAAGAAATAAAGGAATAGAAGAGAAAACACAAAAATCCTATCTAATAAAAGAGTAATATGCAAATTTGACCATACCTTCACTACACCCACCAGCCAATCAGGAGTGGGGATGGAGCTGAAATGGCTGGTGAGCATGCGGGGGGAGGTGGGGGGCAGGGCTGAGGCATACGTGAGGCAGCCAGCAAGCACAAGGGAGAGTGGGGCCTGGCATCACCAGCGGCCAGGGCAAAGGCGGCCGGTGAGTGGGCAAGGCGGAGGGGTAGGGCAGAGGCGTGCATGAGGTGGGAAGCGGGGTTGCCGAGGTGCGCAAGGCGAGGGGCAGGGCAGATGAGGCATCGGGGGCAGGGCCGAGCGAGGGGCGGCCGAGCTGCAGGGCAAGTGTCTGCACAAGCGGTGGCTGAGTGGCACTCTCGAGGTCGCCTCGAGTGCAGGGTGCCCCCAGGGCTGGGCAGTCGCCTCCAGGGCTAAGGCCTGGGCTGGGGGAGCGGAGCCAAGGCAGTCGGGGCAGATCCAGCCATCGGTCACATTGAGGGGGCAGGTTGGGCTGAGGGATCACCCACCCCCAGTGCACGAATTTCATGCACCAGGCCCCTAGTATAGAAATAATAGCTGGGGCTTGGTGGAATCTCTCTTCTCTCTGTTGGAGAGATCGGAGCTCCGAACCCACAAAGCAGTGTTTATTTATATTCCCTAAATACAAAGGTGTTTCACCAGATCAAAGGAGTTTTGGTTGGCCCAGGCCCTATTCATTCCCCCATTCCCGGAGCTAGGCAGGATTTACATTTCACCTGGGGCAAAGTTAAGAGTCAAGCTGATAACATGTCAGCCTTGTTGATGAAGCATGTTCCCAGAGTGTGGCTCTGCCTGTCACCTTGAGTTCAGGCAACAATAATTAAAGAATGCACAGGTGTCTTTCCCTGAGGGCACCCTCCACAACTGGGACCTTCGGTATTGGCAGTAACTTCTCAGAGAATGAGAATGTCTGATGGGATCGGGTCACCTTGAGTCTCTATTTTAGTGTGTGGAATCTCTTCATTGTTCTTCTGACAATCTAGACAGATTCACAAGTTCCTTCTGAATCTGCTTCCATACTCTTCCTTTGCTTGGCTATCAGGGTTCTCCAGCGAGATCTGTGTCTGGATCACCTGTTGTTGTTGTGTCCTTTTGTCTCAACACAGCACCCCACTGAGGTGCTGAATCCACCACATTGTTCTCCAGCCGTATTCTGCTTCTCTTTTGGGTGTTCTCTATTTGAGGTTGCTGACTCACTACCACGTGTGACCTCCTCCTTTTTTTAGATCTAAGTCTTCACCACTGTTACGGGCTTTCCTTCTCCTTGTGGGCTGTCCAGAGTCGCTGTCGTGCGCAGGGAAACTTTGGGGACTTCGTGCGGTCATTGGGAGAGATGGAGTGTCCACTCTGGGGGCCATTTTCTTCCCGTGGAGCATGAGGTTTGCTTCTTTGGGTATCAGGGCTATTTTCATTCTTTGCTTTCTTAAAGCTTTTTATTGGTGAAAGTGCAATGATTTTAGTTGTTCCTTGATTTCTCCCATTTTCCATGTTTGCAGTTACCCCATTTATGCTGTTAGATCCAGCTGGCTGTGCCTGTGCTGTTCTCTTAGGATAAGTCTTGCTTTAGCTTCTTGCCACCTTCTGATCTGGACTGGGAAGTCGCATACAAAGATCTCAACTCATTTGCAATGCTGTCCTGCCACTCTACGGTGCTTATCACTCATGGATCCAAACTTTCTGGGTTTTCTTAACAATGAATTAGATTCGCCGAGACCGGTCGGACTGCGGACTGAAGGGTCCCAGGTTCGATTCCGGCAAGGGCATGTACCTTGGCTGTGGGCACATCCCCAGTAGGGAGCGTACAAGAGGCAGCTGATCGATGTCTCTCTCCCATCGATGTTTCTGACTTTCTATCCCTCTCCCTTCTGCTCTGTAAAAAATCAATAAAATATATATATATTTTAAAAAACAACAATAAATAAATAAACACAATGAATTAGATTCATTCTCTGGCATTCTGTAATATGTATGGTGTTTATACTACACATCCAAACAAGCATGCTTGCAAGCAGTTTTACTCCGAGTTTCAAAAAAAGAATGATGTTGCATTTCACTCTTTTCCCAGTACTGAGTTCAAACCGTGTCTCCTTGAAGTGAACCTTTGTAATCTGAAGCCAGAAGTATTCCCCAACTTGCTTTTTTATTCCTGTAGACAACACCACCAACTGGAGTGAATCCTAAGAAATACTCAGATGGAGGTCAACCCCTTACATCTCCAGGGATTTTGCAATCCTCAAGTAATTCAGCTCTGCTTCAGAAGGAGACTGACCCATTAGAGTTTTATGAATTCTTTCTATGGCTTCTGACCAGGAACAAACTGGTGTTCTGACACATCTCCTGCAGTATGTCCATATGGATCATAATCTCCAAGTTCAGACACGATGGCATGTGCTCCCAGCTGAGCAGCAGTGTTGACAGGGCAGGGCAGCCAGCCCTGAAGGACATCTTGCTTCACCTGCAAGAAAAACTGATATCCTTTGAGACAGCATGGAGGGACCTGGGGAGTATTATGGTAAGCGAAATAAACCAATCAGAGAAAGATAAATATTACGTGATCTCACCCATATGTGGAATCTAATGAACCAAATAAACTGATGAACAAAATAGATCCAGAGACATCGAAGCATGGAATAGACTGTGGAATCTCAGAGGGAAGTCGGGAGGGTGGGTGGACCATAATAGTGTTTTTAAATCTGAAACATCGACATTTTGAGAAGTATTTAGACAGTTAGACACTACATTGCTTAACAAATTGGGTAAATAAATCTTCTGTATATTCTGTAATGTTCAAGAAGAGAAAAGATAATTGATAAAGACTCACTTGCAAGAATGAGTCTTAGCATTCAAGACTTTTGAACAAGCAGAATGTGAGCATTACACTATTAAAATTGATATAGATAATGTCGTATTAAAAAATCCCCAGCTATGCTTGACAAAAGCAATGAAGATAAAAACAATTCAGACAAAAAATGTAACTTAGAGTCAATAAAGTGATTGCAGACACTGAAAAAGTACACAAAGACTTTTTCCTTAAAATATTTTTTAAAAAGATATAAGACAACTAAAAATTATATAAATTGAAGATGGATTAAGAGGAAAATGTTTGGGAAAAGCTTATAACTTTTTTTTTTTTTTTTACTGTTCTCCAAGCAGTATAGTGTAAAATCCTTTTTCAGCAATGGGAAACTTTGCACAAAATAAGTAAACAATGATACTAGTGGACCATTTTGTTTTTTTAATGTTTCCTGTTTTTAAAGCTGAATTATATTATTTCATGTTCAAATTTTCATAATTATTTTCATCTTTATTATTATAGATAATAAAATACATATATATACATATATATATACACTCTACTTGATGGTGGTATGTGTTTATAATTTTTAAAATTTGAACTGTATGAAAGTTTTGTTCCACTGATATTTAATTTCATAAATTCCGAACTTTAAAAAATTATGTAATATATGCTAGGCGCTGTGCTAAATGCTTGGAACATATCAACTAATTTAATCCTCACAATTATATTATCATCTCCATCCCACAGGTGATGGGGGCGAGGTAGGGGAAGATTAGGTAAATTTCCTAGGATTACACCCTTAGTATTGGTAGAGCTAGGATTAGAACTTTGCAGCTGGCTCCAAACTCTATGCTTTTAAACACTACATCATATCACCTCTTTAAAAACAGAAACGATATTTCAGTCCTACATGAAAGATACAGCCATATTTTGCTTTGTACCAAAGCTGTAATAACCAATTCAAGAGAAATATATCTAAAAGCTTCACAAATTCTCAATTCACAGCTTCATATCTCAAGCTATACATCAATAGAGCATCAGTTCAATACTTAAGAGATTTGCTTCTGAAGTTTATAGGCAAGTAAATAAGGGCATATAGAGTAATAGCAATCTTATCTATTCTTAATTACCCTCTGATGAGGGGACTGATCATCCCTGTCAAGAATGAGCCCCAAAGGCAGCTCACAGAGTCAGATGTTAAATCTGAGAATGGCTCAGTGTGGTATGTATCTGCACCTGTATCACTAGCCCAGGACTTGCACTATCACTGTGTTCGGTGACACCTGTGTTCAGAGAAAGCTGGCCCCTGGGCATGCTCTCTAGTGAAGCATTTCCCTCTTACCTACAGCCATTTGCAAAATGCTACTTTGACAGAGATTAAGTGATAACCCAAGCTGAGGGAGCCTCTTATTTGTTTGTCTAACAACAGTTTTAATGCCGTAAACTAAAATCTCTTCTTCATTTCACGTTGCATCTGTTTTCTCCTTCATTTCTCTGCCCCAAACACTCTCCCCTTTCTTCAGCCTTCATCCTCAGGTTTCTCTTCACCATCATGTCCTCCTACCCTCTCTGTCCCACATACTCTCCACCCTCATAGGTTTTCATGCTGTCTCAATTTCAACCCTTCACTCCTTCCCCAGATAAGAGGAGTCTATTGACCACTAGTCCAGCCTTCTATTTCATGGGCTCTCCACCCTCACATATTTCCTCAGACATCGCTCTTCCGAGGCAGAGATTCTATCTGAGATATAAAACTGCTCCTGAGTACTTGGGATTTGGAATCTTTGATCTGAAAATCCTGGCATAACACCGCCCTTAAGATTCAGATAAGTCCTGTCTGTTTTGGCTCAGTGATTAGACCTACCAGTCACCGGTTGGATTCCTGGTCAAGGGCATGTTGCACCTGGGTTGCAGGTTCGATCCCTGGCTTTGGACAAGGTGCATGTGGGAGGCAACCAATCTCCCCCCCCCCCCTCTCTCTCTCTCTCTCTCTCTCTCTCTCTCTCTCCCTCCTCCCTCCCTCCCTCCCCTCTCCTCTCCCTTCCACTCTAAAAATCAATGAGAAAAAATATCCTTGGGTGAGGATTAAAGATATCCTTGGGTGAGGATCCAAGTAAAATTGGTATGAATGCCTGTGGTGAGTTACTGTTTCTAGCCTCTGCCTCCACCTTTGGTTTAGCTCACTTTGTAAGGGCCCTGTGTCCAGGATTTAGAAATGAGATTCAGCCTTTCCATCTGTCTGCTCCTAAAACTGCCCCTCACAGTATTTAGTAATGTTTCTTCTTGTTAAAAAAAAGATGATGGTGTTTCAAGCCATATCAAAATGCTTCTACATCAAAGCAGCTATGCCACCTTGTCACAAACCTGACAGAATGGGGAGTGACAGGGTCAGCAGGCCCGAACCAAGTTGGCCCTGCTCGCATGGGGCAGTATATCTTGGTTGCTGGCCAAGTAGTCTGGAGGAAATAAACTTACCAATTCATCTTTTCTTAAGGGATGTGGGACGGGAGTAGGAAGGAACCAATGTTTACTGAGCGCCTACCGTAAGCCTGGCACTGTATCTCACTTAGCCCTTAAAACAGCCCTGCTGGTGGGCACTATCATACCTAATTTTGAAGATTTGGGAACTGAGAATCAGGTTAAATGGCATGATTTTTTCAAATATTCCTATTGTGGATTGTCTAAATGGTCCCACTGTAGCTCCCTGCAGGGCTGAATCAAAGGCAGGGCCATTGTAGTTGCCTAGACATCATTCTCCATAGAGTACCCATACCTTCCTGGAAATGTGAGATGGAGAATGTTCTACTCCCAGCACTTCTGTGGGGAGAAGTAGAGTAAACAGGTGTAAGAAATACTAGTTGATGGGCGGCTGAAAGTCGGTAGAATTATATTTCCGCTGCTGCCCAGTCTTGCTTCTAGATGGCCTTCCTTAGTGTGGGGGAGGTTCACATGCGGATCTGGTTCGGTGAGTTGGTATGCGCTGTTAGGGATAGAGCTGAATTCTTCACGACAACAGAGGAAGGGCTGAGTTGCTGCCACGAGAGCACCCTCTCCGTCCTCCCTGCAGCCTGACCCCTCCACGTCACGCCTCGCTTCCCCATGGGGGGCAGGTCGTTAAAGCTGAGAGTTTGCGCTCTTCAGGTCCCAGGTGCTCTGGGAGCTGCTGGCTTGGGTGCAAACATAGCCAAGACCAAGAATCACACCACGCACAACCTGTTCTGAAAATGGCACAGAAATGGTATCAAGAAACCCTCAGCACAAAAATGCGAGTCTCTTAGTGGAGTGGACCCCAAGTTCCTGAGAAACATGCGATTTTCCAAGAAGCACAAGGGCAGGAAGCAGATGAAGGCCAACAACGCCAAGGCCAGGAGCGCACATGCCGAGGTATCAAAGCCCTTGTAAAGTCCAAGGAGGTCAAGCCCAAGATCCCAAAGGGCAGCAGCCAGCCATAAGTTCAATCAACTTGCCTATGTTATTCACCCCAAGCATGGGAAATGTGCTTGTACCCACATGGCCGAGGATCTCAGGCCTGCTGGCCAAAGGCCAGGGCTCAAACCAAGACCCAAGTTGCAGCTGCACCTCCGGCTTCAGCTCAGACTGTGGCTCCCAAAGATGCCCAGGTCCTCACGAAGTCTCTAGAGTAGAGGCCTCTGCCTGCTAATGTGAGAAGTGAAGGTCTGGTGTGACCTCCTGTGCTATTTGTACATATAAACCTGAGGCAGGATCTGTAAATAAAAATAAAAAGGACTTGCTGAACTGGTTTGGCTCAGTGGATAGAGCGTCAGCCTGTGGACTGAAAGGTCCCAGGTTCGATTCCAGTCAAGGGCATGTACCTTGGTTGCGGGCACATCCCCAGTGGGGGATGTGCAGGAGGCAGCTGATTGATGTTTCTAGCTTTCTATCCCTCTTCCTTCCTCTCTGTAATAAATCAATAAAATATATATAAAAAAATAAAAATAAATAAAAAGGACTATGGGATTGAAGGTGAGGCAATGGGCAGCCTCCTGTGGTCCAGCCCTGGCTCCATCTGCCCTCACTTGTCTAGTCTCTACACACCTTCCTTTCATTTGTCCAGTCTAGCCCTCCCCCAGGGAAGCTTCAGCCCTCCCTCCACCTGCACCCCTCCCACTCCTCTTTCTGTGGGGCATAAAGTTTCAGTGAAACAAATCTCCAATAACTGCCTTTCTACTATTAGGCATTCTGTAAGTTAATGTGCATATAAAGTGAGGTCATTTAAAAATTTGGTGTGACTTTCACTTTGAGTAAATCTATTCAGAACTTAAGAGCAGTGTTTCTGGAAATGGTTTTCCTGAGGAGAAATCAGCAATCCCACCATATTACAATTTCAAAAGGCGTGGTTTTTTTAATTTTTAGAGTGACAGCCATGTTGTCTGAAGATCAGATTTCTATGTAATGTGTACACATGAGTTTACCTTAATGGGAAAGGTGTTTTCTACAACAAAATCTAGATTTTTCCAAGTTCCTTTGAAAAATTAAATAATTGAAAATGCTGTAGAAAACCCTTAGATTTTTCTTGCACATTTTAGTTGAAAGAAATGAGTGAGAAGATTGGGAAGGGAGAGGGAATCACAGAGAGGTAGAAAAAGCAGAAAGATAACAAGGAGAACATGAAGAGTGATGTGTGAAGAGGATAAAATAGGTGATGAAGAGGGAAAGGGAGAGAGCAGAGACATGATGGGTACTGTACTACATGCCCTTGGGAAACGAAACCAGGAGAAATGAGAGCATGGGTGTTGGAGCTTTAAGGGAGAATGTCCCTTGACTCTGAGGTTGAATGTGAGGGTAAAGTCGGGGAGAAACGGTTTATTCCACGGTCTGTCACAGGGCATACGCTCATCTTCCAGATCCGCAGCTAAGGAAGCTGCAAGAGGAAGGTCTGTACTGCTTCATCTCGCAAGGTGAGTATGCCTCCATCTGCCGTGCTGTCTGCTTGCTTTGCACATTTCCTCACATCATATGCTCACAGCACCATCATATGCCATCCTGGCACCCTCACAGAGGAGGCAGACGAATTAGAATGTGAGGAGTAGTGGGGAGCACAGCTTGTTTCCTGTTTTGGAATTTGTGGTAACACATGGGTTATTTTATTTTTTAAATTTTATTTTCTGATGTCTTAATTGAGGTATAACTTACATAAAGTGCATTAATCCTGACAACTTTTTACATGTATATCAGGACCATCTAACTGCAAACCATATAAATATATATATAATATTTTTACTGATTTGAGAGAGAGAGAAAGGAAGAGGTAGAGAGACAAATATTGATCAGCTACCTCCTGCACACTGGCCACTGGGGATCTATCGTACAATCTGGGCATGTGTCCTGCCTGGAATTGAACCAGCAACCTCTCGGTGCATGGGACGACGTCCAACCAACTGAACCACAACAGCCAAGGCACTGCAAACGATATAAGATAGGATTCCTTATGCTCCCTCCCAGTCAGTATCTCCCTGCCGAAGGTAACCACTTCTCCAGTCTTCATCACGATAAACTAGCTTTTCCTGTTTGACTTGAACATATGGAGAAATAGATAGAAAGATAGGGATTTGTGTGTTTGGCTTCTTTTTTCATCATTGCCTTTGAGATTCATCTATGTATAGTGTTCTATATAGAGAATAATTCATTCCTTGTCTTTACTGTGTAGCATTCCCTTATGTGATATATCACACTTTATCCCTTTTGTTGTTGGTGGGCATTTGGTTGTTTCCAGCTTTTGGTTGTTATGAATAAAGCTGCTGTGAACATTTTTGTACATTTCTTGGGTAAACACTCATTTCTCTACTGTATGTACCTAAGAGTGGAATGACAAAGGCTGAGGATGTGTGTGTGTGTGTGTGTTTAGCCTTAGTAGGTACCAAACCTACTAATCCCTGGTTACTTTCATCCAAAGAGCTTTGGAGGGAGAAAAACCCTCCACAGAGATTCCTATCTGTTTATAGAAGACCTGGTAAGTTGCCAGAGGGTGGGAAGTACTGAGGGAGATAAGGAAATTGTAAAGGAAAGAAACAAAGAAGGGAAGAAAAAGGAGGGTTCCAGCACAGAGAATGAAGACTGAGCTACAGAATGTTGAGATCTGGGAAATGCGGTTGGTAGAGAGTACTCTGGCTGTTTTCAGATCAGTATTGAATATTTTCTAACTTATTACAAAATAAATAAAATGGAGAAGATAATGCTTTATAAAGAGGTTACGATTTTTAAAAAATCTTTACTCAAGGATATTTTCATTGATTCGAGAGAGAGAGGAATGGAGAGAGAGAAACATCCATGTGTGACATCCTGCAGAGGCCCTCATCCCCGACTGGAGATCAAACCCACAGCCCATTTGAAAAATAATACAATGATTAATAAATAATAATACAAGAATAAACTCGTTTGTTTTTTTACGAAGACGGCGCCCAAAGCTAAGAAGGAAGCCCCTGCCCCTCCCAAAGCTGAAGCCAAAGCAAAGGCTTTGAAGGGAAAGAAAGCTGTGTTGAAAGGTGTCCACAGCCACAAAAAAAAAAGAAGATCCGCACGTCACCCACCTTCGGAGGGCCAAAGACACTGCAGCTCCGGAGGCAGCCTAAATATCCTCAGAAGAACGCACCCAGGAGAAACAAGCTTGACCACTATGCCATCATCAAGTTCCCCCTGACTACTGAGTCAGCAATGAAGAAGATAGAAGACAATATACTTGTGTTCATTGTGGATGTCAAGGCCAACAAGCATCAGATCAAACAGGCTGTGAAGAAGCTCAATGACATTGATGTGGCCAAGGTCAACACCCTGATCAGGCCTGATGGTGAGAAGAAGGAATATGTTCAACTGGCTCCTAACTACGATGCTCTAGATGTTGCCAACAAACTGGAATCATCTAAACTGAGTCCAGCTGCCTAGTTCTAAATATAAAAATTTTACACTGAAAAAAAAAAAAAAGAAACTCTGTTTTGCATACTCACAACTGCTAATCTTCAGCCTTTAGGATGACTGGACATCATTTACTTTGGGGTGCCTATTAGCTGAGAGGAGACAAAATAGCCCTGAAATTATGTAAATGCTGTCAGAGTTTAAGATCCCTGCTCCTCTCTGTTTTCTTCAGTCATAACTTGGTATTTAGCCACTACCTGAGTAGGAGTAACTCTGCCCTCTCTTACTGGTTTATTCATTTCACTAGCACTTATTCAGTACTGCCTCTGCATAAATGTGAAAGTTGTTGAGAGGAGATGAAAAAAAATGAATGGTATGATTCCTTCTTCAATGAACTTAACATTCTTTAAGGGTAACTCTGGGTGTATAAGCGTAATTACAATATAAGGTAAATAAAAGAAGGAATAGTCTGGTGCAGTTCAGTGGTTGAGTGTCAACATACAACTCAGAAGGTCACGATTTGATTCCCAGTTGGGGCACATGCCTAAATTGTGGGCTCGATTCCTGGTAGGGTGTGTACAGGAGGCAGCCAATCAATGATTCTCTCTCATCATGTTTCTCTCTCCTTTCCTCTCTGAAATCAATAAAAACTGCTGTTTAGAAAAAGGTAATATATGAATTTATAGGCTAATCTCAACTGGAGGCTAGCACAAGTTTCTCAGAAGCTGTAGCATTATTAGCTGCGCCTTAAAGATGAAGAAATGGGATTTCTGTAGGAAGGAGTGGGGTGGGGCAGGAGAAAGCCCAAGTAAAGGCAAATTTTCACATCTGTTACTGCTAATTGATCCTCCTTAGCAATTGCTAAGCCCCGGCTAGAAATAGCCACACCCACCCAGATGGACTCAGATGAAAAAAGACCATAGCACTTGCAAAGTAAAGAGCATCTGGAACACAATTTAACTGTCTTAGAACAGATACTTGAGCTCATATCATTACAGAAAGATACAGAGAACTCCATTTCCAGACGTCTCCTGGTAAAGATACCCAACCAATTGGAATTCTTGCCTACTCTCTCCTCATTCGTGTACAGCTACCTGGTAAGCTTCTGAACATCGGCATGTGAGACAATCTGGGGATTCAATTAAAATGGACACCTCCTCAACTAATGCTCTTTTGTTCACTTTTGGTGGCTTAGAGTTCATTCCTCCTTCTATGCCATCAACAAATATTTGTGATTGCCTATTATATGCCAGAACAGTTTCTGGGCACTAAGATGCAGTAAATAAAGTAGATTGAAAAGATTCCTGCTGTGTCCTAGAGCTTCCCCTCTAGTGGAGCAAGGCAGATAGTAACTAAAGAAATAAACAAGAAAACCTCAGTGAGTGAGAAGAGCTGCACAGCGAATTAAAATAAGGTGACCTGATAGTGAGTGAATGGTTGGCCTCTTATGAGGGTCATCTGAGATGGTGACATTAAGCTGAGCTCTGGCATGGCTCAGTGGTTGAGCATCAACCTATGAACCAGGAGTTCATGGTACAATTCCCAGTCAGGGTGCATGCCCAGGTTGTGGGCTTGATCCCCAATGTGGAGGGTGCAGGAAGCAACCAATCAATGGTTCTCTCATCACTGATATTTCTCTCTCTCCCACTCCTTTCCTCTCTGAAATCAATCTACACTAATAGAAAAGAAATATGTAAATTGACTGTACCTCTGTGACACCCACCAGCCAATCAGGAGTGAGTATACAAAATAACCCAACAAAGATGGTAAGTTAATTTGCATATGCAGGCTCGGAGCAGCTGGGCTGGGTGGGACAGGATGCCTGCTATGAGGAGAAGAGTGGGGGGGGGGGGCAGAGGGAGCTACAGGAGGGGCACTCTGACCAGAGCAGAGAACACTGAAGGCTCTGGCCAGAGCAAAGACAGAAGGTGCCAGAGGAAAACTGGTGCCAGCCCCAGGGGAAGGAAGGCCTATTGCATGAATCTTCATGCAACGGTCCTCTAGTAAAAATATATTTAAAAAGAAAGAAAGAAAAAAAAGCTGAGCTCTGAAGGAGCCCATCATGAAAAGATCTGAGGGCAGTGCATTCCAGGCAGAGAAATGGCTCCTCTGAAGCTCTGAGGCAGGACCCAGTGGGTGTATCTGAGGCACAGAAACATTTGAAGTATTATAGAGGTCTGGGCAGAAGTCAGGGCTGAAAAATATAGATTTGGGCAGCGATAGGGAAAATTTCCTAATGCTCTTTGTTAATTGCCATTGCCTCAGTCTTCTTCTGTCAACATTCTTAATCCTGACCTCAGGATATTTTTTCCATTTTTAAAGAGTGTGAAGAGAGAAATATCCATGTGGGAGAAACATATTGATTGGTTGCCTCCTGATTGTACCGACCAGGGCCCAGGCTGGAAAAAGTCTGCAACAGAAGTATGTGCCCTTGACTGGAATTGAACCCAGGACCCTTTGGCCTGCAGGCCAATGCTCTATCTACTGAGCCAAACCACTAGAGCAACATTTTTTTCCCTTTCCAAACCCTGGAACCTCACTCTCTCCAGCTCATGCAGTCACCTTTTCTTAGCTTACTGGCTTTCTTTCTGCAAATATGGGGACCTGAGGACCCTGATCATTTTCCGCTTAGAATAGGACCACCTTCCCAATCCCATTACCCTCGCCTCATTCCCAATCACACACACACACTTCAGGTGGATTATATTCACTGATTTTTTATTCGTTACCCTGATCCAGTAATGTAGACATAAATACCAATTAAGCAAAGTTCATTGAATTTAACAGTTGGGAGGGCTTCCAGAATACCAGACGATATCAGTTTTTAATGACCTTCGCCCTGTTTCACAGAATAAAAATTAAACTACAAGCAGATCTAGGTTTTCATGCTTATCAGTGACAGAGGCAGAAACAGAGCCCACTTCGGTATCTCTTGTGCTGGACGGCAGAACCACAGAGCCACTGTGCACACCCAGTGACCCCCTTCGTCCCCAATTTGACCTCATGCCTGCAGAGACTATCTGCGGCTGTCATTTGGACCAGAGGAAAGAGGATTCCCAAGCCCACTGAGTGTTGGCTCTGACACTGGAAGTCAAAACAAAAGAGTTATTAAGCACTTTTGTGTGGCAAGAACTATGCCTTGCAAGTTATCTATCTTATTTCCACACCAACCCTGTGAGATGGCTTGTGTTATCCCCGCTTTGCAGATGAAAAAACAGGGGCTCAGATCGATGAAATGACTGCTTCATGTTTGGGCATCAAGCCCTGAGCTGTTTGATCCTATTATCCTGTATTGCCTCTCCTGTTCTGTGTCCTCGAGCCAGTCTTTTAGACTCTCTGAGCTGGGAGTTTTTATTGAAGAAATGGGGCATGGAAAAAGTTATTTTCATGGCCTGATCTCCTTCCCATATTCTGGATTCTAAGTGCATTTAAATGGGTCTAGTCTTTCTGTTTTCTAAGCGAGAGTTTTGTGTCATACTGTACTGAAATGCCAACGGTTGACAGTCACCCCTGCGCGAAGAGAGGGGATAATGACCTCTTTTTTGGAATGTCTGGCACAAAGGGATTTGTCACCCTGACCCCAGAAGTGAAAGGCCACTTAAAGACAGAAAGGATACTGTCATAGCTTTTCTGTCGCCCTTGGGTACAGCTTCTGGTTTCTTCTTTTCTTTCTTTATGTCTGGAAAAGACTTCTCATGCTCTAAGTCCTTTTGCTTTGAAGACAAAGCTCGCCAGAGGAATGTCAAAGGAGACGCAGGGTTAAATACAGAAGTGATTCTGTTCACTCCTAGCAGCAGAAGGCACCCCTGTCACCCTAGACCTCATCGTCCAGTCTTCATTGTGAGCGCGCAGGCTTGGCATTCAGGGATCACCCTTCCTTTAGACTTGGCAAAGGGCAAAGGGCTTTTTCTTCATTGACGTTGCCTGCCTGGGTCCAGAGGAGCATTCTGATGGCACAAAGGAAAAGCAGTGCCAGCCTAGTGGCCTGATGTTTTGGTCAAAACCTATCTTGAATGCAAAAGTTACTTGGGGTTTTAATCTCATATACCCTTGTGATAGTTGTCCATTGATAACATGTTTAAGAACTCTAGCAAGGAGAGTCTGCTCTCAGGATTCTTGACCAAATATTTACCCAGGTGAAATTTATGTTCTTAATTTTTTAGAACAGATTCAACATGAATTTTTAAAATCATGAATGAGCATTGGATTTCGTCAAGTACTTTTCTACACCTATTGATATGATCCTATGATTTTTCTTCTTTAGCCTGTTGATATGCTGATTACAGTGACTTTTGAAGATTCATACGTTGTTGGATTCAGTTTGCTGATCATTTTTTAAGGATTTTTTTATACATGAGAGATATGGTTTATAGTTTTCCTTTTCTGAAATGTCGTTGCTGACTTGGGTAGTAGGATAATGTGGTACTCACAGAATGAATTGGGAAGTGTTCCCTTTGTGCTCTGGAAGGGATGATAGAGAATAAATATTATTTCTTCCTTATATGTCTGTTAGGAGTCATCCGTGAAACCAATCTAAGCCTGATGCTTTTTTAAATTATTATTATCTTTTTAATGTCCCTAGAATGAGTATTCATGTTTTTGGTGTATTTATATATTTAAGTAATATACTTATGTATTTTTAATACACATGGAATCTTTCATATCTGATATTAGCAATTGATATCTTTTTTCTCTTTTTTTCGTTGTTGTTAATCCTCACCCGAGGATATTTTTTCTCTTGATATTTAGAGTGGAAGAGACAGAGAGAAAGAAACACCGATGTAAGAGAGACACACCAATTGATTGCCTCCATCAGCTGGGTCAGGAATTGAGCCTGCCTACAACCAAAATACATGCCCTTGATGGAAAATGAACCTGTGACCCTTCAGTTGGCAGGCTGATGCTCTAATCACTGAGCCAAACTGGCTACGGCTTGTTCTTCTTCTTTTTTTTTCCCTCGGTTATCCTGACCAGAGGTTTATCCATTTTATTGATTTTTTAAAATTTATTAAATTTATTGGGGTGACATTGGTCAACATGAACAAATAGATTTCAGGTGTGGGTTTCTATGTTGCAAGATCTGTTTATTGCACCATGTGCCCACCACCCAAAGTCAACTCTCCTTATTGACTTGTTTAAAATCAGCTTTCGGTTCTATTTAAGAAAACAAACATAGAAAAGAAAGTTTTCTAAGAAGTATAATAAAGAACAAAACCAAAAAATAAAAATAAATCAGCTTGTGTTTTTGTTTTCTCTATTCATTTCCTGTTTTCAGTTTCATTGATTTCTGCTCTAATTTTTGACATTTCTACTGCTTACTTTGGATTTAGTTTGCTCCTTTTTTTTTTTTATTTCCTAAGGTGGAAGCTTAAATTACTAGATTTAATCTCTTTTTTTTTCTTTTCTCAAATATGCCTTTGATATTATAAATTCCCTCTAGCACTGCTTTCTATAAATTCTGTTAAGTTGTATGTTTATTTTCATTTAGTTAAAAATATTTTCAAATTTCTCTTGAGACTTCTTGAACCTATGTATTATTTAAAAGTGTGTTGTTTAACCTGCAAATATTTTTGAATTTTCCAACTCTTTTTGTTATCAATTTCTAGTTTAATTTCATTGTGCTTTGAGAGCATACTTTATATGATTTCAATTTTTTTTAATTGTTAAGATGTGTTTATGGCCCAGAATGTGGTCTATTGTGGTGACTGCCTACTTCATGTGTGAGCTTGAGGAGAATGTATATTCTATCGTTGAGTGAAATAATCAATAGATGTCAATTATAGCTGGTTGATTGATGGTATTGTTGAGATCAATTATTTCCTACTGATTTTCTGCTTGCTGCATCTGTCCATTGCTGATAGAGAGCTGTTGAAGTATCCAACTACAATAGTGGATTCATTGATTTCTCTTTGCAGTTCTATCAATTTTGCCTCATACTTTGACACTCTGTTGTTAAGTGTATAAACGTTAAGGATTATTATGTGTTCTTGAAGAACTGACCATTTTATCAATATGTTTATCATTATATACTGCCCCTTTTTATCCCTGATAATTTTCCTTGCTCCAAAGTCCAAAGTCCATTTTGCCTGAAAGTCATATAGCTACTCTAATGTTCTCTTGATTAGTGTTAACATGATATATCTTTATCCATCTCTTGGATTTTTAAAAATATTACATTGGATTATTGATTTGATATAACATTTTGAAATTATTGTTAAAGTAATTATTGATGAATAATTAATGAGATTATTACTTTAGAAAATGTAACTATTCTTGCAAAAGTCAGAATAATACTCTATTTTCAATCATTAACACCTTAGTATAATTCTATCTAATAAAAGGGTAATATGCAAATAGACCATACCTTCGCTACACCCAATAAGCCACGCCCACAAGCCAATCAAGAGTGATTTGCAAATTAACACCCAACCAAGATGGTTGCTGCCCATGGCAGAGCTAGGTTCCTTTGGGGCGGGCTTGGGCCAGGGTGGGGGCAGGGCCAGCCAGTGGATCAGACCCATGGCAGGGTGATCTGCTGGGTTCCCAAGGCCGGGGGTTGGGGGGAAGAAAGCCTCTTCCAAGAGGCCTTTTTCCCCAGCCTTGGGCCCGGGCTGGGGTGGAGCCAACCAGCGATCAGCTGGATCACAGGGCTACCGCTAGCTGGGGTCCCAGCAATCAGCCGGATCACAGGATGATCCCTGGGTGGGGTCCTCTGGCAGAGGCTTTCGGCCTTGGGCAGGCCGGGGGTGAGCCATCTCATTAGGACAGCCCCTGAGGACTTCCAGTATGTGATAGGGGGCAGGTTGGGCTGAGGGACCGCCCACCCCCAGTGCACAAATTTTGTGTACAGGACCCCTAGTCCTATATAATAAAGAGCTGATATGCTAGTTAGACCAGATAGCAGAATGACCTTCCTGAATGACCAGTGGGCGGGTGGCAGGGTCATGAGGCAGTCAGAGCTGCAAGGGCCCACCCTTGTACAAATTTCACGCATCGGGCCTCTAGTGAATATATAAGATCCTTTCAATAAACAGGTAACAATAATTTTATGCGGAAGGAGATAGGGGGAAGTTGTAAGAAATTAAGAGTCAGTAACTGGGCCCTAATTGGTTTGGCTCAGTGGAAAGAGCACTGAAGGGTCCCAGGTTCAATTCTGGTCAAGGGCATGTACCTTGATAGAGGGCACATTTTCAGTAGGGGGTGTGAAGGAGGCAGCTAATCGATGTTTCTCTCTCATCAATGTTTCTGATTCTCTATCCCTCTCCCTTCCTCTCTGTAAAAATATCAATAAAATATATGCTTTTTAAAAAAAGAGTCAGTAACTGAGACAGGGAGATGGAAGCCAGAAGTAAAGGAAGGAGAGGCAGTCAAAGTAAAAGGCAAATCTTATACTCTTCAAAATTTCTGCACAAGGCTAATATCTGAATGCCTTAGAGCTTTCCTTTGTAAGTGAATTCATCACTAGTCGTGCACCCAGTGTGGACTTAGATATCGAGAGGGACCTAGGAATACACGAGGGCTCCCAAGAATGACCCAGTGACCACACTATCTAGAGGCTCCTGAAGTTTATCTTAGAACTTGCTGTGGTTTCTCTCACTAGCTGAGGAAATTGAGGGGAAGGGGTAATTGATTTCCAGGCTTATTCCCCAAGGTACCCTTTTGCTTCCTTCTTTTAGCCACATCCACTTTTCTCATCTCAAACCCTTTTTACTCAGACTCTATCGAGGTAGCACAGGCTGCCTAGTTAGCTCAACTCCAGGAAACAGGACAATCTTTTGAAGCCCAATTCCTGTCCGAGTGCCTCCGTCCTGAGAGGAGCTGCCTGCCTGGGCAGGACTGGCCTTTCAGCCAAGCTGAGTCTGTGGTGTGTCTTGATGATGTGATTGGAGGAGTGGCAAGATTGCCACATCCAAAAATTTTTCCTTTTCCACTCATGCCTAAAATTCTACCCTTATTGATTCCTACCCAGTGTCTGGAAGGAAAAGACACAGGAAGAAGATGCTGGTTATTTACTTTCTAATTTTGCCATATGGGGACTTCAGAGTGTACAAATTGGAATATCTTACAACTTCCCAATACATGCTGATAGAATTCAATACAAGGCTTCAAAGCTTTGGGGCAGGGGCAGGAAATCAAAGAGCTTTTCAGTGACTATTTCTTAGGAAGCAGAATAATAGCAATGAGCTGGGTTTGACCAAAATCAGATCTTGGCATGTAACTTATGCTTGATTGAACAGCTTTGTTTGCATTCAGTATGCTATGTCACTTATGCTCATTTAAAAGCACATGAAATAAAATTGGATGTGGGCATCCGCACTATCCCACCTTGTCTTTATCTGGCTGGGTGGCACAGTTGGATGGAGTGTCATCTTACACTAAAAGGTTGTGGGTTTGACTCCTGGTCCGGGAACATATCCAGGTTGGGGGTTCAATCCCCGGTGAGGGTGTGTACATGAGGCAACCAATGTGTGTTTCTCTCACACATTGATGTTTCTCACTCTTTCCCTAAAATCAATGAAAACATATCCTGGGGTGAGGATTTAAAAAAAGGTAAGTACAGTGCAATATATATATATATATATGGCTATAATTGTTCTATTTTATTATTAGTTATTATTCTTAATTTCTTTATTGTGCCTAATTTATAAACTGTATCATAGATATGTGTGTCCAGGGGGGAAAAACATAGTGTATATAGGGTTCAGTACTATATGTGGTTTCAGGCATCCACTTGGGAGTCTTGGAATGTATCTCCCATGCATAAGGGGGGACGACCTACACCATTGACTAGGGGCCTTAATATCCAGTTTAAGTCACAGGAGACCCACCAACTTGTCTTGGTTTTGTTCCCTGCCTTTGCACAAGTGTTACCTGTTCTAACAGGAGCCCACGTGTGTTCTCCAGTATGCTCAGCCTGACGCCCTGTCCCTAACCTGGGACAGAACCCATGTGGGATTTAGCTCAGTGACAAGAATCATGTGTGTGAACCCTGGAAACTCTAATCTGAATGTCTTTCTTCCAGGCAAGGTCTTCTCAGGGGAATCCATATTCTGGGGAGGATGTCTGATAAGGGACAGGAAAGAGCAGTGTTTCCACCCAGTTTGAGAAACATTCTGATTACCTCACCTGTGTGCTGAAGTTACCCACCTGTTCTCTGACCCAGGCTAGACAAGCTTGTGTTGCCTCTGGAAGAATTCACTTCCTCCTGCCCGATCCCCATCCCACTGCCCCAGAAGTTGGTGTGGACACTGATTCTGCCTGGGTCACCCACGGCCATGCCCTCTGAACACTGCTATCCAGAGGGAGGCTCTGCTCCTAACCCATCAGGATGCCCCTTCTGTCTGCTTCTCACTGGATGCTCCCGGATGCGGCTTCCTGCCCCCAGCTTTCCCACTTTCACTGTTTAAGCAATTATCTGGGCTTGGAGGTGTGCTGCAGCCCCAACTCTATCCTCAGTGACGTCTTGTGGTAGTTTGAAGTTAGCTAATGATGGGAGTATTTACACCACAGAAATTGGCATGTGCCATAGAGCAGAGCTTTTCTTTCTGGAGAGCCAGTGGTTGTTTCATCAGTTCACTGCTGACTGAGCTTCTGGCTCCTTCAAAAGTATTAGGAGGGCCTCATTTCTCCCAAAGATTCTCTGGGTCCCTGTCACCTCCGAAGTCAGGAGGTAAGGCTCAGTGAAGATTTCAAGTTTCTCATCTCACTCGCATGGCAGGGCTAATTCAGTTCCAGAAGACTGGATTTCACCCTTGTAGGGCACCCACCCCAAGCAGAGAGGGCTCTTATCAGCCTCTTGAACTAAAGCTGAGCTCTTCAGCAGGAGGCATTTGTGTGCCTCCTAATGACAAGTATCCTGCCTATCATCTTCATCCCATGTCTTCTCTGCCCATGTCCCATGTTTAAATGCAAGACACCACTCTGCCTCCAGGTATTTTGGGCATGTCTTTTCAGCTCTTCCTGCAGAAGGCCAGACACATCATATGTAGACACGGATATCTGACTCATAGGAAGCCTCTGGGCTACCTTATCTCATTGACATCCCTGGTTTCAACTGGAAAGGTGGGAAAAGTGTTAAAGAACAGAAAGAAGAAAGTTGTAATCAATTTGGCAAACATAAGGAAATATCCAACATCATCCAAAAACAATTTAGAAAATGGTAGTATTTTCACCATTGAAACTTAGCAAGATTTGAAAAGATTAAGACCTGTGGAGGGCATGATCATAGCCTCTGGAAACAGAGCTGGCTCCTCTGTATGTTGTCTCTATGACCTTAGAGACCTGTCTTCTCTGAGCTTCAGTTTCAACTTTAGTCTCAATGTGGCTGCTGCTTGAATTCCCTAGTTTGTAGGACTTCCATTCAGCCAGATTTCAGGTGGTTCTGAATGACGGTTGTTCTGCAGGTTAGTTGTAATTTTGACGTGGTGGTGGGAGGAGGCGAGTACCACATTTACCTATGCTGCCATCTTGACCAGAAGTCCATCAGTTTGGTTTTACTGTGTTTAAGTTGTTAGTGTTCTGATGCATTTGAGATTACATAATGTGCATGATTGTCATTTGCAATTTTCATGACACTTTGAATCCCAAGCTCTTGTTCTCTGGTATGGGTTGGACTGTTACCTCTCCAAAATTCATAGGTTGAAGTCCTAACCCTGTGTGCCTCAGAATGTGACCTTATTTGGAAATAGGGTCATTTCCGATGTAATTCGTTAAGATGAGGTCATCCTGGAGTAGGGTGACCCCTAATCCAACATGATTGATGTCCTTATAAAGGAAGGAAATTGTGCTGGAAACCAAGATCAACAGTAATTCATATGAATATGAGGAGTGCACCAGAAGGCTGAGTGACTCCTCTGAAATTCACTGGGTGAATTTGCGTTTTGTGACCTACTGCTGACTCTATGACCTAAAGCAAACACCTCCCAAAACCTGATAATCTTACTGTTTACTATAAACATTACCATTGATATGTCTGTTTGCATTCCTAAAAGGCAATTGTGTTTTCTAGTAAATAAAAGCAGCTGGGAAAAGGAGACTCCATGGAACTTGACTTCTATAGTTTAGTTTGCCCTGGCCTCCCCCCATCCAATCAAAATTAATCTTGTCTTGTGTGTATCATTTGTATGTTAGCTCTTTCTCCAAGCCTTTGAACCCGAAAGCCAAGCTGGCCACGGCCTTTCACAAAATTGGACACAGGCACTAATACAGGGCGAACACCATGAGAACATGAAAATGGCCATCTGCAAGCCAGGAGGGCAGCCTGAACACGGATTTTTCCTTCCCGTGCCTCCAGGGGAACCAATCTTGTCAACATGTTGACCTCGGACTTCCAGCCTCCAGAACTGTGAGACAACACGTTTCTGTTGTTTGCTACTCAGTCTGCAGTGCTTTGTTACATCACCTCTAGCAAACGAATACACTGTCCAATAAACAGACTTTCCTTTTGTGCCCCATAGCATTTGCTGACAAGCAAAACTGTCATGGTTCTCTAAAACCTTAGACCTTTTTTCAGGTAATTTTTTTTATTACTTCGAGTGAGGGGAAACTGAAATATTGCAATGCCATCCAAAATTAGAAATAGTCCCAACAACTTAGAAATGTTAGAAAATGTATTTAATTAAAAAAAAGAGAAGAAACTTAAGCCCTGCCTGGGTGGCTCCGTTGGTTGGCACGGCGTCCGGTACACCAAAAGGTTGGGGCTTGATTCCTGGTCAGGGCATATTCCATCTCCCGTTGGCTCTCGAATGGGAGGCAACCAATTGATATTCTTCTCTTGCATTAATGTTTCTCCTGCTCTCTCTCTTTCTCTCTTTCACCCCCCCCCTCTAAAAATCAATAAAAACATATCCTCGTGTGAGGATTTAAAATAACAATAAATAAAACACAGTAAAATAATCTTAAGATACATTAAACTCTAAACTATTTACATTGCTCCAAAGTCTCTTTCTACATTTGTCAACACGTATATTCTCACATACCCGCAATGATTGGCTATGTGCTTTCTTGTGTTGTGTTTTTCATTTAATCTTATTTGATAGAAATATTTCTACATAGGGATAATGTTCATAGTGTTATTTAAATAGCGACATATTACTACGTGCCTTTCATATATTATTAGTCATTTCTTATTTTCTAATTTTTTACTATGAATATTTTTGTATTATTTATTTATTAAAAAATTTTTTTTACTTATCTTGAACTATTCCCTTCGGGTATATACATAAAAGAGAAAATCCTGGGTTGCATAGTGTAGAACTTCCTGTTACATATTAATCCATTATTCTTTTAACAGATTGAGCCTGTGGTTTCACCAGAAATAAAACTAAGTGTGCAGATTTTTTCCATTATCTTGACATCATTCGGTCTTACAATTTTAAGTTCTTTCCCCCTAGTTTAAAAAGCTTTTCCTCGTCTTAAAGTTGCTTTAATTTTATGCTTATGTGGGAGGTGACCCAGGCACTTTTAAAGCACCTGGCTTATTTTTACATCTTACTGAGATATGAGCGTTTTGCAACAAATGCTGGCTTCCTGCAGTAGCAGCCCTAAGTGGGCAGTCAGCCTTCCCCTCTTAGTGGCAACTCTCCCAGTTCCTGCAAGTTCACTCCGCGGCTGGGCCAGGGCGCCCTTTGGAACTGCGCCCACCAGGGGTCAGCGCAGGCTCAGTTTTAGGCTCTGGCTTCCCACAATGCACCGGGCTCTGGAGCTGCGGCTGCGGCTGGGCGGCAGAGCCGCCAAAGGTTTGCGAAGTGCGGGTGGGACTGCAGAGGGGCGGAGCGTTCGGGGGCGGGGCCGTATAGGGCGGGACTCTCGGGGGGCGGGCCCGTGTGGGCGGGGCCAGGGCCCGCCGCCGCCGCTGCAGCCGTGGTCCCTCCCGCGGGCAGCAGCCAGGGTTCAGGTCGCGCCCTCCCCAGCAGCGGAGACCGCTCCACCAGGCGCTGTAACAAGGTAGGGGGCGGGGTTGGGGGCGATGTGTGAAATCTTTTATTAGTTGTGCAAACGGGAACGTCTTAAGCTGCTTCAATTTCAAGCTGAGGCAACCAGGTTTGCTCGGAGGGAATCTGTTTTAAAACTCTTTTGTCTGCGTTCCTTTCTCCCCGTCTCGAGTCTCTGCGGGGCGCCGGGGAGCCCGGTTTGGGGAGTTGGTGCCAGGGTGATTTCGAGCCTGTGTGCGGAAGCCAGCCCCAGAGCGGGGTTAGCGAGTGTGAGAACCGGTGTGGGTGCGGGCTGGGCTGTGAGGGCGCAGGAGCCAGCAGAGGTCGGCGTCGCCCTGTGGGTGAGGGTCCTGAGCCAGTGGGTCCGGGAACTTACCTGAGTGGCGGCTGTCCCGATCCCGCCGCGCCACCCTGTCAGGAGGAGGCCATCCTGAGATCTCAGCGAGTGGGCGCTCTCAGGTTCTCCTGGACCCACTCACGCCGCACCCAGGACCCCCCTCCAGGGCGCTGCCTACCAAAATCCCTTGCTGCCACCCCCCAGAGCCTCTCCCAGCGCGGCTGACCCTAGTTTGGGGGTTGCACACTTAGAACTTTTCAAAAAGTTTGGCAGCCGGGAGCCCTGGAGGATGGAGCAGCTGGGAGGGCTGAGGTCGCTGGTGTGTGTCCTCGGCTCGTTTCTGGGCACACTGCCTGGCTCCCTCTACTGGGTCTCGCTTCCTGTTACCCTAGCACCCCGCGGGGGTAATGCCAGTCTGTAGTGATCGAGCCTGCAGTTCTAGGGTGACGGCACCTTTGCCCGCTTCCAAAAGCTCAGAAGAGAGCTCTATCCCAATGTAGAAGTTACATTTTTAAAGGTGTATTTTTCTTTAAAACCCTCACCCTATAGATAGTCATTCCAATAGATTCATATCGATTGATTTTACCTGTGAAATCTAAGCAGTTTGTGTTATTGTTTAGTGATGATGGTTATAATTAGGAACACTGCCTGGTAAATTCTTCAGGTGAACGTGATTCTGACGAATAAATCGGCTGTAGTAAAAGGCGGAAGATGGGAAATCAGGCAAGCTTGCTTCCAAAAACATTTCTACTGTTAAGAAGAGGTTGGATTTCATTATCTTTATTTTTTCTTCCAAATGTAAAATGCCAGCACACCTCTTGACTTGAGATAGCAATCAAATATAAGAAAATTCTTTCAAGTTATTTTAAAATGGGTGTTATCACCTCACGTATTCCCAAGGAAAGAGCTAGGAGTTATCAGGATTCCAAATCTTTGTTAAGTAGAATTTCTTAAGGGTCTTAACTCCATCTCTGGGTACTTTCCTTCAGAAGTGTCAGTTCTCTATCAAAGCACAAAATTATGAATTGCTTATTATGTATAATATTTTCTATTGGGAAGATATTTTCCACATCTGACGTTGGTATTTATTTAAATGCATTGTGTATTTGTGAGTAAAAAAAAGGTAAACCTTTAAATGATTCAAAGAGAGAAACATCAGATCAGCTGCCTCCTGCAACCCCTCCCCCCCCCCCAAACTGGGGATTGTGCCCACGACCAAGGTACATGCCCTTGACCGAAATCGAACCTGGGACCCCTCAAATTGTTGCCTGGCCAGCGTGGCTCAGTGGTTGAGCATCGACCGCGAACCAGGAAGTCACGGTTTGATCCCATGGTCAGTGAGGGGCGTATAGGAAGCATCAGTGATTCTCTGTCATTATTGATGTTTTCATTTCTCTCCTCCTTTCCCTCTCTGAAACCAATAAAAAATATTCTTTAAAAAAATTGTCTTAGCTAGTAGACATCCTCAGTGGAGATAAATGAAAAAGATGAAACTGAAATTGAATAACTCATTAATAGAAAAAAAATCCATAAGAATTAGAGGGCACTTGCTTGAAGCTTAAAAGAAGCAGTTTAAGCCCTAAATGGTTTGGCTCAGTGGATAGAGCATCGGCCTACAGACTGAGGGGTCCCAGGTTCGATTTCGGTCAAGGGCATGTACCTTGGTCGTGGGCACAATCCCCAGGTTTTTTTTTGGGGGGGGAGGGGTTGCAGGAGGCAGCTGATCTGGTGTTTCTCTCTCATTGTGTTTCTAACTCTTTCCCTCTTCCTTCCTCTCCATAAAAAATCAATCAAATATTTTTTTAAAAAAGAAACAGTTTAAGAACGTTAAAGATAACATTGCACAGTAGATTGCAAGCATCACTAAGCCCATAGCCTCAAGAGATTCATGTGGAAAGACACTGACACCCATGTAAAGAAATCTATAGACAAATTCATGGGCTCCCTAAAAATAAGTGGGTCAGATGTTTCCAACATTAACTGTAAATACCATGCACGTTGGATTAACTTAAAATGTTGGCCCATTGCTTTTACAACCTTCCAATTCCTTTATTATTTCAAAAAAGGCACAGCTGGCACAATTCTTGCTTCTGAAACAGGTAAACTAAAACCCCACAATTGACCTCTAGCCTCAGACTGGAGTTTACAGGAGTTAGCACAATCAACTCATAATTTACTCATTGCTTGAGCAGATACCTACTGAGTGCAAGACTGGACTCACTGTGTTAGCCCACTCCTAATGAGAAATAGCCATGGATAAGATTTCTTACTGGGTGCTGTGTCATCAGAACCATACAACTAGGAGCCTAGGGTATTTCTCAGGATTTCTCAGAAGGACTGTGAAGACATGAGGAACTCAAATGAAAAACACACAACTCGCTGAAATCAGTTTGGCTCAGTGGATAGAGCCTCGGCCTGCGGACTAAAGGGTCCCGGGTTCGATTCCGGTCAAGGGCATGTACCCTGGCTGTGGGCACATCCCCAGCAGGGGGTATGCAAGAGGCAGCTAGCTGATCGATGTTTCTGACTTTCTATCCCTCTCCCTTCCTCTCTGTGAAAAATCAATAAAATATATTAAAAAAACAAACAAAACACACAACTTATTTTGGAGGAAAAAAGTACTTAGAAATATTTCCCCTTTGGTCTTTAAGGTGCCAGTATTTGAAAAGCTGCCTATATTATGATGCTAATTATAACATTAACTAATTATAGCATTCACAAAATCATGGAGATAAAGTGGCAAGAGGTGAGGCCTGGAAAGATAAGAAGTAAGGTTAAAGAGAGAGGCTGGAGCCAGATCACAGAAGGCCTGGGAAGGGTGAGGGGAGCCACTGAACACTTAGTGGGAGAGGGAAGGATCAGAGCTGCTTTAGTCGCTCACCCTGAAGCCGTGTGGACAGACCTAAGAGGCTGTGAGGCAGGAAGAACTGTTAGGAGGCTATAGCCGTGATTAGGAAAGAAATTAGGAGGGCTTAGCATTTACAGAATGCATTACCAGTTTCCGCTTGCTCATACATTATTTCGTTTGGTTTTCATAAGGGTTCTTTGCAGCCACTAGGTTAATATTCATATCTTCATGTTGTAAGCTTACCTCAGTGTTCATCATCCCTGACCTTTATAAAAAAAATACTATAAATTAGGTATTATTAGCGCACTTTGCATACTGAGGCAGGTTAAGGAGCAGCCCTAGATCCAGTGTCTAGTGCAGGACTCATTTTGAATAGCGGGTGGATCCTGCTCCACTAAAGAATGAGGCAAGCTAAAACCGGTTTGGCTCAGTGGATAGAGCATCGGCCTGCGGACTGAAGGGTCCCGGGTTCGATTCCGGTCGAGGGCATGTACCTTGGCTGCGGGCACATCTCTAGTAGGGGGTGTGCAAGAGGCAGCTGATTGATGTTTCTCTCTCATCGATGTTTCTAGCTTTCTGTCCCTCTCCTTTCCTCTCTGTAAAAAAATCAATAAAATATATTTTTTTAAAAAAGAAAAGAATGAGGCAAGACAACTCTTCCAGGCAAACCTATACCCCGAAAACACCTCTCAGGGGTCAGCATGGCAGTAAGACCGCAGTGCCCTGTGAACACTTTCGTCTCTGCAAGGGTCCCATTGAACAGAACAGTGTGGCAGTTCCTCAGAATAGTGAACAGAATTACTATGTGATCCAGCAATTCCACCTCTGGGTACATACCCCGAAGAAGTAAAAGCAGGATCTCAAACGTAATACACCGATGTTCACAGCAGCATTATTCACAATACTCAAGAGGTGGAAACAACTCAGGTGCTGTCCATCCGTGGAGGAACGGGTAAACAAAACGTGGTATACCCATACAATGAACTATTATTCAGTGTGGAGAGTGGCTACAGTGTTTGGACAGGTTCACGCCTCGGACCAATGGGAGGGGACAGTCCTCTCATGGCAAAGTCACCTGCAAGTCCCAGCTTGGAGGGCAAAGCCTTCCCAGCACAATTATAGCCAGAGGCTATCGTTGTAAGCTTGAACCTACCGTTCAAACCTGTGGCCCCACGGGCCTGAGGGATGTGGGCTTGACAGAGTTCAGGTGCATGTGATTGAGTAGATTTGAAACCCACGAGGACGTAACCGCACCCTCGCTTTGCCTCGTGGAATCGGGCTATCAAATAAAGAGACAGCTTATAGGCTGTGGCATTGTCTCTCTTCGTCAGAGAGGCGGCGTCCCACCCAGACCCAGCTTTCTTCTCTTGTCTGTCTTTTCTAAATCCTTCACTGTCCCCACTCAGGTTCACCCTTGGCCTTGCTGGTGGCACAATTCAGTCTTAAAAAGGAAGGAAATTCTGACATCGGCTACAACATGGATGAACTCTGAGGACGTCATGCTGGGTGAAATCAGCCAGTCACAAAAGGACACACTGTACAATTCCATTTATAGTAGTCACATTCATAGAAATGAAGAGAAGAATGGTGGTTGCCAGAGGCCAGGAGGCGAGGGGAATGGGAAGTTGCTGTTCAATGGGGAGAGAGAGTTTCAGTTTGGAAAGATGAAAAGAGTTATGCAGATGGATCGTGATGATTTTTGTACACCAGTGTTTAGGTACTTAATGTCTTTGAACTGTACATTTAAAAATGGTTAAAATGGTGAACTGTATGTTACGAACAGATGACCAAAGTCCAGGCGCGTGTGATAAATTAGTGAGCAGGAAGACTGGGAAATTCATTCCAAAAGTGAAACAGACAACTCGTGAAATCCAGCCCAAGGAAAGGATGCTCGCTGGACGCCTAGAGACAGGTCACAGAGGTGTCAGGTGGGAAGGTACCAGATACACCATTTAGTGACGTTTTACAGATGAAAACAGGCCCAGAGTTACCGAGTGATTTTCCCAGAGTCACCGAGCAAATTCAGGCAAAGGGAGAATTCAAAGCAAACACTTTGGGTCGACAGACAGAGGTTGTTTTCTTATTTAAGCAGAAAGAGAAACCAAGCTTTCCATCTTTATCAGCCTTGATACAACAGATTCATAGGCTTATAATTACTGAAGAAATTTGGGTGCTTAGAATTCAGTGTCTGATTGCTGGCTTTGTCTGGGTTTTTAGGGGAAAGTGGTGATGAGTTAGAGTTTGTTCATCATTCATTCATTCATTCATTCTCAGATATTCGAGGGACCATGTTGTGCCAAGTTTCCAGTTTTCTGTCTAGTAACAGCTGTCTGCCGGCCTTACTCTAGCTGCTCTGCCAGTCACCCTTGGACATCAACTCTTAGTTAAGTCTCCTGGAAAGGTGTTAGGGGAACAGGTAGAGTCGGAGGGGAGCTGATATGAGGTAAAGTGACAGGGTGTCAAATGCCGAAGAGAGTTGTGCTTCAATGAGGAAGCCACCCAGAGCTCAAGGATTCTCATTAGGACGATGTCTAGGGCTACAGATGCAGGAGGCTTGGAGTCCTGCTCGTGTAACTCACCCTTGGCACAGAGCAAAGGTGGGGACTGCCTGGAGTTCTTAATGCCTGCGTGGAGGATTGGAGTGATGCATGCAGGCAAAGGCGCAAAGAAAGAGGAAGAGATACAGAAGACAGTGCAGTGTGGAACCCTGGTTTTTGTGGAATGACATCCCCATCTTGTGGCCTCTAAGGAGAAAGTCACGTTGGCTCTTTACAACTATGTGCAAATTGTGAATAGAGCTCCCCCCCCCCCCCCCACACACACTTTTAAAATTCTCACCTGAGGATTTGAGAGAGAGAGAGAGAAACTTTGATGTGAGAGAAACTTTGATTTGCACCCCAACCAGGGATTGAGCCCCCAACCTTTTGGTGTATCGGATGATGCTCCAACCAACTGAACCACTAGGCCAGGGCAAGCCCCTTTAAAAAAATCCATTATCTCCTGCTGCTTCCTGAGGTGTAGGATGCAAGGTAAAACATAACTTGCAAATTAAAACACTAGTTTAGTAAAAACAATCACCATTTGAAACCATTTAAGAACGAGGGGCCCCGCAGGAAAGGTGCAGTGGTTGGCATATAGAAGACACACACAGTATATTCTAGCTATTTTTAAAATTATAAAACATAAAAGTGGTCATAGCAGTGAAGTAGAAATAGATCCTGTCAGGCACCTGAGAGGAGACATTTTGGCATGGAATGTAGCTTTAGATTTATTGGAAGCTATGATTTAAAAGGAAACAGGTTTTCTTTTCTGACGAGACAAAATATACAGATTCAATTATAGACACTTTTTTTTTTCTGGATCTAAATTCAAGGAAGGATTTATCACATGAGCGCCCTTGAATATAATTTTAAAGCTATGTACAATATTTTTAGTAACATTTTATGGACAACTATAAAAGCGTCATGCAGATGAATGCTTTCTACCTTTGGCAGAAAATACCTGCAGTTATCACAACGTGTAAAGACTTTTTCAGTGAGAATGCTGGAGGGGTAGGATTCTGGGAGTGTCACTTGCAGGAAGTTACCAAAGTATGAGTCAGAAGAACCTGGAAACGCGGGCAGAATAGGATAGCTGAGCGGGAAAAGGTCTAATTGCCTATTGAGCTCCGTCATCTTGAATGTTCTCTTGGGGGAGAGGATTTCTGGGCAGGAAATAAGAACTAAGTGGTCCAACAGGCACTTAAGCTTTTGAAGCAAGAATAGAATAAGCCCTGTGTTACTCTTGTCATAAGATGGCAGGCTCTAGGGACATAAATGCCTGCTGCTGCTGGGTAGATCAGCCGCTCACCATCAGCCTGTGAATGTGCTGCGGATAAACAGGTTGTGATGCAGTGGGAAGGTCACGGACTTTGAAGTCAGATAAATCTGATTCAGTTCCTAGCCCTGCTACTGAATAGGCATGTGATTTCATAAATGACTTCATTTTTATGATCTTCAATAGGATGTTAATATCTACCTTGTATGAGTCATTTGACTAATCAGAGATAAAATATATAAACAATAAAAAAAAGTAATAGCTAACAATCAGTGATGCTTAACTCAGATGAAGCATTATGTTACCTGCATTATTTCATTTATTCTTCAAAGCAGCTCTCTGTGCTACATACCACCTGGCACCTCGTAGATGCTTATCACACGATACATATTGGTATTACTTGTATCAGTTATAATAATGAATTGATCAGGTAAAAGGGAAAGGGGCCATCTTTGCCCAGGGGTTTAGTGTCTAGAACAGGAGTCGGCAAACTCTAGGTCATTGGACACACCTGGTCCATTCTCTGTTTGTATACAGTTGTTGAGCTAAGAATGGCTTTTACATATTTAAATGTTTGAAAAATCAAAAGAATAATATTTCATGACATGAAAATGATACATAAGCCCTGACCCGATATCTCAGTTGGTAAGAGTCAACCCCAATACACTAAGGTTGCAAGTTCAATCCCCAGTCAGGGCACATACAAGAAATAACCAATGAATGCATAAGTAAGTGGAATAACAAATCATGTTTCTTTCTCACTCATTCACTCTCTCTCTCTCAAATTAATAAATTAAAAAAGAAAGGAAATGATATAAAATTTGAATTTCAGTGTCCATAAGTTTTATTGGAACATAGCCATATCCTTTTGTTCACATATTGTCTGTGGCTACTTTCTTGACACAATAGAGTTGAATAGGTGTGATAGAAATGCATATGGCCTGCAAAGCCTAACATATTGGCTAAGTGTTTTTATAGAAAGTGTTTTCTGACCCCCATCTAGAATAGACCTCCGGGGCTCAGAGCAGCTACAGAGCAGAAACTAAGCCAACCTCAGTGTAAGCAAGATGGCCCAGAGGTGAATATGAAGAGATGGGATCCAGAAGGAGCAAAATTCCCATGGACCTCAGTTTTGGGCCCATGGACAAAAGCTGTGGTAGGCTACTTCAGGGCCAACACGAACAGGTTGAGGAGAGAGAGGGCATGGGCAGGACCATCTATTTACAAACCCTTCAAGCTCAGCCAATCTGGGACTAGAACTTATTGAAGAAGCAGACTAAGAAATCTGGGATTTTTGCTTGTTTGTTTTTTATGTTTACAGATCTCATTGTCACCACTACAATAAAGTTACTGTGATGGAAACATAACCTGTGTTCTCAATGCAGCCACATTAACAATTTCTGGACGCCATGAACAACAGTGTCCATTTTCATCTGGAATGAGGCTTGCAAACTGTTCCTTTTTATACCTTTGCAAGTTTGCTTTTCCCTTTGTGTTTTAGCAGAAATCCTCTTTCAAACATTCTAATCTTATCTCAGCTAGCCAGGGGGAAAAATGATTGAATCACACCTGAGCCAGGTTAAAGTTTAAACTTAACTGTTCTTAGGCCAAATGGTGTCTGGCCTGGTTCCTTCTCACGTGTCTAGACTCATCCTCAGACCGCTCCCTGCCCTCCCTGTGCTGCATTCGTGCTGTGCAATTACAGCCCCTGGGAGTCCACCTGTCCACATCTCATGTTTTTTATACTCCGCTGCTCCGCTTTCTTATTTTTTTTAAAACGTGAATTATTACTATTTTATTTTGTTATATTTTTTTATTGTTTAAAGTATTATAAATAGTAGTACATATGTCTCCCTTTTTCCCCTCATTGACTTCCCCGTGGCCTTCTCTACCCCCCAGCACATGCCCTCAACTGCCCCCAGTGTCTTGTATCCATTGGTTATGCTTATATGCATGCATACAAGTCCTTCTGTTGATCTCTTACAGTCCCCCTCTCCCCATACCCCCCCTGCATTCCCGCTGTAGTTTGAGCTCCCTCTGCTTTCCAGTGTTACACTGCCACAACCTTTTACAGCTAGGGTTCAGGACCTGAAGAAAGGGCCGTGCACTAATGAAAACACTAAACAAGAAATATGAATTTAGAAGGCATGGGGAGCCAGGTGGAAACCTCTCTCTAGTGGAGAAGCTCACTGAAACCCTGGACCTGTCAGCTTTTATTCACTTGAATACACATTTTCCCTTTAACAATGCATACAGGCATATCAAAGGTAACGTTTGGTAAACAGTAAAAGGATTATCAGATAAGGAAATTGCCTTCAGCCATTGAGCTCACGGCTGGGCAATATTATGCCGATTTTCAGCCCTGCTGAATATCAAAGTCCATTGGCCTTCCAATGGGTCTTTCTGCGCTTCTACTGTTGGTGTCAGCCTCTAGCATACACATCTTCCCTGCCTGGAGAAATCCTCATTCTTCCAGACTGCAGAAATGTCAGCTCCTCAGTGAAGGAATGATTCTATCAACAGCTTTGCTCCTTTACTTGCTATCACAGCACCTGTCACTTTTTTGGCATCCATTGTTGACTCCGTTAAGGTTAGGGATGATGTAATCTTAGCACATCCCCTCGCTTTTAGGACATGGTAACCTAAATGTGTGAAGACTGAAAAAGAGAATCAGAGTACCCCGCAGGGCCCGGAGTGATGAACTTTCCAGCTCAAGAACCTGGAAATGATAGGTGAGAAGTGAGGCAGATAAATAAAAAACCCTGCAAGGAAGGCCTAGGATGGCAAAGTTCCTGCCTGGGTTTTTTATTTTGTTTGTTTTTTCCTTATGAAGAATGTTGCATAATTCAATAGGAAATATTCTCTGAAAGACGACACTATTCTGAGTATTCATGCCATGCTTAAGTAGATATAAGACTCCAGAGTCATAGAAGCATGGAACAGACTGTCAAATCTCGGAGGGAAGGCAGGGGAGGGTGGGTAGGAAGAGGTCAACTAAAGAACTTGTATGCATTATATGCATAACCCATGGACACAGATAATAGGGTGCTGAAAGCCTGGGGTACAGGGCGGGGGTGGGCTAGAAGAGCCCAGTGAGGGGAAGGAGGGGACATATGTAATATTTTCAACAATGAAGATTAAAAAAATACTTTGCAATTCAGAGAAGACATTTTAGAAATTGCCGAGATAATATGGTTCAAACACTTGGTTACTGATTAAATTAAATGCAAGGATGGAACCTGAAAAATACAGGATGGGGCAAAAGTAGGTTTACAGTTGTGAGTACTTGAAACAGTTTATTCCTTGCCTTCTAAATTCATAGTTTATTCTTGCATTATTTATTAATTAGCTATTGTATTTGCCATACAAACAACTGTAGACCTACTTTTGCCCCATATTCATGACTAGTGGCCAATAGATGAGATCTTTCAAGTGTAAATGTCTCACATGAACTCTTATCACTCTCAATGGAAACTTGAGAGTCTTGACACTGAGAAGGACCTTATCTAGTGGCCTCTTGGTGCTTGGTATTCGCTCAACCCGAGGACTGTATCTGCTCTTAAGGACTTGTTTGCTGGTAACTTTGATCTCTTAACTGAATGACCACTGAGATCTCAAAGCCACAGTTTGAGTCTTTTGTTGTTTTTTTTTTTTTTAAACCCAGATTCATGATAACATGCTAGCCTGCTGAGTCTCATCGGCCACAGCTCTGCCACACCATTTGTGAGATCCCTGGGGGCTTATCCTCATCAGGTTGGCAGTTTGCTGTGCAGAAAAGTTGCGTGTCCCATCAGCAGTCTGAGATCAGTAATTTTAGATCAGTAATGAAAAATATGAAAATGTACTAACACTTTTCATTTATAAAAGAGAGCTTTTATAAGTTACTGTCTCAGGATAACCAAACATTTACACACAGTTCCATCTTTTGTTCAGTTTCCAAGATTTTGGTAAAATTATGGGGTGGTTTTTGTCATTGGGTGGGCCCTCCTACTTGCCAGCCCATTCTTCTGTATTTTTCTAGTCTCTCTCTTGTTCTCCACAACAGTTTTTCAGACAGCCTCTGTTCTCCTTAAAACTCCCACTCTCATATTCTTACTCTCCGGCAAATGACCCTGCCTGCTACATTAAGGAGAAGATAGAGGCTACTAGACAGTAGTACCTTCAAGTGCTATAACAGCAAGTTCCTGCTGTTATGCTAAGGCATTTTATTTTGTCTGTTAGGCTAAGGCATTTTGTTAATTCCGCAGCCATCCTCCTTTTTTTTTTTTTGGTCCTGTTCCAACGGAAGAGGGATCCTTCCCTGGAATTAGGGCCAGCCTTTCAATCGGTGCCTTGACCTGTTCTCTTAACCTTCTTCCTCCTCCTTTCTCAGGGCCTCTCTCAGGAAATTATTCCCTCTCTTGCATCCTTCTCATTAGGCTTCACACAGTTTTCTGTGTCACCCTACTGAAGACATCTCCCTCTGCCAACCTCCCCCTCACAACACAGCTTCTTGATTTAGAACTGTTTCTGTTCACTGTCTGCTCTTCTTCCCCCAACTCTTCAGCCGCCTTCAGTTGGGTTTCTACTCCCCTCCCTCCCTGGAAACCTTCCTCACAAAGCCACCAGCTGCTGCCTTGTTGGTAAAGCCAATGCTTACGTCTTAGTAATTGTCTTATCTCTCAGTAGCGTTTGCCTTCACTGACCACATGCCTCTCTTTGGCATTGTACTTTCCCCGCTGCTCCTCTTTCTCTTTGGGCTCAACTTCCTCAGTGTCACGTCTTCAATGGTAGTTCTACCCTGGTCTTTCTGCTGTCACTGTCCCCACTCTTCCCAGTGCTGGTTCCAAGTGACAGAACAACCCTAAACAACCCACTCACCAAACCACCAACACCAAAAACCACAACCAAGAAAATGCATGATTCATGTGCCTGAAAAGTCTAGGGATAGATCAGGGACAGCTGGTCTCAAGACATGAAATAAGGGTGTCGCAGACAGCCTCACCCCTGTCCTTTAGCTTTGTTTCCCTCTGTGTAGTTTCTTTCTGAATGAAGGCGAAACGCCTCCCAGTAACTGCGGGTTTATATCCAATCCTTTTAGCAAACACAATGGAAAATTTTCTACCCAATTTCTTAAGCTGGATGTCTCCGAATCATTTTTGATTCCTCATCCGCCCCCCCCCCCCAACTGCTTAATTGTCAGTTTAAAAAAAAATATTTTATTGACTTTTACAGAAAGGAAGGGAGAGAGTTAGAAACATCAACGAGAGAGAAACATTGATCAGCTGCCTCCTGCACACCCCCTACTAGGGATGTGCCCGCAACCAAGGTACATGCCCTTGACTGGAATCGAATCTGGGATCCTTCAGTCCGCAGGCCGGCGTTCTAGCCACTGAGCCAAACCAGTTAGGGCTTAAAAATATATTTTTATTGATTTCAGAGAGGAAGGGAGACGGGGAGAAAGATAGAAACATCAATGATGAGAGAGAATCATTGATTGGCTGCATGCCCCCTACTGGGGATGGAGCCCACAATCTGGAATTGTGTCCTGACCAGGAATTGAATTGTGACCTGTTGGTTCATAGGTCGACACTCAGCCACTGAGCCACACCGGCTGGGCTTAGCTTCTAAATATCTCTCCATCCCTGCTGTTCATATTCAAGTTCAGGTCACTGTCTTTTTGTCTAGATTCCTGTAATAGCCTCCTAGTGATTTCCTGCTTTGGGTTTTGCTGCCCTACAATCTGTTCTTCGCATCACAGTCAGGTTAATCTTTTTGGAAATGTGTGTCTGATCCCATCACTTGCCTACACAAACCTTTGATAGAAAGCCTAAGCAAAACTTCTTGTTAGGTTCTTATGCAAGGCTTTGAGTGACACAGCAACGGCTTCTCTTTTCTCCTGTCACTTCTCACTTTATCCCTTGCTCTGGGCAGTTCAGCTACAGATGCCAGGCTAGTCAGCTTTCTCCCAGCTCCACACCTTTTCACATGGTGCTCCCTCTTCCTGGACCACTTCCCTCCCGACCCCGTTCCTAAGTAACCACTACGTATCCTTTCAGGGCTCAACATAAGCCATGACTGCATTGAGAAGAGCTTTCCATAATGCATTATGTACATGCTCTTGCTGTTAGAAGATCCTTCTTTTCCATCTTAGCACTTAGCACACTTCATTGTAATTGCTTATTTAATAAGGTCTGTGAAGGCAGGTATTTCCCTAGTTTTGTGAAATATTCCCAGCATCACACAGTTGACACTCCTGAATATTTGTTGGCTTGTAAGATAAAATGAGATGTGATTGTGCTAGGTGATTTTCTCATTCTCTTCTAGATATTAGAATCTGGATAGATTTGATTTGCTGCTGGAAAATCTAAAAGTATAATGCCTACTGCTTTCCTTTTTTATATGCTTATTGGTCCTCCTTAAAGAACAGTTACATTTAATTTATTTATTTATTTATTTTTAAAAATATATTTTTTTGATTTTTTACAGAGCGGAAGGGTGAGGGATAGAAAGTCAGAAACATCGATGAGAGAGAAACATCAATCAGCTGCCTCTTGGCACACCTCCTACTGGGGATGTGCCCGCAGCCAAGGTGCATGCCCTTGACCGGAATCGAACCTGGGACCTTTCAGTCCGCAGGCCAACACTCTAGCCACTGAGCCAAACCGGTTTCGGCAAGAACAGTTACATTTTAGAATTGAAGAGGATGTTAGTAATCATCTAGCACTAATTCATTTCATTTAACAAGTTTGGAAGAGGAAGCTCAGAGGGGCTCATAACTGTACAAACCGCAGAGCTATTTATATAATTGGACTAGAACTCAGAGCTCATGACTTTCAGTCCAGAGCAGCTTATGATATCAGCACTAGTGTAGTATGATTTTTATATTATTTCAAAGGAATCTTATGCCTGTAGCTCACATGTTTTACCTTGAAAAATATATTTTATGTGTTTTTATTGATTTTATAGAGGGAAGGAGAGGGAGAGAAAGAAACGTCATTGATGGGAGAGAAACACTGATCAGCTGCTTCTACACATGCCTCATCGGGGATCAAGTGTAATATGGGCATGTGCCCTGTCCAGGAATTGAACCATGGCCTCTTGTTTCATGGGTCGATGCTCAACCACTGAGCCCCACTGGCTGGGCACATGTTTTACTTTTTAAAATGTACTTCCAGATCCTGTACAGGACAATAGGTTCTATCAGTTTTTTAGGATGAAATTACTGGCTGGTGTAGGGATGTCTAAAGTATCCCATAGAGTCAGTCTGTCCTCACAGATCAGGTCAGATCGGGTTGACACTATGTCATTGGCCCTCTAACGCCACCACAAAAAGCTGGAAGTTACACATTTGGTTTAGTTGTTCCACCATTTCACCTCAGAAGGGTCATTACTGGGGCGATGTCATCTGGATTTGATCTGAGGCGCACACTCATGCTGTGTAAGAGAAATAGCAGACTTCTCTGTTTCACTCTTTGTGTGAACTGCTCTCCATTCCTCTGGGAGGCTCACTCATTATGAGCTAGGAGCTTGGAGAGAGATTTGCTTCCCTGAAAACCATGTTGATGTTTGCAATAGACTGAGTAAGAGTGACTTTCTAAAACCAATGAAAATAGAATTGGGTATGGTGAGAAAGTAAACATTGGAGACAATTTTTAGTTAATTTTTTAAAAAATTTATTTTTGAATGTTAATTTATTAAAAAATTTGAAAAGCATTTTAAAGAATCCCCAAATGGAAATCGTTGACCAAAGCATTAGAAGACTTCAACTAATGGACCTATTCCAAAAGAAAATTCCTTGAAAATTCAGAGATTGTGCATAAATGTTCTTCAAGCATTAACTTATAATAAAATGCCCAGTGTACTTTTTCGTTATGACCCCTTGCTTTACCTGATTATTTCAGCTGAGTTACCTACCCTTTACCTCTTGCATGTGCACTTGTTATATGTTTCTAAGTCTTGTCAAGGAGTTAATGTTTTTGCTTTAGAACTAAACTTTAAGCTTCTCTAGGGCTAGGACTAGACCTACCTATTTCATTTCTTCCAAATCTTACCACAGTACCTAATGCAATGTTCTGTGTATGTCTCTGATGATAGAATTCTATGTTCCTGCATGTGAGTAGTGCCAACCAGTCTTTCTCACTCAGGGTCCACATGTTTTGTTTCAAGCATTACTCCTTCCTTCTTCTTAACTTGGGGATGTTGTTTTTCTGAAAGGAAAGAGAAAGGAACCAACCGATCTCCATTGGGGCTTGTCATGCATTTATCATAGTTTTTGTTTCTAAAAAAGAGACTAGAAAGACAAGTTAAAAATATATTTGAAACAGATGTTTGTGTTTAAATTAAAAAATTCCAAATGCAGCCCTTTGACCTTACAAGTCTACTTCTGGAAATCTATCCTATGGAAATAATTGAACACAGGCAAAAAAGATTTAGCTTTTAACATGTTCATCTCAGCTTTGTTTATAACGGGAAAGAATTAGGAACAACTTGAGTTTTCAACCATGGGGACCTAACAAATAATAAACACAAAGGAATTCCTCAGTTTAAAATAATGTGTTTACTGACTGAAGATGGTTACAATTTATTAATTGGGAAGCTTAAGTTATCAGATGTGTACAATTTTATCCAATTTTTAAAAGAAAAAATATACACAAATGACTAGAAGGATATACACGTATATTGTATGGTGGTAATGAAATTAAGTTTTCCTCACTCGTGTTTAAAACTTTTCTGCAATAAACGTCTGTAAGGTTACTTTAAAATTAAAAACTCCAAACAAAATGGTTTCCATTAATGTCATGATTTTATAAGATTTTTTCCTCTGAAGTATTTTAATGTAAATGAATATGTTAATAGTTGAGTTCTCCATACACAGTAACTGTTAAAATGCCTACTAAGTGCCCAAAGGGCAACCTTGCTTTTACTTTCTCACTTTGGTGCCACTTCTTCCTCTCTGTGACAGATTCTAAATCCGTATCTGCTGGATTCTTGTTGGAAGAGAGCAGGTGACTGGGTTTTATTTCTAATTTGCTTACTAATTCTCTTTATCACCTTGGGATGTTTACTCTTCAGCTTTTTGCTCTCTATCTCTGTAAACGGTGGAGAGCTCCCTGCTCATTTCCTCCCCAGCAGATGTACTGAGAACACCAGTGTCCCCACTTGTGGGCTGGAACATGGCTGAACTCTGCTACAAAGCCATAGACACGTATAAGAACTAAACAGTAAGTCATTTATTGCTTAATTAGTAATAGTTCATCTGGCCACCCAGGGTAACTTGTCACTCTTAACTATTGTGAGCATACACGAAATTGTCAAGTTAATTCTGAGCCGTTACTTATTAATTGATTTAACAAATATCTGAAAAATGTCAAATTGGATTCAAATTCTGGCTCTCCCATTTAACTCTGTGAGCTTGGGAAAGTAAGTTAATTTCTCTGGGCTGCGATTTCCTCATTTATAAAATGAATAGTATAATACATTGGTTTTGTAAGGATTAAAGGAGATACAAAATATATAATGCCCAGAAATGAGTAGTATAATATATTGTTATGGTAAGGATCAAATGAGATGCAAAATGTGTAATGCCCAGCACAGAGTAAGCTCTCCATAAATAGTAACTGTTAAATGCCAGGTATGTGCCATATACTAAGATTCACATTTTTTCAGTCAACAAACATTTATTGTGTGCTTAGATTGGGCCAATGTTCTACTTGTGGGGGTTTACATCAGTGAACAAAACAGACTTCCCTGTTAGGGAGCTTACATCCTAGTAGATGCAAAGGTTACATACAATGCTGTCCAATCCATCGTTATTGATAAGAATTAATATTATGACTATTAATGTATTATGTGCCAGTGATTTGCATACATAATATTATTTCCCCGTTAACCCTGTGAGGTAGGGATTATTGTTGTTACTGGATAGTATGGAAAGTGAGCATCAGAGAGGATATGTCAGGTAAGTTGAGAAACAAGTGGAGCGCTGGATATGCAAGCCCGGGTTGTCTGACTCTAAAGCTCACTTCACCGCCCTGGCAGTGTGGCTCAGTTGCTTGGGCATTGTACCATGCACCAAACGGTTGCTGGTTTGATTTCTTGTCAGGGCACATGCCCGGGTTGTGGGCTCAATCCCCAGTAGGAGAATTCAGGAGGCAGCCGATCACATTGTTTTTTCTCTCTCTTTATCTCTCAAAACCAATAAAAAAAACGTTAAAAAATAACAAAGCTCACTTTATTACCTTCCTATCTTCACTTGGTGAGTCATTGATGATAAGTATGTATGTATATGTGTATGTATGTATGCATGTATGCATGTATGCATGTATTTTTGCTTATGTTTCTTTCTTGACGTTCTTTTAAAAAATGTATATTTTATTGTTTTTTTTTACAGAGAAGAAGGGAGAGGGAAAGAGAGTTAGAAACATTGATGAGAAACAGTGATCAGCTGCCTCCTGCACACCCCTACTGGGGATGAGCCTGCAACCGAGGTACATGCCTTTGGCCAGAACTGAACCCAGGACCTTCAATTTGCAGACCGATGCTCTGTTCACTGAGCCAAACTGGCCAGGGCTCTTTCTTGACATTCTTGCCAATACTTTTTGCTCTGCAGTGGGAGCAGTAAGGGAATGAAATTTGTTTTTTCTCATTTTGTATTAAATTAATTATCTCTGCAGGAAGTGGTCAGAGAAAGAATAAGTAACAGTTCTGCTTAGTGTTTCTTTGAATCAATTAGGAATCCCAGCTGACTCCCCTCCCTGTGTGGAAAAGAGGTCACAATTGGAGGGAGAGGTCAGGATGCAGCCTTGAAAGAGGTGCATAGATGGGGATGGGTGGGGGCCCCCAGAGGAATTCCTTGTGTTGTGCTGGCCATCCTAGCAGGCTAACTTGAAGGAAACAGTTGATGCCTCCTGTATACATCTCACGGTGTTGCATCTTCATTTCCTAGCTCAGAGTCTTGAGGAAAGACCTGGCTCCTCCAGCTCTAAATATCCCTCTTCCTCCGGTTCTACAGTTGCCCAACTATCTGGAATGCTCATGTCATCAAAGTAATGCTGGATAAATACTGCTGGAATTCAAAAAATTGTTGTTATGAAATCTTTCAAGCATTCAGAACAGTACAAAGAATATCATGTGCCCATAACTTAGTTTTGTCACGTCGTAACATCTCGCTTTTTGCTCCAATTACTTTTTTTAAAAGAAAAAAATAAAGATGTAAGTCACAGAGAAAGACAGATACCGTATGCTTTCACTTCTATGTGGAATCATAAACAAAAAACAAAAGCAAACAAAATGAAACAAACTCATAGTTACAGAGAACACACTGATGGTTGCCAGAGGGTTGGGTAGGGGGATGGGTGGAAAAGGGGAAGACGATTAAGAAGTACAAACTTTTATTAAATTCCACATATGGCCCTAACCAGTTTTGCTCAGTAGATAGAGCGTCGGCCTGCGGACTGAAGGGTCCCAGGTTTGATTCCGGTCAAGGGCATGTACCTTGGTTGCAGGCACATCCCCAGTAGGAGGTGTGCAGGAGGCAGCTGATCCATGTCTCTCTCTCATTGATGTTTCTACCTCTCTATTCCTCTCCCTTCCTCTCTGTAAAAAAACAATAAAATATATATTTTAAAAAATTCCACATATGAGTGAAATCATCTGGTACTGGCCTTTTTCTTACTGACTTATTTCACTTAGCATAATGTTCTCCATAAAATCTTCCTTTGTAAGGCAGAGTGGTATTCCATTATGTGAATGTACCACAGCTTTTCTATCCACTGATGGACCCTCAGGCTGCTTCCAAATCTTGGTTGTTATAAGTAATGCTGCTATGAGCGTAGGGGTGCATATATTCTTTTGAATTTGTGTTTTGGGTTTCTTTGAATAAATTCCCAGAAGTGGACTCACTGGGTCATAAGGCAGTTCCATTTTTAATTTTTTGAGGTAACTCCATATTGCTTTCCACTTAATGGTTTTGATTTGATGATAATAGCCATTCTGACAGGTGTGACATGATATCTCATTGTGGTTTTAACTTGTATTTCTTTGATGATTAGTGACGTTGAGCATCTTTTCATCTGTCTGCTAGCCATCTGGATGTCCTCTTTGGAGAAGTGTCTATTCAGGTCTTTCATCTATTTTTTAATTGGAAATTTTTTTTTTTTGGTGTGAAATTTAATGAACAAACTGAACTACCAAGCAGAGACAAACTAATAAGTAGAGAGCAGGCCGACAGTTCTGGTGAGAGGTGTGTTTGGGGCTGGGGGTGGAGTGATTGAACAAACAAAATAAATAAGAGAGAGAGAGAGAGAGAGAGAGAGAGAGAGAGAGAGAGAGAGAGAGAGAGAGAGAGAGGGCGCGCACTCCTGGACACGGACAACAGTGTGGTGATTGTGAGGGGTTGGAGTCCGGTGGAGGTAGAAGAGGGCACAGCAGGGATAAATGGTGATGTAAAAAATAAATGAAGTTAAAAATTTTTTAGATGTTACTTAGCTAAACAAAAAAAGAAGTACAAACCTTCTGTCTGCCCTAGCCGGTGTGGCTCAGTTGGGTGGGCATCTTCCCATGCACGGAGAGGTTGCCAGTTCCGTTCCTGGTCAGGGCACATGCTCAGGTTGGGGACTCCATCCCCAGTAGCGGGTATGCGAGAGACAGCCAATCGATGTTAGCTTTCACATCAGTGTTTCTCTCTCATCCCTTCTGCTCCCTCTAAAAATCAAGCCATTCTTTAAAAAAAAATAAAGAACAAACTTTCGATTATAAAATAACTCACAGGGATGTAATGTACAGCATAGAGAATATAGTAAATAATAATATCATAGTAAATAATATAATAGTAACGTAACAGATGGTTATTAGACTTATTGTGATGACCACTCTAAGGTATATAAATGTTGAATCACAATGCTGTACACCTGCAACCAATATAATATCATATGTCAACTACATTCATAAAACTAAAACTAGGTGTAGTGGAAACCCTCTGAGTAGCTCTCCCCAATTTCACTCTTCTCCCTCCCTCCCTTCCAGAGGCCACTGTTGTTCTGAATTATCATTACTGTGCATGCTTTCCTCCTGTCATTTGCTACATATATTTGTATGGATAAATACCCTTACCCTTGATGCTCTAGGGCGCATCCTTGTACTTGTGCAGGAATTTCTTTCTGAGGTGTTGATCTAGGCAGGGGTGGGGAACATCCAGCCCGTGGGCCATATAAGGCCCGTGAAATCATTTCGTCTGGCCCTGCCAAGGGATTAGAGGTGCGTTAATTAAATGTTTGACCAAATATAGCAGGCTAATTTTTAAGTTGATGATTTTTAAATATATATATATTTGTATTGATTTCAGAAAGGAAGGGAGAGGGGAGAGAGATAGGGAATCACTGATTGGCAGCTAATTGGCTACCTCATGCATGCCCCCTACCGGGGCCCAAACAACCCAGGCATGTGTCATTGTCCAGAATTGAACCTGAGACCCTTCAGTCCGCAGGTCCACACTGTATCCACTGAGCCACACCAGCCAGGGCTTAAGTTGACAGTTGTGTATGGCCTTTGGCAGAAAAAAGGTTCCTCGACCCTGATCAAGCTACAATTGCTGGGTTGTGGTGAATGCACATTGACAGGGCAAGGGCCAAATTTCTGTCCACAGTGGTAGTACCCACAGATGATGTATGACAGCTTCTGCTTCTCTGCTGCCTCAGCCATCCTTACTGTTGTCTGACTTTTAAAAATTTTGTCAGTCTGATCCATGTGAAGTGGTGTCTCACAGATGTTTGTATTTCATAATCACTAATGAGTCTAAGCATCTTTTCATGTGTTTTTTGGCCATTTGTAGCTCCTCTTTGTTGAATTATCTGTTTATGTTCTTTGCTTTTTTTGTTCATTGTGTTGTCTCTCTCTTTTTCTTTTTATGGTTGAAGGAGTTCATTGTGTGTTCTGGTTGCTACTCCTTTACCAGTCATATATACCATGCAGAGAGCTTCTCCAAGTCTCTTGTTTGTCTTTTACTTTGTTTTTTATGTATTTCGATGTATAGACAAGTTTAATTTTGACATCGTCAGCTGTTTCACAATCTTTTATTATTTATGCTTTTTTAAGTCTTATTTTTAAAAAATTCCTCCATTCCAAAATCATAGGTATATTTTCCCAAAAGCTTGTCTGCTTTGCAGATTCTTGGGGATTTTGTTGATGTCATTGATCCCAGTTGGTCACTATGACATTAGTTTATCTGGTGCTGAATTTGACTCAAAATTTTTTTTCCAAGAAGATTTAATTGTTGAACTCACGTTATAATATTGCAATATCTTCTCTAATTCAATCTTCTATCATCATATTTATATTATAGTCTGTATCACATAATAACATTGGACAAAATACTTCAGGGGTTTGACTTCCTGAAGCCCTACCTTCTCTCTCATACCCCAACTTAGTCATAATTTTTCAAACTTTCAAATTTACTGGCTTATGCCACACACCCTTCCCCTCATCATTAAGTTCAACAATATGCCGTGAAGATTACTTAAATTACTTATCCACTGAGCCAGACCAGTTAGGGCTACTTAAATTACTTATATTTCCCTAAATATTTAAGGAATTAGCATTCTTAAACTTTTCTGTCTCCTTAAATATAGAATCTGGCTATACCCAGTCCCACGAAAGAATGACTCCAAATCTTTCCCTTCAGGTAATGGTTCTACATCAAGACAGTGTTTAATAAGGAAAACTGAGAACATTCTTATAGGGAGAGAATCACATATCTTTGGGATCCCAAGCAAGATGGGAGGAGGGGACAGTTCAGGTGTCTGGCCCTCTGCACTCCACTTGCATTTGTGAATTGACCTTTGTGAGTCTCTAATATTAGCAGGATATATTGACTATTCCCATAATATTCCGGGCACTTTAAAATCTGTCACCTGATTTAATCTTAACAGTAAGTCAGAAAAACAAATATTAAATGGAAGGTTAACATGCTGGTACATGGGCAGGCTAAATAGCCATCTCAGACAGTGGATGAAGAAAAATTGAATTTATTTAAGGAGAGGGGATGGGGGATGGGCTATCCAAAGGGAAGGGCTGTGCAGCACTGAGCCAGGGGCATTGGGTAGATGATGGCAGCACCCGGGAGCTGCAGTTTCTTTCCTTTTTCACAAATGCAAGTGCAGTCACTGGCAAGAAGCTCTTGGCGTTGGTGGGTCTGGGTCAGTGGGCTTGGAATGCGGATGGAATGCAGGTTTGCCTTCAGGAAAGTTTCAGTTCCTTATATGATCTGATTCCTGATGTCCAGCAAGGTTTGTTGTTGTTTTTCCTGCCGGTCTTGGTTCTCCTGTGGCCGGAAGCTTACAAATGGCCATTCAGAATCATAGTGCCCAACAGGCCTAACATTTCTCCCCCCTGCCACCCTTTCTATTTGTTAGTAATTATTCTTTTTAAAAAATACATATATTTTATTGATTTTTTTTTTTTTTACAGAGAGGAAGGGAGTGGATTACAGAGTTAGAAACATTGATGAGAGAGCATCATGAATCAGATGCCTCCTGCACACCCCCTACAAGGATGTGCCTGCAGCCAAGGTACATGCCCTTGACCAGAATTGAACCCGGGACCCCTCAGTCTGCAGGCTGATGCTCTATCCACTGAGCCAAACCAGTTAGGGCTGTTAGTGATTATTCTTATGGAATCCAAAGCCGACCAGCTGACAGTTTAGTGTGTCCATTACTATAGGGGAGGGTGGAATCATCAGAATAGTTTATATTGAAGTTATTAAGTCCTAAAGACAATAACTAGAACACCTGGTAAAAGTCAGACATTTGCCACAGGGAGCTACTACAGCAAGCTTTAGAGAAAACATCCCTGCATCCTTTTCCTGGTTAGTGGAAAAGGTCCCCATATGTGACTTTCTTCCCAAAATGAATAGAATGAGTGTAATTCTGCAATTAGCAATAGGTGTCCCCACTCCTACTGGGCAAGATGTAGAAGTCTGTTTACATAGGTTCCTCCTTGAGGTGTTCCTTGGGTTCAGTCACTACTCCTCCCTTTTTGTTGCCCTCTTCACTCTGGTATGATGGATCCAGGGCTTTACCCCTGCCAGCCTCAGAGCAGTTGGAGTGGTGAGAAGCCTGTTGCAGGGTTCCTTCCATGTTGATTGTCTGGTGATCCGGTTTTCCATGTTTTGAGTAGAACTCTGTCTCCTGCTAAGAAGGGATGTAGCGGACCTGGGACAAAAAAATCCCTAACACATGCTGCATTATTAAGTATAGTCAGTGTTTGATTACATGCTGCATATAATTCTTGATTTTTAACAACATGATCTACAAATGCATCTGTTCCTACAGCAGCCTGAAAAGGTCGCCCATATATTATTTCATCGGGACTCAAACCAGTCCACTTTAGGGAGCTACTCTAATCCTGAGCAGGGCAGTTGGCAATACCCGATGCCAATGCAGATGATTCTCCTGACATAGATTGATTATATTCTTCTTTAGGGAATGCTTCATTTTCTATTCCCCCCGCCCAGAGATTGGGGGTGGTATGCTGAGTGGAGTTTGTATATAATACCCAACCAAGGGAAACCTGTTGAGTGGCATGGGAGGTAGGAGCTGGTCCTGAGGCCTCCACCGCATCACTTGTGTGGTTTCACTGCTTTTCGGGACCAGAAGCTGAAATACAACTGAGGCTTAGATGTTATTTTCAGGGAGGAAAAGTTCAGGGGGTCTAAACTGCCTGACAAGAGATATGACAGGGGAGGATAGGTTAGCCTAGCCAAGGCTGTGAAGGGTTCAGCATTCTGGAGAAAGGGGCTGCGTGTAGATGATTAAAGAGTCCAAGGACGAAAGATATTTTTTAGAGGTATTGGGGGTCAGAGGAGCTTCAACTAAAGGGAACTAGAAGACTCTCCCTTGACCCAGGACCTGTGCTTTTATTCAACATGATTTATCATAAGGCAAGGTGGAAATATACACTTGAAAGGTTAAGGCATCAAAGAGTTTACAGAGATAGTTTGGGGAAGAGCCTACAGCTCTTCAGGAGTTTGGCCAACAAGAGGCAGTAAAGTGCCCTGAGCTGTCTGGCAGCTAACAATCCCATTCAGGTTTGGGGGAAGTGCCGTTTAGCCATTTCCAACAGGTAAATTACATATGTGGCTCACACTTGTTGAGCTTCCCAAGTCCCATCAACCTTTTGACAGAACTCTGGTAATTATTACATGCTGGAATTGTTCTTGGCAACCCTGGGCGCAAGGTTCTTGTTTTCCCAGTTTTGCCTTTTGCTAGGCATCTGGAGCTCTCTGCCCTGGCGAGTTTCTGAACCTGGCCCATTGTCCTTGCTGTGGGGGTCTATCTAACACTCCTGTCTCAAGGATTTTTGGCACTGAATTCTTTCAGAGGAAAGGGGCATAGGATCTTTTCTGTAGCTACACCTGCTGAAAGGGTGTGACACTTTCCTTCAGAGCCAAAAAACCCTTGCTCTCTGTCAGAAGGACAGAGACCTGGGCACAGTAGTTTGTGATGGTGTCTAGAGATGGTATTTCTGAAGTAAAAGTAGAGCTTTTAATCTGGTGTAGAGAAACTGTGTTACAAATCTTACTATTATTGGAGCAAAAGCTGGAACAGCAAGAAAACTTTGAATACAATTAATTGAAGACATAATTCACAACTGTGTGTTATGGAGTCTATTGAAACACATTTCCCCACCACCCAAAAAAATTGCCCTCATTTTTATTAAAGCACCAAATTAAGTCTAGTTACAATTTTGCCTGATTGTTTGTATGAACACGATAAGAATAGCAATTCATTATATAGTCTTTTAAAAACCTGCTTTGCTGGAATCTCATCATTGAGCTTTAATTAGTTCCTCAGGGCAAAGGAGCTGAGCCTCGTACTTGCTACAGGTTTCTCTGCAATACCTGTAGACTTTGGTGAATTCCTCAGGTTCTTTATGTCCCCAGTGATGTCTTGAGGTACCTTCCTTGCCATGTCTTGGAAAAGCAATCTTTGTTCCTTCCCTGGAAAGACTGCCATGAACCATGTGATCAAGCAAGGCACCAGGCTTTCTCCAAGGGGCTTTTATTGGCTTCTTAAGTCTTTCTGGTGACATCCAGTAACAGGCATGTTTCTCTTAGATATGACATCCCAGTCAAAATCTTGGTTAATAAAACCACAATTGGAAACTACTCTTATTGAATTCATGCAAAGAAGCATATTGCCATAAATTGTTTATTAAGAATTGCCAAATTCTGAAGGGATTGGGTAAGGAGAAAAATTGAAAAGCTTTCCTAGTAGAAGTATAATTTACCAAACTATCCTAGGGAAATAAAACAAACTTTCATATATCTGAAAGACAGAGTAATCTTTTGTTTATCATGATTATTTGCTGGTATTTCATATTTTCAGTTATTTAGAGTTCTTTAAATTTTTGTTTTCTTTAAAGAAATGACTTGTTTAAAAACCTGTAATGTAGAGTAAGTCAGAGTTCTTGTTATGAATATTTTCAAAGACTTAACACATTTATAAATGCATCAGAGCCAAACAATGATTGTAAATGACAAACTTAAATGAATGGTTATAGACTTGACCATAAAACAATTGACAAAGAACCTTGCTTTTCTGTAAGATATAACACCTCAAAATAACAGTTTCTTGGTAAGTAATAATTATTATGAAATGACAAATGAACAATATAAAGTTTATATTTTTAGATTCAATGCAGAGTTTAAAGTATATATATAAAGAACAAATAAATGCAAGGTTTTAAGTGTTATGGCTCATTGGAAGTATGTATTAAGCACAGGAAATAATTCATAAACACCCCAGTGTGTAGGTTACAAACATCTGGAGTTCTCCTGCCAGGTGCCTTCCATAAGAAGCTATTACTCTAGGCTTGTCCAGTGTTACTGACAATATACCTGTTACTCCTGAGAATTTCCTGTTTGAACTTGGCTCTGAATCTTTGCAAGTTCTTTCCTAGAGAAGACTGAAATATCTAGAAGATTAATTTTAATAAACATATAAAACTTGGCAAAGCTTCCCGTTTAATTTTTCAGGTATATTAAATGGGCCTGATTAGTTTAAAAACTTAGGAGACATAATGAATCCTTGAGGTATTTTAGGATCCATTGTAGTAACTCAAAGTCATTTCTCTGTTTAAAAAAAAAAGTCTTTTGAAATTTAAACTTTGGGAAGGTTGTCAAATATATTTAACCAAAAGATTATATTTATATTTATATTTATATTTATATTTATATTATAAATCTTTTTTAAATACAGGCAAAACAAATGTATGTATTATGGTAATAACTTTATAGTATATTAATTAAACTTAAGTCAGTTTTAATATTAAATATTTTGTCTAGACCATAGGGTCCTACTTGTTTTATATAGGTAATCTCTGTGGGCCAATAAAACATTTTACCCTAGTGTGGCCATCTGGAGGCAGAAAACACATCCTCCTATCTAATAAAATGATAATATGCAAATTAACCATCACTCTGTCACAAAGATGGCGGCACCCAGTCCTCTCAGTTCCGCCGGAATCCCCAAGTCCCAGGAGGGTGGCCGCTGAGAGCAGGCAGTGTAAGCAGCCTGGCAGAATGCTTGCTTTATTGCCATGGCGATGAGACAAGTGTCCCATTCCAGCCACAGAGGGCCTCTGGCCAGGCTGGGGTGCGGAACACTTGCATCATCGCCCCGACGATAAGGCAAGCATTCCACGCCCAGCCTGGAGGAGCAGAGTTCAAGGTGGTGCTGGAACTCCAAGAAGGCCTGAACATACGGAATCTTGGACCATTTGCCTGAGCGGCAGTACAAATCCAAATTGGAGAGTGGAGTTATAATTAAGGGTGCCGTTCTGGGGCCAGGCCTCCTGATTGTCTAATTTATATTGTGGCCATGCTGTATTGCAATGGAAAATGAGGTGTTTGGGTCTAATTTTGTCTCATAAATCAAGGGCCTTAAAGTTCTTTAACAGGCAGGCCAGCCCAGCCAGTGCGGCTCAGTGGTTGGGATTCAACCACTGAACCAGGAGGTCACAGTTCACATCCCAGTCAGGGCACACGCTGGGGTTGCGGGCTCGATCTCCAGTGTGGAGCATGCAGGAGGCAGCCAGCCAATGGTTCTCTTTAACCATTGACATTTCTGCCTCCCTCTCCCTCTGCCTTCCTCTCTGAAATCAGTTTTAAAAGTGGGGATGTGTGTTTGGTAGGGGGCAGGCCAGTCCTGGTCAGTTTGGCTCAGTGGTTACAATGGTGGCCCAGACTGAAGAGTAACAGGTTCAGTTCTGGTCAAGGGCACGTACCTTGTCTGTCTCTCATCGATGTTTCTCTGTATCTCTCCCCCTTCCTTCCACTCTCTCCAAAAATCAATGGAAAAAACATCCTTGGTTGAGAATTAACAACAAAAAAGTACACCTAAAAGCTTTCGCAGCTTGAGAAGGTAGGTGTGTGTGTGTGTGTGTGTGTGTGTGTGTGTGTGTGTGTGTGACATGAGCTTTAAAATGTATGAATATTGCTAAGACAGACAGCTTGCAGAAAACCAATCACAAGACAGTGGGGCTTATAACTAATCCCAAGAATGTTAAGGCAGAATTCTTTCAACAGTCAGGTACTAGCAAGACCGTCTACCCCCTAAATTAAAAGTTGAGTGCTTCTTCTTGCCCTCCCTGGTGAAGCACACAATGGACACCTAACGTTCCTGTTGCAGGGGAGACATCCCTGTGCCCACATGGCTTATGGCCGTATGGGCCTCTATACATGGGCTAATAGACTTTAATTTGCATGGATGCTCTCAGTAAACTTTGCTCCCGCTAAGCTTTTTTGTCCTCAACTTCATTCTTCGATTTCAGTGAGATAATGAACTTGGACTCAACATCCCACATTTTGCTTTCAGATTGATCTCGAATTCTGTGTGCTGTGAGGTTGGTGTATAGGAAGAAGCGCCTGGCTTCTGAGAGTGTTCAGGCACAGGTCCAGCCTCTCATCCCACTGCATAAATAATTGAATGAAGGACTCCCATGAAGGTCTGAAATGCCATTTACATTGTTCAGTTTTACATCATTCCTTTTTGCTGTAGTCTAGTAGCTTTTTTTTTTGTCCCTCCAGCACCCACTGGTACTGGCTCACTTGAACCAAGTGGTTCTAACAGGAACTGTCATTTTTAAAAATATATATTTTATTGATTTTTCACAGAGAGAAAGGGAGAGGGACAGAAAGTCAGAAACATCGATGGGAGAGAAACATCGATCAGCTGCCTCTTGCACACCTCCAACTGGGGATGTGCCCGCAGCCAAGGTACATGCCCTTGACCAGAATCGAACCTGGGACCCTTCAGTCCACAGGCCGACGCTCTATCCACTGAGCCAAACAGGTTTGGCAGAACTGTCATTTTTTTCAACAGATTGATGGACACCTGACCTTCACTGGCTAATCAGAGACTCCACAGTATAACTAACAGGAAAAGCTTGAGGAGGAAAAGACAGTGAAGAAGGTTGGCAGTGAGAACCATAGAGCGGGCTGGACAGAGCTCTGGGGGTGTATGTGCCCCTGGGTCCTGTTGTCGTGGAAGCCTATAGCACCTGTCCTTGCCTAAACTTGGCTGTCCAACCATTCCTTGAATTCTGTCCTCCAGTACACTCCCTTGTCTGCCATTTGAGTTTTTATCATTTACAATCAAATGAATCCCAGCTGGCCCAACTGGCATGGCTCGGTGGCTGAGCATCGACCTATGAACCAGGAGGTCACAGTTCAATTCCCCATCAGGGCACATGGCAGGTTGCGGGCTCCATCCCCAGTGGGGTGCACACAGGAGTTAGCCAATTGATGATTCTGTCTCTCTCTCTTCCTTCCTCTCTGAAATCAATTTAAAAAAGAAAAAAAAAAAAGGGGGTCCAGGCTAATAAGGAAGTTTTGTGCGATAGCGCTGTCCCCACATTTGGGATTCGGAAAGGTTTTAGGGTAGAGCCCTTGCAAGTATAAAGGTGCACTCTATGTTTTCCAAGCATTGAGGGGCTGGATTTTGCATCGAACTTGACTGACTTTTCTTTAAATAAGACATTTGTTAAATGGTGAAAAACTTCGTTAGCCTCAGCTATGCCCAAACCTACTGAAGTCATTTGAATGGTAGTTTGCTTTTCCCATGATTACGAAGGAGCCGAGGAAAGGAGGGCCAAGCATCAAAATGTTAAGTTTCTGACATGAATAGGACCATCATCGCCATACGGGTTTAGAGAGTGGATGGAGGAAAGTGATTTGAAGGGGTGGATATCAACTTTCAAACCCAGTGGGAGGAAGACAGTGGGGGAGGCGCTGGCTCTTGACCTGTGCAGGCATCTCTTTAACCATTGTCCTTCCTGCCCTGGAACCCTGGACAGTTCCACCCTCCCTGGCCTCACTAGGCAGGTCTCCCAGACCTACAGTCAGGTGGCAGCTTCAGCATTTTAGTATTCTTATTTTTATTGTTTACGTATGTAAAATTCGTATGCTGCCTATCTGACTGAGCTTCCTTTCCCTTTCAGTTTCTGTATTACCTAAAAACGGTGGTTTGATTTGATTTTTGGGAGATACATTGTATGCAATATTTGGCGGGGGCGGGGGGTGCGTTTTAAGAGTAAGCTATACTCATTAAAATGTTTCATTGGAAAGCACATCAAAGCACAAAGACAGAAAAAAATCACCCATGATTACAAGACGTGTGTAAGCCAGAAGCATTCACATTTGGGCAGATTTCTCTGTGGTATGGTTGGGAGTGTTTTCCAAGCTTGACTTGGCCGCCAGCCAGACATCTGTCCCAGACTCTTTGACCTCCTGTGCTTCTCTCCTCCCTTAATAGAAGTTTACTTAATCGACCCTGCCCGCCCCCTTCTGCCCTCCCATAGCAAAAATTAAAGCCAGCTGCTGGAGGATTCTGGTAACTGGTGTGGTTGGCTGGTCACGAGCATCCCTGGGGACGGGAGGAATGGCTCTGGTGAAGGAGAGGCACCTGGCAGGGAGGCTTGTCAGCTGGGCAGTGGCTCAGCAACCCTGGGACAGGATGGCACCGGCAGAAGCAGCCCCGTGCTGCCAGTGCAGAAACCGTGCTCTCCTCCCTTTCATTTCCCTGCTGTTGGCAGAGCTGAAGGCCAGGCTCCATGGGGTGGCGGCGGGAGGAGTCCCACTGACACCAGCTTCCTCCTCTGAGCTAGGCCTCCTGGGGGCATGTTTGTTTTTATGGTTTTCTTCTGAATTGTTTTGAATAGGCAGATCGTCATGTGTTTCAAAATATATCTGTGTTTTATAGAGCAAAAGTCTCCTTTCTGCCCCACCCCCCTCTTCCACCCTGTGTTCACCCTCTGGCAAGTTCCTGCAAGTAATTAGCTTTTAGTTTTTGAGTGTGTTTATCTATAGTTTACCTTATAAATATTTAAGCAAATACAAGTATAGTCTGTGTCCTTGTTTTTCCTTTCTTGTAAACAAAAGGATGCCTGGTGTACACATTTTCTGCACCTTGCTAGTCTCCTCCCCACCCCCTCTTAATGTATCTTGGGGACTTTTAAACTTATCTGTGCATTGAAAGCTTCCTCGTGCATTTTTATACTTTTGAAATACTCTATTATATACTCATATGTAACATGACTTATTTAACCAGCCCTCTATTCAAGGTTATTTGAGTTCTTTTCGATCTTCTGTTATTTACAATAATGCTGCAGTGAGCAACTTTGTATATCATGTTACTTCTTAAGAATGGCAGAAGGATAAATGCCCAGCAGTTAAATTAGTGGGTCAAAGAAGGTATTTAGTTTTAATTTTGATTTCTGGGCTCAAATTCTTTCCACAGGGAGTTGTATCAATTTATACTACCACCCAGAAAGAATGAGAATACTTGTTTCTCTTGGGGGGTTATTATTTACTTCTTACATGTTGCTTTGAATTGTTTTAAAGTTGTTTTAATTTGGAGGTTGTCCTCCTAATTAGAAGGCAAATTTATGGAGAGTAAGGCCCAAGCATTTTACTGCCTTAGAATTGCATTTATAAATAATATAACATGGCACCCTAGGAGCACAGTAAATTTGTTTCCAATGTAATTTGGGAGAATAAGCCTATTAAACCTCACTGATAAAAAAGTTCTTGTACTTAGAGTTCAACGAAACTGATTTCTCTCCCAACGTAGTTAATTATGAGACCTGTTTCAACCAGGAATGGAATGAATGCTGGGATGAGGTGTTGTGACTTGGGCTTACAGATTCTCTTGCCTCTCTGTGTGGGCTCCTGTCCAGATTCAATCCAGTGATTCCACATCAGCAAGTCTAATCGCATGCTTGTCCCGTCACTTCTTTTCCTCAGCCTGTGCCAGCACCTGCCCCATAGTGAGCAGGAGAACAAAGAGCTGCTTTTAAACATATTCTGTCTACCATGTAAACATTTAGTCACTATAATTTAGTTTGCCTACATCCTAGTAACAAGAAATGGACTTAATTATGTCTTTGTTCTCTCAGTTCCTACTCTAGTGGCTTCACCCATATATGTTATCCTGTGTTGGTATCCAGTGGTCTCCCAACTATTTGGCTTGCATGTCCTCCAGAGGAATTTTGCAAAATTACATGCCCATTCAAACATTTAAAAAATTTTAAGCTCACATAGTTGTAAAGCATATATTTTATAGTATACTAGAGGCCTACTGCATGAAATTCGTACACGGGTAGAGTCCCTAGACCTGACCAGTGATCAGGGCTGATCAGCAGGGTGACCCATGGGGTGATTGGCGGGGGGGCCTGCTGGCACCCTCATTGGCTGGCCTGGGGCCTATGGGCTGGGGGCAGCTCCTGTGTTGAGTGCTCCCTGGTGGTCAGTGCACATTATAAAGAACAGTCATTCTGCCATTCTGTCGATTTGCATATTAGGCTTTTATTATATAGGATGGTCCATACTGACCTTAAAAGTAATTGTTGAATACATATGTGTGTGTATGTGTGTGTGTTAAGCCCTTATACACACATGAATATTGTCAATTATACCAAAGAAATACCCCTCTATTGCTATTTTAATAGAGATGGTTTCCTCTCTATGTTTTTTTGCTTACATATAATAAAATATGTCAACTTAAAGTATGCAGTTTGATGAAGTTTGATAATCATAGATAATTGCATAATCTCACCACAAAGTATATTCATGTTGAGGCTTTATTGTGTGTGTGTGTGTGTGTGTGTGTATATATTTGTGTATGTGCGCGCATGCATGCACATGCATGCATATATGCACAATAGGTGCATGTATTTATGATGGTATAAAACCTTAGCATAAATATAAATGTACATATATGTATGTATGCATGTATATGGACATATATGTATTAAAATATACACATCTAAATAGAAAGCCTTTGTTGTATAGTACGTACAGGAATAGATACATAATAGCAGTATATGTATATATTTATGTGTATTTCTATCAAGACTGTATATTATATAATATGTCTATTTTTTTCATATGTCTATTTTGTATACGTAGGTTATATAAATACTATGTTGTATATAATACAATAGCAAATGTAAACATAGTTATATAAACTATAGATGCTGAACTATAGAGCCTCAACATGAAATATGATTAGATCCAGCACTCATCCTTCCAGCCCTCTTTGTTGGGGGCACAGGGAAATGGGCCCCAGCGAGATTAGGATGGGCGAGAGGTTGTACTTTTTCGGAAAGCGGAAGAAGGACCCCTTGGGGGGAGGGAGAATTTGCTCCTTCGTCCTAGGCAAGATCTCAGGCAGCTAAATTGTTGAAGTTATGTTGAATATCTGGTAACCGATTCCCTAAAACTGCTGGTGCTTCATACCATGTAGAACCACCACTGTTCACTGAAACTCCTAATCTCTCTCCCTCTGTAGGACTGCTTTCTCAGACGCACCGCCCCCCCCCCCCCCCCCCCCCCGGGAGGAACACATTGCAGGGAGAGGCTATGCTCATCTCTTTTTTCCTCTCTGTGAGCGGGCTGAGGACATGGCTGTCATAGGCTGGTCACAGAACCCCAGACACTTGGGGTCCATATTCTTCCTGTAATAGTGACATAAACAAGATCGGTTTATTGCCTTTCCCCCTAGCTTTCTCTCAAATTAAGGCTCAAGAAGATGGCTGCTCAGTTTATAGGAGTTACAAAGAGACTAGACTTATGAGAAAAGAGGAAGAAAATAAATGAGAAATTACTGCTTTTTAAAAATATTACCCTTTTAAAATACAACTGGGTCCTAACCCGATGTTAGGTCAGTCTACCTCAGCACTATGCACAAGGTGAATGTACTTGCTTATTGTCTATTATAATGAATTCCCAGAACTGATACTCAGTAAAAAGTAAAATTACATTTTATAGTACATATATATCCAAGTGTGTGTGTGTGTTTGTTTAAGCCATGGGTATTTTTAGAAGGGTGAGTTTGACATTTAAAATTATGGTAGATATGTTATCAGTGGAAGTGGATATTCCCTTCCCCACTAGGTGCTTGGGGTGTGCTCCTTATGATATCTCGAGCAAAAGGATTTTCTGAGACTCCCATGGGAGGGTAAGTGATTTTTTATTTGTGTGGAATTATATCTCTGGGTTTCCAAAGTTCCATTTTCCTTAATCCAGTCCTGGAAGAAGTACAGCTAGGGATTTAGTAGAGCTAAAAGCAAATCCAGTATCCAGATTTCTGTTCCATTGGAATTAGGTCTGGTTTAGCATCAGGCTAGTTGCAGTCCAGTATTCCATTGTGTGGGGTCCACAGGGCTGTGGGCCATGTAGGTGAATCCAATGGAGCCAAGAGGGCGTGGCCCCTGCAACAAGAGTCCCAAGAGCAACCAAGAGAGACCAAGAGAGCAAACTTCCTTTGTTTAGGCCCAAGGATTAAATACCTCAAATCTTCCCATGCTTGCAGTGGCCACCCTACTCTGGCCAATGGCCTGTTCCCAGGTGTGACTAACAGACAAGTACCTTCCCTATTTTACCTAGACTGTGCTGAGCATGTCTGTTCTCCTCCTGTCCAGTCCCTTACCCCAGTGATCCATGGGGAATAAACCGGTATCTCCCTGGAAAGTGTTAGACTGCAGCTTCCTGCCAAAACTACACAAATGACATGCTTATAATATTTGGCCTTCTCTGCGCTCCTTTCCTATATACACTAATAAAAGAGAAACATGCAAATTAACCATCACTCCGCTATACCCACCAGCCAATCAGAGTGAGTATGTTAATTAACCCAACAAAGATGGTGGTTAATTTGCATACACGGGTGAAGACTGAAGACAGTATACAAGGAAGAGGGAGGAAAAGCAGAAAGCAGGGTGAAGGTGGCAGTGGGAGGGAAAGCTCAGGGCAGCAGCAAAAGTGCGGGGAGGTGGCAACAGCGGGAGGGAAGCCCACCTCAATGGAGGCGAAAGATCACGGGCAGGCGGTGGCAGCTCCCTTCTCTGCTTTGCTCAGGCCACAGGAAGCCCTATTCTTGTAGGAATCTTCTTGCAACCGGCCTCTAGTTTTTAATAACTAGGTTAATTACAGTGGTATCAGATATACAACTAAAACTCACAATGTCTATTTGCTCATTATTCTGGAAGCTCTCCTTTACTTCAGATTACAAACTGAATCTTTGCTGTGTACATTCTAATAAACTTAGTCCTTCTATTGGCTCCCCCAGCACCCCACCCTCCAATCATACTTTAATTACCAAGCACTGTTTTTTGTTTTTCTTTTCTAGATTGGTTTTTTCATGTTTATCTAGACATCAAAAGCTGAATTTGTTTAGGTGGCAGACACTGAGAGCCTAACTTTCCCCGATGCTCACAGAACTGTTTGTTAACCAAGTGCCCTAATGATTGTCTCTGGGGCACTTCCACACTTTTGTCTGTTGCCATCCAATTTGAAGCCTCCTGGGAACTTCTTTTAGAGACCCGTGTTTCCCTAAAGTGTTTGAGCTGTGGTTTCCTTAGTTTTTTCTTGGTCAATCCCATGCTAACACTTTTCACACTCTAGGAGTTCTCAAGACTTCTGGTCTGCCAATGGCCACCTTTGCCCTGCTGTTACTATTTCATTCTTCCTCAAAGTATCTATTTTGGCCTTTCAGTGGGCCCTTGGATGGGAGAGGAGAGGGATCTTGTACTCAGTTCAGCAGTTTAAACTGGAAGGTTCTTTTCTTTCTTAAAATCATAGCCCAGTCCTCTTCCTTCCTCTCCCACTTGCAGAAAGGTTCCCTCACTGAAGCATTCTGGATGATTTTCTTGGCCAACTGGACTTGACTATCTTGGACCTCTCAGTGCTGGTAGTTTTGTTGACTGATTACCAGCTACTTGGACATTGCAAGGATGAGAGAATACTGTGGTACTAACAGAGTTCTTCCAGTGCTTACCTATGCCCCTACAAAGCAAAATTGCATTGAACAAGAAAGGAAGACTTTATTTAAGATTATAGTAATGCAATAGGGTCAAGACTGTTTCAATCAGGGTGAGAGATTGATCTCAAATCTGAATACAACAGGGGTAGCTGGGGGTTTGTAGCCAATGGACTGGATAAGGTCATCCATGGATAGACAATTATTAAGAGGAACTTGATTAGATGCCAGTGGTTGGGGGATCCTTGCTAAACTGATTTGGCAGGATTCTTTTTGAACTTAACTTCAGCAGGCCAAGGATGGTAGGTCCAGGACACGGGCTAATAGAGCTTGGAGGAGCTGAACCAAGTTTGGTCAGAGATGGGGTTCTTGTCAGCCCGTCCCTCATCCTATATAATAAAGGGGTAATATGCAAATTGACCATCACTCCAACACACAAGATGGCTGCCTCTATGTGGACACAAGATGGCCACCACAAGATGGAGGGAAGTTGTGGGTAATCAGGCCTTCAGGGAAGGGCAGGTGGGGGTGCTGGACCTGCAGAGGAGGGCAGTTGGGGTGACTGGACCTGCAGAGGAGGGCAGTTGGGGGTGACTGGACCTGCAGGGGAGGGCAGTTGAGGAGAACCAGGCCAGCAGGGGAGGGCAGTTGGAGGCAATTAGGCTGGTAGGAGAGCAGTTAGGCGTCGATCAGGCTGGCAGAGAAGTGGTTAGGGGGTGATCAGGCTGGCAGGCAGAAGTGATTAGGGGCAATCAGGCAGGCAGGCAGGCAGGTGAGCGGTTGGGAGCCAGTAGTCCTGGATTGTGAGAGGGATGTCTGACTGCCTTTGAGGGGTCCCAGATTGGAGAGGCTGCAGGCTAGGCTGAGGGACACTCCCCTCCCCCACCATGCACGAATTTCGTGCACCAGGCCTCTAGGTCTATATAAAAGATACTGTGAATATTTTTGTCTAATACTGAGATTCTTAGCCAAGTGGCTACCATTCTAACTTGATAGCCCATACTTAATGTGATATCTCTTTTTTTCACCTAGTCTTGATTGGTGATATATTTTCTTAAAGATTAATCATTCAAAACCCTTTGGAAGGCAGAAGTGAATTGTAGTTAAGAGTGGGTGCTTTGGAACCAGAAGCATTTGGGGTCAGCTCTGTTACTTATTAGCTATATGACTTTGGGCAGGTTGCTTAAATTGTCTTCTTCTTGGAGTTAAGTATTACTGTAATTATCATTGCTCAATAAATGGAATCCATATGAGATCATCTGGGTCTTTGTAAGCCAGCTCCAGCAGGAGTCCATGCATCATGACAAATATATGAATTTACCTGGGCCTGGTAGTTTGGCAAATATCCACTAGGTACCAGTAACCTATACAACAGCCCTGTTGGCTTCAGCAGAAGCAGAATCCCGAGGTCCTGGATGGTAGCTCTCTTACTCTGACTGGGGTTCCAGAATTCCTTAAACTTGCACTGCATTGACTCTAGGGAAAGTGTCTAACTTTATGCCAATTGTGTTGCACATCAAGGCCCTTGGAAATTATTTTATTATGGAATAATTGCATCAGTACATCAAGTGGTGTTAAGGTATACAGCCTGTCTGCTCTTTCATGCCTATCAGATGCTTCTCTCCATGTTACCAACTCCTACAAAATGCTATTATTCTTACTGACTTAACTGATATGTTTTTCATGGCCTCTTTACTTTCAAAAGTACACCTGGTCCTCAGACTGAAGGGTTGCATGTTCGCTTCTGGTCAAGGGCACATACCTCGGTTACAGGCTCCATACCTGGCCCTGGTTGGGATGTGTGCAGGAGACAACCCAGTTGATCTGTCTCTCTCACATCAATGCTTCTCTCGCTCTGTCTCTCCCCCTCCCTTCCATTCTCTCTAAAAATCAATGGAAAAAATAACTTTGGGTGAGGATTAACAACAAAAAAGTACAGGTAAAAGCTTCAGAAATTTGAGAAGGTAGGTGTGTGTATTACAAAATTAGGGGCAAACAGAGATAATGCCCTGTCCTTTTTGTAGTAGGACACTCAGAAGATTGAAGACAAAGGACAGAAATGGGACAGGATTCTTGCAAATTATGGAAACGCAAATGTTGTTTCTGCTTTTGATATCGTCTCTAATTTCCCTACTCTCAAATAATAACAGAGAAAAGTCAGCATTACCTAGAATATTACAATTGGTGTGCTTCTCTTCCAGCAAGTCCCAACCCTGACTTCTCATCCGGGGCTGACTGCACAACAGAGCTGAAATCATTAGTGAGTCACTGAGTTGGAATCACCTCCACTGAAATGTCAAGTTACAGACATCCTTTAAAGGACATTGGTAGAGGTGCTTGACATTGTGCTGATTTAGTGAAACAGAAGTAAAAGCAGGAAACAGGTGACTTACAAAGGAATTATGTCCACTCTTGTATTAGACAGGATTCTCCTAAGAAATAGAACTAATAGGTGATATATACATATACATGTGTGTATATACATACAGGCAGTCCCCAAATACCGATGGTCTGATTTTAGGATTTTTTTTACTTTACAATGGTGCAAAGTGGTATGTGATACCATACCCTCTCATGATGCTGGGCAGCAACAGTGAGATGCTTTTGCCCAATGGTAGGCTAATGTAAGTGTACGGAGCACATTAAAGATAGACTAGATTAAGCTATGATGGTTAGCAGGTTAGGTGCATTAAATGCATTTTTTTACTTACTAAATGTTCAACTTACAATGGGTTTATTGGGATATAACCCCATCATAAGTCGAGGAGCACCTGAGAGACATATTAAAAGGATTGACTTATCTAGTCATGGAGGTTGAGAAGTCCCAAGATCTGCAGCCGGAGACCAGGCGAGCTGGTCCAAAGGCCCACAGGCTTGAGACCAAAAAAGAGCCAACGTTTCTATTTGAGTCAGAAGGCAGGGAAAAGGCCAGTGTGCCAGCTGAAGGCGGGCAAACAGAAAGAGTTCCCTTTCACTCAGCCTTTTTGTTATGTTCAGGCCTTCAACTGATGGGTGAGGCTCCTCCACACAGGGGAGGGCAATCTGTTTTACTTAGTCTACTGATTCAGGTGTTAATCTCATCCAAAAAGATGCGCACAGACACATCCAGAATCACGTGTGACTAAATATCCGGGCCCTGTCACCCCTCCTGCCCCAGTCAAATTGACACATAAAATTAACCACCACAAGTGCCTTCTCTTCTGTATTATTTTGGTATTTACGCTAGTTAATTCCCTTCAACTTTCTGAAAAATTTTAAATATATTTTACAGGGAGGAAAGGAGAAGGATAGAAAGAAACATCAGTGAGAGAAATATCAATCAGCTGCCTCTTGAACATCCCCTACTGGGGGTGTGCCTGCAGCCAAGGTACATGCCCTTGACCGGGATGGAACCTGGGACCCTTCAGTCAGCAGGCAGACGCTCGCTGTATCCACTGAGCCAAACTGGATTCGGCTCCCTTCAACCTTTGAAAACATAAAGGCAGAGAGAATAGTTTAAGAGCAAATCCTTAATTCTTTTCCTATTGGCACCACAGCTCCTGCTTTAAATACTGGTTGGATTCTTTACTCAGACTCACCTAATGCTAACTCATTAGTCCCTGAACTGGTATAAGAGTTGTCGTGGCTAAAATTCTTCTTTCCACTGGAACCCCAGGAGGGTGGGAGTTATGGGAGTGATTTGTATGTGATGTGTCGTCTTTCTTTGCTGCAGTTAGTTTTCAGAGAGCAGAATTTAGAGTGTTTAGGACCCGTGTCCTCCTGCTTTCCCAACACTTAGCTTTTCCATCCCCAGCTGACATTTTCTTCCCTTAAGTCACTTGATGGAGGTGGAGGTTGTTGAACTGTGTAGTTGTAATTATTATTTGCTTTCCTCTTGGCTTTCTTCAGGCAGATCAGACCAGTCTCCCTTGGTGGTACGGATCATGTGGTTCTCAAAGTGTAGTGCCTGGTCCAGCAGCCTCAGCATCACCTGGAAATGTGTTAGAACTAGGAAAATCTCCGTTCCCTCCAAACCCACTGAATCAGAAACTCCCAGGGTGGGTCCCAGAAATCTGCATTATAACAAGCTTCCTGGGTGATTCTGATGCGTACTCAAAACTTGAGATGCCCTGGCTGGTGTGGCTCTGTGGATACAGCATTGGCCTGTGGACTGAAGGGTCCTGGGTTCAATTTTGGTCAAGGGACCAAGCCTGGGTTGCAGGTATGATCTCCCAGTAGGGGGCATGCAGGAGGCAGCAGATCAGTGACTCTCTCTCATCTTTAATGTTTCTCTCTCTCTCTCTCTCTCTCTCTCTCTCTCTCTCTCTCTCTCTCTCTCTCTCTCTCTCTCTCTCCCTCTCTCTTCCTCCCTCTCCCTCTCTCACCCTTTCCCTTCCTCCCTCCCTCCTTTCCTCTCTGAAATCAATAAAAATATATATTCAAACAAACCAACAAACCCTGAGAACCTCTGGTCTAGCCTATTTGCAGTTAAGATGCTTGGTGGTGATGCATATCTTAAAATTAAGCAAAAAGCTAAGCAGGCAACAAACCATAATCCCAGAGAACTTTGGTGTCTTTTGGTAGTGTGATAAAAACTTGTGTTCTTCTGTGAAAAGTATAGAACAGGCCAACCTTGATTGCTGAACGATTGAAACACAGGTTATGCTTCCTGTGGCCCAAATGCTGTAACATGGAGGAGGGAGAGGAGACTCGTGCAAGTGAATTTGCTATCGTGGTTGTGCCTTTCAGCATTTCCTTACCTCTGTTGGCTGACAGAGCCTCTGAAGATCAGGTTGAAGAAGCTCATGATATGTGAACAGTGTTTGAACACACTTAGTGTTATGTCAGCAGCTAAAGGACTGAATGTTTCCTGGGCTCTATTTAATAAAAACACACAAATCTCCAAGCCCTGGCCAGGTAGCTCAGTTGGTTAGAGCATTGTCCTGATATGCCCAGGTTTCAGGTTCTCTTCCTGGGCTCAGAAGTTATCATATGAACAGTGGGGATTTGATAAGATTTAACCAAGGAGGTGATGAGGTGGCAGGCAGCATGAGGGATGAAGTGATTTGGGAAGGTGAGAGTTGACAGCACTCACACCTGGGTAGTTAGTGGTGGTCATGGAACTGTCCATACTTGGAGACCAATCGGAGTGAGTGAGAGGAAGCAGGACGCTGAGGAGTTGAAGGTGACCACATGGGTGGCAGTGCTAACCTACAGCCCAGATTGTTAAAATAGATGCTAGGAAGGTGTAGGAGGAGATATTGGGTTCATTTTAGACATACCAAGTTTTCAAAACTATTTTGGTAGGGAGGTGCAGAAAGCAACTAAACATTTTGGGGGCTCAGAGAAGAGGCCAGGGGTGGAGTGATTCTCAAATTTAGCATACTGTGTTTAAACAAACAAGTAACCACATCCACCTCTGGGTGGCTGAGATTCATTTAGAGAAAGAATATAGCTCCATAAAAGAAGGGGCCTGGACAGAGCAGTGGGGGATCAAACATTAAAGGGAGAAGGGAGAGCCTAGTCAGTTTGGCTCAGTGGGTAGAGCAACAGCCTGAGGAATGAAGGGACCTGGGTTTGATTCCAATCAAGAGCACATACTTTGGTTGCAGGCTTGATCCCTGGCTCTGCTTCAGGTGTGGGTGTGTGGGAGGCAACCAATCAATGTGTCTCTCTCACATCTATGTTTCTCTCTGTCTCTCCCCATCGCTTCCAATCTCCTTAAAAAAAAATCAATGGAAAAATTATCCTTGGGTGAGGATTATTCAAAAGCAAAATAACCGCCCAAAAAAACAAACAAACAAACAAAACACACAAGGTGGTGGGGGAGGCAGGGGCGGGGATAGAGGAAAGCAATCCAGAATGGTAGGAAGCAGAGACATGGAGTCCAGGGAGCACTTCTCAAATGTATGTGTCTCAGAACCCCTGGAGAGCGTGTTGAACAGATCATGGGCTCCCACACAGAGATTCTGATTTAGTGGGTCTGAGGTGGGCCGAGAATTGCATTACATTTGAAATGCATTCCATGCAGTGCTGACACTGCTGGCCCATGGCCACACCCTGGGTGACATTGGAATAGGCTGGAGAACGGTCATTGGAGGGTAGGTTGAAGTTTCCAGGGATGTAAAACCCTTGGGCATGTTTGCAGGTTCAGGTGAAGGAGGTAGCGGACTCACAGGGAAACTGACATCCTGGAGAGAACACGGATGATGAATGAAGGGCATGCGTGGACGAGAGGAATGGCGTGAAAGGAAGGTGGAGGCTCTGGAGATGGTCAAAGTACAAATAGTAAATGGCTGTGGTGTCCACTTTAAAAACCAAAGCCCCTTGGAGTAAGATGGTTGTCTTGTAGCGTCTCCTTCTTCTGTTTTGTCTTTTTATCTCCTACCTCCTCGAGCTGCTGTCTGCTTGACCTTTCGACTCCCCCACGGTGCTTAGAAGCCTCGGTCTCTGCCCAGATCCTCCCGGGCTGTCACATCCCTGAACAGACTCAGAAGGAGATGACTCGCCACAGACGAGTGATCAGTGATGAATAGGCTTTCAGCAGCACAAGGCATTTCAAGGATAAAGGGAGATTTCAGAAAACACGTTTGATCACTGTTGCTGGGATTGTGCTTCTGCCACCTTCTTGCTAGAATTGCCATCCAGCTCTTTGACAGCTCCCCTGGGACATCACTCCCTGGCAATGCCGTCAGCGAGAGGAACAAAGGCACAGCTCGCTCTCCTCTGCTCTCTGAAGCCGGCTTCCCTGTAGCCTCAGAGCCCTTGGACAAACGGAGAGGCTTCAAAAGTCCCTTTGTACGATGAAAAAAGCAAACCCACCCCCATTCCTATGACAGCTGTGAGCAGCTCTACGCCTGTGTGTGTCACACTGTCCGAGTTCAAGACAACAGGAAGTTATTGAGGGCTGTCACAGAACAAGCACCATAAATGGCATCAAGAACCACAGCTCAGCACAACAGCATTGGGATTCTGAAGGGGTCCTTCATGTCCTTTTCTGAGTCCTGGACCAACTGATAATAGAAGAAACAGACCTGGATTGAAATATCATCTTTCTTGCTGCTGAAAGCTGGTCGGGACAGTTTAGCTTGGACCCAACACCAAATAGATTTCCCATTTATTTTTTTTTAAATACGTCTTTATTGGGTTAAAAATATTTTTAGAGAGAGACAGAGGAAGGGAAAGGGAGAGAGCGACAGAAACCCCCTAGGTGAGTGGTTCTCAACCTTTCTAATGTCGCAGCCCTTTACTATCGAACCTCAGAACCACGCCCCTGCCAGCGGTTGTCAACTTCGCGACCCACAGATTGACAAGTGCTGCTGTAGAGCCTAAGACCATCGGAAAATACAGATATTTACATTACGATTCATTAACAGTAGCAAAATTACAGTTACGAAGTAGCAACGAAGATAATTTTATGCTTGGGCGTCACCACAACATGAGGAGCTGTATCAGAAAGGTTGAGAACCACTGCTCTAGATGGAGCCCACAATCCAGGCATGTGCCCTGATTGGGAATCAAACCGGTGGCCTCTTGGTACATGGGGTGATACTCAATTCAATGAGCCATACCGGCTGGACCCATTTCTTTCCCCAGAAGTTAAACTTTCCCGCTAGACATAGGTAGAGTCGCCACGAACTGTTTCATGCCTTACCGCACGGAGGAGAGAGGAAGGCATTCAGCCAGCGGGGCAGACATCTCTGAAAGAGAAATTCAGAAGCAGCCTGGGCAGTGAGAGTGTGATGACCCTGTATCTGTTCTCATCTGTCATGTAATGTTTTCTTCCCTGAGGAGGAGAAAGGAAGAGACATGGGCAGAGAGAAGGATGGAAGCTATTTCAAAGCTGTGGAGGAGGAGTGTTTCCTATATTCTTAAAAAATGTTTTCTTTTTAATTTAGGGGGAGGGGGGGAGAGAGGGGAGAGAGAGAGAGAGAGAGAGACAGACAGACAGACAGACAGACAGACAGAGACACTTGTTGTTCCACTTACTTATACATTCATTGGTTGATTCTGGTGTGTGCCTTGACCAGGAATCCAACCTGAAACCTTGACAGCCAACTGAGCCGGTTATGTTCTTCATCATCCAACCATCTGAGCACCTAATCCATGGCTGACCTCTAGCCAACCAAGGACAGGGATGCCCTCCTGCGGTAGGCGTGTTGGGATGAAAAGACAACTCTCAGGGGGTTGTATTCCAGACCTCAACAGCAATTTGGCTCCACCTGTCATGAGACCTCTCCCTTATAAACATTGCACCTTTGTGTACCTGCCTGGGACCTGCCATGGCCTTCTTCTGCTTTGCCTGCAGAAGAGTCCATAAGGGGATAGAACAGCATGTTGATTAAATTAACCCCAGCACTATCTTCTGCTCCAAATCAAGGTTCATTTTCTATTCTGGTTCTCATTTCAAGATGTCCAGCCATGTTTTGCTCTGAGCTCAAACTGTAGCATCAAAGTCTTCCAGTCAGCCACGCCAGCAACATTAAGTGGCCCTGAGTTTAGAACACTCCTCCCATTCTTAAATCCCAAAAGGCAATTCAAGTCCCTGCCTCTTGAAGCTCTCAATCTGATCGAATAAAACAGACATTTAAAAACAAATAATTACAGCCCAATCTGAGCACTTGAGGGTAAAATAAAAACATTTTCAGCAGCTTAGAGGAGGCAGCATTAGTTCTCTCTGAGAAAGTGGGAAAAGGTTTCACACAAGTGATTTTTAAAAAAAACTTTTTTTTGTTTTGAAAAAATTTCCAAGCTTCCAGAACAGATGCAGGAATGGTAAACATTAACTCAGAGTCACCAGTCATTAACATTTTGCTGTATTTGTTCTTTCTTTCTTGGATACAGTCCCCACCCCATCCTCACATTATTATTGTTGCTTTTAATTTTGCCGAAACATTTTAAAGTTGCCAACGTAATAATCCTTTGCCCCTAAATACCTCGGGATGTATTTCTTAAGAACAAAGACATTCTCTTGGGTATGACCCCAGCGTAGTTCTTAAATTCAGGGAATTTAATATGGCTGTCATGCTGTCACATGATAAGAATCCATTTTCAAAAACTTCACTACTTGTTTCAATAATGTATTCTACTGTAGTTCCCCCTCCCCCCCTCCCCCCATCCAACATCCAACTCAGGTTTACACTGCCTTTAGTTGTCATGTTTCTTTCTTTCTTTTCTTTTTTTAATGAGTTTATTTGAGCCAAAGGTGACAACAATTGCCGGGAAACAAGATCTCAAATGCTCCCAGTTGTCTTGCTTCTCTAGTCTCCTTTGATCACGAATACATTTCCTCAGCCTGCCCCTCCTTCCCTCCTAACTTCCTTTCTTTTTTCATGACATTGACATTTTTAGAGTAAAGACCAGTTTGGTAAAATGTTCCTCAACTTGGGTTTGTTTGATTGTTGCCTCATGGTTACTTTGCCTCTTACTTTCTTCTTCTTTTGAAATAATTTCAGATTTACACAAATGCCAGAACTATATAGTTTTGCAACTTTTTTTGTGATTTTCAAACGATTCTTACACAGATTCACCAATTTTTAACATTTTGCCAAATTTGTTATATTGTTCTCTCTTCCTCTCTCTTTCCCTTTTTGTGTGTTTGTGTATGTACATGTAGAGAATAGTGTTTAAAAGAAATCTAAACCAGTTAAGAATAGGTGTCACCTTTAAGTGACAACATAAAATTAAATAAATTTAAAAGATTAAAATTGTATATATATTTAAGGTGTACAACATGATGATTTAGTATAGATATACATATTGAAATGATTACTATAATCAAGCTAATATTTCCATTTTCTCAACTAAAAATAGTTACCATTCTTTTTTTTTTTTTTTTTTTTTTGGTATGATGAGAGCACCTGAAATCCACCTCTTAGCAAATTTCCAGTATTAAATCCAGCATTATTAACTGTTGTTAAATATGTTGTTAACTCTCTAGACTTACTCATCCTATATAACTGCAACTTTGTGCTTTTTATCCAATAACTCATTTCCCACACCTTCCAACCCCTGGCAACCATCATTCTACTCTCTGCCTCTATGTATTTGACTCTTTTAGATTCCAAGGAGATCATGCAGGTTTTTTTTTTTTTTCATCTGCCTTCATCCATGTTGTCCCAAATGGCAGAATATTATTCTTTTTAAAAACTGAATAATATTCCGTATATATATATATCCTATATAATAAAAGAGAAACATGCAAATTTGACCATACCTTCGTTCCTGATTGGCTATGCTACTAGCTAATCAGGAGCGGGGGTGGGGCCAAGTGGCGTGAGCACTGGGCCCAGGAGTGGAGATGAAACGGCAGTGGCAGCAAGCGCCCAGCTCTCAGGCGCTGTGAGGGGAAGTGGCGGCAGCAGTAGCAGTGGTAGCCCCTGGGTGCTGTGAGCAGAAGTGACGGCGAGCGCCCAGCCCCCCCAGGCCAGGTGGTTGCAGGCAGCCGGGGCTGAGCTGAGCAGGGCGATGGCTGGGTGCCCAAGGCCTAAAGCCAGGCTGGGGAGTGAGCCATCAGTTGGACATCCCCTGAGGGCTCTCAGTATGTGAGAGAGGACAGTTTGGGTTGAGGGACCACCCACCCCCAGTGCACGAATTTTGTGCACCGGGCTCCTAGTGTATATATAAGTGGCCAAATGGCAGAATATTATCCTTTTAAAAAACTGAATAATATTCTATACACACACACACACACACACAATACCACAATTTATCCAATTATCCAATTCACTTATGGTATTTTTATTTTTTGAGGAACTTCTATATTGTTCTTCACAGTGGTTATACCAATTTGCATTCCCACCAGCAGTCTCCAAGGGATTTCTTTCTACACACCCTTAGCAACTTATGTCATCTCGCGTCTTTTTCCGATAATAGCCGTCCTAACAAGTGTGAGGTGACATACCATGAGGTGGTTTGGTTTGCATTTCCTAATGATTAACGATGTTGAGTAATGTACTTGTTGACATTTTTGGGAAAATGTCTTTCTAGGTTTCCCCCCATTTTTTAATTGTTAAGATTTTGACACTGAGTTGTAGTTATTTATATATTTCGGATGTTAACCCCTATCAGTTATATGGTTTGCAAATATTTTCTAATCTATAGATTGCTGTTTCATTTTATCTGTTGATTTCTTTGCCATGCAGAGGCTTTTTAGCTTGTTTTTCCTTTTGTTGCCTGAGCTTTTGTTGCCATATAAAAGTGACAGCATTTGAAAGAGATCGTTAGGGGCATGAAAAAGCTTGCCAGTTGAACAAAAGAACTTGGGTGTGAGAAGGGAATTACTACCAGAGGGATCAGCATGTGTGAGAGGTAAGCCAGTTTGTATGAGAAGTAGCTGGTGAACAGCCACCTTTTTAAAAAATTTTTATTAGAGTAACTGGGCTGGGGGAATGGACCAAAAAGGCAGTTGAGGCTTATCATGATAAGGAATTGGAACTTTGTTCCATAAATAAAAATAAAATGTTGAAGATTTTAAAGCAAAGAGATGATAGTATCACATTTATTTTCTAGAAAAATGAACTCTTGCAGGAGAAAGGGCTAGAGAGACCATCAAGGTCAAGCATGTCAAACTCAAAGGCTAACACGGGCCAAATAAGCAAGGCATGCAGCCCGAGGACCATGAGTTTGACATGCTTGATCTAGGTGGATATTGCATTACATCAGGTGATGATGAAGACTTGGAGGAAGGGGAAGCAGGGAGATGCTTGCTGCATTTCTACCTTGTGACAGCCATTTGCATATATCTAATTTAATGGTTACAAAAAACTGTGAGGTTTAGTAATTTGGCCAAGAACAGTCATAGCAAGTTTGTGTTATAGTTGCTATTTGAATCCAGTGTGAATCACATTGGGGTCATAAGGGATGGATCAGGACTGCCAGGGAGCCATAGCCGTCTGGAGAAAGCATTGTCTGATAGCCAGCTGGAAACTCATCCAGGGAGACAGGGAAGATAATAGCTGATGTTAATGATGAAAATGATTACTAGGGGAAGGTAGAGAAAATGATGGTTTTGTTAACAGGTGGTTAACAAATTTGGTTTGGTTTGGGTTTGTGAAACACCTAGTATAAGATATTTAGTGGGCAATTTGGCTCAAGAGCTCAGAAGAAAGGTCTAGGTGAATGTTAGAGACGGAGCTGCTGATGTCATAAGTGTGTTTACCCAGGGAGTGCTGAATGAGAACAGAAGTGGCCAATGCAGAATCTTGGACACACTCACTCCCAAAAGATGATGGGGAAAGGAGAGTTAGTGAGAGAAAGAGAAAGGCTGGCGACAGAGCAGCGTCATAAGATTGGAGCATTTCAAGGTGAGTGACTAGGACTATCAAGAACTGCAGAAGAATTCCTGAAGAGGCCTGAAAAGATTCAGCGGTATTAATGAGTGAGGTTACCTTAATATTTGGCAGGAGCCAGCCTTCTGGGGATTAAAGAGTGAATGGTAGAGGGAATGGATGTAGAGTAGAGATTATTCTTTTAGAAATGTTAGTGTATGAAGATGATAGCAGTTAACATTAATGAGGGTTTGCTATTTATTTACCAGGCACTGGACTATCAGTTCATACTCATTATCCAGGATAATCCTTACAATACTCATATGAGATAGGCACTATTATTATCCTCATTTTCTGATAAAATTATAGCTGAGAGAGTGTAGAGAAGTTAAGCAATATGCCCAAGGTTATACCACAAATAAATAATAGAACGAGGACTCTTAAGGCTTCCTGAGTTCAAGGCCAGGTTTGTAGTAGTTTGGGCTGGAGTCTGTGTATAAGCAGGAGGGGAAATTCCTGTAGTGAGGAGGATGTTGACTGTAGTATCAAAGAGAGAGTAATGAACTGATGGAGCAAGGTCTAAAGGATGGATATTAGGTCACATTAAAAAAAGAAAAAAAAAGGAAAAGAGTGCCTAGTTTTGAACATTTCTTTGTCAAAGGCCAGAACACCTGAGAGAAGAATCTATGAATATGGACTGGGTGTCAGCTAAGTGAAATTGGCTTAAGTCCCCATTTCACATCAGTTGGGAATTTCAAATGCCAAGATTTCTGTTAATTCCTGGAAGCTCATCTTACGGTTTCTTTGGCTTTTGAATTTCTGCTTCCACTAAATTCCTCATCTCAATTATAACTCGATTCTTTTTCTTTCTTTGCTTATGTACTTTATTTATTTTAATTTAAATTCTTTATTGTTGAAAGTATTACATATGTCTTCTTTTCCCCTAATTGACCTCTCCAGGCCTGCTCCCATTCCTGTAACTCATTTCTTATTCTTTGGTTCCATGCTGACCCAGTTGTAGAACTCAGACCTGCTTCCTCCCCCATCTTCTTTTCCTTGATTTTTACCCCCAAATCACTCACATAAGGCATTTATCATGTGATATTACTGGAGGCTTAGGGGATTTCAGATCCTTAGCAACACAAACAATGTTAAGTCCAATAACAGATATTTCTATTTTAAACAGGCTTTCAGCTCCCCCATTACTGGAATTCTCTTCCCAAGCTCAACCTCCCACACTATCATTTCCTGCCCCTCCCCCCATTTCCTCTCCTCTTGGTTCTCTTTCAGTTGTCATTTAAAAAAATAATAATCTGTATAGCTATCTCTTTGTTTCAGAGATTTATTGTGAGTCAACTTTCTTCTTTTATACTTCAAGTGTCTTATCAAGGTAATTTCCTCAATAAGGCATTTTCTATCCCTAAGAGGAACTCCGGCATCAGCTAAAAAAATAATATATATATTTTTGCCCCAGTACTTATAGATAGATTTAAAGGTATGAAGAGGGAAAGTAGGAGATCATGATTGTAGCTTCTGTATCCTCAATGTATATGATATATGCTCCTCTGTTGAGGCAGGGATGGGTCTAGTAAAGATTTGACAACTCAGGTGAGGGATTCTGTCAATAGAAATTGACCAGATTTCTAAAGTATCATAAAATAACATCTTAACATAGAATGATTCCTTTAAGCCTGCAAACGTGTAGAATCTATTCCCTTGCTAGAGGGATTATTCAGTTACCGAGTACTCTAGTCAGTATGAGAAAAATTGAAAAAGCAGTGGAGGAGGACAAAATCAGTGTAAGTAAACCAAAGCCAGGGTAATGGAGGTCACAGTCCTTGCTAAGCCTTTCTCTCTCCCACTGTAGGCACAGATACATGTTAATTGGTTTCAGCATTGCACTGGTGCTGGAGAGCTGTTCTTCTCACACCTGGGAAAAGATAAGAGGAGTTGCATTTCTTGTTCCATAACCAATACCTCACAACTGAGTTTTTTAAACACAACTGCTTATTGTCTCCTGATTTCTGTAGGTCAGGAATTCAGGAGCAGCTCCTCTGGGCAGTTCTGGCTCAGAGTGTTTTGTGAGGCTGTGGCCCCTCGTCTGAAGGCTTGACTGGGGCGGGAGGATCTGTGTCCAGTCTCACTCACTGGCTGCAGGCTGGAAGGCTCCGTTGGCCACACAGGTCTCCAGAGTGTTTCTCGGACTTGGCAGCTGGCTTCTTCCAGAGCGAGTGGCGGAAGAAAGAGAGAGCAACCATAGTGAAAGCTGAAATGCCTTGTATAACTTAATCTCAGGAGGGACAGATGCTCACTTTTGCTGTGTTCTATGGATCACATAGAGCATCCCTGGTACATGGTGGGAGGGGACTATACAAGGATATGAATACCAGGGGGCAGGGACTCTTGGGAACATTATGGAGTCTGGTTATCATGGGAGTTTTTCCAAAAACATTTGTGTGTGTGTGTGTATTTTCATACTTTAAAATGCCATGAAGACTGGCAGTTTGCCAACATTTGGATTTAATGTTCCAGTAAAATAAAAAGTAATTGGTGTGGGAGAGGCAAAATAGCATGTTTAAATATTTTGTTATATAGGGAAGATAAAGAAAAGCTGCCACTTACCACCACCATCCTACATAATAAAAGAGTAATATGCAAATTAACCATTACTCTGCTATACCCACAAGCCATGCCCACCAGCCAATCAGGAGAATATATGCAAATTAACTCAACCAAGATGGCTGCGGCTACAGAGAGAGCAGGAGGCTTGGGTTCCCTGGCAATGGAGGAAGCCAAGCTTTCCACCTGCCCTGGCAGGCCCAGGCCTCCACTCAAGGCTACAAAGTTTCAATTACAAAAGATAAATCCCAGAAACCAGGACCTCTGCTTGGGTCATGGGGAAGGAGGGGGCATGGCTGGCCTGCAAATCACCACAGGCCCCTTGCCCAAGCCACCCCCTGCCCCAAGGGAACCCCCATCCTGATCCGGGACACCCTTCAGGGCAAACCAGCTGGCCCCCACCCATGCACTAGGTGTCCAGTCTCTAAGAAAAGAGCAGTATGCAAATTGACCATCACTCCAACACACAAGATGACTGCCTCATTGTGGACAAAAATGGCTTCCCCCATGTGGACACAAGATGGCCACCATAAGATGGCCAGCAGGGGAGGGCCAGTAGGAGGGACCAGGCCTGCAAGGAAGGGCAGTTGGGGGCAATCAAGCCTGCAGGGAAGGGCATTTAGGGGTGACCAAGCCTGCAGGGAAGGGGAGTTGGGGGGGAACCAGGCCTGTAGGGGAGAACAGTTGGGGGGGACCAGGCCTGCAGGGGAGGGCAGTTAGGGGCAAACAGGCTGGCAGAGGAGCAGTTAGAATCAGTCAGGCTGGCAGGGGAATGGTTAGGGGGTGATCAGGCTATCAGGCAGAAGCGGTTAGGGGCAATCAGGAAGGCAGGCAGATGAGCAATTGGGAGCCAGCATTGAGAGGGATATCCAATCTATAGGATGGGACCTAAATGGGCAGGCAGTCAGACATCCCTTGAGGGTTTCCAGATTGGAGAGGGTTCAAGCTGGAATGAGGGACACCCCTTGCCCCCCGTGCATGAATTTTGTGCACCGGGCCTCTAGTAATTTAATAAGAAGCACATTTTTGCCCTGGATGGTAGCTCAGTGGTTAGAGCCTTGGTCCTCTCACCAAAGGGCTTCAGGTTCCATTCTCGGTCAAGGGCAGGTAATACCTAGCCGAGATCGGAGCATGTGCAGGAGGCAACCAATTGATGTGTCTCTCTCACATCAGTGTCTCTCTTATGTCAATATTTCTCTCTCTCTTTTCCCCCCTTCCACTTTCTCTAAAAAAATCAATGGAAATAATATCCTCCAGTGAGAATTAACAAAAATCAAATAATCCCCCACCCCCACACATTTTAACACAATAAAGGAGGGACATATAATCTCAAAATAAAGGGCAGTCTTTTCAATTGAATAAATTCAGCTTTAATAAAAACTCCTAACTTGCTTTTGCTTTTCTTATTTAACTGTGGACTGATGAGAATTTCATCCTATCCTGCTCCACAAAATGTCCTAAGACAGACATGTAATGCTCTAGTACCTTCAGAGATGATTATTAGAATCATGTGGAAACACATACTGGCCTATTCAAAAGTAAGTGAAGAAAGAAGAAATGGAAAAGATCAATATATGAAGATAACAATTTTATAAAATTTTACTCTTGAGCTAGAAGGAAGTCACAGAGTTGGCAACTATTTAATTGATCAGTTTTTATTATTTTTTTGCTGTTAATTGGTGTTCCTGCTAATATTTAGATGTTTAAGGTTTAAATTAGTTAAATCCTATCTGATAAAGAGGAAATATGCAAATTTACCATCATCCCATCACAAAGATGGCGGCGCCCATACCCACAAGATGGGGGTGCCCAGTCAACCTCTGCCCTGCCAGAGTCCCCCAGTCCTTTCAGCCCTGCCGGGGGTGGGGGGGGTGGGGGTGGGGAGGCAGGTGTGTGGTGCAGCTGGACCCACCCTCAGCCCCCCAGCTGCTTAGGGCTGGCCTGAGGCACAGGCAAGCCTCAAATGGCGGCTGCCTGGCTGCCCAGCCACCCAGAACCACCTGAGGCTCAGATAATAAGGGCCAGCCGAGGCTTGCTCTGCCGGCAGTGGCAGCAGCAGATGTGTGATGGGAGCATCACCTTCCCCTGATCACTGGGTCATCCCCCTCCCCTGAGGGCTCTCGGACTGTGAGAGAGGGCAGGCCGGGCTGAGGCACTCCCCCTCCAGTGCATGAATTTTCATGCACCGGGCCTCTAGTGTGAAACATAAGAGGAAAATATTGAGCATCATTGCAGCATAGTTAAATCGAAGTAATACAAATGCTTAGTTGTATTTGAGCTTTTCAAGTATTTTCAGCTGGGGGCCAGGAATGGGCTGGAGGGGGTTGATGGGGGAAATAGGGGACATATGCAATACTGTCAACAATAAAGATTTAAAAATAAAGTATTTTTGTATTGAGTTAGTATATTTCATATAGTTAATGTAATTTTGGATTATACTCATAATTTGTCAGCCATTCTTTTTCTAAATAATTACCTCTTTATAAACATGCTTTTCCTTATAACCTACACAACATAATTATGTCCCTTTTCACAAGAGTATAAAATACATGATAATGAGTTTTGGGTTGTGAGTGTTGGCTCTCAGCATTGAGGGGTGTGTAGAAATGTGATCACGTTTTCACTTAGTTCCATTTTTGACCTGTAGCATAATATTCACAAGGCTGAACACTTGAGTTGAAGGGATTAATATTTATTTTGCTTTGGGGTTGACTGGGTCCCACTGGAATCATGCTCTCAACATGGAGGTTGAGAAATAATTTTGAACAATATTTAGGAAAATAGAGAAAAATTTCTCTTCAATAAAATCTGGTTGAAAACATTCACGAGTTGGTTAAAAACCTACACATTTATCTTTTGAAAAAAAAAATCCGGTTGGTAGAAACTATGAGTTTTTTTTTTTTTTTTAATACATAAACTCCACATGTGATTAAGTTATACTGGTATATATATTTAAAAGTTTTTAGCATGATTACTTTTTGAATCATGATTACTTCCAGTTTTGATTTTAAAGCCAAATCGGTTAACTGCGAAGTTAACTTGTGTTCTTTAAATACTTCTGTGACATCTTGCCAATTTTCAGTTGGAATGCCTTGTTTACATGAGATGTTTTTAACTAAAAGTAGTGAGCAGTTGGTTTTTCGAAACTGTGGGCACCTTTTTCTGATGACAGCACTGCAGTCATAGAGCTGCCGATATATATGACATTGGACCTCAGCCATCAACACTCCGCATAATTTTCCTCTTTTCTCTGATTATAGCTCTCATCTCACTGCTCTTCAGTCAGACGTGCCATGTTGTGGCATGTTGTGTCTAACTGAACACATTTTAGCTACTCACTGGCATAATGTGGGGTAAATGCCTTTGGGAACATGGTTGCCTTTGGGAACATTTGTATATATATTTTTTTAATATGTTGATTTCAGAGAGGAGGTGAGAGGGAAAGGGAAAGAGAGAGAAACCTGAATGATAAGAGAGAATCATTGATTGGCTACCTCCTGCGTGCCCCCTAATGGGGATCGAGCCTGCAACCCAGGCATGTGCCCCTGACCGGAATCGAACCTGGGACTCTTCAGTCCGAGCCAGCACTCTATCCACTGAGCCAAACTGGCTAGGGCGGGAGCATTTGTATCTTTCTTTGGAACTTCTAGTAGCAAGCTTAGGAAATTTTGATGACATTTTTAGTAACTACTGATCATTAAATGTGATTTCCTCTGCAAAGCTGTGCTGAGATGGTGGGCAAAGAAGAAAAACTCACAGCGGAGAGGGCTCTCGAAGGAAGAAGGGTCAGACACGTTATATTTCAGGGACAATAACTAATTTTTAGAATCTTAATTGGTCATTACAAATTAAGTATCTTAGGTAGATATTGGGTTTGAATCAGGCTAAGCTTCTTGATGTGAAACTAATACAAAATTTATTTTTCACAGCCACATGCAAGGTGATGAGTTAACAAATCTGTTTTTATGTGTGTGTGTGTTTTTTTTTTAAATCCTCTTTGGAGGATATTTTTTCATTGACTTTTTTTTTTTTGAGAGTGGAAGAGAGAGAGAAAGACAGAAGTATCGATGTGAGAGAAACACATTGATGGCTGCCTCTCATATGCACCCTGACCCGGGCCTGGGCTGGGGAGGAGCCTACAACTGAGGTACGTGCCTTTGACCAGAATCGAACCTGGGATCCTCCAGTCCACAGGCCAACGCTCTGTGCACTGAGCCAAACCACCTAGGGCAACAAATCCATTTTTGGCAATAATCTGTGCTTTGTTTTGGAGGTGATGTTAACTCAGTGCTCTTATTACATTATTTGCAAACCGCCCAAACTGTCCTCCCTTTTGCTGGGTAAAAAACAGCCTCTTTTAAAGGATAACATCAAAACCAGGACGTTCAGAGCGAGCCATTTTGCAGGCCAAAAAGTGCTCTCAGTGAAGCCTTACAAGGTGACCTTTTGTCTTTTGGGATTGGTGGACCAAAGGGAGGAGTAACCAGGGAACTCTAATCTAGAAATTGTCATGCATTGTTCTAATTATAAGCCGCAGATTGTTCAATCATTTATATATAGTAAAGATCTGGCAGTGCAGCTGTCAGCACTTTTCTTTTTAAATCAAAGCACTACAGGTAGACAAGTTCTTATCTGACTTTAACTCGCTGATAATTCCTCAATCACACTTTTTTGAAAGTTGCTGGGGGTCACCAATGGCTTGGTTAGGATTGATCTAGAAAGACTTGCTGAGTTTGTTGTGGATCTAGCAGCTGTCACCATGGAAAATGACCACAGGCACCTCCCTCCTTAGGACTTGAAGTAACTTTTATCAGTTTCTCCTTCCATAGAACTAACACCCCCTTCTGGGCAGTCACATATTTGGAAAGAATGGGTAATTGGTGAGGACCCAGTAAGAGAGTGTTTTGCTTAAATCTGAAAATAAACAATTTCCTGGTATAAAAACTATCTTCTTTAATACAATTGGTCGCACTATATTTCTTCAACATCTCTAACTCAAACTATAATTCCCTTGTGAAAGAAATGCTTCCCAACCTATTTAAACAGCCCATCTTTTAGTCCTTTGTAAACTTTCTACATTTGAACTAATTTAAAACAAAATCAGATGCCTTAGTTAAATCTATGAATGCAACATATAATTCACATTGCCATTTCCAGCATTTCTCTTGCCTTGGAAGTTGATAAAATTTCAGGCTCTGGAGTCAGACTGCCTGGGTCCTAATCCTGGCACCGTCATCATCAGGTGTGTGATGTGGGCAAGTTACCAGTGGTCAGCAAACTCATTAGTCAGCAGAGCCAAATATCAGCAGTACAATGATTGAAATTTCTTTTGAGAGCCAAATTTTTAAAATTTAAACTTCTAATGCCACTTCTTCAAAATAGACTCTCCCAGGTCGAGGTGTTTTGTGGAAGAGCCATACTCAAGGGGCCAAAGAGCCGTGTGTGGCTCATGAGCCGCAGTTTGCCCACCACTGACTTAACTACTCTGGGCTTGGATTTTCTCATCTGTGAAGGGGGAATCCTTAACTGTGTAGGGTTCTTATAAAAACGAAATGAAATAATATAGGCCACAAACAGCAAGCCATTCCTACTAACCTAAATAAGTAAGGTTTAAAAAAATAATTTTACTTATTTTGACCAGGAAGGCTCAGGCTCCCCTGTGGCAGCTGGAACACATGGGGAGCATATAACTGGAAAATGAGCATCCTTAGAGGCTCTCCCTGTACCTCCCTCAGCTTGGTTAGTTTCCTTCTGTGTGTTGGCTCTGTTTTCTGCAGACCAGCTTTCTTGGCTTATCACTGGGCTTACATCCAGAAGTTCCTTCCCCAAATCTATACAAGTTATTAGATGAACCACTGTCCATTGCCTGATCTGGCTTTACAGTCAGGTTCCCAGAGGAGAGGAAGCCCAGTCTGGTGTGGCTGGAGGGGAGGAGGCTATGGTAGGATGAAGGCTCTCTAAAGGCTGATGGGACTCAGGGCTTCTAAGAAGGTGGTATAATGGTGGGGGTGGGGCTGGAAATAATTGGCAACTCAATGATAATCATGGTGACAGTATTCAAGGGCGATTAAAAGCCCCTTGCTTTGACCATTAATTATTTTTAAATACCATTTTATTGAAGTATAATATAGCTCTAGAAAAGGACACATATGGCAAGTGACGCTTAATAATTTTGACAAACTGAGCATACTTGTGTAACCACTCCCCAGCTCAAGAAACAGAATTACGAGCAACCATGTGGCTCCTTTTACTCCCCTCTAGTCACTACTCCTTAAGGATAGTTTTGCCTGTTTTTTATATTTTATACTAGGGGCCCAGTGCACAAAATTCGTGCATGGGGGGGGATGGTGACCCCTCAGCCCAACCTGCCCCCTCACACATACCGGGAGCCCTCAGGGGATGTCCTATTGACCACTCACCCCCAGTCTGCCAAAGGCCTAAAGCGTCTGGCACCCAGCTATTGCCCTGCAATGGGACCAATGGCTGGCTCTGCCCCAGTCCCGCCCCCCCCCAAGTCTGGGCTTTCACCCCAGTCAGCTCATACCCGGTTAGCGTGGGCCTTGGGCCCGACCCCCAGCCCAAGCCTTCTCCCTGGCCGCCTCGGCCCCACCATCCCAGGGCCCTGGTTACCTTGGCCCTGATCCCACATGACCCTTGCCACCTTGGCCCCGACCCTCCATAACCCTTGCCACCTTGGCCCCACACCCCACGGTTCTGGCTGCCTCGGCTCTGCCCCCCCATGGCTCTGGCTGCCTCGGCCCCGCCCCCCCCATTTGGACCGCTTGCTGGCTTTGCCCCAGCTCCTGATTGGCTGGTGGGCGTGGCTTGTGGGTGTAGTGAAGGCATGGTCAATTTGCATATTATTCTTTTATTAGATAGGATTAGAGGCCTGGTGCATGAAATTCGTGCATGGGGGGGATGGAGAGAAGTGTTCCTCAGCCCAGCCTGCACCCTCTCCAATCCGGGACCCCTCTCACAATCCAGGACTGCTGGCTCCCAACTGCTCGCCTGCCTGCCTTCCTGATTGCCCCTAACTGCTTCTGCCTGCCAGCCTGATCACCCCTTAACCACTCCCCTGCCAGCCTGATTGATGCCTAACTGCTCTCCTGCCAGCTTGATTACCCCTAACTGCCCTCCCGTACAGGCCTGGTCCCCCCGAACTGCCCTCCCCTGCAGGCCTGGTCCTGCCAACTGCTCTCCCCTGCAGACCTGGGTCCCCCCTAACTGTCCTTCCCTGCAGGCCTGGTCATCCCCAACTTCCCTCTGCTGGCCTGGTCACCCCTATCTGTCCTCCCCTGCTGTCTTGATCACCTTCAACTTGCCCGCCCTTGTGGGCATGGCCCCTCCCAGCTGCCCTTCCCTGATGGCCATCTTGTGGTGGCCATCTTGTGTCCACATGGTGGCAGCCATCTTGTGTGTTGAAGTTTCAGTCATTTGCATATTACTCTTAGATAGGATTAGTGGAATCATACTCTATATACTTTCTTTGTGTGGCTGGTTTCTTTTGCTTAGCATGGTTTGTAAGATAAATCAACATTATTGTATATATTTGTGGAGCTTTCAGTCTCATTGCTGTATTCCATTGTGTGAATACACTGTACTTGATCCTGTCTACCACTGATGGACATGGGGTGGTTTTCTGTCTATTCCTAATGGTGCTGCCATGAACTTGTTTTGTTGAATATGTGTACATTGCTACTAATTATGCATATTACAATATGTATAATATTATACATATTTTATATATGTAGGGTGTGGTAAATTATCTTTCATCACATATGATTGAATTGATGGTCTCTTGTAGATAAATATTATTATGCATTTTATCTGGTGATTTATCATTTTATGTTGTGACTTTCATGATAGGGCTGGGTATTACTTTAAACATTTTGCATACATGAAAGAACCTTGATATATTTTGATAGGTGCTCAACTGTTTGTTGATGGAATGAATGAACAAATGGGTGAATGTTGTATGCTTCTTTTGTTTTCTGGGAATAAGCCCTATATAAGGAGCGGTTCCAATAGCCGTGTTTAGAGAAGGTTGACCTGCTGGTTAGCCTAAGCTCATTGATTGAAGGATGAACAAGAGACCCACACTAGACCAATCATGTCTTTTCTGGGAATTAAAAATTTGTAACTACAAGAAAGAGATTGGGTACGGCTGAGACCCTCTGACTGTGAGCTAGAGAGAAGACCCCATAGGCTCCTGCTATCGGTACCAAAGGCACACAGGTTTGTCTTTTCTGCTTCCTTGAAGCAGATACCTCTCTTCATATCCGACTGTTAAAAACAGTGCAAGATGATACCTCTATGTAGGATTAAAATGAGACAATGCCAATAAAGGGTTTCATATATTGCCTGGCAATTAAGTATGTATAAAATATGTATTAATAGGGTGATGATGGGATGATGTCTGCCTGCAACAGGAAAACAGGCACTGGAGTATGGCAGTGAGGGATCTGCTTAGAGGAGATGAGGAGATGATGATGCAAGGAAGCTGAAATGGGCAAGGAAGAGAGTGTGGAGAGGACAAAGAAGGTAGCCCACGTCCTGTCTAGTTAGAGATATGAACTGTTTGAGCTTGAGCTGTTTGACAGGAAGAAGCAGCAGGAGAGGACAGGCTCACAAGATAGAGGAGGCAGAAGGTGGTCAGCAGCAGCAACTAGGGCTCCAGTGAAGTTGAGGATACACCAAATTTTGGTTGAGTATCCTTTTTCTTCCTAAAGCTTGACTATCCTTAGAATCAAATAATTGACGTAAGGGGCAGCTGTGTGTTCAGTCATTTGGAAGATTTTTAGGCTGGTCCTTTAGGTAGCAGCTATATGCAGGCTCCCTCTTGCACAGTGTGGAGATGAACCAACACCTGGTGATTCTTTCTGTGGCTTGTGTTTAGTCTTCTCCCATACTGCCAGATTTCTGCCTGCTGCACAGATCTCTGGAGGAAAGCCAAAAAGATGAGAGAGAGAGAGAGAGAGAGAGAGAGAGAGAGAGGGAGAGAACACCACAGAGACATACACACAGCAACTTAGGCTATTCATTATATTGGCAACAGTTTTCCCCATTTTCATTTCTTGGAATGCTTTTTAAAAAAAATATGTTTTATTGATTTTTTTAAATAGAGAGGGATAGCTAGAAACATTGATGAGAAACATCGATCAGCTGCCTCCTTCACGCCCCCTACTGGGGATGTGCCAGCAACCAAGGTACATGTCCTTGACCAGAATCGAACCTGGGATCCTTGAGTCCCGTAGGCCGATGCTCTATCCACTGAGCCAAACCAGGTAGGCAAGGAATGCTTTTGATTTTTAAAAATTTGCTTTCCTCTCTCTGACTTTCCTCAACAAAAAGGGGTTGTTTTTGTACAGAGGTGATGGTGGTAGGACTTTAAGTTAGGTCACAGAAATAAAGGGTAAAGGAGAGAAGAGAGTGAAGTGTGGTGGTGTTGGGGGGGCGGGGAGAAAAAATATGAGAGGGCAGGGTAAGGAGATGTCAGGAAGGAGAGAAGAAAAAGGAGCATCAGAAAGAGGAGGGGCTGATGGGGATGGAAGATGAAGAGTGCTCTCTGGAAAACAGGTTGCTAGCTTTTTTAAAGTTTTGTTTTGCAAATGGAATCCTTAGTTCAAACTGTCCCCCGTGGGAAACTAAGCAGTCCTCCGTGTTTTGTTGGCCTCCTGGCTACAGCATAGGTCTGGGCTCACGGAAAAGAGTGTGGATGGGACATGGCAGCTGTGGAGCCAGGCTCTGGGTGCGTGCAGTATGTCTAAAGGAGCAGACCACCCAAGCACAGGAATAGGAGCCAGCCTTAGGCCTTGGCCCTCCCCAGCTTCTCCAGGTCCTGGTGTGGTTTGGGTTCCCTTGTTACAAAACTCTGGAGTAGAAGCCCTGCCCCTTAGGAATTAAAAACATGTAAAAAAATCACGTTCATGAAAATTTGAGCTTAGATTATATTGCAGTTATAGATTTTAAATAATGGTTTTAACTCATTCTTGAGTTAACAGTAATGATCAGGTGTGCCTTTTAGGGTTGGTCAGAGTTCCCTTGCCCATCCCCATCAGTTAAGTCTTGCCCTGGCTTTGCAAGCATAGAAGTAGACAGTGAAGTAGTCTCTGTTAACGTTAAAAAAAAAAATTGAAATCTGTAAAGAATTTTTGTGAGTTTATTTGAGCCAAACTGTCAACATATGCCAGGAAGCAGAACCTCAAGGAATTGAGATAGCGCTCAAGGAATTGAGCAGCGGGTTACATTTATATGTATTCATTGCGATCAAAGGTGGCACATAGGTGGGATACGTGAAATTCATTGGTGGTAGATTAAGAAGGTGGGATAAAGCAAAGCGCGGTGGGAAACCCCTGGGGTTGGATAAAAAGTGAAATGATGGACACACACTTAGGTGGGTGCAGAAACAATTAACATGGTCAGGAAGGAATTTGTGGTCTCCTGGCGCCAACCACATTTGGTTGTGCCCCAGGGGCTCCAGAAAAAGGGAAGTTACAAGTTACCCAGACATTTCAAGGGTAGGTTATCACAGATGCACCAAGACAGATAGGCTCAGTTGAGGTAAAGGTTGACCTTGTCAGGGAAGATAACGGCTTGGAATGTAACTGCCCACCGTAACGGTGGTGACTTTGTGTCTCAGAGTTTGCAACACCGCCACGCGGGCCTTTCCTGGGCTTGTCACGTCAGCTATGGCCCCTTTCGCCCGAAGCTCTTGGGAGTGGAGAAACGGTGCCTGCTTTGGTTTACAGGGATTGGCTCTAAATATTTCAAATGGTTCCTCTCCGTTTTGGTTAATTACTGCCACACGACTGGATTAAGGTTGTTGGGTTTTTTGATTTTTTTTTTTTTTTGGCACAACTCCGGTATTTCTAAGCATTCAGGCCGTGCAGCCTTTTGTCTTGTGGTTAAGTATTCGAAGTGTCTCAGAATTCCAGCCCATCTCTGGAGCCCAGTCAGCTCCCTTAGGGAGGCCTTTTCTACGGGGCTGGGTTTGTTTTCAGGCTAGAAATTCACGGGGCCGGCGGCCGGGACTCTGCAGCGGGACCCGGGTCCAGAACAGCCGGGAGCATTCTCCGCACTCCCTGGATGGGGTCTTCCGAAGGAGTCCGGGGCGCCGGGGGGGCGGGGGGCGGGCCTGAGCGCCCTGCCCCGCACGGCCGTCCCCCGGCTGCCCCAGCTCACCCACGGCGTCCTCCTTCCCGCCGCGTTTCCCACAATCCCCAGCGGGGCCGCCGCTCCCGGGCCGGCCAGTCCCGCGCGGAGCGGAGCCGAGGCCCCGGCGGCCCTTCGGGCGCCGCCCGGAAAGTCTCGAGCGCCGCCCGCTCCGCGGCTCCCGAGCGCCCAGGTTCGGCCGTTTCCGGCCGGCGCGCTTCGCACTTCGGCAAGTTCCGCAGTCACTTGTCGGAAATGGCTGCCGGCCGGCAGGGGGAGCCGAGGGTCCTGCGCGGCCTGGAAGGCGGGCGGCAGGAGGCGAGAGCGGCTTTTGGGAACCCGAGTTTCCCACAGGCGGCGGCTGCGGCGGCGGGGGCGGCTCGTCCCTGAACTGGAAGCCGGTAGGACTCCTGGCGGCCGGAGCCCGGCGAGGCCGGGGGCGGCGGCCCGGAAGGGGCTCGCGGTAGGGACCTGGGGGGCTGGCCCTCTGCGCTTGGCACCGGGTCCGGCCGCGCTGGGGCCGCCGGAGCCCGCGGAGGCTGCTGCCCGGCGCGGGAAGGGCTTGCGGTCTTGTTGTAGGCCTTTCCAGATGGGTCGGGGCCTGGGGAGGGGACCTCCGGGGCCTCCGGCACGGGCGAGGAGGGCTAGCCGGTCTCGGCGGGGCTTTAAACACGCCCTCCCCACCCCCACACGCCCCCTACAGCCGCGGTTGGGTTGCCTCCACCCCCTTTCATTCCTTTTTCCGAGAGCTCGGCTTCAGCTGTACAGCCTCTTCTGCGCTTTAAAGCCTCCCCCCGCGTCCTTTGCCCTCCCTGTGTTTGTCCAGCGGCTTGTGTAGAGCATCTGCGGCCGATGAAGGGGCTTTCCCCACTGCCCCCCTCCTGGGTTCCCCGTGCACACACTCCCCCGTCTGCTCTGCATTCAGACGGGCGCCGGCAGCTGCTCTTCCTCAGGCTCCTTTTCGCCAGGCTCACCCCCTTTCCTGATGAATAATAGCCACTTCCTGTGCTGTAGGGTCCAGGTGCTGCCGGGGCAGGAGCATCTGGGGCTCCGGGGCCCGGGCCCAGGCTCCGGAGCGCCGGGCCTGGCGCCGCTTGGGCAGGAGAGAGGGGCTGCGGAGTGAGGGGCTGTCTACGCCACCGAAATCCCAGCCGACAGTCCCCGACCCGGGTCAGTCCTGACGCGGAGCCTCTGGAGATGGGCACGGCTGCCACACTGTAGCCAGGGCATTGTGTTAATCTCTTCTCCGCACTGGGCCAGTGTCTCCGTTCCTTTTCAGAGATCTGTGGTGATTAAAAGGACTTGGATCTGGCGGATTTCTCCCTCTCATCTGGACTTTTTCTTCTTTCCTTTTCAAAAATGCTAAGGGCTTCAGCAAGTCCTCTTGGTTGGACTGCGGAGCAGGAGGAATGGGAACAGCACATGCCCTTTTTTGCTCCCTCCGTATGTGAGTTCCTTAAGAGGCATCTTGGGCTTTCTTCCTACTTCGTCCTGTTCTTCCAATTTAGGTAGGTTCACGTCTGAAGGCTGGGCTCTCCATGTGTTCCTTGTTTTTAGAAAGTCTGTGTGTGTTACAGTCATGTAGATTCTGCATTTTCTCCTGTTTTGCTCAGCCATTAGTCTGGATTAGTACCCCTGTATCAGAGTGCTTTGGGATAACGACCTGTGGGGCTTTGACAGTCTTGAGTAGAAGCTAAGCATTCGCAACAACTTTACTTAGCAGGGGGACTTTTAAATTTTTCATGATGAAAGGAAAGCTATCTTCTTAAACTCTTATTTGCTGGGGTTAAAAATACCTTATCCTGTGGGGAGCCTGAGGAACCCTCATACGTATTCAGAAGTATGTAGGCAACTAGCTTAAATGCTTTCTGGAAGAGAATTAGAATTGTGGATCTTCAGCGTACTTGAAACATCATTTATTTATTACCCAAAGATATGGCTGATGCTCTCGGGAGGCATACCTACACACCAAAAGATTGACAAGCATATGTGTTCATTCCCCCACTCATTTTCTGCAGGGGTGGTGACTGGCATTAAATGTTTGGTGTGTAGTTGGGATCTCTTAATGATGAGGCCTCAGGAAAGACTTGAAGTAAACAGGCTAGAGAGAAAGGAGTCAGGGTTAACCCTGAGAAATGGAGTTCTGAGAGAGTGGGGAAAGTTCAAAGGATGGTTTGGAGACCAGCAGAAGAATGTATGGGGATTAGAAAAGGACACGCCTTTTCCCTCGGGACACTGGGCTAGCTAGCTATTGAGGGAAAAGTCTTTGAGTGGTAGGGGTGTGAGGTAGTGGCAGTGGTGTATGAGGGTCCCTATCTGAGGTGAGACTGGTCAGTAGTCCCCTGGTGGAGGGTTGGGAATATTGCCTGAAGCAATCAATACTAGAGGTAGGCATTAAGGGGAAAAATGAAGATCCCTCCAGATCTGTTGTTGGCAGAGATTTGGGTGTCTTTGCATATAGTTATTTCAGAGTGAGGCAAGGAATAGGCATCATGCGTTAAGTCCTAAAAGTGTTCACTAATTTCTCCTGGATATTAAGTGTAGCTTGGAGAACTTCACATTCAGCCATTGTCTTAACGTGTTTATTTCCACTTTATTTTTATTCTCTCTTAATTTTTGGTAACTTTCTTTTGAACACCTGTAATGATAGGCTAACTAAGGGGAAAGAAAGGATTTTTCACATATTTGTAGGTTCCATGAAAGTGATGGGGCTCAGGCAGAGTGAGTTTGAGAATTCAAGAGGGACAGGGATAGGCTCACCTATAAGCGTGATCTTTTCTCCTGAACCAGCCCACATTTCTTGTGTAGTTAGAATTTTTCAGATCTCTTTGGTGATGTTACTTAGGTGGAAGAGAAGCAGGATTAAAATTTTTGTAATCTTGAGTGTATAAGAGGAATAAGGAGACTCCATTTAGTGACATATGTACCTTCCCTACACTTAGGCCATAATGGTTAGTGTAGAATTCTGCTCACCCACACCAGTATGACCCATTAGAATCCCAGGGATGGAGGCATAGAAAGATGAACTATGTCTCAGCATTCAGCCACCTCTGTGGTTTATAACCTGAGAGTATTTTTTACAGAAAAGTAGGTAAACTTTTTCTGTGAAACAGGGCCAAATAGTAACTGTTTAAGGTTTGCAACTATTCAGCTCTGCTGTTGTAGAGTGAAAGCAGCATCATATACTTAATGTAGGCAGTACATATATACATACAATCCGCAACAGAATGAGCCAAGGCAGCTGGCTACTAGTTTGGCAGTGCCTGCCCTAGAGTATCACCTCCTCCGATACATGTCATTACTTTTGTTTATTTCTCCATTTGGCTGTGCCCAGTACCTTCTAGGCTGGTCACTGACATTAATGATTAACATCCTGGATATTTGCTTTAGTGTCTTTTTCTTTGTTATCTTCTTATGTTGATGTCATTTTAACCCACTTTTCCAACTTCATTTTAAACCTTTTTTCCCAATAAATAGTTGATACGCTGAAGGAGGAATTAAAACATGAATTAGGTTGAGACTATGCCATTAATCTGTGTATAATAAGAGAGATAAGACATAAATATGTGGTGATGGTAGATTACAATGTCTTAAGTTACTATAGTTCTTTTCCATCATATAGTACTTCTTTAAAAAGCTTTTTTATGTAATTTATTCTTTTTTTCTTTTTAAAATTATTTTTATTGATTTCAGAGAGGAAGGAAGAGGGAGAGAGAGAGAGAAACATCAGTGATAAGAGAGAATCATTGATCGGCTGCCTCCTGCACGCCCCCCACTGGAGACCGAGCCTCCAACCTGGGCATGTGCCCTTGACCAGAATGGAACCTGGAACCCTTCAGTCCGCAGACCAACACTCTACCCACGGAGCCAAACAAGGGCCACCGTATAGTCCTTTCATATAATTTTTTTCATGTAGATTTTGATCTTTAACTCTGAGAAGTAGGAGGCTAAGTGTTACAAAATGTTTCTTTTCTAATCCTTGCCCGAGGATATTCCCTCTGCTTTTAGATTGAGTCGGTTTGGGGGCGGGAAGGAGGAAGAGGGGGAGGAGAGAGAGAAACGTCTGAGAGAGACATATCATTGGTTGCTTCCTACATGTTCAGCCTAGGTGCTTGCCCTTGACTGGGAATGGAACCAGAGACCCTTTTGTGCTATGGTTGCTGCTCTGACCACTGAGCAGCATGATCCAGGGCCAAAATTCCATTTATTTATTTGTTTGTTTGTTTGTTTGTTTGTTTATTTATTTATTTATTTATTTTTGGAGGGGAAGGAAGGTAGGAAAAAAAAACCCTGAAACTTGGGGAGGCTTAATTATTTTACCAGGCTAGATGTAGTATGTGACAGAATTCTTGAACTGACCAGTAATTTTTATTGGCCTGTCTCTATGACGTGGACCTCCCGGGACAAACCTTTCTAATTTGTAGACTAGTTTTTAGGAGGCTTTTTCTTATTGAGATGCAGTTTGCCTCCACAGTTGACACTTTTCAGGGCCATATAGAAAAGTCTATTCATAATCTTTATTAAAGTTCTTCAGATGTTGGAGATTAGTCATCATGTCTTCTTTTTGTAGGGCTTCTGTTCCTAAATATTTCCACTTCCTTCTGATGTTTCTTATCTTACAGTTTCAAATCCCCTCACCAGCTTTTCAGTCCTCTGCCCTCCTCTTACTTTGTTCATACAGTGTTCACTGTACAGTGCCACCCGAAAGAGTACAGCGTAGACGGCACCCTTCACTCCTTCAGAAAAATAAGGGAGTACTTTGTTCTACAGTCATGTATGTCAACTCAGGCCATAACTGTGCACGTGCCGCTGTTAAATTAAGTCATTTCCATGTACATAGTTTGTGGATCTAAGTGTTGAACTTTGCCTTTCTCTATGAAATTTTATCTGTTTAGATATTCCAGGTTCCAAAAATCTTTTTGTTTCCTGGTGTTTTTGTTTTTTTTTTCCCCAGCCTTGACTTACTCTTCCTAGCATGATTTATTTCTGAAGTAGAGCTGTAAAATATTGAAAACACTGTGGCTTAGAATGGAGAAAATAGTTGATGAGAACCCAAACCTTTATTAATGGATTCAGTGGAAAATTAAGGGGTGGGAGCTTTCAAGGAAGGCACTATGCTTGAAATCTTAGAGGTGAAACAAAACAAACTTGCTGCCTTGAATTGGTATGTTGGTAATGTTTTCCCCCCAATAAAACAAATTTGTATGTGCTTTCTGTGTGCAAGGCAGTTGTAAGTTACTGGGGTCCTAGATTCTAAGTGGATCTTTGAGGTCGTTTAGTCCAACTCTTTATAAGTTAAAAAAGGATAAGGAGCATGTGAGTCAAGAAAGGACAAGGAATTGTGAAGTTAGGGAGTCTGACTAGTCAGAAGGATGGCAAAATTGAAGGCTCAAGTTGAAGTCACCCACAAAGGAGGAAGTAGGATGCCAAAGCCATAAAAATGTTTTATATATGGCTTAGCGAACTTCATTTTTCTGTGTCATTTAGGGTGGGTGGCTTAGGGCACTAATGATATCAGTTACAGTATGCCTCCATAGCATAAAATAAAAATCATGTTTTCTTGAGAAGGAGGTGCCTTCGAGACATTATAGTAATTTACTCTAGACACTTTGCACATCAAGTAGGATAATCCATCTGAAGACCTTTAAAAAAAACCACAACTCTGCTTTTATCTCTTCCCTTACGTATTAGTCTGTATTTTTCACTTAATATTATATTGTGAACTTTTTCCCTTTTTACTTAAAATGATTGAAAATACATCGTTTTGACAGCATGATAGTCATATTAATGACATGTGTTTGTCATACTTTATATTTAACCTTGATTCTAATTCTTGGACATTTGTAATCTTTTTGACTAATATAAAGAATGTAGTGGTGATTACAACTTTGTAATACAAATCTTTGTCCACATAGAATGTATTCCTATAAAGTGAAATTGCTGGGTTGAAGATAGCAACATTTTAAAGACTTGTTACAAGTAGTAAATTATCTTTCAGTTTTTCTTCCTACTAATACAGTATAAAAATACCTGTTATACTGCAGCTGCCAGCATAGTACACACATGTACTGTGCCTTGTTACTAGTAAGTGGTATACTTTGTAATGTTTTAGTGTGAATATCCTTGAAGCCAAATGTTTTTCTCATTCAGATTCTTTCTTAAGAGTAGTTTCTGGAAATGGAAGTGTAGAGTCAAAGGGTAGTCAGAGTTTCAGGGCTTTTATTACTTACTGCCAAATTGTTCTCCAGAAAGGTGTGCCAATTTTCACCCCAAGCAGCAGAGTGTGGGAATGTTACTCTTGCCCTGGGTAGCAGCACATATTATACATTTTACAGGTCGTTATTGATTTACAAATAGGAAATGTCATTGTGTATTATTTTTAATGTATATTTCTTTGATTGCTAGGATGATTGAACATTTAAAAATATTTATCATTTGGGCCCCCTTTTTTTGGTTTAAATTCCTGTTTTTCCTTTATCAATTGCTGCATTGCCTTCACTTCTATTAAAGTAATGTCATGCTACAAGTGCTTCCCCCAATATTTTCATCGAATCTAAACTTTTTAAAAAATATATAGAAGCATCAGTTACTTATGCACCAAAGTTAAATCTGTTGAACTTTAAAAAAAAAAATGGATTCTGCTTTTGCTTGGATTGCTATAAAAGTGGCTATACTTGGGATGAAATTACTGGTATGTTTTTCTTTTGTTCTTTTTATGATGTTATTTATTACAGTTACCACTTGACTCTTGTCTGGGACTAAGTTTTGAATTTGGTTTGTTGTGCAGGAATCTGACTTGTATTTTTCTCTCAAGAGCTCATTGTAACCTTATTTATTGAAAAATCTAGTGTGCTGTACTTTATCCCCCCACTCCCCCCCCATCTTGGTAATTTTTTATTTTCACATAATTTAACACTTATGGTAAAGTTCTGATACAGCACAGCTGTAAGAACAACAAAACTGGAACCGCTCAATAGTGTTACAGCTCAATTATGAAGCATCACAGCTGCCAGGCAGCATTGGGCCAGACCCCTCTCTGGCTAGACAGCTCTGCTTTGGTTTGCTCCACTTCAGTCTGCCCTGCCATCTGCTCTGCTCTGGTTCAGCAAGATGTCTTTGGTGTTTCATCTTTCAACTTCAGCCGGGGACAGGCAGTCTTGCGTGGAAGGGGAAAATGTGCTCTCTGAGCCAGAGGGCAGCTGACCACTCCTATATAATAAAAGCCTGATACGCTAAGTGTCCCAATGTCTGGTCACCCGTTCAACCAATCAAAGTGTAGTATGTTAATGATATGCTATGGCCACTCAACCACTTGCTATGGCATGCATTGGCTAACAGGGAGCATATACTCTGACTGGTAAGTTAGTTGCTGCTGGGGTCTGGCCGATTGGGACTGAGCAAGACAGGCCAGACATGCCCTGGAGCCCTTCTGTGGTTCCTCCCGGGCTGTCCAACCTTCCGGGTCCCTGGGCCTGGCCTTCATCCTCTGGCAATCCAGGACCCCTCCGGGGATGTCAGAAATCCAGTTTCAGCCTGATCCCACAGGCCAGGCTGAGGGACCCCACTAGTGCATGAATTCATGCACTGGGCCTCTAGTATAGATAGAAGTCTCCACTCCTAGACCACGATTGATCTGTCCTCATGCTAATGAGGACTCAAAATCCTCACAGTTTGGTACAAAAGGCACTGTCCTGATTGGTCAGAATGGAGCTGTTCTGATAGGTAGGTGAAGATGCTGATGGAAGATATAGCTGTGCAGCTGCAGGTTTGATGGGAAAGTCTCAGTCCTGTTGGTTCCAGGAACTCCGTAGTAAGTAAGGCTGGGTGAGATGATAGGAGCCTAGTGCGGGCAGGAGTTCAGTGCAAGTTTTCTCTCTGAAGTGCAGTTTGCTGGAGAGGCCTCTCTTTAGAAACGGCTGCTAGGTTTTGAGACCAATAAACCCACCAGGAGCCCTTCTTAGTTGATATCTTCTTTCTTGGGACCCACAGTATATAATTTTTTTAATGCTACTTCTCATCAACCTTTTACCAGTGAATTTTATTATCCAGTCCTGAATCTTTCCTGCAACAATTATTAATTTGATGGCCACTAAGTGATAGTTTAAAAAAATCTCCATCTGCCATTTCTAAATGTGTATAATCAATCATTTATTTCTGTATGAATACACGGTTTCTCATTTATTAGGAGATAATTTATTGGTAGTACTTTTATTTAAATAGCTAAAGTGCCCCAGATTTATCCAGTGGGAGCTGGATTCCTTCAAACTGGATCTAGTGTCCTTTTTTAAATATGTCCTACTTTTTTCTTTTGGAGTACATCTTTGCTTTGCTTTCTGGCAAAAGAAGATTTTTCAGTCTCATTTTTACTTTACTTGTCCAGTCCTGAAATCAGCTGCTTTCAGGTATTCACACTGTACCTCCAGTTCCAATGGAACACTACAGGTGTTATTCTAAATCTGTAAGACTTTAGCAGTGAGAAAACCAGTTTGATTTTCTGTCCAGACCACTAACACTCTCCATATCAGCAACAAGGTTTTCTATCTTTCATGTGTTCCCTGGAGCATAGTGTGCTGTACTTTGAAGTGACTGCAGCAAGATAATATTTTCCTTTTTAAATAAAATATTTTTTGATTTTTTTTTGAGAGAGAGGAAGAGAGAGAAGGAGAGAGAGAGAGAGAGAGAGAGAAAAGGAGAGAGAGAGAGAGAGAGAGAGAGAGAGAGGAAGAGAAACATCAATATGAGAGAGAAACATCTATCGGTAGCTGATGGGGAACCGAATTCACAATCTGGGCATTTGCGAACGTTTGGGACAATGCTCAACTAACTGAGCCACAATGGCCAGGCCAATATTTTTCTTAATTACAAAAATAATACCTGCTTATTGTAAAATGAATGAAGACAAAATGAGTTAAGTAAATTAGTAAATATCTGAGTAGCAGGATACAGGTCAGATAGAACCGAATTTGTATCTGGGCACCACAGTTTGCTTGCTGTAGGGCCTCGAACAAGATTTACCTAGCTCAGTGATTCACTCTTCTTCACCTGTAAGTGAAAGAGCAATATCAACCCCCAAATGGCTGATGTCAGGATTAAATGAGATAACATATGTAAAATGTGTTATCTCAGCTAAATTATAAATATAAATACATTTATTAAAAGTAGAAAATTCCTCCTACTCCCCACATCTTCCAAAGATGTATGGTATAGTCTGTAGACGTCCTATATCAGTGGTCGGCAAACCGCGGTGGCTTGCGAGCCGCAGCTTGCCACTCTGTTGACTAATGAGTTTGCCGACCACTGTCCTATATGAAAAAGTTATATTGCAGTTGTTGTCTGTAATTACGTTGATACAGATGTCATCAATCTGATTGGAGATTGTCATTAGTTCTTTGCTAGACCAGTGGTTTTGCCTTAAAGTTCTGTGGTCTGTTTTAAAATCACCTGTGGGCTTTGTCAAAATGCAGGCACCTGGGGCTGATGTTGAGTGGATCTAGGTTTATTTGAAAAAAATTCTTAGGTGAGTTGTGAATCTGAATTGTAACTAACTAAAAGCTAGTTGGAGAGACAATAAGATTTGAATTTGTGAGATGTTATGAAACTTATGGGAAGGGAAACAGATAAGAAGTGGCATAATTTTCAAACTGAGGACCTATTCTGGTAGGTGAGGCTTCTGGGTTTAGGTTTATTGTTGACTAAACAGATGACCTAGGTTAATCAATAATCTTAGTTTACTTGTTAATATCTATATAGAACTGAGCAGTGGAAGGAATGCTTATAATTTACTGATGAGTTCCTTTTGTGATTCCTTTACTATTGGCATTTGTGGAACATCTCTGTATTAGAAATCTGCTCTTGAGCCCAAAGAATACCTTTTCCTTTTCCTAAAAGCCCTATAATAAGGATAGCTGTGATTGCCTCATAATCTTTATTCTCAAAAGTCAGCAGTTTTTCTCACCTGCTTTTAGTTCTTAATTGCTGACAATTTTCTACAGACATATTTTATTGTGCTTTGATTGATTGCATTTCATAGTTGTGTGTGTGTTTTGTTTTTTACAATTTGAAGGCAAGACAACTCCACTAGCATAAAGATTATGACTTGCTTTATTCCAGTGGTCTGGAACCAAACCTGCAGTATCTCTGAAGTATGCCTGTATTTATTTTACAACCAGGTTAAGTTTATCCAATAAATAAACTACTGTAGTGGTTGTATTATGAAAAACACTTTGTTTTGCTCTCTTGTAACTTGTGAATTACATAAATACAAGTCATTCTTTATCTATAGTTAACTTTCCTGGAAAGAGCCTTTTGTTGTTTTGAACAATAAAAGTCAGAGTCTTAGGAACAGTGATAATACTAGGAAATTTGTTTTAGTGCTTCCAGATTTTTGAACTAGGTACTGTGAAGCAGGCTCTCTGTCATGCTTAGTAGGAAATCAGGAAATAATTTTCTTTTGGGATGTTTGCATTTAAAAAACATAACCAAACATTTGAAATATTGCTTTCAACAACCTTACTAAAATGATTTCCTGAACCGAACTATCTTTTCTTAATTTCAAGCGCTTGTGTCAGTGGATGTAACAGCAACAATGTGCATACAGTTCTGTAGAATTTGCATCTGGGTGGTAATGGATTTGTGCCCGTTTGATGGGCCAATTTTGATTTAAATGAAAAAAGAGAAAATAATACTACACATGCTCAGATACACAGGTAAGTCGTAGGTACACAGGCAAAGATATTTTGCTCTGAGTATAGGTTTTGTTTAGTAGATGCTGATGTAAGAAACATCCAAACCTGTAGAGGATTTTTATGAGTTTATTTGAGCCAAACTGATGACAATTGCTGGGAAGTAAAATCTCAACTGATTGAAAAAATGCTCTGGAAAATGGCAGATTTCCAGCTTATCTTATACATTAGAATCAAAGGAGGAGGCTTAAGGAAGTTTACATGAAATCCATCGGTGGTAATTTAAGGGGACAGGAGAAAGCAAAGCAGAGAAATCTCTGAGATTGGATAAAAGGCTAAATTGAGAAACACTTCTTTTACTTTGGTGAGTACAGGATAGTTAATTAACATTTACAGCACATAGAGGGTGTGTGGAGAATGAGGTAATGATGAGGGGTTCTGTAGTCTTGCGCTCTGGTGCAGTGGTTGTGCCTCGAGGGGTCTGGAAATGAAGATTATGCTTACATTTTAAAGGCATGTTACTCTTACATTTTAAAGATATGTTATGGAGGGATAAAGAAAAAAACTGTGGTACATTTATACAATGGAATACTATGTAGCTGTAAAAGAGAAGGGTCTATTACCCTTTGAGATAGCATGGAAGGACCTGTAGATTATTATGCTAAGTGAAATAAGCCAGTCAGAGAAAGACAAACTATCACTTGATCTCACTTATATTTGGATTCTATTGAACAAAATAAATTGATGAATAAAATAGAACCAGTGGCATGGAAACATGGACCAGACTGACAAATCTCAGAGGGATGTGGGGAGGTAGGTGGGAAGAGATTAATTAAAGAACGTATATGCATTTATGCATTGTCTATGGATATAGGCAGTAGGATGGTGAAGGACTGGGGTGGAGTGGGAACAGGATGGAGGCTGATTAATGGGGCAAAAAAGGGACAACTATAATACTCTCAACAATAAAGATTAAAATAAGAAAAAAAGTGAAGGTATGTTGTCTTAGATGCAAAAAGACAATAGACAGGCTCACTTAACGTAAAGATTGACCTCTGAGAAGGAACCTACAGGCCTAGGATGTGATTACCTGCCATGACCCTCTTAGTTAGAAATTGTTATGTTCAGACCATTCTTATGGTAACTTTTGGTTCCCCACCAATTAGGCCTTCCCTGAGCTTTAGTTATGTGGTCACTTTTTGTTCACATAAATGCTTTAATTATGAATATAGAGGTGGCTTTAGGTTTTGGAGTAGTATTGCCATATACTTTTAATTTTAATTAATCATTATCTGTGATTTCAGTGGAACAGTAGTAATGTGGATAATCTAAAAGTAATTTATGCATGATGTGCCTGTGTACTGTGTTCCTTGAGTTAATATCATAGGCATTTTTTTCATAATCATTAAGATATTGAACGTGTGGGCCTTAGAGTTAGAATTGCTTTTATTTGAATCCAAGTTTTACTCAGTGTGTATGTCTTTGGACAAATTACCTAAGCTTTGTACTTTGGTTTCTTCATGTACAAAATGGGAATAATAATAGTACCTACTTCATAGGATTGTTGTGAAGATTAACTATGTTAAGGTACATGATAGGTTTAACCTGGCACACATTAAAATTCAGTAAATGTTCGCTATTATAATTATTTAAAATATTCAAGTCAGTTGTATTTGGGGACATCTGGAAAATGTCTAGCTTCTCTTTTGCCCATTTCCCTTTATATCTTTCAGGTGCAATGCATAACAGCACACCAGATGGAAGCAGCAATTCCCTTATTTCTTCCCTCTGTTTTCTTTCTCTCGTGGATGGATTATTTTACCTTTGTTCAGCTCAGTTTAGTTTAGTTTTGCTTTTGTATGAAAAAAGTTATACACCTTTATTGAAAGGCACCTAAATAGAGAGCTATCTCAAATCCGTTATAGGAAATTTCAATATCAGAGTGTTTTAGTTTTAAGAGAAGAAAAGTCAGTAGGATGGTTGTTATATCAAAAAACTCTTAGAAGTAAGGTCCTGCAGTAAAGAGTTTGCCATTGTGATAGGAATGTTAGAAGAGAAGGCTCTGCTATAGAGTTGATAGAGGACGTTGGTATGCTGAGAAGAGGAAGGGAGAATGTAGTATATGCAGAATTTCTGAATTGCAGTTCTACTTCACTTGACTTCTCAGCTCACCACTTGGACATTTGAATTATTTGCCATTTTACCTTTCTAGGATCAAGCTTATTTTAAGCCCTTGAGTGGTTAGCAGATCAAGAATTCTACTTCCCATTTATGAGCAAATGTTAATTTTGATTAGGGAAAGAGTAGGGCACCAGCCATGATCTGAATTATAAATTTCTAACTGTACAAGTATTTTGAAAATATTTTTCCCTCTTTGCTGGAGAAGACACTACTATAACCTTATACTCCTAGGACCATGGTCGACAAATTGCAGCTCGCGAGCCACATGGGGCTCTTTGGTCCCTTGAGTTTTTAGCAAAGGCCAGCTTAGGAGTACCCTAATTAAGTTAATAACAATGTACCCACCTATATAGTTTAAGCTTAAAAAACTTGGCTCTCAAAAGAAATTTCAATTGTTGTACTGTTGATATTTGGTTCTGTTGACTAATGAGTTTGCTGACCACTGCGCTAGGAGATGTACTTTTGCAGCCTTTATGATATTAACATGGGGCTGTCTTTGTTGTTCACTGTTGGAAAAGATATATCAGGAGGGAGGTTAAGGCTAGAGAGGTAAATTGGAGAATTATCCAATTAGGGGGGCTAATGAAGATAATTGGAAGTTCTAGTAAGTGAAGACAGAGAAAGAGGGCAAAGGACAAACCCACGAAGGAACAACTGAATTTAAAGAGCGGTGAACCAGCCAGAGAAAGAGCTGTTGGGATGGAGAACCAAGAGAACGGTCCAGTAAAAAATATAAAACACATAACCCTGGCTGGGTAGTGCAGCTGGTTAGAGCATTATCCTAATATGTCAAGATTTCGGGTTCCATCCCCAGTCAGGGCACATACAAGAAGCAATAAGCGAATGGATGAATAAATGGAGCTGTAGTAGGCAGTTGTCAGACATGAGCAGAGCAAGGATGTGCCAACAAAGCACAATGGGGCAATGAGTCAAGGAAATAGGTAAAACACCAGAAAGTACAGTTTTATGGAAAATAAAGAGAAAAGCTGAGAGCTTGTAGAAAGAAGTGATCAGTGATATAATTCATTTATTTAACAGATATTTAAAGAGTACTTATAGTGTGCCAGACATTGTGCTGTGTACGGTGATACAGTGTTGATCCAAGCAGACAAGTTCCTGTTCTCAAGGAATAGGTTTTGATAGGGAAGGTAGGTAATAAATAAATAAATGAAAAGATACTATAAAGAAAATCAATAGATCAATGCCAGAAAGTGTCTTTTAGTACACACAGACCCAGGGCAAAGCCCTAAGAATGAAAATCTACCTCTGTCCATGGAGGGCAGGGAAAGCCCAAAGAAAGAGGCTGGTCACTTCAGTGATTAATAGAATTTATTAAGGGAAACTTACATATGAGACATGTCTTGGGCAGCTGCAAGATGCAGCGGATCCCTGCACTGGTTGGCAGGTGCCAAAGACTTATATTGAGTACAGGGGGAAATAGCACAGGCACTAGTACATAGTCTACAAGGTACAGAAATTACTTTACATTCTTGACCAGGTCAAGACAACAGCCTATTCCAGGAATCAGCACATATCAGCAGGCCAGGGAAGAGTGCTGATTAATGTCATAATGAACATCAGTTACCATCAGACAGTCTTTTCTTTTTAAAAAAAATTACTGATTTTTTACAGAGAGGAAGGGAGAGGGATAGAGAGTTAGAAACATCGATGAGACGGACATTGATTCAGCTGCCTCCTGGACACTTCCTACTGGGTATGTGCCCACAACCAAATGAGGTACATGCCCTTGACCTGAATCGAACCTGGGACTTTTCAGTCTGTAGGCCGACGCTCTATCCACTGAGCCAAACTGGTTAGGTCCCATCAGATAATCTCTATGGGGTTTGTGGAAAGCAACCTCCATTCTGGACTAAGTCCAGCTTGCAGGACAAGGCGGTGGTCTCGCCATGGAACATCTCTCTCCATAGTGTCAGGGCATAAGATCTTAACTTTCTTGGGAATGCCAAGAAAGTTAAGATCTGAAGGATGAGAATCAACTAGAGAAAAACTGAAAGGCATGCATTCTTTTGAATCAGTGTTGAAATATTGGTTTCCATTAGAACATTTGTTTTTATTTCCTGCTGTTTATATACAAGTTGGTAGCACTAGCATTATTAGATTAAGTATAGTCAGTTTCCAAATGACTTTTAAAAAACATTTTGTTTAGGCCCTGTGTAATCTAATTTCGAGCTTTTAATATTCAAACATATATAAAAGCAGAGAGTATAGTATATAATAACCCTCATGCATCCTCATCATTTTAATGTCAACAGTTCACAATTAATCTTATTTCATCTATATCTCCAAACACTTCTCACCATCCTCATCCTGTTTATTTTAAAGCCAATTCCAGATAAATCATTTCCTCTATAAATGTCTTGGTATAAACGTCTATATTTTAGTGTTTTGATTTACTGCCTCTTAGAACATATAAATAGATAACCATATATCTGGATTGTTTATTATTAGTGCCCCTTTTCACTTAAAAGAGTATCCCTCTTTCTTTGGACCTTAAATTTTATGATTACCTTATTTACATAAGGGAACCCTCTTCATAGTGGACAGTAAATAAATTCTTTAATAGAACCTTCAGTATTGAGTATTTTTCTAATAGCATGTCACTTTTTTACTTTCTATCAGGACAGCAAGCCCTGGAGTTCACTATATCAAAAAATTAGATGCCAAAATATAATGCCATATGAGTCAGAGAAAAGAAGGATCCTAAACATATGGTAAAGAGGGAATGAATTGGCTGGACTGCCTGGATTATGCCTTCCTTTTTTTCTTTAATCCATTCTGTCTTTGTTATGATTTCTTCATAAATACAGAAAATTTTCTTTTGAAAACAAAAAGATTTTAACATTGGAATGAAAAGGATAATGCTTTAGAAATATTAACCTCCATTCCTTTGGGATATAAGCTGTTAATTATCCAAGTTTAGATCATCCAAATTTAGCTTTTCAATGATCTATATTTTTATTGTTGTTGTCCTTATCTCTTGCTCTACATACTCAAGCCTTTTAGTGATATTGTCATAAACTTTTAATTAAAAAAAATGTTTTATTGATTTTTTACAGAGAGGAAAGGAGATGGGTAGAAAGTTTGAAACACTGACCAGCTGCCTCCTGCACACCCCCTACTGGGGATGTGCCTGCAACCAAGGTACATGCCCTTGACCAGAATCCAATCCGGGACCCTTCAGTCTGCAGGCCGATGCTCTATCCACTGAGCCAAACCGGTTTCAGCAACTTTTTAATTTTTATTTAAAGGGAGAGAAGACTGCCAAACCTTTAATAGTTAATACATCTTGATTAAAGGTAGAAGTTATAGACCTTTTCTCCTGGACTGTTCTCCCAGGCGGTCCAGGAGGAGGTCCGGCTGGGTCCCCTCTTTTCCCCTTCCCCTGGCCCCAGTCACAGGGTGCGGCTTCCCCGGCTCCATTTCCTCCGAGCCTGTGAACCCGCCCGGAGACCCCCAATAAAGCCTGATTAATTCGCTCACTTAAAAAAAAAAATAAAGGTAGAAGTTATAAAGAGTGATTATCTGTGAAGTACTATTTTATACTGCCTTGTAGTATTACCCTTGCTATTTGTCTTATCTCTTAGGCTAATGGAAGTTCCATGAGTTCAAGGAGTTCTTTACATTTTAGAATCTTCCATAGTTATACTTAGAATACTTTAGACATATTAAAAGTATGGGGTAAACACTTTTTGGAGGGAATCGGTGAATTAAATTGGAAGTATTCATTGGTATAGCATATTATGAATTCAATTCTAGATATGTTGAGTTTGAGGTGAAATTAAATGAAGAGCTTTGGTAGCCTGTGACAGTAAAGTTTGATAATAGAACAGGACTGGGAATGTTGTTTCAAGATTTATCAGGCCGAAGTACCCTCATATCCTCTATCATTTATTCTCATACTATCTAATAAAAGGGTAATATGCAAATTGACTGTACCTCTGGTACACCACAAGTCACGCCCACAAGTCACGTCCACCAACCAATCAGGAGCAAATAAACCCCAACCAAGATGGCTGCTGCAACTGAGAGCAGGAGGGAGGCTTGGGTTTTCCCGGCAATGGAGGAAGCCAAGCTTTCCGCCTGCCCTTGCTGGCCTAGGCCTCCACTCAATGCTACAAAATTTCAATTATAGAAGATATATAAATCCAACAGAAATGGCGGCAGCTATGGAGCTGGAGAGAGCAAAGGCTAGGGTTACCTGGATGATGGAAGAAGCTAAGCTTCTGCAACCCTAGTGCCTAGGCCTTTACTCCAGGCTACAAAATTTCAATTATATCGCTGCCATGGAGCCAGCAGAAGGCTTGGCTCCTCTGTAGGCTACAAAGTTTCAATTGTAGAATATAAATTAATCACAGATCCCAGGGCTTCCACTTGGGTTGCTGGGGGCGTGGCCGGCCTGCAAACCACAATAGGCCCCTTGCCCAGGCTGCCCCCCACCCTGATCCGGAAAACCCTTCAAGGCAAACCAGCTGGCCCCCACCCATGCACCAATCCCCTATACTATCTAATAAAAGAGTAATACGCAGATTGACCATCACTCCAACACACAAGAGGGCTGCCCTCATGTGGTCAAAGATCCTGCCCCCATGTGGACACAAGATGGCCACCACAAGATGGCCAGCAGGGGAGGGCCATTGGGAGGTTCCAGGCCTGCAAGCGAGGGCAATTGGGGGTGATCAAGCCTGCAAGGGTGGGCAGTTAGGGGGTAACCAGGCTGGCAGAGGAAGGAAGTTGGTGGCAAACAGGCTGGCAGGGGAGCAGTTAGACATCAATCAGGCTGGCAGGGGAATGGTTAGGGGGTGATCAGGCTGGCAGGCAGAAGCGGTTAGGGGCAATCGGAGGCAGGCAGGCAAGCAATTTGGAGCTAGCAGTCCTGGATTGTGAAAAGGATGTCCGCCTGCCTGTTTAGGCCCGATCTTACTGGGATTGGGCCTAAACGGGCAGTCAGACATCCCTCAAGGGGTCCCAGATTGGAGAGGGTGCTGGGCTGAGGTACATCCCCTGCCCCCTGTGCACGAATTTTGTGCACTGGGCCTCTAGTAGCAACATAATATATTGTTGTTATCACCATACACTTATCTCCATTTTGGGAGATTAGAAAGCTGAGGCATAAGGTCTGAGCAAATCTGTCTCCAAAGGATAAGAAATAATGCCTCTCATTTCTAAGTATAATGTTCTTTTTAAAAGACCAAGTTACTATTTATATTTTAACAAGGAGCACATGATGTCTATTAACAGATGATAAAAGAGAAGCAAACTGGGAAATATATTTTGTATCAGGATTACTGACTGCATCTACTGCTGGACAAAACTCAGAGGAGTTCAACTCTTTTCATCTCTGAATATAATAAACTGAGTTTCTTAATAGATTTTTTTTTTTTAAGTAGCTCAAAAGGAGACTTTCATGTTAAGAATGAACATAGCTACCATGGTTGGATAAGATGTTTCTCCTCGACTAAGGGCGATTTCTAAGTCTAGAATAACAAAATGTTGCAGGTATCTGGGTCCTCTGTTGAATGTAGTTGATCATCATTTTATTTATTTAAAATATATTTTTACTGATATTTAGAGAGGGAGGAGAGAGTGATAGAAACATCAATGAGATCATCATTTTATAGGCTCTAATGCTTTTCTATATCCAGTTTGTGTGTGTGTGTGTGTGTGTGTGAAAAGATTTAAGGATTTTCTAGAAATATACTGGGGTGGGGCAGGGTTGTTGAACATAATCTCTTCAAGACTGACACAGTTCTCTCTTTTTTTGCAGGCCTGATTGTTGGCAATGACATCGACAACAGGCTGGCATTTATTTCTGTCCTAACCAGCTACTTTAAACTGTGAATAGTAACTATGCATATTTGTTGGTCAGCCAAACCAAGGAGCAAGAGCTATGGCTGTTGAAAAAGTCTCTCTGATTCCAGGTTACTTTTCCTGGGTTTCATCATCAAGGACCTCCTTTTCATCTCAACAGTGTGGTACCTTTTACCATTTGATAAAGATTAAGGACATGTGCTTTGGTCGACAGCCAGAACTTAAAATCTGCTGGAACAGAGTCACAGACCATTTCAACTACAGCTGAGGAAAATGAAATTTCCTTTTTATTTGGTGCCTTGTACAGGGAGCACACTAACTCTTATGGAAGCGTGTGAGTAAACAGATTGAGTTTTGTCTGCTAGAAACACGGTTATGGCTAGTGATCCAACGTGATCAGAGGGGGCAAGAGCCACAAAGGAACTCATGACAGGCTATACCATGTTGCGGAATGGGGGTGTGGGGAATGGAGGTCAAACCTGTATGTTACGGTGGTCTAACCGTATCCGACTTACATGGCTCAGTTTTACGCTCTTCATCATTCTGGTTTTCTTCCCCCTTATTGCTCACTATTATCTCACCACTCTGGACGAGGCTGATGAGGCCGGCAAGAGGATTTTTGGCCCACGGGCTGGTAATGAGCTGTGTGAGGTAAAGCACGTGCTGGATCTTTGCCGAATTCGTGAGTCTGTAAGTGAAGAGCTGTTGCAGCTGGAAGCCAAACGGCAAGAGCTGAATAGTGAAATTGCCAAGCTAAACCTGAAGATTGAAGCCTGTAAGAAGAGTATTGAGAATGCCAAGCAGGATCTGCTTCAGCTTAAGAATGTCATTAGCCAGACTGAGCACTCTTACAAGGAGCTGATGGCCCAAAATCAGCCCAAACTTTCTCTTCCCATCAGATTGCTCCCAGAGAAGGACGATGCTGGCCTTCCTCCCCCAAAGGCCATCCGGGGTTGTCGGCTACATAATTGTTTTGATTATTCTCGCTGCCCTCTCACCTCTGGTTTTCCAGTCTATGTTTATGACAGCGACCAGTTTGCCTTTGGCAGCTACGTGGATCCCTTGGTCAAGCAGGCTTTTCAGGCTACAGCACGAGCCAACATCTATGTTACAGAAAATGCGGATATTGCCTGCCTCTATGTGATATTAGTGGGAGAGATGCAGGAGCCAGTCGTGCTGCGGCCTGCTGAACTTGAGAAGCAGTTGTATTCTCTACCACATTGGCGGACAGATGGACACAATCATGTCATCATCAATCTATCACGGAGGTCAGATACACAGAACTTACTATATAATGTCAGTACAGGCCGTGCCATGGTGGCCCAGTCTACTTTCTATGCTGCCCAGTACAGACCTGGCTTTGACTTGGTAGTATCGCCACTAGTCCATGCCATGTCAGAGCCCAACTTCATGGAAATCCCACCACAGGTGCCAGTTAAGCGGAAATATCTCTTCACCTTCCAGGGTGAGAAGATTGAATCACTAAGATCCAGCCTTCAGGAGGCTCGATCCTTTGAAGAAGAAATGGAAGGTGACCCCCCAGCTGACTATGATGATCGTATCATTGCTACCCTAAAAGCTGTACAGGACAGCAAGCTAGATCAGGTCCTGGTAGAATTTACCTGCAAAAACCAGCCTAAACCCAGTCTGCCTACTGAGTGGGCACTGTGTGGGGAGCGGGAGGACCGCTTAGAATTACTGAAGCTTTCCACCTTTGCCCTCATTATCACTCCTGGGGACCCTCACTTGGTTATTTCATCCGGATGTGCAACACGACTCTTCGAAGCCCTGGAAGTTGGTGCTGTCCCAGTTGTGCTGGGGGAGCAAGTCCAGCTTCCTTACCATGACATGCTGCAGTGGAATGAGGCAGCCCTGGTGGTGCCCAAGCCACGAGTTACTGAGGTTCACTTCCTGTTACGAAGTCTTTCTGATAGTGATCTACTGGCTATGAGGCGGCAAGGCCGCTTCCTCTGGGAGACTTACTTCTCAACTGCTGACAGTATTTTCAGTACCGTGCTGGCTATGATTAGGACTCGAATACAGATCCCAGCTGCTCCCATCCGGGAAGAGGCAGCAGCTGAGATCCCCCATCGTTCAGGCAAGGCGGCTGGAACAGACCCCAACATGGCTGACAATGGGGACCTGGACCTGGGGCCAGTAGAAACTGAGCCGCCTTATGCCTCGCCCAAATACCTCCGCAACTTTACCTTGACCGTCACTGACTTTTACCGCAGCTGGAACTCTGCTCCAGGGCCTTTCCATCTTTTCCCCCACACACCCTTTGACCCTGTGTTACCCTCAGAGGCCAAATTCTTGGGCTCGGGAACTGGATTTCGGCCAATTGGTGGTGGAGCTGGGGGTTCTGGCAAGGAGTTTCAGGCAGCACTTGGAGGCAATGTTCCACGGGAGCAGTTCACAGTTGTGATGCTGACGTATGAGCGGGAAGAAGTGCTTATGAACTCTTTAGAGAGATTGAATGGCCTCCCTTACCTGAACAAGGTAGTGGTGGTGTGGAATTCTCCCAAACTACCATCAGAAGACCTTCTGTGGCCTGACATTGGCGTCCCCATCATGGTAATAGAAAATGAGCAGTTTGTTTCATTGCATGAGATAGTGTTTAACTTCTAATCTTCTTTCTAAATGCATATATAATATATATTCACCTTTTTAACCTATACAGATTTTTCCTTCCTGTGAGATTTCTGCTTGCTGCTTTTTCATTCTTTTCAGGCCTTGCCAATTGCATCTCTGCTACTCCTTTAATCTTCTAAGACTCTCCAAAACTAAAATTGATGCTGGCCTCGAAGGCTTATGAAACCCCTTCAGTTACCCCGTAGATTTCTTCTAATCATAACAAAGATGATGAGATTGATGATGAAAAGCTAACCTTTAAGAAGCTCTTGTGATCTCAGCAATGTAATTTAGCATTTATAGAACTTATTGCTATTTTATTTCATATCTGTGGAAGCTGAGGCTGAGAGAGATGAATTATTTTGCTCAAAGTCCTGATCTGCAGTGGAGGAGCTGAGCTTTCTTATGTCTGACTCCAGAAGTTATAGTTTCAATCACCTCCCAAATGATTAGGAAGACCTGTGTCATTTATCGGGATATTATGGCAGTCTTTTGGAAGATGAGTCAGGGTTTATATTTGGGAGTTGGCAATCCTGAACCTTTCCTGTAGTCTCTTATAAGTTCTTATTCTTTTCTCTATTTGTCATGGTTAGGATGCTGTATTTTACAGGAAAAATATAGCCACATATGCAGGATTGGGTTTTAGTTCTGAGTGGTTTGTTTATCCACCTTCTGATGTAAATTTGACAATCTAGGAGATTACCCATTTCTCTTAAATTCGAGGCCTTAGAGCAGGTCTTGAGTAAACGTCCAACTACTTATTCTGCAGTATAGGTGCTTTCCAGAAAAAAGGTAGTAAAGACAGGCAGAAGATCTGATCAGCCATGTGTTGCTAGATGCTTAAGAAAATTGATGTAATTTTTAGGAAGAATTTGGCTGGCAGGGAAATGTTTGGGCCAGACCAGTTTTTAAAGCATGTATTTCATCGAGGAACTAATTCATGTGAAATATTCTTTTTTCGAGTTCTTTTTTTATTATTATTATTTAAAGTATTACATGTCTCCTTTTTCCCCCGATTGACCCCCCTGCCACACCTACCCCCCAAGACAAGCCCTCACCGCCCCAGTGTCCATGTCCATTGGTTATGTGAAATATTTTCTAAGCAGCAGCATGATATAATAGAAAAATTTGAGTTTGGCAGTGCTATATAGACCTGCCATTAATTAGTCATTTTGTGATCTTTGATCAATTAACTTCTTTGACTTTAAGGTTAAAGAGGAATAGAAGATAATTCAAGTACAGAGTCTAGATAGAAAGATGCCCAGTTTTGGATTCCTACTTATTCCTTTATGTTGAAGGAGTATGGCTATTCTGCCTATATTTTGGACAGCTTTAACTCACTTTACTAATAAAGACTTCTTGTGTCCTCTTTATAATTTCCCTTTGTTTCATAGCTGTTACCACCTACTTTCTTCTGGACAAATAATTTAAGTTTTCTCTTACAGTACTACTGCTGCTACTTGCTTACTATTGCTGCTAATAGTTTCTTGTATTTTAATTGATTTTATAATCCGAGTCTATTCAAGACTGCATAGGGTTCTAAAAATTTTTGATCTCACCCTAGGCGGTTTGGCTCTGTGGATAGAGTGTCAGCCTGTGGACTGAAGGGTCCGGGTTCGATTCCAATCAAGGGCACGTACCTCAGTTGCAGAGTCCTCCCCAACCTGGGCCCTGGTCAGACAGAGCACATGCAGGAGGCAACCAATCGATGTGTCTCTCTCACATCAGTGTTTCTCTGTCTCTTTTTCTCCCTCTCCCACCTTTTAAAAAAAAATAACAAAAATTTTTGATCCCAGAATTTATCTTGTATATCAAGAAAAGTGTTATAAATGGAGAGATTCCTTTATAGACTTCCACCTATTCACTTTTTTCTTTCTCATATCTTTTTGAATGTCATTGAAATTAAATAAAAATTGTTCTGTAAAAGGTAGATGCTGCTCAAACAGGACAGACAATAAAGCAGCCTTTGTTTTCCATTTTTCCTGTGTTTTCTTTGAATTTGAAAGGGATGTAGAGAATCTGATGCCACCCGGTTAACAAAGACCGAAATTTGTCAGGGAACTTACCAGAACTAATCCTTTCTTTTAAATCTGGTAGGAAATAAGTAGTCCTCTATGATTACTGGGCAGCTTATTGCAATAATACAATGCCTAGTGGGAAAATGCCAGAAACTTTCTCAAAAGAAAAAACTGGGTCAAACTAGAGAATTTTCATTCCATTCTCTAAATATTTTGACTATATTTTATATTAAAGAGAGTGGGGTTTGGGGGCAGCACTCAGTTTGCTGACCTCTTGGGAATAGAGCCAACACTACCCAGGTATCAGGGTTAGGAGAGACTTGTAGCACTCTCTCCTGTGGAGAAAAGGTGCTATTATGAGGCATCTCAGTGGTTTTTCCACCTAAGATGCACATGTACCCTATCCATTACATTATAGTTAGCAGGTCTTTTTTTAAAATTAGCAGCAGGATGGTTCCCAGGCAGTCTCTCATATTTCAGTATTTCAGGGAAAATGATTTGAAATGAGCATATTGGCTGAATGAATCAACCCAGGAACCCACATGCCATTTCAGAAAATGCTGAACAATTTGTGCTTCTCTTATGCTCAGATTCCTATTTAAGCACTTGGAACAAATGCTAGATATTTGTTGGCAAGAAATTTATTGAGCTCTAGGTGTTTGAGTAGAGGGAGATTGCCTAAGGGCAGAAGTCAGCAAACCCGTTCGAAAGCCATATGCAGATATGCAGCTCCAGAGCCAAGGTTTGGTACTCTGTTGACTAATGAGTTTGCCGACCACTGCCTTAGGGGTACCTACTGGGATTTATATAGTAAAATTCTTCATTCTTTCCTATTATTTACATAGCAAAGGGGGAACTAAGTCAAATCTGGCTTGGAGTAAATATGTTATTCACTGATGCCATTCCTAGTACCCCACAAATGCTGTATGTAAAGAGAGTTTCAGTTCAAATGGGATAGGGCCTAGGCAAGGTGACAGGATTCCACCCAGAGAGATGGGGTAGTGGAAGTAGATCTTTCATGTGAATGGTGTGGGGCTTCTGAGCAGAGGTGATAATAGTGGGTGACTGCTCTTTCTCTGTCTCTTGCCTATTTTATAAACAGTTGAATCAGATCCCTTAGCTCCTGGAGAGTAACAACAAAGAACACCTGATGGAAATCAAATGGAGAGTAATATTGTGCCACGATTTTGAAGGCTAGTCTTAACAAAACAAAAACGAAAAATTCTTAGTATCTGGGGATCACTACTTTCATGCACTCCTTTTTTAAAAGATGTTCCACTGTTTTCTAGGCCACCACTGATTCTTATATCGATAGTATTTCAGATTTTTGTTTTTCTATATAATGTGTTGTTTTTCTCTAGTTGCTTTCAAGATTTTTTTTCTTGTATTTGCTTTTTAACAGTGTGATGTACTGTTTAAAAGGGTGATGTACCTTAGCAGAGTTTTTTTTTGAATTTTATTCTGATTGGGGTTCACTAAGCTTGAATTTGTCCGTTTATGTTTCTCATTATATTTTGGTGAAATTTTATTATTTATTTAGATATTATTTCCTGTCCCATTATTTCCCTTTTCTCCTTTGGGGACTTCATTATATACACACACACACACACACACACACACACACACACACACTAGAGGCCCGGTGCACGAAATTTGTGCACAGTGGGGGGGCAGGGGATGTCCCTTAGCCCAGCCTGTACCCTCTCCAATCTGGGACCCCTTGAGGGATGTCCAACTGCCCGTTTAGGCCCGACCCCGGTAGGATTGGGCCTGAACGGGCAGTAGGATCGGGCCTAAATGGACAGTTGGACATCCTTCTCACAATCCAGGACTGCTGGCTCTAAATTGCTCACCTGCCTGCCTCCCTGATTGCCCCTAACCGCTTCTGCCTGCTAGCCTGATCACCCCTAACCACTACCCTGCCAGCCTAATTGATGTCCAACTGCTCCCCTGCCAGCCTGTTTGCCCCCAACTTCCCTCCTCTGCCAGCCTGGTCACCCCTAACTGCCCTCCCCTGCAGGCTTGATTGCCCCCAACTTCCCTCTCTTGCAGGCCTAGTCCCTCCCAACTGCTCTCCCCTGTTGGCCTGATGGCCCACAACTGCCCTCCCTTGGCAGGGCCTGGAACCTTCCAAAGGCCCTCCCCTGCTGGCCATTTTGTGGTGACCATCTTATGTCCACATGAGGGCAGGATCTTTGACAACATGGAGGCAGCCCTCTTGTGTGTGGGAGTGATGGTCAATCTGCAAATTACTCTTTTATTAGATAGGATAGAGGCCTGGTGCATGGGTAGGGGCCAGCTAGTTTGGCCTGAAGAGTGTCCCAGATTAGGGTGGGGGTTCTCTTGGGGCAAAGGACGGCCTGGGTGAGGGGCCTGTGAAGGTTTGCAGGTCAGCCACACCCCCCAGAGACCCAAGCGGAGGCCCTTGTATCAATATCTACAATTGAAACTTTGTAGCCTAGAGCGGAGACAAGCCTTCTGTTCGCTCTGTGGTGGCAGCCGTTTCTGTTTGAAACTTTGTAGCCTACAGTGGAGGCCTAGGCCATTAATGGCAGGCTGAAAGTTTGGCTTCCTCCATTGCCAGCGAAATCCAAGCCTCTGTTCTCTCCAGCTCAGTGGCTGCCGCCATTACTATATCTTTTATAACTGAAACTTTGTAACATTGAGTGGAGGCCTAGGCAGGCAGTGGCAGGCAGAAAGCTTGGCTTCCTCTGTTGCCAGGGAAACCCAGGCATTCCTCCTGCTCTTAGTTGCAGCAGTCATCTTGGTTGGGGTTTATTTGCATAATCTGCTCCTGATTGGCTGGTGAGCATGGCTGTGGGCTTGGCTTGTGGATATGGCAAAGGTATGGTCAAAGTTGCATATTACTATTAGATAGGATTAGACATTTTGATATTGTTCCACAAATTAATTCTCTATTAATTTCTTTAAAATACTTTTTTCTCTTTTTTAGTTTTGATAATTTCTATTAATCCATCATCAAGGGCACAATTTTTGTGTCCACTGTTAATCTAGTTGGGTAAGATAGTCCAGTCAGATTTAAATTTCAAATACTGTATTTTGTAGTTCCCACATTTCCATGTTTTTAAAATAATAGTTTCTGTTTTTCTGCTGAGATTTCCTGTCTTTTTCCCATTCTGAGTATATTTTACTTCATTGAGTATAAATAATGATAACTACTTTAACATCTTTGTCTACTATAACAACTAATTCAAACATATGAGTTATTTGGGGGTTGGTTTTAATTGACTCTTTTTAAGATTGGGTCATGTTTTTCTGGTTCTTTATGTATCAAACAACTTTATGTTGTGAATGTTATCTTGTGGAGACTTTGGATTTTGTTTTGTTTCTCTAAAAGTGTTGCTATTTTAGTTTTAGTAGGCAATTAATTTAGACTTTAGCTGGTATGATTACAAATAGCATTAAGCATGCATGGTTTTGGCGTGGGCCAGAGACTGGGTAATTTATACCCAGTTGGAGCTCCTCCTGTTTGGCTTCACTCCCTTCTGGAACCTACTTTCTTTCCAGGAGCTATGGTTGCCACAAACATTTCCTTCTTATTCTTCAAATTAGAAAGATACGTGAGTTTAAGCTGCTCTTAATGGTGACCTCTCTGGCCTACTCTCAGGTTAAAAGCAGTATTGTTATCCCCATGTTGGTAATTCCTTCCAAAATTTCATCTCCCTTCTATAATTTGTTACCACTGTTCACTGGCTAGTACCTTCAGCTACTTGTTTTTTTTGGTATTTTTTTCCAGTTTGCAGCTACCAACTGTAGGAGGATTGGGTCTGGCAGGAGCCTGTTCAGCATTCCTGAAAGCAGAAATCTCCAAGTGATCTTTTGTCCAGTCATAGTCTCACCCAAAATTTTAATTTGAGTTATTACCGTATTCTGACCAGTTAACACAACTTCCACACCCTGCAGGATATTCTGGAAAATAGCAGTAAATAGGGTTGCCTTGGAGCATTTTATGGAAATGAAAACATCAGAATCTGTCCTCCTGGAGTTTTAAAACTTGGGCTGTTATGGAAGGGGACATCTTCCAGTTATGAACGGTATTGTCTTGCTCACTCAAAACATTGCCCATCTTCACATGGTATACTCATTTCTCAGCTTTGTGACAGCCAGTGCCTTGATTTTTAATTTTTATTTCGTTTCTCCATAAAGGATATAGCTGATTTACACAGGTGCCTGGAAAGGCCTCTTTGAAGAGGTGATATTTGAGCAGAAGCTTAAATGAAGTGAGAGATGGGCCATGTAAATTCTAAATTCTGGGTGAACATACAGAGAATGGCAAATGCAAGAAGCTTGTCTTGTTTAAGACATGGCAAGAATACCCAAGATGTCTAGGGGAGAGTGATTGAGGGGAGAGTTTGAAAGAAGTTTGGAGAAAGTAGAGAGCAGCACATGTAAGATGATATTGGCCATGGTAAGGAATCCAGATTTTATTTCATGTATGTGAGGGTGCCATTGGAGGGTTTTAGTAAATGATGCTTGTGGGGCTATGGGGAAAAGAGCAAAAACAATTGAAAGGCTATTATTACAGTAGCCTAGGTGAGGAATGTTGGCAGCTTGGACCAGTGCAGTAGTGATAGAGATTGTGACTTCAGAAATGAGCATATTGCACCTCCTAGTAGACTCAAAAGTCTCGGTGGAAGTGGTAAGGCCACAATGCACAATTTTTTCCCAAATGAAAACTGTAGAAATATGAAATTACTTTTCACTGTCCTTTTCCCTTTCTTTCAGCCCTTAATATTATAATTCAAAAAGGAGAATTCCATTTGGGGAATTTGATGTCATGTCAGGGTAGTGATTTTAATACCATTTCCTAATAGTCTGCTAAGGGAAAAGAAGAAAGACTGGAAAAGAAACTGGCTATGTAGTAAACTTATTGGCATTAATATTCAGTGTTGAGCCTTTGCCAATTAGGCTGTTCAAGGTTTTACTTCTGGCTAGACCTCAGGCAAGAGTAGAGAATTTGAAAGTCTTATTTCTTAGAAAGTTGATAGGCTTTATTTTATTATTTTTAAAACTAAAGGCCCAGTGCATGAAATTTGTGCACAGGGGTGGGTTGGGGGGGGGGTGTCCCTCAGCCCAGCCTGCACCCTCTCCAATCTGGGACCCCTCGAGGGATGTCTGGCTGCCCATTTAGGCCTGATAGGATTGGGCTTAAATGGGCAGTCAGACATCCTTCTCACAATCCAGGACTGCTAGCTCCAAACTGCTCACCTGCCTGCCTCCCTGATTGCCCCTAACAGCTTCTGCCTGCCAGCCTGATCACTACCTAACCACTACCCTGCCAGCCTAATTGATGTCTAACTGCTCCCCTGCCAGCCTGTTTGCCCCCATATTTCCTCCTCTGCCGGCCTGGTCACCCCTAACTGCCCTCCCCTGCCAGCCTGTTTGTCCCCAACTTCCCTCCTCTGCTGGCCTGGTCACCCCTAACTGCCCTCTTCTGCAGGCTTGATATCCCACAACTGCCCTCCCTTGCAGGCCTGGAACCTCCCAACGGCCCTCCTCTGCTGGCAGTCTTGTGGTGGCCATCTTGTGTGTTTGAGTGATCCTGGGGGCAGGATCTTTGACCACATGGGGGTGGCCCTCTTGTGTGTTTGAGTGGTGGTCAATCTGCGGATTACTCTTTTATTAGGTAGGTTAGAGGCCTGGTGCATGGGTGGGGACCGGCTGGTTTGCCCTGAAGGGTGTCCTGGATCAGGCTGGGGGTCCCTTGGGGTGTGGGGTGGCCTGGGCGAGGGGCCTATGGTGCTTTCCAGGCCAGCCACGCCCCCTAGCAGCCCAAGCAGGGACCCTGGGACCTGGGATTAATTTATGTTCTACAATTGAAACTTTGTAGCCTGGAGCCAAGCCTTCTACTCTGTGGCGACAGCCATTTCTGTTTGAAACTTTGTAGCCTAGAGCAGAGGCATAGGCTAGGGCTGCAGAAGTTTGGCTTCCTCCATTGCCCTGGCAACCCTAACCTCTTCTCTCTCCGTGGCTGCCATCATTTCTGTTGGGATTATGTATCTTCTGTAATTGAAACTTTGTAGCATTGAGTGGAGGCCTAGGCTGGCAATGGCAGACAGAAAGCTTTGGCTTCCTTCATTGCTGGGGAAACCCAAGCTTCCTTCCTGCTCTCAGTGGTGGCAGCCATCTTGGTTGGGGTTTATTTGCATAATTTGTAATTTGCTCCTGATTGGCTGGTGGGCGTGGTCATGTGTGTGGCTTGATCAGAGGTATGGTCAATTTGCATATTACTCTTTTATTAGATATATATTTTATTGATTTCAGAGAGGAAAGAAGAGGGAGAGGTAGAAACATCAATGATGAGAATCATTAATCGGCTGCCTTTTGCATGCCTCCTATTGGGGACTGAGCTGCAACCTGGGCATGTACCCTTGACTGGAATCAAACTCAGGACTCTTCAGTCTGCAGGCCGATGCTCTATCCATTGAGCCAAACTAGCTAGAGCATATGCTTTATTTTTTATCTGTGCCCACTATACTTTAAAAATATTGCTTGAATATATCAGATGAAAATTTCCTAAAATTATTATTTCTGAGCAAAGCTAAGAGGAAAAGCCTTGTCTAATTTCTTAAGTCTAAGATTGTAAAAATTTCTTGGACTACCAGTCTTCACTAAATATTGGTGTATGTGTATGTGTGTGATAGATAATATTTTACTTAATAGCGTGGTGGCTAGCTACAGCCCTCTTTTTCTGTTTAAGCATATAAAATAAAGCTATTAGAAATTAGTAGCAAAAATTCTAGATGTATAAAGGAATTGCTGAAATCAAGTTGTAAATTATTTACTAATTGCAGCAAATCTTTTGGTAATGTCTTCCTCTCTTAGTTTATATGTGCTCTTTTTACTAATTCAAAGTTAAGAGTAGGGAAACTTGAGAATTGTATTGCTTTAGTCCACTTGACTAATTAATAGTAAATTAGAACTTACGTGTTAGGACTTCTGACCATAGTTCACTGGGTATTTTTCTGTTTTCAGCCAAATCTAATTTTCTTGGAAAGCTTCTCTCTCTCTCTCTCTCTCTCTCTCTCTCTCTCTCTCTCTCTCTCTCTCTCTCTCCACCCCCTCTGCACACACACATACATCACATATGTATATTTAAATAGAATGCAGATTAGGAAGAGATTATATTAATTTCATGTTATGCTAACTAAAATTATTGAGCATTTTGTATGTGCTGGGTAGGCACAGTGTCATGCTCTTTATATGCATTCTCTCATTTGATGGTGAACCTCTAACCTATCCTGTTATGTCTACAATTTCATGGGGATCATTGCCAACTTTTTCTCTTATAAGTTCAGCAGATTTATATCTAAAATGTACTTTTTTATTTTTTTTTTACTGCGTTAGACCCAAATTTAAACTAAGTTAGAAATGGAGAACCAAGTCACAGTATTACTTCTTATTCCTTCCCTTCTATCTTTGCATTGCCTAACTTTTTACTCCCACCATTTCATTGAATGAATGAATCTCTTGCAAAATTGAGAAGTTTCAGTGCTCCTTTTTCAGTTATTTTCTCTTTGTGTATCACCTCTCCATTCAGTCTCCTCAAATTCTATTTCCCATAGCTTACAAGTAAGCACATGTGATGATGTGCTTCTACCTAGACCTCATTTTCTTGATTATCAAGCTCTATGATGGGTTACTTCTTCAAGTTAGAGGAAAGGGTAGGGTGGAAGACAAAATTAGTAGTTGTTTACCTTTATTGCCTGAAAGATGTATGGTTTATTCTCAGCAGTGGGTTCATTACCATTATTTATGTGTGTTGATTGTATAAGACTGGAGACTTGGTTTGACTGAGAAAAATTTGACCTTAAAGAGAAAAAAGGACATTGTAAGTATATTTAAATTGCTGAATTTAGTAGGTGACATTTGTGTTTGTATGGTTTTATATTTTTCATATACATTTTCTAATTTTATTGCTTCTCAGATATGTTCTACATTTTTGTGTTTTCTGTCTGTGGTCTACCTTTTATTTTTTAATCTTTATTGTTCAGTTTAATTACATTATTCCCCCTTTTTTATCCCCCTATAGCTCCCCTCCACCCTGTACCCATCCCACCCTCCACCCTCATCTCCCCCTCCCCACTGTCCTCTCCCATTGTTGCAAGATTTTTGTCCAGTCTCTTGCTGTACTTCCCACATCCCTTTTCTCCCCAAGAATTGTTAGTCCATTCCCTCTCTATGTCCATGATTCTGTTATATTTACCAGTTTACCCTATCCATCAGATTATTAATTCACTTGAATTTTAGATTCATTTGTTGATAGATGTGTATTTGTTGTTCATAATTTACATCTTTACCTTTTTCTTCTTCCTCTTCTTAAAGAATATCTTTCAGCATTTCGGATAATATTGGTTTGGTGGTGATGAACTCCTTTAGCTTTTCCTTATCTGTGAAGCACTTTATCTAACCTTCAATTCTGAATGATAGCTTTGCTGGATAGAGTAATCTTGGTTGTAGATTCTTGCTATTCATCACTTTGAATATTTCTTGCCACTCCCGTCTGGCCTGCATCGTTTCTGTTGAGAAATCCGCTGACAGTCGTATGGGTGCTCCCTTATAGGTAACTAACTGTTTTTCTCTTGCTGCTTTTAATATTCTCTCTTTGTCTTTTGCTCTTGGCATTTTAATTATGATGTGCCTTGGTGTGGTCCTCTTAGGGTTTCTATATATTGGGGTTCGGTGCGCTTCTTGGACTCCTAAGTCAGTTTCTTTCACCAGGTCTGGGAAGTTTTCGGTCACTATTTCTTCAAATAAGTTTTCATTGTCTTGCTCTCTCTCTTTTTCTGGCACCCCTATAATTCGGATGTTGGCATGCTTGAGGTTGTCCCAGAGGCCCCTTATACTATCTTCAATTTTTTGGATTCTTTTGGTTTCTTGCTTTTTCAGCTGGGTGGATTTTACCTCTTTGTATTTCAAATCTTTAACTTGGTTCTTGGGGTCCTCTAGAGTACTTTTAGGTCTTTGTATAATATTTTTTATTTCAGTCAGTGTATGCTTAATTTCTGGTTGGTCCTTTTTCATATCCTTGAGAGTCTCCTTCATATCCTTGAGGGTCTCGTTCATTTCCTTGTAGGACTCATTCATTTCCACATTGGTCTTGTTCATTTCCTTGCAGGTCTTGTTCATATCCTTGAGGGTCTTGTTCATTTCCTTGTAGGTCTTGCTTATTTCCTTATAGGTCTCGACCTTTTCTAGGAGCCTCTTGAAAAGCCTTATAACCGTGGTTTTAAACTCTATGTCTAGTCGTCTTTTTTCCTCCATTTCTTTCACACCTGATTTCTTTCCATGTCTCTGCATGGTGGCTGCTTTATGTGGTAGATGTCCTCTAAGAGACAGTGGCTCAGCCTCCCCAGTTACCTGAGATGGGTACTCTTACTGCAATCCTTTATGGGTTGTACAGTATTTTTGAATTTAAGCCCAGCTTGTTGTTGTTAGCCCTAAGAGGGTTTGACCTCCAGGCCAATAGGCTGTGAAGGGAGACTGTGTTCAGGTTGGATGGGCGAAGTCTCTGAGCTGAGCAGGCAGCCTCAGTGTCAGCTACGTCCTATGCTGCGCTCGCGCGCGGGTCTCCGTTGGGCGGTAATTGTTGCAGGCACCTCCAAGAGAAAGCCGCTAGTCTCTACCCCTTGCCAGACAACTCTGCCTCTCCCCAAATGAGTCTGCACACCCTAAGTCTCGCCCAGGGTTGTAAAACAAAGCAGTCCGGTGGTCTCCGGGACCAGGGGGCAAGTCGCCGGGGAGCAAGTCGCGCGTCTGTCCTGCTGCACACTACGCGCGCAAACTTCTTTTTCCAGCTACCCGGTTTCTCCTCAGACTAGGAGACCTCTGCCGCGCCCAGCTTCCACAGTGCATACCCCAGACCTCAGACCTCGCCTGGCACATTCTGGTTGGCAGAATGTGGAGTGGGGCGTCTCTGCCCTCCCCGTTGGCGAAATCCAGCCGGGATTGCTGCTGCCAGCCCTACAGCCCGTGTGCGTGGCGGCTCCTAACCTCTGTTTCCACGTGTATCTTCAAGGCTGCGCTCTGCCGCTCTTCTGAGTCTCAATGTCCCACCTTTACTTTTATCTGTGGAGTTTTCACTCAGCCAGCTGTCCGGTGATTCTGGGTGATGCTTGTTTTGTTGTTTTGTTGTAGTTTTTGAATTGTTGCGCGGGGCAGAACAATAGGTGTTTACCTATGCTGCCATCTTGGTTGCTCTTGTCAGTGGTCTACCTTATGACTAGGGTTAATTCACTTAATCTCTTCATGTTCTATTTTTCTTGTCTTCCTAGACTTGCTTATGACTTATTATGGGCTGCTTTTATTTAGGTGGTTCCTCCATTTCAATCCAAATTCATTCTGCTTTACTTGAGCAACTATCACTAAATTGTAGAAATGTTCATTTGTTCTTGATACATTTCATCCCTTGGATGTTAAGAGATCTTTGCTAATTGGGGATCAGATTTATCATGGTAGTCAATTTATAATGTGAATCAATACTTTGCTAATTAATGTAGATTTGTTGATTCTGCTTGGATTTAGAACCTAAATGCCTTGTTAACATACTGGGAGAAAGGACTCTGTTAGAGTAGTAATTATTTTATTATTTAGAAACTCCAGAATTCCTCAAGAACTAAGTTGAATGTTAACTAAAGTTACTAATTTCTTGATCTTGCATATACTTGTATACATTTGGATAAGGCAGGGTTCGTGGCCATGATTGCTGTACTGGTCCTTTTTGATGAGAAGAAAGGTACGATGAGAAAATTGTGGCTTTTATGAATGATAGTTAAACAGAAGAACTAGTGAAGCATCATCAGGGAGTATTGCACATGAAACAAAAAAGTGAATGTTAGTGAGCCTTGCTTCTGACTTGATTGTTTTAGGTTGATGAACTTTTTGCTATAGAAAACTAGTCTCAATTCTAAGAGGTGTCAGTATATTGAATGTTTATGTTTTTTATACAAAAACTTCTCAGGTCTTTATTCCACATTCTGAAAATAGAATGTGCAGGGCTGAATTAGGTATTGCTTCCTACTCATTTATTCATTCATCCATCTATTCATTCACTTATAGAATATTTGTTGAACATTTGTGTGCCTGGTATTGTATTCTATACATTCTGGTCAGTGTTATACCAGTAGTTAAAGATAGTAACATAGTCCCATTACTAAGGTGTAATCATAAAGCATTGTGAAGGAAGAGGAGCACTGTTTTAAGTAGAAATAAAACATTAACAAAAATGAGAATATTTCCTAAACATGATATACTACTTTGTTTTACCTTTCTGATTACTCATTTCTTTAACATTCTGATGGCTATTCTCAAACAGCCACCAATGCTGATTTGTATGTATGCATTACAGTCTTTTTGTCCTTCTGGTTTTGGTGCCAGAATGGATAATGATAATGGTGATTTGCTGATCTTTTTCTAGCCTTTAATACTATAGCTTTGAAGTAAAATTGTTAGAAGAAAGGTCCCCTCCCCCTCCTTACTAGTAATTTCAGTTTGTATTTTCAGAGTTTGTAAGGCTAGAAATCTCTTTTTTTGTTGTTATGGGGGAAAGGTGACTGCCCTTAAATAACAAGCTACATTTCTTGGAAGTTTGCTTTGCTGTTTCCTGGTGGTTGACTATGAATTAGGGTGTCTTAACAGTGGCACCAAAGACTTTGGGCTGTATAATTCTTTGTTTTGTGGGGCTGCCTTGTGCTTTGTAGGATTTAGCAGCATTCCTGGCCTCTGAATGTAAGTACCTCACTTCCCTGCCACAGTTGTGATAACCAGAAATGTCTGCAGATCCTGTCACACATCTAGTGTGAGGCAGAAATCACTTCTAGTCGAGAACCGCTGCTCTGAGTTCTTAAGGTGGACATATTGACCATAGTTATTTGTGAGCTAACCACAAGTTAGCTGCTGCAGTACTTGATGTTGTGTTTCTGCAAATTCTTAAAGCTTTTTTTGTTGTTCTGATGGCTGTTGCTTCACTTTCCTAATCCTGAGAGTTGCTGTCATCTAGCCCAGAGAAGCTGTGCCAGGACAAGCACTGTATGTATTCCTGGAACTCATAGCAGTTGTCCTAATGGAGTTTAATAAGCTTGCTCAATAAGCTGGATGTGAAATTTAGGCAAAAACACTTTGGTATTAGACCTAAGTCTTCCAAAGGACAAACAGATCCTTTTGATATGATTACCTTGTAAATTGGACAAAAAACTGGATACACTCTAGGTAGCACATCATGATCATTTTCGTTTTTTGTTGTTTCTTGCTTTTAGATTAAGAATTAGGTTGTTTATAGGATTGTCAAGTTCGGCCGGTAAACAACGTCAGTTTTTGCATACAACATGGGGCTGTGTTGATTTAGCAAAAGGCTGTTTACTTAAATGTTTGCACAGTTAATAAGTAGTGGAATTGGGGTATGAACTAAAGCTTTTCTGATTAACTCCAAAAGCCAGGGTTTTAAAATTCTCTGTACCAGCCAGTGCCTTTCAAAATTTAATGTGCATAGGAGTCACCTTGGGATTTTGTTAAAATGTAGGTTCTGACTTAGTAGTTTTGGGGGTAGGCCTGCAGTTCTGCATTCTAAAGAGTGCCAGGTGATGCTTGCCTTGTTGGTCTTTGAAACACACCTGAGTACTGAAGCTCTGTGCTATGTTCCTAGGTTACTGATTTTCCCAAAGCTAATCCTCCTGGTGATTAACCCACAAAACTGTTAATAGAAAGTAGCATAGAAAGAATTAGATTTTTCAATCATTTTTTTCTTCATTTTAAGCTGTTTGTATTCTCTACTGGATTTTAAGCAGTGCTTATTCACTGCTAGAGTGGAGGGGAGCTTTGTTCATCTGAACCAGCAGAATTCCAGTTCTGTATTTAAGTGAATAGTAGGCATTTGAGTAAAAAGAACGATCCGAGTAAGGGTAGTTTGTTGGGGGCGTTTGTGTGAACACCTCCTGTACACAGGCCATTGATTCTAAGGTATACGTTATTTTACATTTAACGTTCTGAACTCAGGTGTGTCTTAAGATAGATGATGTTTCACCATTGCCATGTTTGGTTTTTGGCTTCTGCTACTTCTGGCCACCTTCCCACTCGCTGCAGAACAGACCCTGGCAGCTACTGCACTGTGTTCTTGGCTGTCTGCCCCTCCTCTTTCCCCCGATTCAGGCTTCAGTGCCTTTGTTCTGTCACCGCTGTGTCTGAGCCTGGGATTCTGGGCTACAAGCTCAGGGATTTTTATACTGGTCAAATGTGCCGTAGAGCAAGATGGATTTCTGAGTCTGTTGCTTAGCTTTGACATCTGTTCTATGTAGTGGCAAATCTATTACAGATTCTTCCTTGTCTTGACTTGAGAGACTCATCTGGGTCTGAGGCAGTTTTAAAAAGCTCTGTAATAAAGTAAACACAAACTATTTCATGAGCTTTCTTATTTAGCAGCATCTTTCCTTCTTTCTTTCTTTCTTTCTTTCTTTCTTTCTTTCTTTCTTTCTTTCTTTCCCTTTCTTTCTTTTTTCTTTCTTTCTTTTTTATTTTTTTATCTTTATTGTTCAGTTTATTAATTACATTGTTTCCCCTTTTTTATCCCCCTATAGCTCCCCTCCACCCTGTACCCATCCCACCCTCCACCCTCACCTCCCCTTCCCCACTGTCCTCTCCCATTGTTGCAAGATTTTTGTCCAGTCTCTTGCTGTACTTCCCACAACGCTTTTCTCCCCAAGAATTGTCAGTCCATTCCCTCTCCATGTCCATGTCTCTGTTATATTCACCAGTTTATCCTGTTCATCAGACTATCAATTCACTTGATTTTTATGTTCATTTGTTGATAGATGTGTATTTGTTGTTCATAATTTACATCTTTACCTTTTTCTTCTTCCTCTTCTTAAAGAATACCTTTCAGCATTTCATATAATGTTGGTTTGGTGGTGATGAACTCCTTTAGCTTTTTCTTATCTGTGAAGCACTTCATCTGACCTTCAATTCTGAATGATAGCTTTGCTGGATAGAGTAATCTTGGTTGTAGATTCTTGCTGTTCATCACTTTGAATATTTCTTGCCACTCCCGTCTGGCCTGCATCGTTTCTGTTAAGAAATCCGCTGACAATTGTATGGGTGCTCCCCTGTCGGTAACCAACTGTTTTTCTCTTGCTTCTTTTAATATTCTCTCTTTATCTTTTGCTCTTGGCATTTTAATTATGATATGTCTTGGTGTGGTCCTCTTTAGATTCCTATATTTTGGGGTTCTGTGTACTTCTTGGGCTTTTAAGTCAATTTCTTTCACCAGGTGGGGGAAGTTTTCAGTCACTATTTCTTCAAGTAGGTTTTCATTAACTTGCTCTTTCTTTTTCTGGCACCCCAATAATTCGGGTGTTGGTATGCTTGAGGTTGTCCCAGAGGCCCCTTACACTATCTTCAATGATCTGAATTCTTTTTGTTTCTTGCTTTTCCAGCCGAGTGGATTTTGCTTCTTTGTATTTCAAATCTTTGACTTGGTTCTTGTGGCCCTCTGGACTGCTTTTAGGACTTTGTGTAATATTTTTTATTTCAGTCAGTGTATGCTTGATTTCCAGTTGGTCCTTTTTCATATCCGTGAGGGTCTCGTTCATATCCTCAGAGGTCTTGTTCATTTCCTTGAGGGTCTCATTCATTTCCTTGTAAGTCTCATTCATTTCCTGGTTGGTCTTGTTTATTTCCTCGAAGTTCTCAGTAAGTTCATCGGCCTTTTCTAGGAGCCTCTTGAAAAGCCTTATAACCGTGGTATTGAACTCTATGTCTAGTCGTCTTTTTTCCTCCATTTCTTTCACACCTGATTTCTTTCCATATCTCTGCATGGTGGCTGCTTTATGTGGTAGATGTCCTCTAATGGTGAGTGGCACAGCCTCCCCAGTTACCTGAGGTGGGCACTCTTACTGCAATCCTTTATGGGTTGTACAGTATTTTTAAATTTAAGCCCAGCTTGTTGTTGTTAGCCCTAAGAGGGTTTGACCTCCAGGCCAATTGGCTGTGAAGAGAGACTGTGTTCAGGTTGGATGGGCGGAGTCTCTGAGCTGCGCAGGCAGCCTCAGTGTCAGCTATGTCCTATGTGGCGCTCACGCGCGCGGGTCTCTGTTGGATGGGGATGGCCGCAGGCACCTCCAAGAGAAAGCCGCTAGTCTCTTCCCCTTGCCAGACAACTCTGCCTCTCCCCAAATGAGTCTGCACACCCAAAGTCTTGCCCAGGGTTGTAAAACAGGTGGTTTACGGGACCAGGAGACAAGTTTTCAGGGAGCAAGTCGCACGTCTGTGCTGTCGCACAGTTTACTTTTGCGCAAACTTCTTTTTCCAGCTACGCGGTTTCTCCTCAGACTAGGAGACTTCTGCCGCGCCCAGCTTCCAGGGTGTGTCCCCTGAGCACAAACTTCTTTTCCCAGCTACCAGGTTTCTCCGCAGACTAGGAGACCTCTGCCACGCCCGGCTTCCAGGGTGCGTCCCCCGGACCTCGGACCTTGCCTGGCACTGGGGAATCTGTGTAGTGGGACGTCTCCACGTACCCCGGATCTCGGACCTCGCCTGGCACTGGGGAATCCGTGTAGTGGGACGCCTCCGCCCTCCCCGTTGGCAAAATCCAGCAGGGGTTGCTGCTCCAGCCCTACAGTCTGCACGTGCGACCAGGACAGCTCCTAACCTGTTTCCGTCTTCAAGGCTGCACTCCCGCCACTCTTCTGAGTCTCAGTGGCCCACCTTTACTTTTATTTGTAGAGTTTTCACTCAGCCAGCTTTCTGGTGATTCTGGGTGATGTTTGTTTTGTTGTTATGTTGTAGTTTTTTAATTGTTGCTCGGGGCACAACAATAGGTGTTTACCTATGCTGCCATCTTGGTTCTCCGCCTTGCATTTTTCTTGATCCTACAGAAATTAATGCATTTGCCTTGAGGCTTTGGTTTAACTAGATTTATAAATATATAATCAGCAGAAAAAGACTAATTTGCAGTTAGAAGGTAGGAGTTAGAGTCTCGCTCTGCCACTTGCTAATTGCCCATGTTTAAAGTGAGAGGTGGGCCTCTCTCTCAACTAATTGGATTCTGAGTATGCTAGAATACATTAATTGAAGTATGAGGACTTTGTTTTAAGACTATAGAAATGATTAATTTTGACAAGGGGAGGGTAGTGGCAGGAACCCTCTGAACTGGGTCTCCAGGGAGAGAATGATTTTGGTGGAAAAATAGGAGAAAGAATATTTTAAGCTGAAAAAATCAACTCGTGAGGTTATTGAAATACCTTTGAAATAATTTGTAAACCTTTAGACCCTGAATATAATTACATTCATCATGGTAGGTAGAAGTTATCCTCAGTACAAGGAAAACATTCTGTTGAGAATAAGATGACCCATTCTGGCTTCCTAAAAAGGTCACCTCTCAAAAAGCTCTCTTTGTTTCTGGATTTTGAAAATAATATGATAGTTTCTCATTAGTTAGATTAATTAGATATAGATGCCATAAAAATAAAATGCACTTTCAAAGATTGAGAATGGCCATCCTTGTATATTTGCATATTAGGGGACAAGGTGAATAACAAAGCTACTACTTACATGTGGTAAACTATGCTTCTCTGACAAGGCTTAAATACAATTTTTAAAAAGTATAATGTTCTTTTTGGGCACTAACTTTTGTTTTATGAAGAAAATGCTGCTTTGCACATACAGGTCACTTTGGATAGAGATTGCTTGAATTGAGATTTGCTGTATACACAGAAACGGTTAGTTCTACTGAATTTAGATACACCTTGAAAGAAAAAGCTTTTGTATGGGTAGTCAGTCCTGCAGGTAGAAATTGCAAAGGTGAAGTAATTCACCTCAGTAGGACAGGCAGTCCTTTTTTAAAAAATACTAAAAAAAGCCGAAGCCGGTTTGGCTCAGTGGATAGAGTGTCGGCCTGCGGACTGAAAGGTCCCAGGTTCGATTCCGGTAAAGGGCATGTACTGTAGCTGTGGGTACATCCCCAGCAGGGGGTGTGCAAGAGGCAGCTGATCGATGTTTCTCTCTCATCGATGTTTCTGACTTTCTATCCCTCTCTCTTCCTCTCTGTGAAAAATCAATAAAAATATTTAAAAAACTAAACTAAACTAAAAAAAGGCCTTAAAATTGGTCAGAAATGACATAGACTCAAGAGATTTCTGAGTTTGGTTTTAAAGTTTAGGAGCAAAACTGGCATTCCTGATCAGGGGAATCAAATCTCAATTCGGCTCTGCCACCTTGTGTTCTCTTGGGAAAGTAATTTTTTACTTCCTTAGAATGTGTTTAATCAGATGTGTAAAATAATCCTCAGCTTTAGCTTGTTTCACAAGGAAATTAGTTAACAAATAAGGCTTAAAATGTGAACAACTCATCCACTACTTAGTTATAAGGCAGTTTTTATCTCTGAAAATCATATTCTAGATTATACAAGTAATTTACTCAGTAAATTTAGCCACAGCCTTTTTTGACCTAAGGGCAGTTTTGGTTTTGCATTCTATAATGTAGCATTGATCGTTAGTGTTTTTCCTTCCTTTTTACAGGTGGTTCGTACTGAGAAGAACAGTTTGAATAATCGATTCTTGCCTTGGAATGAAATTGAGACAGAAGCCATCCTGTCTATTGATGATGATGCTCATCTCCGCCATGATGAAATCATGTTTGGGTTTCGGTGAGGAGCTGATTTTCAGTCAAGGAACATTTTCATTTGCAAGTGAAAGATAACCAAGTCAATTAGGCAGCCAAATGAATTTCTTGGCTGACAGTAGCTGGCTGAGAAATCCTTAGAGGTAGTAAGGGTCTTAAGACAAGCTGGATCCAGGGTCTTAGGTGAGATCGAAGAACTCCATTTCTCTTCATCTCTAGGTTCTGTTTTCCTCTGTGTTGCCTGTGCTCTCATATAGGCTCTTCCTCAGAAGCTAGGAAGATGGAATTCTGTGATTGGCTGGACAGGGTTACCTGCCTGTCCCTGAATAAGATCATCCTCTAACTGAAAACCACATGGACTGAGAATGGAGGCAAAGGATAGTTCCTTAAAGGAAATGTGAGGCAGGCAGAAACATGTTGCTGTGTATTGGGGCAATGGAACAGTGCCAGAATCCTGGGGCCTGAAAGATTTGAGCAACGATGGGATTGGATGCAAAGATCCAGGAGTAAAAATAGGGGGAGGAAGAAGAGGTGGTTATGATGAATGACATTTGTTGAATCTATACTATGTGTGACAGACTAGTTGAACGCTTTGGCATATCTTATTCATTCTCCTAAAACTTGGTGTAAGTTATAGTCATCTCCATGTTACCCAGGAGTAAATTGAGATCCAAGAGAACAAAACTTTGAAGCTAGAAAGTAAGTGGCAGAGCTGGAATTCCAACAGGCTTGTCTGATTTCAGAACTTCCACTCAAGCACCTTTTAAAAAAAATTTAGTAGTTCTTGTTTGGGCTTAAAAATCCCAAACAAGGTAATGTTCCCACTTGAGAGAACATTATAGGAAAGAGAATGGAGTAGATCAGAGCTACTCAAAGTGTGTCATGGTCTAGTATACGGGCCGTGGACAGTTTATTGTCCGTTCACAGAGAGGTAAATTCTAAAATTGAGGGTAAACATTTAAAACTTTTAAAGCAATTTGACTAGTTACCTTGACATCCAGGTGTTTGATCATTTATCTTCCAATTCACTTTTGGTAACATTGCATATCATTCACTCATTTAAATATGCCATTCAATGTTTTTTAGTACATTTACAAAGTTGTGCAACTATCACCACAGTCTATTTTAGAAATTTTCATTACCACCAAAAGAAACGTCCCCATTAACATTTCTTTCCAGCCCCTCTAAGGCCTAGGCAACCATTAATCTCTTTTGGAATCCTATCTAATAAAAGAGTAATATGCAAATTCGACCATACTTTTCGCTACACCCACAAGCTATGCCCACAGCCACGCCCACCAGCCAATCAGGAGCAGATTATGCAAATAAACCTCAACCAAGATGACTGCCATCACTGAGCAGGAGGAAGGCTTGGGTTTCCCTGGCAACAGAGGAAGCCAAGCTTTCCACCTGCGGTTGCCGGCCTAGGTCTCCACTCTAGGATACAAAGTTTCAAACAGAAATGGCTGCCACCATGGAGCGAGTAGAAGGCATGGCTCTGCTCCAGGCTACAAAGTTTCAATTGTAGACATAAATTAATCCCAGATCCCAGGGCCTCTGCTTGGGTTGCTAAGGAGTGTGGCTGGCCTGCAAACCTCCACAGGCCCCTCACTCAGGCCGCCCCTCGCCCCAAGGGAACCCCCACCCTGATCTAGGACACTCTTCAGGCCAAACAAGCTGGCACCCACCTATGCACCAGGCCTCTATCCTATCTAATAAAAGAGTAATTTGCAGATTGACCATCACTCCAACACACAAGAGGGCTGCCCCAGTGTGGTCAAAGATCCTGCCCCCATGTGGACACAAGATGGCCACCACAGGATGGCCAGCAGGGGAGGGCCGTTGGGAGGTTCCAGGCCCTGGAAGGGAGGGCAGTTGTGGGCGATCAGGCCAGCAGGGGAGGGCAGTTGGGAGGGACCAGGCCTGCAAGGGAGGGCAGTTGGGGGTGATCAAGCCTGCACTGGAGATCAGTTAGGGGTGACCAGGCCGGCAGAGGAAGGAAGTTGGGGGCAAACAGGCTGGCAGGGGAGCAGTTAGACATCAATTAGGCTGGCAGGGTAGTAGTTAGGTAGTGATCAGGCTGGCAAGCAGAAGCAGTTATGGGCAATCAGGGAGGCAGGCAGGTGAGCAGTTTGGAGCTAGTAGTCCTGGATTGTGAAAGGATGTCCGACTGCCCATTTAGGCCCAATCCTACCGTGATCGGGCCTAAATGGGCAGTCGGACATCCCTCAAGTGGTCCCAGATTGGAGAGGGTGCAGGCTGGGCTAAGGGACATCCCCTGCCCCTTGTGCACGGATTTTGTGCACCGGACCTCTAGTTTTATATAAATGGCACCCTAAAATGTGTGCTCTTTAAAAAAAATGATTTTAGAGAGAGGAGGGTAGAGAGATAGAGACAGAGGTATGCACAGAAAGAAAAATATTGATGTGGGAGAGAAACATTGATCAGTTCCTCCTGTATGCGTCCTGACTGGGGATGATTGAATCTGCAACCTAGGTATGTGCCCTGACCTGGAATTGAACCTGCCACCTTTTGGTGTTTGGAATGATGCTCCAAATCAACTGAGCCCCACTGGCCAGGGCAAAATATATGCCCTTTTGTAACTGATTTCTTTCAACATAGTGTTTTCAAGGTCCATTCATCTTGTAGTATGTGTTAATGCTTCATTCATTTTGTATGGTAGTTGTTAATTCTTTTAATACATTTAAAGAATAATTCATCAAAGGAAAGGTATACCAAAGCATGATTTATGATAATAGTATATAGATAAAAAATATTCAGTACAGTATAAGTCTTAATGTAATATTAAGGAAATTATTATGTATAACACTTTCACATGTAAATTGGTAGCTTTATATATAATCAGTAATTTTGAATATCTGACTTTCAAATATATATTGTGACCATGTTATCTTAAACTCTTGATGCATTATCCCAGGAATTTATTTAAGTCACATTGATTTTTTTCTTTATTATTTAACAGAAAATTAACACTTGGTCAGCCATCTCATGGTTGACAGCCTTTAACTAATTAGGTATATTATCTATTAATATTGCATAACAAGTGAGGTTTTGATTTATTAAGAACTGTCTACATTATAGACTTAAATCAGCCACATCAGATAACTGAAATACTCAGTTTCCATCCTTTCTTCTGATGATATTTTAGGAATAGTAAGAGCAAAAGGCATTAGACGAAATGAGAATTTTTAGGGGTATTGATATAATCCTTGGTTATACCAGTGTACTTACTAGCCATCTTTAAATCCTGGATATGTCAAATTATATTACAGAAATTTCTTACGGCTTTTTAAGTTAGTAATTTGGAGACAGTTTTAGGTGATAAGTTAGGATAGAGGTAGGGACTTGGGTAGGAGATGGCAGAAAGCCCAGGTGATACAAGTGTGGTTTCTTATCTGTTGGAGCTGATTCGTTGCTTTTGAATTTAATAGGAGAGGAATTGTTTTGAAGTGATATCGAATGTGTTTAGGAATTGAATTTCCATGTAAGTGATGAGGGAGTTTCTCAAACAGTTCTCTTTGGGGCTGAGGTGAAGTGGGAAGTGATGGTTCATTGTTTACAGGACCCCAAAGCAGGGTTGATGGGTTCTGTGGAGCAGAAGTGCTTTCAGTTCTAGGATTTTAGCCTGGAAAACTGGGGGACTGATTCTCTTTGTTGTCTTACCTGTAAATTTGGGGATGATATAAGTTTATCCTGGAAAATTTGAACTTTCAATTTATTTATTGCATTTATGAAATCTTTTATTTACATGACCACTTTGTATGGTGTATGTCTCTTCCTCAGTTCTGTTTAAATCAGGAATTAAGACTATTGGACCTTATAGAGACTTGCCTTGGGGTGGTAAACACACAGTACAGTGTACAGATGATGTGTTGTAGAATTGTGCACCTGAAAGCTGTACAGTTTTTTTAAAAATTCTCACCCAATGATATTTTTGCATTGGTTATAGAGAGGGACAGAGAAACTGATGTGAGAGAAACATATTGATTGATTGCCTCCTGTACATGCCCTGACCAGTGCCCAGCCTGCAATTGAGGTACATGTCCTTGACCGGAATCGAAACTGGGACTCCTCAGTCCCCAGGCCAACACTCTATCCAATGAGCAAAACTGTACAGTTTTATTAACCAGTGCCACCCAAATAAGTTCAATAAAAAGGCAAAAAAGAAACACTGTTGGACCCTACTCCAGGCAGCAGTCTCCTATTTAGACCAGTTGTCTAAGCTTCTCTTATAGTATACTCACTCAGGAAAAGAAAAATTAAGTATGCAATATACATCAGTTATATACATACATGTCTAGTGTACTAATATAGCATGCTCATTAAAAATAAAACTTTTAAGATAAAAAGTAAATAGTAGAAATTCATATCTTCTTTCTGTTTGTTAGCAGAATGCTATGCATCCCATGTTATTCCAGCTTGTTCTTTCTATAAGGGCGAGAGAGATGCTGGCTGCCAGGAATTAGAGAAGCAATAATAATAAGCCAGTGCTTATTAAGGAAGCTACAGATGTCACTCATTATTTGTTTTTATCCTATTTGGCTTGCAATTAATTTTATTAAAAAAAACACACAACAACAAAAGAAAAAAGAAGTAACAGCCTAAGAATCAGAACCTGCAAGATACAGGCAATAATCTTAAATGTTTCCGATAATCTTAGAGCTTTGTGCTTAGGTGTGTATATACACTTGTGTTTTTCTAGGGTGTGGAGAGAAGCACGGGACCGCATTGTAGGTTTCCCTGGCCGTTACCATGCGTGGGACATCCCTCATCAGTCCTGGCTCTACAACTCCAACTACTCCTGTGAGCTGTCCATGGTGCTGACAGGTGCTGCCTTTTTTCACAAGGTAAGACAAGATTTGGTAAGAATGGGAAGGAAATATGTCATCAAAAAGACCATTTATTTTTTATTTTTTTAAATATATTTTTATTGATTTCAGAAAGGAAGGGAGGGAGGGAGGGGGGGGAGAGAGAGAGAGAAACATCAATAGTGAAAGAATCATTGATTGAGCCTACAACCCGAGCATATGGCCTGACTGGGAATTGAACCATTACCTCCTGGTTCATAGGTCAAGGCTCAACCACTGAGCCATGACAAGCAAGCCCAGCAGTGAGACTATTTAGACAATATGAGTAATTCAGGCAAGAAATGGTGCAGGGATTCCAGTGGCATTGATTCTAGACTCTATACACCAGGCACTGAGGGATTGGATATTTCATGACTCAATGACTTATTGAGAAATCTGAGAATATAACCAGGTTTTTGTTGTCAGAGAGAATGTTGTTCAGCTAAACCAGTGTCTGACCTGATTTGACAAATTTTTAGATTGTTGTAAAATCACTGAGGTACCAAGGAAATTAAATGAAATTGTGATTCTCTAAGGGCTGATAATGGCAATTTGGAAGGGGTAATTATTCATTGCAGAAGATCTGCCTTGCAGGATGCTAAGCCACCTTGACCTTAACTCCCTAAATGCCAGTGATTGCTACCTCTTTTCTCCCACTTCCTCACAGCCCCTAGATCCATACTTTTGTTGTTGTTAATCCTCAATGGAGGGTATTTTTCCCATTGATTTTTCAGAGTGGATGAGAGGAGGGATGGGGGATAGATAGAGAGAGAGAAAGATGGATGTGAGAGAGACTTATTGTTTGGTTTCCTCCTGCATGTGCCCTGACTGGGTCTGGGATTGAACTTGCAACCCAGATACATGCCCTTGATCAGGAAATCAAACTCTTGACCCTTTGGTGCGGAGGCTGACACTTCAACAACTTAGTCACACTGGCTAGGGCATCTGCTCATATTTTTTGGGAAAGCCAAATACGTATGGCCTCTAACAGTGTGATTCTTTTTCTTTCACTGACAGTATTATGCCTACCTGTATTCTTACGTGATGCCCCAGGCCATCCGAGATATGGTGGATGAATACATCAACTGTGAGGACATTGCCATGAACTTCCTTGTCTCCCACATCACTCGGAAACCCCCCATCAAGGTGAGGGTCCCACTCCTGATAGGACTGGGTTGCATGAATACTGAATTCACTTACTGGTAGTTGGCAGTAGTGCGGTATGTAACCGTACCTCAGAGTCCTTATCTATAAAATGGGGGTAATGATACCATCAACCAGAAAGGATTGTTTGAAGGTTAAATTAGTTGTCAATTCAGTGGCTCTTCACTCCTAAGGGTAAAATGGATAGAACTCAAGAGGATTTGTAACCTGGTTGGGAAAAATGTTACATCTTAAAGTTTTACTAATCTCTAATTGGAATTTTTATCAGTTATGAAACAGGCTACAATTAAAGAGCCTCTGCAGTAATTGTGATTTGTCACTAGTAGTATTCAGACATTTTCATATCACATTTGCTATTGCATCTCAAAGTGCCATTTGTGTTCATCACTCCTTGAAATTTTGGTAGTTATTAACTATAAATGTATTTAGACCTTGCTACCTAATGCATTTATAAAAGAACACATGTATTACTGTATTTCAGTATAACTGTTGCCTTTGTAATCACATGTAGTTAATTTTATGTTTTTAAAATCATTCTGAGGTGGAGTCCACAGGTTTCACCAGATTGCCAAGCCAGAGTGGAGGGGACTCCTGTGGTACAAAAATTTAAGAATGTCTGAGTTAAATTATGTAAAGCTCTAAGAATAATGCCTGGCACATAACTTATTTACTTTAAAACAAGAACAAAAGTCCCGTCAGAATTCTAGAAATTTGAGTTTTGTTTTATCTTTGAGTTGCTGACTAGATTTGACCAGAGTACTTCAATTTCATGCTCAGTGCCTAGAAAGACCATTTCCATCACCCTTTCTGTCATCACTGCAAGTTCAGATGAGCGAGCACTCTCGGTGAGGCTCGAGAGGCCTGGGAAGGGCCCTCGCAATGATTAATACTGGAGGGTCTGTGTGTCAATTCAAATGAGCAGTCTTTGTAACTGTGCTCTGTCAGTATTCGTGTCATAGAATCACCTAATGTCCTTAGAAACATTGCTTAAGGCCTTATTTTATTATTGTTTAAAATGCATATTATTTAATATGATAAAATAATACATTATCTTTATGGATATCATTAGTATATAATATCATATACCATGAGTATATAATATTTTGTTCTTACATATTGAAGGTTTTAAATAAGTAACCAGTAGTCTGTACTAAAAATGATAAATCATATGTGTCTCCCACACATCAATGTTTCTCTTTCTCTCTCTCCCACTCTCTCTCTAAAAATCAATGGAAAAATATCCTCGATTGAGAATTAATGGAAAAAAAAACACCCTCCCCCCAAAACAAACAAAAAAACAATTAGAAAGGTTGGTTGGTTTTAAGATTAGCAGTGTTCTTTTAATAATGTTAATATCTTGACAATACTGGCTAAAGAGCAGGGAGATAATGTTCTTAGAGCAATTGCTGCTTTGATTATTGTAATGTTATATTTTTCAGGAGGAAAAATATCTAGACTTTAAATAGGCTTTATGTAGAATAAGGATTTGGGGTAGGGGGAGTAAGATTAATGATGTTTAAGGTTACAAACTTAAAATGAGTAGTAAATAAGCCATGGAGACCTAATGCATGTTATAATGACTATGCGAAATCCTATATAATAAAGTACAGTATAAAGTATAGAGGATAAATGTTTGTTTTCTGAGTCTCTAGATTTGTGGTAATTTGTTTTAGCAGCCCTAGGGCACTAATACAGTCATTATCATGCCTTCAGTGGTGCTCACACCATTGTTTTCCTTTATGCTTTTTTCAGCTAAGCATCCATCCCTAAACACTGTGGCTTACTTGTAAAATAAACCTTTTAGTGTGAAAGTAGATTTAGATTTACAGACAGTTGTGAAGCTAGTACAGAATTCCCATCTACTCCATGCAGTTACCTTGTTATTAGCATCTTATGTCAGTGTGGTCCTCTGGTCCCAATGAATGAACCAGTATTGATATACCCTATTATTCAAGGCTGTCCTTTATTTGGATTTCCTTAATTTTTGCTAGAATGATAATGTAGTAGAATAATGTAAAGTGTAACCAAGAGCATATGTGAGCAATTGTGTGCCCTAAACTCTCAGCTCCCACATTCTTGGACCACATTCCGTGGTTCTCTGGGGTAGAAAGCCTGCCTGGAGTGCGAGGAGCTGACTCTGCGTAACTAGCCCACACCCAGGGCACAGGCCACACTGGAATGAGGCAGACAAGTTACACCTGCTCCCCCAGTGAAGCCCGAAGAGAGGCTCTGGGCTGGCAGGGACCACGGAGAGTCTGCAGCAGACATATGCACCCCAGCTGATGGATTCCCTGCAGTTCCTTCTCCACATTCCCACTATCGGGAGAGGTTAGGGGAGCAACCCAGGAGCCGCCTTTAAGCCAATGCTTGGTCATCCGTCAACGGGGTTAAGTACAAAACGAGTTCTACAAGTGAGCGTGACCAGAACTGGCACAGCAGGCGAAAGATTCCAAGCCTCCTTAGTGCCCAGCACAGAGATCGGGAGGGGGAGATATGTGTGTTCTGTGTGGGCACAGTGTCGAGTTCTGTTCTGTTGTCTTGGCCCGATTGGTACAGGTCCTACCAGCTTTCTGGGTCTGCCCTCTGGTGGCTCCGAGCTTTCACTTCTGAACCTAAACTTCCCAGCCTCAAGCATACACAGAGCGGGACTGCCAGAGGCAGAAGGCTCTGTCTGAGGAGGGTGCGAGGGAGGGTCTTCCACACTCGCCACTAGGGTGGGGCGGTAAAGAGCATTCTGGGTCCCAGGGGCAGAGTGCAGCTCAGAGCAGGAAGGAGTTCAGCTCAGAGAAGGGGATGAAGTCAGTCTTTTTTTTCTGTTCCAAGATTACTTTGCCCATTTTAAATTTTATATAAATGGAATCATAGTGTCACTTCTCCATGTTTCTTAATCTTGCTTGCATATTTTTAAAGCTTTTTGTCAGTATTTTCCATATAATAATTTTAGTATACTTTTCATCACTAACATTTTCTTCATGCCCATCAATTGAGTTTGATTTAACTCAAAATACTTTTCATTTGTGTTGTTCTATTTGGTTCCTTTTCATATCTGCTTGGACTTTTTAAATAGTCCCTGTTTCTTCCATTAAGTTTTAAGAAATCTTTCAAAATTGCATCGTAATATTATACACATTTATTGTTAACGTCACTCTCTGATACGAGAGTTTCTGCAATGTTTTAGGGTCTGATTCTGTTGTTTGTTTCTTATGTGGCTTATTTCTATTCTTGTGACTTTTTTCCTTGTTAATCCTCACCCAAGAATATTTTTCCATTGATTTTTAGAGAGAGTGGAAGGGTAGGGGGGAGAGAGAGAAATATCAATGTGTGAGAGAGACATCAATTGGTTGCCTACTGCCCAGGCCCAGACAGGGCCAGGGATTGAGCTTGCAACCAAGGTACTTGCCCTTGACCAGGAATCGAACCTGAGACCCTTCAGTTCACAGGCCGACGCTTTATCCACTGAGCCAAACCGGTTAGGGCTTTGTGACTTTGTTGTTGTTAATTCTCACATGAGGATATGTTTTCCATTGCTTTTCAGAGAGAGTGAGAAGGGGCAGGGGAAGAGAAAGAGAGAGACAGACAGACAGACATCGATGTGAGAGATACACATCAACTGGTTGCTTCTCGCATGTGCCCCAACAGGGAGTGAACCACAACCCAGCTACTTGTCCCTAACCTGGAATCAAACCCGAGGCCGGGGCTGGTGCTGTAGTTGCTGGGCCACACCAACTAGGGCCCATTTTGTGACTTTCGATTGTGAGGTGATATTCCCTGAGATTTTACTTGTGTCTCTTTGAGGTCTGAGTTTGTACCTGAGAGGATTTGCATTTCCTTCTCCAGCATACCTCAGGTCTGCTTGAGACCCGTGTAAGCTAAGTGAGCATCTTGGGACTTTTTAGGACACCTAGCAACATAAATTCTGGCCTCAGATGTCTGAGGGCCAGCTTGTGCTTCTAAGTGATCAGAAGTGCTGTTTCCTTACCTGCTTAGAGCTAAGACTGAGAAGAAAACATTCCCTTACTGTCGCTCTTTGTGGGGCTGCCTCTACTCCATGCAGCGTCTGGGTCCACTGGGTCCCAGAGTTCCAAACAGTCTCCTGTCTGACTCATGGCTCTTGCCTCCCAAGTCTGATGAAGACCTCACGCTTCTGGCTGCCTCACTACATTCAGGCTTGTCCATTCTTTGGCCTCTAAGGATTTTATTTTTCATTACAAGCTCAGACATATATTTAAAGAGATGGTTTACATATATCTTACCCTGGTCCCCCCTCTCCCCCCAGGTATTCTGTGCTGAGGGGTTTTATATTATATGGTCAGGCACATAGTGAAGCTGTTAGATTATTCTCCATACTTTTCTAATTGCCTGTAATTTCCTAATAATAAGTACTAAACTGTAATATGACTACTTTCCCATGTTTCCCCCTCCCATTTCTTTCTTTTTTAATCCTCACCCAAGGAGTGAAAATATTTTTCCCATTAATTTTTAGAGAGAGTGTAAGGGAAGGGGAAGGGGGAGGAAGAGAGAGAAACATCAGTGTGTTAGACACACATTGATTTGTTGCCTCCTTCTTGCGCCCCACATGGGGCTGGGGATTGAACCTGCAACCCAGGTACGTGCCTTTGACCAGGTATCAAACCCTTTCAGTTTGTGGGCTGATGCTCTGACTCCTGGGAAAAACTTACCAGCGTTCCATGTCTTTTGTAATTTTCTTAAAAACTTTTTATGGGTGTGTAGAATTTTATAATTATTTAACTAGTCCCCGTTTGAAGGGCCATTTTCCAGTATTTTGTTATTGAAGATATTGAGAAACAACTTCATACCTACATTTTGCTGTGCAGCCAAGAATATTAGAAAACAGTTACTAAGGTAATAGTGAACATGTTAAAGCATCTGATGTCTGTCAAATATAGGCCATTTGGAAAGAGCCCCTTTATTGCTGCTGTAGCCACATCTATGGCAGGCAGGCAGCCTGGGGACTGGCTTTGACTCACTCTGAGCGCATGTGGCTGTCAGAGGCCGTGTCTTCCCCATGGACGTGAATGCTTCGGGTTGGTTAAGCTGTGGGGCTTCTCAGTGTGAGCACCTGCGATCCTCACTGAGCTCCTTCTTCTGCTCCAGGTGACTTCTCGGTGGACTTTCCGATGCCCAGGATGCCCCCAGGCCCTGTCCCACGATGATTCCCACTTTCACGAGCGGCACAAATGTATCAACTTCTTTGTCAAGGTGTATGGCTACATGCCCCTGCTGTACACACAGTTCAGGGTGGACTCTGTGCTCTTCAAGACGCGCCTGCCCCACGACAAGACCAAGTGCTTCAAGTTCATCTAGGGGCACTGCAGATTTGGGGAGAGGACGAGCAGAGTGAGGGAGGTGGCTCCTAGACCTAGAAGGAACCCAGGCACATCCATTGGGCGGATGGCCCCAACCCCCTGCTGGGGGAGGCGGCGGGAAGAGTGGAAAGGAAATAGTTGCCTTTCTCTCGAAGCTGCCACGCTGGGCCTGGACCCAGACAGAGGACACTGGGGCTCCCTGCACAGGGCACTGACTGATAGCGTACACTGAGGACATGGGGACTCTGGAGAGTCACTCACACAGGTCATAAGCCCAGGACAGCTGGTTTGTGGTTTTTAAATCCAGTAACAACTATTATTATTATTTAAAAAGGAAATGTTTCAGATTTGCCATTCGAGGCTTATTTATATATATGTGTGTGTATATATACATATATATGTGTATATATATACACACACAAACTCTTACGTGCGTATGCATATATATATTTGGGGGGAATTTGAAATTTCTGCCTATCTCACAAAGTGAGGGACCCACCAAGGCTCCTGATGTTCTCTCTTCTGGTGGAGATGGATCCTGGCTCATCCTTAAAGATCATCTCCATTCTCCCCAGAGGATGTGCAGAAACAGAGAAAGGGCCGGGCTGGCCCTCCAATGGGGCCCTGGATGAGACAAGACCTGTGGTTTGTTCCTTCTCCCTTTGCACTGCCAACAGCGCTCCCTGACGCCTGTCCCCTCTCCCTCGAGTCCGCGGGGAGGGAGGACCTGCATTTGGGGACAGTTGAGCTTCCTTGTGCTGGATCATTGGCGTCTGTAGAGTCATGATGAGGTCATGCTGTCCCAGGATTGTCCCTGCTCTTTCTTTCTCTTCCAAGTTGGAACCAGAGGAATGAGGAAGGAAGGAGACCCAAAGGCAGTACTTCCAAGTGGCTCTTTTGTCCAGCCCTCCTTTCACAAAGATGTGTTTTGGCTTCAGGCTTTCCTGAGGGTTGTCTTCTATGTAAGAGAACAGAACTGGCAGGCTGTCCTCCCAGGTGTGGTCTGAAGCGGTTTGCAGGTGGGCCTTCTCTCTGTGACTTGGAATAAGCAAGCGTCCTTGGTGGCCCCCCCACCCCTCCACCCGGCTGGCCGGTGAGTCTTAAACAAGGCAACTGCCTTGGGATAAATACCTGGGTGAAATTCACCTCCCCCTACACCGAATGTTACCTGTAGTTTTTGGATCCCTAATGCCTGGTTGTTCCAGAACACCCGAGGTTTGGTATGTGCCAGAACAATGGAAGGATCTAACACCCTTTCCTTGACTTCTGACGGAAATATCATAGGCATTTCCACCCACATGATCACTTTCCTTGAGTTTACATTTCTGTTCCCTGAGCTGAGATAGAAATAAGCTCATTTTTCTTTTGTGGTGACGGCAGTAGGATAAGAAAGAGGGTGTTAATGGCGCTTGGCAGGGATTCAGCCCATGCCTTTGGCCATTTTTCTGGACCCCACTTCCTTCCAGTGAAGTTGAGCGTAGCTGGTTTTCTGCACCTGAACAAAAGCTCAGGTCTGTCCTGGTCATGCACATGCCTTAAACCAGTCTGTCTTCCCCAGACCTTGACACCTGTGCTTCTATTTCTTGGGGGCACATTCTCCTGTGACCTGCCTGCACCAATGGGTTCTCTTCAAGTACCATTTTGAAGCCAGACTCTGTCCTGTAGATACCACCCAACCGGAGGGCTGTCGCGACGTAAGTGGCCTCTCTGCAGGGCCAGGGTTGCTCCCAGGGCAGGTGGACGTGTCCTCAGCGGCATCTTCTCATGGCTCTCCTGCCGAGGCAGCTGCCTAGGAGATTGAGTTACGCTTCTCAGCAACCCAGCAAAGGGTCCAGACTCCCTGCACCCTAAACTTTCCAGCATCCTTTCCCTGACTTCTGACTGTATTCTTTTTAGCAGTAGCCTTCTTCCCTCGGGAAGCCAAAGAGTGTGGTGTTTTGAGCTCCGTATGTGGCTGCTATTTTTATCTTGTTTATTTTAATGTGAGGAACTAGTATACTGCCCTTTGGTGGGGCGTGGTGGGAAACGAGCAGTCTGTGTTAGGATCCCCTTCAGAGGAGCCAGACTGTAAGGTCCCTGGAGGCTGTTGGAGGATCCAGCGGAGCTGGACAGGCTGAGGTCATGGAGGCCGCCGGTGTGTGCTGTAGGCCAGGTTGTGATGCCAGAGCTTCAAACAAGGATGCTCCATTGGAACCTGGATGGACGCTGACATGAAGGACCCCACAGCAGGCTCTGGTGGACGCTAAGACAACAGCTGTTCTTAGACACTCAGCAGCAAGCAGCAGGGCCTTCCGGGTTGCGGGTCAGGCGCTGCTGGAGCATGGCTGCTGGGTTTTGCTCGTGGCTTAGGGAGAGGCCCCGCCCCGTGCTTAGAAGGTGCTGATCGTCACCTTGGGAAGCCCGATGTCTACACCTACCACCTGTGACTCCCCTGGAACACGAAACAGCTCCGAAGATCCACGTGGGTTTCCTTGGCTGTTGAAGGTAACACCCTGGGCCCTGGACATCCTTGCTCTCTGGGTAGCGGTTTGCTCTTCACCGTGAGGGGGATCCCAAGTGAGGGCCTCCCAAGGTGCTCGGCGGCCGTTCTGCGCTGCGCACCTCTGGTCGGGCTCTGCTGTGGGCGCACTTCCAGCCGGGCCTGCGGAGGGCTCACTCCTCCGTAGTTGCCTGCCTGTGCGCTCACGAGCTCCTGGTTGGAGATGATGACACTTAGAAGGGGAGTTCTCTGCTCTCCATGCCGGTCCATCCACCACCCTTTCTCGTCATGAGCACAATGGTCTGACATGGGATTTTTGTAAAAAAAATAAAATACATGGAGACTAACTCAAGCAGCTTGGTGGTCTTTTGTGGTTTCCTGAGAGACCTGAGAGAAGGTGCCTGTGGTTCCAGGCACCACCGGGGTATGGCCTGGCGCAGCCTGTGTTCCTGAACCCAGGTGACACTGCACACAGGCATGGACCGGCTGCCTGGCCTGCGCCCGCCTCTGCGATGAGTTACACAGAGAGGAATTCAGGTCTCATTTAACTGGTGTGAGTGGGAAGGGGCTGGCATGTGGCATATATGCACCTTTGACTTTTCGTGGTAATTTTAAAATGTGTGGATGTGGCGAGTGCAGGGGAGCGTGTGTGTGTGTGTGTGTGTGTGTGTGTGTGTGTGTGTGTGTGTCTGTCTGTCTGTCAATGCAAAGAGGACGGGGCTGGTGGGCCTAGAGATCGCTCTGTTGAGATATGAGGAGTGGCTGAAAGTACCTATGTCTGGTTGGTGCTTCTCAACTGTCAGAGCCCAGTCCTTTGGTGTCCGTGGCTCCGATGCTGCTTGGCTATGTGATCAAAGCCATCCTTGGAGAGAGCGTGAGTTGGTGTGTTGCAGATGTTGGAAATTGGAAAGATGACAGGAAACTGGGGCAAGCTGAGTTGGGGGTGGGAGTGGGGGCTTCTGCCCTAGGCTCTGCGGTTGGGCGTTTGGCTCACACTGACAATTCTGTGTGTGGGACCCAAAAGTCTGATACCAGCAAGTAGTGTTGACAATTAGTCAGGTAGGTTTGCACAGTTGAGGCCTATAGATGTCATATAGGGTGGGAATGTCTACTTGGGTCTGGAGTTTTGACTGCCAAGTTCCTATTCTTCCAACCGTCCATCTTGTCATAATTTGTCCTGGGACCAGAAAATCTTGAAGAAGTTGACGAGGCTGTAGAAATGGGTGTTTTACTGAACACGGGCTCCTGTCAGTTCCTGCTTGGACTTAACCAGGTAAGCTGAAGTGGCCACTGTTAGTGGTTGCCAATGAAATCAAAGGCTCCAAAATATTTACAAATATGTTTGGGAAGGATAATGTTGCAATTAAGGGCATGGGCTCTGGAGTAGGTTACATGGGTTCAAATCCTAGGTTGTCCATTAAACTGGTGGGGAGCAGTTTATTAAATTGTTTGGGGCAACATTGGTCAACATGAACACATAGATTTCAGGAGTGGGTTTCTATGTTACAAGATCTGTATATTACACCATGTACCCACCACCCAAAGTCAAATCTCCTTTACTGCACCTTCTTCTCCACCCACCTCCTCCCCTGTGACAGCCACCACTCTGCTGTTTGTGTTCACAAGTTTCAGTTTTATGTCCCACATATGAGTGAAATCATATGGTCCTTAGCTTTTTTCTGTCTGACTTACTTCACTTAGCATAATGTTCTCGAGGCCCATCTCAAGTTATCTATTCTACACTTTCACCTGTAAAATAACAAAAATCATGCCATATCTTACATGTTGAGAGTTAGTATAAATGTGAAGAGTCCACTGTTTGGCACACAATAGAAATGAACTATTGGGTAACGTTCTTAGTGTCTTTTTTCTGTTTGCCATTTATTTTAATGCCAGTTCATTGTTTAAGATCGAAGTCGCTCAAGGAAACAGGCAGATGCAGCGAGCAAGAGGGGAGTTTATTAGAGGGAATGGGGATGGGGTCCCAACCAGGGAAGGTTAGGACTCCGTTCCCACTGTCCTTGGGGTTGAATTTTTTTTCTTAATTGGTACATTTATTAAAAATACAGACTAATGATCCTGTGCTTAAATGTTGTATTGGATGTGTGCTTGCTTCCATAAAACATAACTAATCATAAGGAACTCCTCAACAAATATACTCCTGATAAAAATTAAAAGGTCACTAGAAATGACTGGCAAGACAGGGCCACTGCAGACATAATTCCCTTATATTATTAATAATTGCTAGGAAATGGAGTATGACATTATTTACAATTATACCAACATCCATGGAGACTGAATATCACAGGCATAAGAAACGTGTTTTCATGCTTCCCAAGTAGTGTTCTGCTTTAGCTCTGAAGGTCAGTTACCAGAATCAAACTTCTCAACAAGTAAAACTTTTATGTCCATTCACCAGTGTCTTCCCTCTTTCTGGGCCTGTTTTTGCAGAGTAGAAACTGTAACCAGTTCTTCATGTCATGCATTCACATGTGATGTCCAGTTTCTATCTCTATCCTACGAGAACCAATGTTCTGATTTTTTTCTTTATCTTGGATTAGTTTTCCCTGTTCTAAGATTTCATATAAATGGTGTTACACAATTTTTACCCTTTTGAGCGAGTCTTGAGAAACTCAGCCCATGCTGTGTTAGTAATCTGTTCCTTTTATTACTAGAGGCCCGGTGCATGAAATTCGTGCACAGGGGGTGGGGGTTGGGTGGAGTGTCCCTCAGCCCAGCCTGCACCCTCTCCAATCTGGGATCCCTCGAGGGATGTCTGACTGCCCATTTAGGCCCGATCCCAGTAGGATCAGGCCTATATGGGCAGTTGGACATCCTTCTCACAATCCAGGACTGCTAGCTCCAAACTGCTCACCTGCCTGCCTCCCTGATTGCCCCTAATCGCTTCTGCCTACCAGCCTGATCACCCCTTAAACACTCCCCTGCCAACCTGATTGATGTCTAACTGCTCCCCTGCCAGCCTGTTTGCCCCCAACTTCCCTCTCTCTTGGCCTGGTCACCCCTAACTGTTCTCCCCTGCAGGCTTGATTGCCCCCAACTACCCTCCCTTGCAGGCCTAGACCCTTCCTTTGTCCTCCCCTGTCATCTTGTGGTGCCCATCTTGTGTCCACATGGGTGAAGGATCTTTGACCACATGAGGGAAGCCTTCTTGTGTGTTGGAGTGATGGTCAATCTGCATATTACTCTTTTATTAGGTAGGATAGAGGCCTGGTGCATGGCTGGGGACTGGCTGGTTTGCCCTGAAGGGTGTCCTGGATCAGGCTAGGGGTTCCCTTGGGGTGTGGGGCGGCCTGGGCGAGGGGCCTGTGGTGGTTTTCAGGCCGGCCACACCCCCCAGCAATCCAAGCGTAGGCTGGGATCTGGGATTAATTTATGTTCTACAGTTGAAACTTTGTAGCCTGGAGCAGAGCCAAGCCTTCTGGTCGCTCCATGGCGACAGCCATTTCTGTTTGGAACATTGTAGCCTAGAGTGGAAGCCTAGGCTAGGGTTGCAGAAGTTTGGCTTCTTCCATTGCCCCAGCAACTGTAAACCTCTTCTCTCTCCAGCTCCATGGCTACCGCCATTTCTGTTGGGATTATGTATCTTCTATAATTGAAACTTTGTAGCATTTCTGGCAACAGCAGGCCAAAAGCTTGGCTTCCTCCGTTGCCAGGGAAATCAAGCCTCCCTCCTGCTTTCAGTAGTGGCAGCCATCTTGGTTGGGGTTTATTTGCATAATTTGCTCCTGATTGGCTGGTGGATGTGGCTTGATCAGAGGTACGGTCAATTTGCATATTACTCTTTTATTAGATAGGATAATATTCCCAAATGCAATGTAACAGCATCAGTCCATTTTGTTGACAGAGTTATTATGGGTAAAACTGCTCTGAAGGTTCCTGTGCAGTTTGTGGGTTTATGTTTTTTTCTGGGGTAAATAGGAGTGGAAGTGTTGTGTGGTAAGGTAGGTATATGCATGTTTTTTTGTTTTTTTTAAAAATTTTATCTTTGAGTTACAGTTTGCATTGAACATTATTTTGTGTTAGTTTCAGGTACAGCATAGTGGCTAGACAATCATATACTTTATAGTGTTCCCCCAGATATTTTTAGCACCAACCATATATAGTTATTACAATAATACTGACAATATTATTTACTGTACTTTGTACCCGTGACTATTTTGTAATGACCAGTTTGTACTTCTTATTCCTTTCCCCCTTTTCATCTTCCTCTCCCCTGCCATGCCCACCAGTCTGTTCTCTGTATCTATAAATTCTATATGTTTATAAGAAGCTGGCATACCTTTCCCCAGTGACTGCACACATTTTGTACTCCCACAGATTAATAGGGTCCTAGTTTTCCCATAGCCTCATCAATCTATGGTGTCTTCAGTCCTTTAAATTTTAGCTATTCTGGTGAGTAATGATATCTTGTGGTTACAATTTGCATTTCCCTGATGACTAATGGTATCTTGCTGGATCATATGGTAGCCCTATTTTTAATTTTTTAGGAACCTCCATACTGTTTCCATAGTGGTCGTACCAATTTATACTACCACTAACAGTGCATGCACAATTGTTCCCCTTTTCCACATCCTTGCCAAAACTTGATTATCTGTTTTTTGTTTTTGTTTTTAAATAATAGCCATTAAAAGGTATGAGGTGATATCTCATTATGGTTTGGTTTGCATTTCCCTGATATCAGTGATATTGAGCACTTTTTTCTGTATTTTTGGCCATTTCTGTTTTCTTTATGGAAAATGTCTATCCAAGCCCTTTCCTCATTTTAAAATCAAAGCATCTTTTTGCTGTTGAGTTGTATGATTCTTTATATATTTTGAATATTAGACCCTTATCAGAGAGATGTTTTACACACATTTTCTCTCATTTGGTTCTTGCCTTTTCATTTTGCTGGTGTTTTCTGTGTGGTGCAGCTTTTTAATTTGATGTCCACGTGTTTATTTTTGCTTCTGTTGCTTGTGCTTTTGGTGTCATAAAAAAGAATGTTGCCAAGGCCTACATCAAGAAAATTTACCCTTGTTTTCTTCTAGTAGTTTTAAAATTTTGGATCTTACATTTAAATATTTAATCCTTTTAATTTTTGTGAGGGGGATAATAAGGCAAGGGTCCGATTTCATTCTTCTGCATGTGGTTCCCGTTTTCCCACCAGCATTTAGTGGAGACTGCTCTTTCACTGAATGTTCTTGGCTCTCCTGTCAAATATTAGTTGACTGTTTATGTGTAGGTTTATTTCTAGGCTCTCAATTAGATTCCATTAGTCTCTGTGTATATTTTTATGATAGCACCATACTATTTTGATTGCTATATAGCTTTGTAATAAAGCTTGAAATCAGAAAGTGTGATGCCTCCAGTTTTGTTCTCCCTCAGGATTGCTGGGCTATTAAGTGTCTTTAAGGTTCCATAGACATTTAGGGTTGCTTTTTCTATTACTGTAAAAAAATGCCATTGGAGTGGAGATGGTAAAATGTTTTTATATGATTAAAATCTGTAACAGGCTACCAAGAAGCAGTGGAGACTGTGATATTTAATCTTTAGAGAATAAACTCATGATCATTGTTGATTTTAACCTCCACCAAGATTAGACATTTTGGGCTCAGCTCTATATTGCCTATCTAGGATTTAGTTGTTAACTAGTATTTCCTCCAGAATTATAGTTGGTTATTTTTACCTCATTCTAGGTTCATGTTATTTATACACAATTCCACTGCAGTGAATTTAAGACCATCTGATGTTTTCTGCTTCCCCACAGTATGGTATGAAACAATGAGACAACATTCAACTTTCCTTAGGACTATAGGTGAAATGGGACTTGGTACCAAAGGAGTGTCTTTCTTTCCTACCCACCGGTTTATATGGCTCATATGAATATATCTATATGTGTAAAAGGCTAAGCGACTGGCTGACCAACCAGTAGGTATGACGCGCACTGACTACCAGGGGGCAGATGCTCAACGCAGGAGCTGCCGAGCGACAGCAACTTTGTAGAGTGCCCTCTTGCATTCTGGGACCCTCGGGGGATATCAGACTGCCAGTTTCAGCCTGATCCTTGCAGGCCAGGCCAAGAAACCCCACCTGCCAGCAGGACCACGTTCACTCTGCAGATGCCCGTCAAGCCCGGGTGCCGTCCCAGTGCGGCCGGCTGGGGAAGGACTGCGGGAGGTTGGCTCCAGGGCATGTCCGGCCTGTCTCACCCAGCCCCACCACCAACCACCTCGTAATTAATTTCCTCTCAATGTGCACAAATCCGTGCACAGAGCCTCTAGTTATAACTTGGGAGGTTCTTTACTCATTTCTGTTGATATGTCATTGTAGTTTGGCAAAGCCAACTCTTGCCTCTATAGGCCAACTGAGCCAGCCAAAAGCTTCACGTTCTCCAGGGATCATGGAGTTGTTACCTTTGCTTGAAAAGAAACGGATTAACCGGTACGCCTTCCCTTCCTGGCTGGCTCCTGTTCCCGGACACTGTGGCAAGGCAGAAGCCACTTACTGGCTATGGGTTGGGGAAAGTTACTTAACCTCTGCGCCCCAGTTTCCTCATCTGTAGAGAGAATCCTGAGCCAAGAGCACCAGCTAAGCCACACTAGACTCCTGACATAGAAACGGTGAGATGTTGTTTTAAGCCACTAAGTTTTGGGGTACTTTGTTACGTAACAGTATCACTTTGTAGATGAAATAACATCATCAGGTTCCTCAGCATTTTTAATGGTTTCTGCATTACTATGTCATCAAGCCTTTGCAGGTCAGCACAGTGGTCAGTGTGGGTAGCCCTTGGAGACAGGTTTGCTGTTTCTTCTGGGTCTTCCATTCCCCACTGGTGTGGGATCCGGATGCCTGAGCTGAGGTGGAGTGACAGCTGCTCTTGGAAAGGCCGGCTCCAGTAGCCTCTCTGCTCTAATGATGAGTCTGTACTTCTTCCTCCCTCTGGCTTCCCCCACTAAGTAGCTGGGAGTAACTTGATTAAAACCATCATAATTTCTAGATTAGTCCCTGTCTAATTTACATATACAATCTGGTTGTCTGTGTCCTGTGCTCTCATCAAGCACTTGAACAGAAAGCAAACTTGAACAAATCCAAGTCATTCCTGAAAGTATCATTATTAGGACATGTGACTAAAATAACCATTTTAATTTCTTTTGAGCTCTGTTTTGGACTGTTTTTGTATTTTCATGATTTTTAAAAAAAGCTTTTTAAACTCGATTCTCTCAAAAGTTTTATTTAGGAAGTGTACCTACATGTGATGCTATTTACAGTTCTCCTCCGAAAAACTCAATTTTCCTGGCTACGGCACATCAGTCTCTGGTAATGTCTATTCCCTCTCATGGTTGAAGGCTTTCAATCTATTCCTTAGACACATCCCAGGGCCCTTGATTGGAATGACCTGTGTCTTAAAAACACCTGTGTAAGCAATTCCAGTGCCCCAACCTGACAAAGTTGGAAATGGCAAAAAATGTAGTCATTTTCCTCTTTTAACAAAGAATTCATTCTCACTATGTGTTTATTCCAGAGGGAGAATGGATACCCAACTCTCCATAAAACCCAAGCAAGCAGCTCTATAGTGCTGTATATTGTATATGTATGTATGTACACATATAAATCCCTTTGTAATGTTTGGCTGCTGAGTTGGAGGACTGACTTTCTGGCTTAATGGCAGTCTAAAAAATTGGTTCAGAACAGCAGGCTGAGCTGGGACTACTACTGTAGGCGACTAAGACTTGCACTCCACATTTTATTTTATTTTTATTTTTTAAAAATATATTGATTTTTTTACAGAGGAAGGGAGAGGGATAGAAAGAAACATCGATGAGAGAGAAACATCGATCAGCTGCCTCCTGCACACCTCCCACTGGGGATGTGCCCGCAGCCAAGGTACATGCCCTTGACCAGAATTGAACCCAGGACCCTTCAGTCCGCAGGCCGACGCTCTATCCACTGAGCCAAACTGGTTTCGGCTGCACTCATTTTAATACCTGAAAAATTTGCACATTTGCTACAAATGATGCTGTTATGATTAGATGTCATCTGTAATTGTCTGTCTGAAACAGTTCATAAGCAGCATGATTTCAAATGCACTACTGTTACTGGTGGGTCTTTGGGCATCTGAACTTACTGCGGAGAATCCTGAGAATCTGTGGGAAAGGTTACTACAAGGTAAAGGTCATGTAGTACAGCAGTCGCCAACCTTTCGGTCCTCATGGGACCACCAGTGGTCCATGGACCACCGACCGCAGGTTGGCGACTGACGATTTAGTAGAGCCCAGCCCCCTGTCAGGACCCTCCTAGAAGATCATGGCTGGGGGTTTTCATTAGAGACACAGCTCAGGTAAAGTTCAGTACCTTTTCAAACAGCTTAAGGAAAACTATGAATTTTATTTAAATGTGGCTCTCCTAGATTTATTTTTATTGATTTCAGAGAGGGGAGAGAAACATTAATAATGAGAGAGAATCATCGATTGACTGCCTCCTGCACAACCCCTACTGGGGATCAAGCCCACAACCTGGGCATGTGCCTTTGACCAGAATTGAACCTGAGACCCTTCAGTCCGCAGGCCGACGCTCTGCTTCTACCCACTGAGCCAAACCAGTTAGGGCTGTATTTTATACACTGAGTGGCCAGATTGTTATGATCTCTGAACACATAATCTGGCCACTCAGTATATATGTGTATGTATGTAAGTATATATATATATATATATATATATATATATATATATACATATACATATACATATACATATACATATACATATATATATACAAACACACACACACCTTAGAGGCCCAGTACATGAATTCGTGCATGGGTGGGGTCCGGCTAGCCTGGCCAGGGGGAGGGAATATGGACGGTTGGCAGGCCTGCCTGCTGGTCAAAGTGCTGGTCGAGGGGACAATTTGCATATTAGCCTTTTATTATATAGGATATACACTGAGTGGCCAGATTAGTATGTGTTCAGAGATCATAATAATCTGGCCACTCGGTGTATTTTAAAAAAGCCAGGTTATATGATTAAACATGCTCACCAAATTAAAATTTGCTATAGTATTTTCTAAGTTTATTTCCACATTTTTCAGATACTCTTATCAGTGTAAATTTTAGGTTCAACAGAGCATAGAGACTCTTATAAAAATAAGTTTTATTAACAAAATGGGCTCACAATATAAAATACAGATAAATGGATTAATTTTACTAATTTTTTTGGGTCATCTGTCTTATCAGAGCAACACAGTAGATAAGCAAGTAACACAGTTACTGGTTCCCCACCCGATGAAGAACAAACACTGGCCACTCGAGACCTCCCCTCCCCACCACTGATCTCCTGGGAAACTGCTCTGTCACTCTTGTGCCATTCAGCTCCCTGTCCTGCCATCCCGGCTCCTAGAGAGAGCCGGGCTCGGGAAGAAAATGAGTCTAAAGGATAAACAAAAGCTCTTGCCTGAGACAGCGCTGCAAGTCCAGACCAGCAGGGGCAGCCCCTTCCCGACATGGCCCTCAGAGCCCACCACAAAGGCCTGGCTGACCTGTGTGTCCTTCCTCCCTTGGCTTGTGCTGGGCAGGCGGAGTGTGAAGGGCGGTGAGATCTCAGGGAAGTGGAGATCTCAGGCTCACGCGTTCCATTCAGAACTTCTGGAGGAATTTGAGGACAAGGTCCCGCAATCGAACCCTGAGCATCTCGTCATTGTCACAGATGATGTGGGTTGAATCTTCCTCTATCTGGATCAGGGTCTCGGCCTCTTGGAGCAGGACGATGTGGCCCTTGGTTGTGTCTTCCACTTTGATGTCACTGAAGCCGTGCTGCCCAACAGAAAAGAGGAGGTGGGTGGGGACTCGGGAGAGCGGCTAGCCAAAGGCAGAAGGGTATCTGAGCAACGAGAACCCTAAACACGGCCCTTCCCAAGGCAGCTAAGCTCAGTGGTCTTGAAACCGGCGTTTCTGACCCTCCTTAGTGAAATCCTTCAGACCAGGACCTTCTGCTGTTCAACCCGAATTCACACAGAGCTGGCCCTTGACAATGCAGGAGCTAAGGGTGCTGACTGTTGGCATAGTTCAAAATCCGCATATAACTTCTGGCCCGAAAACAGCCACAGTTGGCCCTTGTTACCCACAAGGGATTGGTTCCAGGACCCCCTGCCGATACCAAAATCTGTGGGTGTTCCAGTTCCTTATATGAAATAGTATAACAACAATGCTCTCCATCTATGGGTCAGAAACACTGTTTTTGACCTGCAGCTGGTTGAATCTGTGGGTGTAAGACCCAGGATATGGAAGGCTGACTGTATATGTATTGAAAAGGCTCCATGTATATAAGTGGACCTGCACACTTCAAACCCGTGTTGTTCAAAGGCCAACCGAACTTCAAAAGAGACCCCCAAACATGCAAAACAAAACAATTTCGGTAACCTGCGTAAGCTTTTGTGATTGAGGAGCACAGCCCAGTGCCTGGTCAGGTCAGCAGCCTCCGCACCACGCCCAGGGGCCCTGGTGAAAGGCTCAGTCCTGCCCCGGGAAACGCCGTTCCTCACAGCAAGATCCCACTGACCCGGTGACCAGGCACAGCCTTCTCGGGGAGGAGGCAATAAAGCAGCATGGCAAATGCCTCTCTCGCCATCTCTGATGCGAGTCACGGGACTTGCTTACACATCAGACATAATGTTGAAAAAAAAGAAAAGACGTGGAAAGAAGACCGATTAGCCTGAAAGGGATGCCAAACAGGTGAAGAAGCAGACCTGAGGGCTCCACCCAGTTCCAGCGAGCACACGTGTGGGGTGGGGCAGAGGCGACCATCCCTCCTGCAGAAGGGACGACGAGGCAGAGATGGGGGAGGGAATGGTCAGGTCCCGGGCTCAGTGCCTGGGTGAGCCGAGCAGAACTGAGTAAAGGTCTTTCTGGGGAAGCAAGTTGTTTAAAAGACAAGTCAAGGGTGAGTCCCAGCACCAGGGACCGGGGCTGCTGCAAGGCCACAAGGAGGCACTCACTGGTACGTCCCCCACGTCGATGCCCAGAGCACCCCGGTACTCAAGGGCCGGGGACTGCACACCTTGGCTGAAGCCCTTCCTTCAGGGTCGATGAAATGACAATGGAGGAAACAAATTCCAATACAGAAAGCTTTCCCATGTGGAAGCACTTTAGCCACCGAGACAGCAGCTGATGGTTTAAAAGAAGAAAGTCTCTTTTCCTGAAACTTCTTATTCCAGTTAACTGCAGCATAATATGTTTGGCTAATTCCCTCTTTCTGTCAAGGATTCTGTAGTTCTAATGCTAAAACATTAAAATCTTTAAAGTTCTGTGACTGAAGCCAAAATAATAAAAACCTTTAAGGTTGAATTATCTACACTAATAAAAGAAATATGCAAATTGACCATTACTCTGCTACACCACCAACCAATCAGGAGTGAATATGCAATTAACCCAACAAAGATGGCAGTGGCCACGGAGCTGGAGTGAACAGGTGACTGGGTTGCCCCCACTGATGGAGGAAGCCAAGCTTCCTGCCCCCCCTGGCCATCCCTGGTCTCTGCTCAAGGCTACAAAGTTTCAATTATAGAAAATACATAAATCCCAGATACCTGCTTTCTGCCAGCCCTGGCCTCTGCTCAAGGAGGCACTGAAGGAAAAAAATAATAAATAAAAGGAGTGGCTGGGAGCTTCGGTTGCTGGGGGGTGTGGTCAGCCTGCAAACAGCTATCAGCCCCTCACCCAGGCTGGCCGCATCCCCATGGCCCAATCCCTGTAAACGGGCAGTTGAACATCCCTCCAGGGGTCCAGACTGAAGAGGGTGCAGGCTGGGCTGAGGGACAGGCCTTCCCCCTGACCCCCCATGAATTTCATGCACCGGGCCCCTACGTTTTCTTATAATTATAGTTGGAGTCTGTTCCTCGGGAGGAGCAGCCACCAGGACAAGGCGTGGCCAGCTGCTGCGACTGAGAAGGACCGCTTTCTCCGAGGCAACTCCTCACAACCCCTGTCCACCCGGCAACAGCTGGGCCAGCCTCCCGAGCTCGCAGGGACCCAGTAACCTTCCTGACCCTCCCCCGAGACTCATCCCTGGGACAGGGCCACGCTAGTGCTCTGATAGCCGGGGCTTGTGGAGAAGGGAGGCTCTGGAGGGCAGACCCTTCTCCATCCCGTCCCTGCCTGCCTGCCTGCCACAGGTTTCTGAGAAAGGGCTCTCAGCCCAGCTGCTGCAAGGGCTGTCATCTCGCCACCTGGTACCTGATGGGAAGGGAGGCCTCCTCCACACACCTCTAACCACTCCCCTAACCCCTAGTCTGTCCCTGGCATGACCTGGCACCAGGCAGACACCACAGGGACAGGCGCTCAGTGGAGAGCAAACCAAGCGGAAAGCAGCAGCACATGCTTGAAGCAGGAGGCACAGGGAGAGAGGACGGCTCCTGGGCCGAGCAGACGCTGCTCACCTTCTCCAGGGTCTGCACAAACTGCTCCACTGGGATGGAGCCGCTCAGCAAGGGCTTCAGAACCTTGCAGTCTGGGATGTCATCGTTCACCCGCTTTCTCTTCTTACCACCTGTGGGCTGGGCCGGCCTGGGTGGGGGCTGGAGCAGGAGGGTATGTGGGTCAGGACACACACCTGTGAGCACTCCACCTGGAGTTAACACCCATAAGCAAATGCCAGCTCGCCACACAATGTAACTCCATAGTGGGCAAAGACACCTTTCTTTGATAAAGAGCCATGTTTAATTTTTAACCGATTCAGTTCAGTGTTTTCTGAGTAAATTGTTAACCTATGCTGGCACTTACAGGTGCAGCAATAGCACAGCCGCAAGGGACACCGGCTGTGGGTCTCTGACTGGGGAGAACCCTCCTGGCCCCGAGAAAGTGCTGTAACATGGCGATGAGACTTTTGTGAGGACGAAGGGGCACAGAGCTCGGGGCCCAGTAGCGTCCTGCACACTTCACACGTCTATGATGCAGGGCTACGAGGTAACAGGCCGGCTCTGCAAGGTATTTTCCTGGGCGGGGGGTGCAGACGGGGGGGCGCCGGGTGCTGTCCACCCACGTGGAGCCTGTACCATGGAGCCCAGGCCCTCAGGCCCGATGGCAGATGTACTCAGTATTTCTAGGCCTCGGTGGGAGGGTGCCATCTGGGCTGATTTTTAAAGGCTCCCTCCCCCCACCAGCACCCTCCTAGTGCCCTGCAGTGCTGGGGTGGGCACCTGCGGGAGCTCAGAGTGATGTGGAACTTCAGAGCCGTGAGCAGCACTTAGCATGACGGGCGGCCCCGTCTCTGAATGAGCTTCTCCTCCCTTTTCTCTGGGAGGCGCGTGGCCAGAGAGGTAGTGGGGAGTTTACGGGCAGTGCCCTCCTTAGGTCTGGCGTCTGATCCGTTAGGTAGGCTGGTCTCCCGGGGCTGCTGGTTTGGGAAGCAGTGTCCGGGGAGCTGGCTGAATGCTAGGGCTTTCTGGGGAGGAGGTTCTAGTCGTCCCAGGCCTTGGAGTTTCTTAGGGCTCAAGCCCTGCCACCCTCCCCCGTAAGATACCTGGAGAACATGCTTGTTGTCTTTAGTGTGCAGGACGGCCGAAACGGTTGCCAAGGAAATGCCAGGCTTAATCTCCATGGGCACCAGTGAATCTGCGAGCTGGAAGCAGACGGGTTTCAGTCAGGCTCACTCATTGGAGGCAGGGCTGCAGCGGTGCTGTTACCGACTGCAGTGAGGAGGTGCTCTGCGCTGCAGCTCCGCCTCCGAGCAGAGACCCCCGAGTCCCTGCCGGCCGGCTGGGAAGGGTGCCAATCGGCAGGTGCTATAAAGCTGAACCTTTAAAGGTCACCATTATTTTTCTTTGCATTTTTATTTACATTATGAACAAATATCTCTTGCTGGTTTGGCTCAGAGAATAGGTAGAGTGTCAGCCTGTGAACTGAAAGGTCCCAGGTTCGATTCCTGTCAAGGGCATGTACCGGGGTTGCGGGCTCCTCCCCAGCCCAGGGAGGCAATCAATTGATGTGTTTCTCTCACATTCACATCTGTCTTTCCCTGGCTCCAAAAATCAATGGAAAAATACACTTGGGTGATGATTAAAAAACAACAAATGACCAAATAACTTTAGGGAAGAGAAAAGGTAAAAAAATTTAAAATTAACTTTTAACCCCAAAATATCATGCAAATTATCTATTATCTATCTACTGCAAGGAAGGAAGGAAGAGACGGCAGGGCAGGGCTGTGGTGGCGGAGGAGCAGGCTGAGGAGAGGAAGGGAACCAGGGTCCCAGGAACGAGGTCCAGGTGCTTTGCCTGGAGGTCTCCCCAGATCCCTGCTGACCCCGCTCTTCCCTTTTGTTAGTAAACCCCAAGGGCAGCCTGCCTGGGGCTCCGCATCTGAGCCCCACCACCTCACCTCTCCCTCTGACGGCCCCGGGGAACCGAATCGTCTTCAGCAGCTCAGAACCTGCGAGGCCTTCCGGGCAGACACTACAGACACTTGCAGATGTAGAGCAGCGCCTGCTGTTCCATCGTTTTTAAGATACATTTTTCATAGAAGATATTTTAATTATGTTACACCTAATGGGCTTATATTACTTTAGAATGAATAAATATTTTTAAATTTCTCAGTTTCAACTTCTAGATAGCAAACATCAGTCAATATCATCCACATAAACAAAAGCTCTTTGGGACTTTAATTTTTTAATCCTCAAGGATATTTTTCCCATCGATTTTTAGAGAGAGGGAGAGGGAGAAACAGAAACACCAATGTGAGAGTCACATCAACTGATTGCCTCCCTCATGGCCCGACAAGGGTTGGGAGCCTGCACCCGAGGCTCGGCTCTTGGACAGGAATGGAACCTGGACCCTTCAGCCCGCAGGCCAACGCTCGCGCCAAACCGACTAGGCTGCGGTTCTGCTTTTCAACAAGTCCCCACGCCACAGTTTGAGAACTGCGGGATTAGCGTGCTGAAATCTAAAACCAACCCCTCAACCCCTAGAGAGTTAATACAGACAAAGATGACCCAGGGCCTGGGCCAGCACCTCTCACTCTGAGATGAGCAAAATGCGAGGAAGGAAAAGCAGAAGCCCATGTGTTAAACAGTCTCACACCCGGAGGTGCAGGTGGCGAGCTCCACGTTGGTGTTACAAATAGAAAACTTTGCTCCTTTTTAGAGGGGGAACATGCTTTCCTCTCTCCCCATAAAAAATACTGATGTTAACTACAGAAACAAAACAAACACTGGCAATGTTAACCTGGGGGGCGGGGGGCAGCTAGGAGTCCGCAGCAGAGGCTGCAGGAGGACCCGGGCTGCCGGCCTGCGGGGCGTGCTGGTTACCCAGGCCACACAGGGCGGGCTCAGGCCCAGGGCTGCTCCTCGGTTCCGACTGCATTTGAGGGGCTTTGTGAACAGAACGGGGTGCCCCACCCCAAGCCCTCCCTTCTCTGGTTGTGTCAGGTGTACCGGCAGATCTGTTCTTGTGGCGACTTGGAAAGGAAACAGGCAAGCTAACAAGCGCTGTTTAATCATGGGTACGGGTAAGCTTGGGAATGAGAAATGCCAGAAACTAATAGTAAGATGGCTTCTCTGTGGACGTCCTAATATTTTTGAAAACAACATGCTGGCTTCCTTTTGCCGCCAGTATTGGAAACTGGCACTCATGGGACCGGTCTCTGCACTGCGGTGCTCACATTTTTAGTCCAAACGGATCTGGGGGCTCCACTCTCACTTAAAAGACAGAATCTGTACCCGTGTTGGGAGGGCCTTTGTGGACAGACATGGTGGTGGTCACTGAGGTTTCCTCAGGCAGAGAAGACCCTGCCCTGCCGCTGAGCGCGCCAAGTCGAAGCACGAAGCACACCTGTCTCAGAGCGGGTGATTGTCCATGGGAAGTGCTGGTTGTCCCAAAGGGAGGGTCCATAAGCAGGTTCCTTTCATTTTAATTAAGGCAGGGAGCCGGAGGCCAGGCTGGTGAGCTATGGAGAAAGGACAACTGGGCATTCAGAGCGAAGAGAGTTCATCCCCTGCGCCATGACGGGATGTGGTCGGAAAGGAGCACAGAGCCTGGTGCACGCCGGCTGCCTGCTATCCCGGGAAACTCCCGGGCAGCCCTGCCACTTCTCGGGGACGGACTGTAATTAGAAACGCACGTCAGCTCTCAGCCGAGAGGGCGTGAGGAGGGTCTGAGCTGCTGCATTCACAACCTCTAACGAAAAATTAACAATTTTCCTTTTACAGGATTAGCAGAGCACAAACATCCAAATGACCCTCAAAGTAGTCTATTGAGGAGCTGTACATCTTTCCACAGTGTTGCTTAAGGTGTTAGTGACGACTCCTTTAAAAAATTTACCTTTATGACCCGCTTATAAGGAAACTGGTATCACTGCTTTGCAGTTATACTTTGGCTTGGGCTGAAGTCACCTCGCTCGATCACTGCATGTCGGTTGCCCACCGCTCTTCCCTGCAGATGAGCGTTCGGACCGCCTCCAGTCCTCACTCCCTTCACTCCTCCCTCCCGCAGGGGTGAGGAGCCGCTGCAGTGGCTGCGCCGGGCACTACTCTATGCTCTCAGGACCTGGGGCCCGGACTGCCCACCCCACGTGTGAGTCCCTGCAGGAAGAGGGGTCCTCGTCCTTGCCCGTTCTCCCCACATTCGCCCTCTCTCCAGCCGGGGCTCACAGCTGGCACTGCCACTCCTTCAGTCTGGCACACACTGGCTGCAGAGAGCACCGGCCCGTGGCAGCTCCCTCCACGGGCCCGGGAGCGAAACGAGTGTGGGCGTACATGGGGGTGACACACACGTGTCCTAAAGGAGAGCAGACTGCTGGCATTAAAAAACTCCGCCTTGGCTGTTCCGTGTCGGTGAACCAATTTTATCTAAGTCAATTACTATTTTTAAGCCTCACCTGAGGGTATTTTTTCCATTGATCTTTAGGGAGGTAGTGGGAAGGAGGTGGGGTAGGGTTGGGGGAGAAGAGAGAAACACTGATCTGAGAGTCTGTGGGCTGACGCTCTACCCACTGAACCAAACAGGCTGGGACCTAAGTCAGTTATTGAAATTCGTTTGGATCTCCTTTATCTATTGCTCGTAATTAAAATAACTGAGAATTACTCTGGGGGGGACTGCATGTCCTGGAAATCGAGTCCCCACTGATGCACCTGGCTCGCTCCACCACCAGCCTTTGTTGCAGGAAATGAGCACCAGCAGCAGCCGAGCCGCCAGCCCCAGACCTGGCTATTATTCTGAACCCCAAAGAGAATTCTGGAGACACTGTTCTTGGTAAGTTTTCCTACCTCTTTTCATTGTTTGTGAAAAACACGCTCGAGCGATCTGCCTGCCATTACGGGAGCCGGGCACCGACTGGGCCTGCCTCCGCCAGCCAGCCTCTCCCACAACCTACAGCGCCCCCCCCCCACCCCCCGAGACGCTGTGCCACGGTGTCCCCGTGAACAGGCCGATTCCACGTAACTTCAATGCACGCCAGCAGATCAAAATCCCGGGCCAGTCAGAGCCTGTCAGAGCCGCAGTCGGCAGCCCCGATGTTCACAGCCGGCTCTTCACCGCTTGAAAAATGCGAACGGAAACATGAAATCCTGCTCTCTTCCCCCCACTTCCTTAAGGGCCTAAGGGGCTCTGTGGTTCGGCGCGTCTGACACAAGCCCTCAGGGGGGCCGCTCACCTCCGGCACGATGTCGACCCTCTCGTAGCGCCGCGTGAAGGGCAGGGCGAGCACCTCGGCCCGCCGGTAGGCCCCAGGCGGCGGCTGGCAGTCGATCATCAGGTCCGTCCTGTGGGCCTGCGCGGGCGGCGGCTGCGTGTACTGCTCGGGGCAGACCACGTGCAGGGGCTGCGGCCGAGGGGGCGGGACGAGAGGGGAGAGGAGAGGAGAGGGGAGGGGAGGCCGTGAGGCAGGGCAGCCCATTCAGAAGCCCCTTCCCGAGCTGCTCCTCCCTTGGCCCGGACGAGGCTCAGCACTTCCAGGCCACTGTGCGCTTCCCCCCCAAACCATGACCGGTGAGGAGAGAGGAGTGCGGTGGGGGGAGAACAAACTTCAGGCGAACCCTGAACCACTAGCCATGGGACAGGCAGCGCGTCTTCGGGCCGCCTCGGAGCCATGGACTCGTCCCAGCCTGAGCGCCCGTCTCTCACGCGGGAGCCGGGCGGCCACTCCAGTTTCAGCATCAGCCGAGGGGCTGGACGAGGACCCGCTGGCTTACGGAATGCCCGGGAATGGAAACCACAGGCTTTTAACCCGCCAGCACGCTGGGCACACGGGGGCGGGGGCCACACCACCCGGCAGCCCGAAGGCGGTGAGCGGCTGCAGCCTGGCTGGAGAAAGCCCCCCTTCTTCCCCTGCCCTCCGGGGTCCCGCCTTCCCCGCCTCTTGTGAGGTCTCCTGAGTTCTGTGATGGCGTCTCCCATCCTGAGGCAGAGACTCTGCGGAGGAAACGGACGCCTGACCTCGCCGGGGCGTGCGGGGCATCGCGCCTTGCTGAGCGAGTAGCCGAGGAGTCAGGAGTCAGGAGGGGTGCGGGCCACCTTGGCCCTCGTTTGAGGTCCTGACGACACCGAGGGGGTGGGAAGTCAGAAACGTCCCCTGGCCTGTTCTCAGCCATGCTTCCCGACAATTCCAACTGCCCCCCCACCCCCAACTCTCAAAACACACCCCGCCAAGCAGCTGACCCAGTGCCCCGATTTCATTCCCTGCTCTCCCTCCAGCTCCTCCTGTCCAGACGTCTTCCTACCACCTCACCCACTACCACCTCACCCACTACCACCTCACCCACTACCACCTCACCCACTACCACCTCACCCACTACTTCTCCCCTTCCGCTGGGGCAGAAAACGCAAAATGCAGACACCCAGCAAATGAAAGCAAGAACAAAACCAAACCGAACCAAACTTCAGGCGAAAAGCGCAATGACCCTGTTTGGCACTAACCATATCCCAGGGAAGCTGCCTTTCAGCTCCGTGAGGACTTTTTTGGGGGTTGAGGGGACAACTGGCTTTTAACTGGACACACATGGTCCCCACAGGAAGGACAGCCTTTACGCCTGCTTTTCCTCCCCACTTGGAGTTCATTAGACCGGACACTCCCTGCAGGTGGGAGCCCATGCTGTGCAGTGTGAGGGGAAATGACCAGCTCCGCAGGCTGAGCCAGGAGGGAGGAGCGCCCCCAGACGCCCCGCCCTCACCCAGGTCCGGCCACGGGGCCGGGACACAGGACACAGAGACGCGGTTGCCTTGGTTACCTGCACTTCTTTGAGCAGCTTGGACACCTGGATGAAGTTCAGCCGGGTGTCAATGGGGCAGTAAATGCATTTCATGGCCAAGGGCTGGTAGGGAGCCAGCGCCTCCAGGTACGAGAAGTCGGGTTCTAAGGGGAGCACAGATAAAGACGAATTAAGTGTAGGCAACAGAGGAGCTGCCCAGCGAGGAGGCGGCTGGGAAGGTCAGGGAAAGCAGGCAGTCAGGAGGGTGAGCCCGTAAGTGCTCCGAGGGGCGGGGAGCCGGGCGCCTCACCAGACAGAGGAGCCACTTACACGCAGGGAAGGGGAGAGGCAGGAGGAACCCTGTAGGATGGGGAGCGACGGCAGGGATGGGTGTGAATAAAGGGGTCGATGAGATAAATGAGGGATAAATAAGTGGGTGAGAAGAGAAAGCTCTTGTCTGCAACAAAAATACCAGCTAATAAATGCAAAAGAAATGACAAAATTGTTTAAAAATCACTATCTGGCAATCATCACAGTAATAATGTGTTCAGTCCAGAATAATCGTTAAATGCTACAAAAATTAGATGAAAAGTTGAGAAAGACCAGGACATACATATACACAGACTCAAACTGTCTCAGGAGACAAAACACCGAACAGTGACTTCAGAGTGAAGGAATGTGGCCCAGACCCCTGGACTCGGGCGCTGCGGGCCCGCACCAGACCTGAGGCCACGCGCAGGCCCCTCCTCTCAGGACGCCCCCGGAGAAAACAGAGGAGCCCTGGCCCCACGTGAGCAAATGCTTCTGCTGAGACCTGCCCTCCCGTGGGCAGAGCCCAGCGCGTCACGACGGCCCCGTCACGACGGCCAGCTGTTCCCTCAAGAGCCACTCGTGCGGTCTGCTTGGTGGGGACTCTTCACTGGCCCGAGGAGCTGCCCCCGCCTCCCCCTCCCCGGCTGCAGACCTGGCTCCCTCCTGGCGCGCACACAGCCTTCGCCCACAGTGCTTCCCTCACCTGCACACCTGCTGTGCTCCGACAGCTGCTCGAGCGCCCACATTTACATGAACATCCTCCAGTGAATCCCGTTTCTCCAAGAGACGTAGCAACCCCCACATGGGCCAGCACAGGGAAGGTAGCTGACCCCCTTTTTACATTCACTGTGCGAGCTGCAATCCCCACCATTGTCGTAACACAATTGGAAGAACTGGTCCAAAACTTCTGACTCTAGCAGACATCACACAAGACACGTCTGTTCTGGAAGCCCAACTAGTCAGTTTAAACTTAAGTTCATTATTCGGGGAGGCCAGACAATCGCAGAGCCTTCCTTTCGTCCCGCTGGCTAAAGAACGTTTATACAGAGCGGACACTTCCTACTCTGCCCACTGTCCGTCAGGGTCAGCACCTCCTCACAAACCAGAGACCACCTTGGCCCCCTACACCCCAGATGACCTCCCTGCACGCCCCTGCTCAGAACTAGACAGCGGCGAGGTTCCGTTGTCACGAACCAAGGTCCGGGGGCTGGCCTCCTCTGCCGGGGCTGTAAGGGCACCCGGGGAAAGAAGCAGCCGACTGCTGCTCTCTGAGCTCTGCACTTCCTGCCAGCCCGGCACCCAGGCTGGCACGTCCTCCTGCCGGACATAAGCGTTTTCACCAACACTGACCCAGACAAGGCCACTCGATGACCACGATGGATCCAGACAAAAACAAGACTCCCCTCATAGCCCCCCATAATCCTGCCTGAACCACAGCACTGTCCAAACCACAAACATTACTGACCTGGCTCCATTCTTCCTGTCCTCTGGCTACAAATCACCGAGACACCCAATCGATGTCCCACGTCTGTGAACCTGCCTCCCGCCTGCCTATGGCCGGAGTCATCCCTCCTCGCGATGAGTCGGCCCGCTTGTTTAAGCCCCGCGTGCTCCCGGTGGCCTCTGTCTGAGGGCGCTGTTTCCTCACCAACGGGCTGAGCACAGGGAGGACCCACAGGGTCCCTGACCCCGAAGCCGTGGGCACAAGTAGCTTTTGCTCCATGAAGTCTAAAGTAGTGGGGAAACTGTAAGGCGGCACCCAATCAGCAGCTCTGGGTGCAGCCCTGCGAGAAGTGCTTTCTCACACAGCCCACCCCACACACAGCCCAGGCCACAGAGGAGAGCCAGGCTCCGGGAGTGGAGGCAGTGCCGGAAACCGATCATTGTCTCACTAGTTAGAAAGGTGTGGACAAGGAGCCCGGAAGGCTGGTCAACCTTGAAGCTCTGCAAGGTCAGAGCCAACCGCTCCCTATCTGATTGAGACAATGGTAGCTGAAGCAACTGTCCACCAAATAATGGTATAAATCCTTACTGATAAGATAATGTGCTTATTGCCTGCCTAAGGGCAATGGGTGTATCCCAAACCCGAATAAAAGGAATGGCAAGGCCAAAGCAAGGGTAGTCCTCCCACTAGAGTTGGGCTAACGCCTGGCCCCCTATTCCCAAATTAATACTTTTCTAGTCTCTTTTCATTTGTGTGCAGCCTTCTCCAGAACCTGAACCCTGAACCGGAGCCCTGAACCACTCGGGATGTGAAAGGGGTTTCCACAGGCAGCTTGGCCGAGGCGACAGCAAGTTGGACCAGACTTCAGAGCAGGAGAGGAGAGAGGAGTGCAGTGGGGGAAGAACAGAAACTTCAGGCAAACCCTGAACCACTAGCCATGGGACAGCCTGTGAGATGTTCCAACGTCGAGGCTGTCTGAGGACCTTAAACTCATCACATAATACAGTGATTACGTAAAAACTGGACTTGGTCTCAGTAAAGGACTTATTTTACTCTGAGGGGTTCATTCTCCAGAAAACCCTGCAATGCAGGCCAGAGCGGCCTGTCCCCAAAGCAGAGACCAGTTCAGGGAGAGCTGTGCCGGTGACCACGGGGACGGGGGTTCCTGCAGCTCCTGAAGCAGCTCACAAGCCCCCCCAGAGACGGACAGAAACCCGTCCCTGGGAAAAAGCCACAAACACGATGCGAACGCTTCGTTTAGCAGTTACTGAACAAGACCCCGTGCTCTACCTGACTCTCCCTTGTGGTTTCTTTATCCTTTGGTATGTATGTCAGAAGAGCGTTCACACTCATGCCTTATCCCAAAAACGGTCCTGGCCCCGACTGCTGTGGCTCGGCCAGGTGGATCGCCGTCCCTACACCGATCGGTCCCGGTTCAGCTCCGGCCAAGGTCATGTGTCTCGGTTGCAGGCCCCATCCCGGCCCTGGTTGGAGCTTGTGCAGGAGGCAACCAATTGATGTGTCTCTCTCCCCCGGATGTTTCTCTCTCTCTGTCCCCCCCCCCCCCCCCCCCAAATCAATGGAAAAAAACCCCTCTGGTGAGAATTCACAACAAAGTTGGCCCGGGGTCTCTACTCGGTAGGGGTGGGAAAGGGCGGGGCGTGACTCACCTGTGAATATGACAGTGTTGAGACTGGACTTCCCCCAGAGCTCCAGGAAGTGACCACGTCCCCAAACCGCAGGGAGGGGTGCCCAGTGAACACCACGCACGGCTGCCTGAAATCGTTGCTGAAGTCGCCGTGGATGCTGGGGTAGTGCTTCAGCTTGTTGGTCTGAATGAGCTAGAATCAATATATAAAGCGTTAGCCTGTCTGGGTGGAAGGGAGGCCACAATATGGGAGGGTGACCAGAAGTAAATTAAAAATACAAACGAATCTCATTGTAACTTGCCACAGATTAACGTTTTTTAAATCTACAATGTAACTCTTTCAATCAATGGAAGCTTTTCAGGGTGTTAGGCTGATTAGTCCTGTCTTCCTTTATAGCAGGGGTGGGAAGGTCTGGCCCTCGGGCCGTGTAAGGCCCTCAAAATCATTTGGTCTGGCCCTGCCAATGCACTAGGGGTGAGTTAATGAAATGTTTGACCAAATACAGCAGGCTAATTTTTAAGTTAGTAATTCTGTACGGCCGTGAATAATGTCATAAATATCCAAATGGCCCTTAGCAGGAAAAAGGTTCCGCGCCCCCGCTTTAGAGCTTTCTGCACTCGGAGCCCTGGCCCACAGTCCCCGGTACCAGGTTACCTTCCCAAAACATGTGATTGGCCAAGTTCTGCCACCAATAGTCCCCTCCCACAAGAGCCACTGTTTACCCACAGGACCTCCTCTTGGGCTGTAAGTTACTGTGGCAACTTCATAGAGACCAAGGCCAAACTGGCTCTTTGAGGCCTGGGAGCTGTGACAGCCGCCTCGCACAGAGAGCTATGTAAGAGGCACACTGTGCACAGACCCAAACCTGTCTCAAACATTTATATTTGGAACCAAAAAGGTCTCCCTTCCAGCCCAATACTTGATGATGCCCTCCCGACATTAGGCCGGCCCACGGCAACACCCCACACAGCCACCGGCACAGCTGGCATCTTAGGACTCCCCAGACACTACCTGCTGCCTGGACCCCCCCCCCCCCCCCCCCCCCCCAGCATCAAAAGGTCAGGTCACAAACCCGGACGTCAGAGACCCCAGGTGTCCTCTAAGCCGAAGGGAGTAACGTCCGGGGATGCTGCTGAACGGGTAACGGGGTGACCATGGCACGGTTAATCCTGAAGCGACCCCTCACGCAGAAGAGCGTCCGGCCTTCAGCCGGGTAAGGCCCACAAGTCATTTGGTCTGGCCTGCGCTAGGGGTGAGTTAGTGAGACGTCTGGCCAAACACAGCAGGCTAATTTTTAAGGTGGCAAGTGTGGAAACTCATCGGGCGTCGCGTGCTCTGGTGGGACATGCGCAGTAGGGAGCAGGCTCCGAACTCCCACTTCCCTCCCCAGTGACAGACAAAACCGACATTCTTTCCAGAACCTCGTAGGCCACGATCGGTGCCCACCCCCGGGAAGTGGGTGAGCGGCTGTTCAAAAGACAAATAAGTCTTCTGTATCCAGAGATGTCAAGGAGATGAATGGGCCTCTAAGAATAGCAGGTCTCTGCACGTAACTTGAGTCATTTTCCAGGCATCACCTAGAGTTCCTGCAATTCTCCTGATCAATGCACAGGACTAAGATAAATTCATCTCTTGTTTTGCCGCTCAGACCTACCTGTCCAGGGACCACTGCACCTGCCCACCCGGAATCACCGCGTGCTCCCGGGCACCGCCAGTTCCCTAACGTGCTTGTACCAATGTAAACATCTTCAAATTTTACATGATATCCATAAAAACACAACACACACACACATATACGTAAAACAAAAAACTGGGAGTATCTCTATTGTGTGACAGAGAATATGGTTAAGAACATTATAGTATGTGCATATGATACACCAAATTAGGCCGCGATAATCATGTGAGGCACACAGGAAAACGCCGGTCATACAACATTTGGTGGAGGAAAAAGAATGAAACAAAACTGGGCACACAGCTACAGAGACACTCATCCATCCTGTGAGGGCGGGAGGTTTTCCTGTTTTTAAAAACTGAGGTATAATTGACAAGTAACATTACTTTCAGGTGTGCAGCATCGTCCTTTGTGTGTGTGTCACAGAATGACCACCTCAGTGAGTCTAGCCGACATCTGTCCCTGTGGTCACACAGTTTCCCCTTGTGATGCGGACATTCAAAATCTGCTCTCTGAGCAGCTTTCAAGCATTAACTCTGGTCACCCTGCGGCACATGACATCGCCGTGACTCATCTGGAGGTAACTTTTGGCCTCCAATTTTTAAGTCAGATATGTTATCATTTTCATCACTAAAACTTCACATCCATGATTAACATAACTGGAAACACTTTACAATAAAAAATCTGTTATGCAAACATTTTCGTAGTAGCTAATAGAATTCCTTGCACAGTCAACAGAACAGAGGTAGGCTATGCTGTGTGAATGCACGCTGGTAATGCAATATTAGTAAGAGAAAGTAACGGTCCTGGAGTTAAGAGTCCTTCCCTGTCATCGCATATGGGAAACAAAGGGCAATGGGTTTATGGAAGGATGTCATTTTTGTCTAACGGCCAGCTATCTCCATCCATGTCCATTCACCTCAAGTTCTTTCTTGCTCTGATCCCAGTAGACCATTTTCTTACCTCTGCATGAGGAAAAGGTGGTTCTGGGAGGTACACCTTCGTCTGCTTGTTGTGACAAAGCCTTAAAAAGGGAAAGTGAATAAGCCAGTCAGCTGGGCACACAGGCTCGTTGGTGCCACCTAGTGGTAGCAGTGAGTAAGTAATAAGTACAAGTAAAAACGTCCTGCAGTGCATCTATCTCAGCATCTACAGAATAAAATCCAGCGCCTAGAGAGCACGCAGGACAGAAAACTCTCTTAAGCACTTTTTTAAACTTTAAAAATCCTTAATATATTTTTTCCTAAGAAGAAACCTGTTATTTTGAAATAATCTTAGATTTCCAGGAAAGTTGTGAAGATAGTCGAGCTCCTCGTATTCCCTTCACCTACTGTCCCTGATGCTAGTGTGCACGGCCACGATGAATTTGTTAAACTAAAACATTAACCTCAGTACATCACAATGAGCCAAATTCCAGACTGGACAGGGATTCCACCAGTTGTCCCGCTATGTGCTTTTGACCCAATCCAGGACTCGGTATTGCACTGGAGAGCAGTAACCGAGGGGAAACTGACAAGCCCTTTGCAGAGACACAACTTGCTGCTTGTGACAGCCACTGCACCGCACAGGCAACTCAAGCTGGGGAGTAAGTGTCTCCATCCCACCGCAGACACGAATGACGTGTGTGGGAAGGAGAAGCCTGTCTGCGTGTGCACACAGAAAAAAGATCCCCACCACCAGGAGGGGGAGGGAGAGTCCTGAGAAGGCTTCGGGGCAGCGTGAGATGTGACAGAGGCGGCACATCCCTTGTTCATGAGAACTTAGCAGCACACTGTGTCCTGAGGCCACCACACCACCAGCAGGGATTAAGCACACTCCAGGCAGTGTTCCCACAGCCCTGAAGGCGGCGCCACACCGCCCTGAGGCACTGCTGTGCGTCTGGTTAAAGTGGATCTGTTTCCCCATCCCACCCTTCTTTCAGCCAAGGTGAGGTGGGTCCAAAGTACTCCTAAAAAGGCATCTAAGTACTCCTAAAAAGGTGCCCGGACTTTTTACTGTTCAGTAACTTACTCTCCCTACGTCTGATAATAAAACTTAATTTTGTCAAATGTCATGCTATTAAAATGAAAATATCTGGTCTTTCTTTCAGATTTAGTATTAGGAGCATAGACAACATAAGCTGGGGCTCTAACTTCTTTTTTGCTTCCAGAAAACAATTTCACTTTTTAACAACAGGCAGACGGCAGCGCGAGAAGATAAATGATGGCCTTTCGTTACTAATCGGGAAAGTGCTGGCTGAGCTAAGTCTTTATCTTCCGTCCGTCCTCCCTGGTGCTCTTCTAGCAGTCAGCCCTGCAACCGACTTGGCCTTCATTAGCACAGCTTCAGATCACAGATACGGGAAAGCCCCAGAATGAGTCTCCTAGAACCGTGGGAAGAGGCAAGATCGTTTCTGTTCTTACTGTTGGAACGTACTGCCTCAAAGTAGAGCTCAGAGAACACAGACATACCACTCGGCAAAGATCTGGGAAAACTCGAGGGAGCTGTTAGCCACGGGGGAGATGAAGTAGAAGGGGATGCTGGAGAGGCCGGCCGAGTCGATGTACTGGTACAGGCACTCCAGGAGGTCGTAGATCACCCCCGACGGGTAGCAGGGGACCAACACGTTGCCTCCGTTCCGGACCGTCAGCGCTGGGGAAGTTAAGTATGGAGGAAAACGACAGCATCAGAAGAACAGTTTTATAAAAGTGGAATGGAATGAGTAGTATCTGGATTTCTTTCATTTTCCTACTTCTGTGGGTACGACCCACAGCACGTCTGGGAAAGTCCGCTTCTCCTAACGGCCAGGATCAGAGCGGGGAGCCCTGGGCCGGCGAGCAGCGAGGCCTCAGTCAACGTCTCAGCCCCAGGGTTGGGGTTTAAAGGTTACCAAGGGAAGCTGAGCTTCAGGCGAAGACCCTCCAACCTCCTCTCTGCAGGTCCAGCTCAGAACTCTGCTGGGTTTGTCTCTGCTCGGTCTCTGACCCCTGCTGAGTGGCCTATAACACAACGGGCCACGTTTTCCCACTCGACTCATTTTAGTGGCGTTTTCTTTCATGAATGTTTGTTAGACGAAGTTCCCTACTTTATTCCAACTATCAAATGAGGAATTGCAGCTTTTGGGTGTAATCACATTAGAAGCTCTAACTGGCTTTAAAAAAGCTAAGGGTCCTCTCAAGTTTGTTTGTTTGGAGGGTTGCAAAAACAGACTGAAGCGCCCAGCGGTGCCCTGAGCACGGGCTGACCGGCTGTTGGGAGAGTTGGTACCGGGGAAAAAGAAACCAGCGGGTGGGGCTCAAGGGGGCTGGCCCCAGTCCTGCCTCTGCCACAGGCTGTAGGACTCTAGTGTCCTCACTGGCTATAGGAGAGGAGTGAACTAGATCAGTGGTTTTAACGCTTTGGTTTGTAGGAAATATCCAGAACATGCTGAAAACTCAACTTTCCTTCTGGCTCCCCCTCTGCAGAGCCGGAAGCATTAGGTCCATGGTCGGACCCCCTCATTTGCATTTTTAATAAGTGGCCTCCTTGATCTCGAAGCCAGTGGTTAGCGGACCCCTGCTCCAACACCAAATCCCACCCTGAAGACTAAGAATTTATTTTCTATATAAACAAGTGAGAGAATGCTGAGTACCATTGTATAGCATGCTGAAAATTCAAATTACCATTATAACAACCATTTCTACCGTACCTTCAGATTGAAGTGCCTAAGAATTGCTTTTGTTGACAAGTGGTTTTGTGGGATGAGCAAAAAGGGTGAGAGTAAATGGGGAAAGGCCTTAAAAGGGGCCGGAGGGCGTGGATACGAAGGAAAACACCACAGAAGGCAGTGAAGCAGACCTCGCGGGCCGGGCGGGCAGCGCACCTACCCAGGTTGCTGAAGAACTCGCCCACCATGCCGTCCGGGTTGGCCGTGGGGATCTGGGTGAGGCCGGTCAGGACGAGGACATCGCTGTTTTTGAGAGATGCCTGGTCCATGGGCTGAAAATCAGAGAGTCACGCTTAGTAATTTAAAAAGGAACGTTATCTACAAATATAAAGGAAAAAGAGGATATCACATTGCTCTATATCCAGCTCGTCACCAAGTCCTCTTACTTGCTCTGTTGAAGTCTGTCACCAAACGGTGGTTGCCCATGGAATATGGGGACTGATGGGGATGGAGGAGACGTGATCGAACTCTATGGGGTGCTGAGCACATGCTATCAAAGTTCAGAGCGCTGTACATTTAAGATCTTAGGGTTTCACTCGGTATAAATTTTACTTCAATGAAAAACAGCAGATTTCTATAATGCTTTTTGCTCCTTTCACAATATGACCTCACATTTACCATGGGGGTAGGGGTCTCAAACTTGAGGTGCCTCAGAATCACCCGAAGAATTGGCTGAACCAGGGACTGTGGGCCCCGCCCCAGAGCTTCTGATGCAGGTCTGAGGGGCCAGAGGATGTGCATTGCTAGCAAGCTCCCAGGAGATGCTTCTGGGCCGGTGTGGGGATCACGCCTTGAAAACAACGAGACTGTGTAATGTGATTCTCAAAGCAACTCTGCGAGCACCTGGAATCAGTGTTTTTATGAAAATGCGGAAGTTGGGACCCCAGGAGTCGAGATGATTTTTCCTAAGTCTCAGTGGTAGAGAAACCAGAAAGAACATGGATTAGCAAAAAGAAACATGTGACTTCCTTCCAATTCCATTACTAGCCACATGGCCTCAGCCAAGGCTTGGAGCTAAGTTTCTTGTAAAATGGGCATATTTCTTCACCCATTTCCCTTCACTGATTTCTGTGAGTCTCATGATAATATTCATGATATTCTTGTGAACTATGAAGTCTAATGGTGCACTGTGGTGTGACCCTCAGATGGTTTTAAAAATATATTTTTACTGATTTTGAGAGAGGAAGGGAGAGGGAGAAAGAGGGAACACTGATGTGAAAACGAAACATGGATCTGCTGCCTCCTGCACACCCCCTACCAGGCCTGTGCCCCGACTACGAACTGAGCCGATGAGCTTCTGGTGCATGGGACGATGCCCAACAACCGAGCCAGGACAGGCTGTTGTGTTTTTATTTTCACCTGGCACAATTTGAATTTTCACCCCCCCCTAATTACACCAGGATTCAAACTGGCAACAAAAATGATTCCATGACTGAGCTGCTGCAGAGCTCAGTTTTCATTTTGTAGCACATCTTTTCCTCGGTTTCCTTTAACATACTCATCGGGATGTTCCACCTCGATTTCCCAATAAAAAAATAAAATTCGAAATTGTAGTACAGCAAAGCCCACCACGGGCTCTGTTATCTCTGAGTACATGTGCCTTCGGATGTGTTTTCCTTGAGCATTTTATATAAGCATGAGCTTCATTATTTTTTAAACATGACTGTTGCTACATAAGCTGAAAAACATTTCTTTAATAAGAATATAGAAAAAATAGTTATGATAATTATACTAAACTAGAGGCCCAGTGCACAAAATTTGTGCATGGGGCGGGGAGGAGGTGGGTTCCTTCAGCCCAGCCTGCACCCTCTCCAATCTGGGACCCCTTGGGGGATGTCTGATTGCCGGTGTAGGCCCAATGCCACGGATCGGGCCTAAACTGGCAGTCAGACATCCCTCTCACAATCCTGGACCACTGGCTCCTAATCGCTCACCTGCCTGCCTGCCTGCCTGAAGGCCCCTAACTGCTCACCCCTGCTGGCCTGATCACCCCTCACTGCCTGATTGCCCCTAACTGTTCCCCCACTGCTGGCCTGGTCGCTCCTAAATGCATCCCCCCTCCGGCCAGCCTGGTCAGTCCTTACTGCCCCCCACCCCAGCTGACCTGGTTGCCCCAACTGCTCTCTCACCAGCCTAGTCACTCCTCACTGCCCCCCCCCCCCCCACCAGCCTATTCACCCCCAACTAACACCCCTGCCGGCCTGGCCGCCCCCAACTGCTCCCCTCTGCCAGCCTGGTCACTCCTAACTGCTCCCCCACAACACACTGGCCTGGTCACCCCCAACTGCACTCACGTCTGTATGGTTGCCTCACGCAGCCTGCTTGCTCAGTTGTCTGGTCATCCCTCACTAACCCCCCTGCCGGCCTGGTCGCCCCATGCAGCCTGCTTATTCCATAGTTTGGTCATCCCTCACTAACCCACTGCTGGCCTTGTCGCCTCTTACTGCCCCCCCATGCCAGCCTGGTCACCCCCAATTTCACCCCCTCCCCGCCAGCCTGGTCACCTCTTACTGCACCCACACCCCCTGCTGGCCTGGCTCCCCCCTGCCCCCGCTCAGTCGCTTGTCGCTCCGCACTACCCCTGCGGCTCAGGTGTCTGACGGCCGCTTAGGCTTTATTATTGTAGACAGCCGCTAATTCCTGGTTGCAGATCATGCTAATGTGCACAAGAGCTTTTCTGCTGCTTGGGAAGACCTGACCTGTCTATTTGTGCTTCTCCAACGAGTACAAATGTATCCACTCTTTCTAGAGAAGGAAGGAAGGTGGGGTAGAGGCCAGGAGCTTAGTACCACATGTGTAACGAGCCTGGGAGTGTTAACTATCATGCATCAAACACAAGGAAACTGGAACGGTGACAAAAGAGACCAAGTTTTGTTGGGCAGTATTTTCAGCTTAAGATGGTAAGAATTTTATATGGGTCTTATTTGAACTAGCTAATCATGATTCCCAGGGCTGATGGGAGATGGGGAAATGCAGAGGGTGCAGCACCCCCTGAAATGGTATATACAATTCTGTGTGTGCCTATGTACATTTCTCTATAGAATTAATTGGGTTGTCTTACGGGCCATGATGTCAAAAAGTTAAGAACAACGGGGTCTATGCCGAAACTGGTTTGACTCAGTGGATAGAGCGTCGGCCTGCGGATTGAAGAGTCCCCAGGTTCGATTCCGGTCAAGGGCATGTATCTTGGTTGCAGGCACACCCCTATTGGGGGGTGTGTGTGCAGGAGGCAACTGATCGATGTTTCTTTCTCATTGATGTTTCTAGCTTTCTGTCCCTCTCTCTTCCCTCTCTGTAAAAAATCAACATGTTTAAAAAAATTAGAAGAACCACAGGTCTAAATGAATACATATAACGAAGAACAAATTCTGGCACTGAAAACATTATCTCTGAACCTCAGCTATCAGCACTGCATTCCTTTCAAAATTAAATGCCCATAATAAAAAAGATAAACAAAGGCATTTGTATAAAGGGGTGGTGCTTTAAGCAACTGACTGTAGAGACTGACTCAGAGAAAGAAAGTAGGCAGACAGCTCTGGTGGTGGTGGTGGTGGAAGGGTGCTTGGGGGGGAAGGCTGAGCAAAAAAAGAAAAAAAAAATACCTCATGGACAACATGTGATTATTGAGATGGAGGAGGAGAGGGGATGGAAGAGAACATAGAGGGGATAAATGGTGTGGGGGAAAAAGAAAAAAAAATAGTCACACAGCTCAGTTGTAATTTAAAACAAACAAACAAACAAACAAAAGCCTAAAAGCAGTTCTACAACTTGAATCCCACCGAGTTGGAAGTTATGAAATCTCCACGTTAAGCCAGATGTGGAAGCTGGGGCTCCACTGAGATGCTCCTCATTTTAGCTCTGTTACTCGGAGACGTTTCTTGCCGACGGCCGGCGCTGCGGTGAGGAAGCAGCCGACTCTCTCCAAACCACCACCGTCTCCGGGTCCCACCAAAGGGCAAATGTATACATGGCTGCCACCATGGCCATGCCCTGAGCACTTCAAATGGGAACATTTTGTTCAAAAACACAAGCACAGGAAATTCCATTCGTACAAGACTCAAATAAAAATGCCTTATAAAGTTGACAATTACAATCGATCTTGTAGAATAAAATTCTGAAAAACCCTAAGCCCACGGATGCTGTGCTATCAGGTCTGTTCTCTGCTGGGTAACTTTTACTGAACACTTGCTCAGGACATGAGAAAAAGAAGACCCAGTTTTTTGGTCCTAGAAGCTTACAGTTAAGTTGAAGAGAAAACATGTATGTATAATCAGAAAAGAGGATTTTTCAAAAAGCCATAGAAGAGATAATGCAAATATCAAGAGAGCTAGCACTGAGTATATGAATGCCAGGAGAAATGCAGACCAGAGAGATACCCGGCAGGGAAGTCGTTGTGTATACTTTTCGGCAGATGGAGTTTGGTTCTGGTTTTTCTCCCTTCTTTCGCCAAGGAACTTAAGACAGCCCAGGTCACTGCCTCTGGAACCCCTCCAGGACACCCGTTCCCTCCCTCACACCACGATGTCCATGGCTGGCCCCCAACTCTTCCTATCCCAGCACCAGTCACACTGGATTGTAACTGCCTATTTCCCTGTCTGCGTCCCCAAAGGACTATGAAGCTGAGGGCAAAAACTGTGTATCTCCACTGCCTAGCAAAATGCCTGGCACACAGCAAGTACTAAGTTAACATTTGTTGAATAAGTGAGCCCATGAAAAAAGCACACAGTCTGACAGGCAAGGCAAGAGCATTACATCGTGGGAAATGCTACACGGGAAGTCAGAAAAATGGGAGGGCAACCTAGAGATGCCAAAGCACCTGGCTTGGCTGAATGGAAAGTCTGTTTTGAGGCTGAGGAAAGAGATTAGTAGAAAGAGAGGACGTGTAACTGGTAAAGAGCCAAAATGGTCAGAATCACGAAGACCGGTAGGTGGGCAATACGGAGTTAACAGGAAGCATGAGAAGACGTTTGGTTACAATAATTACAGACAACACCTAGAGGAGGCAGGCGAGGCTGGACAGGGAGTGGACACGCTGAGAGCCCCTCAGCAGCTCAGACATAAAGGGAAAAGCACTCCACCTCATGGCAGTTGAGATGGAAGAAGCAGATCCACACAACACCAGAAAACACCAACATCTGGGAATGGGTCAGACACACAGGACAACAGAGAAAGCAAGACTTCAGGATGACTCCCAAATGTCAGAGACGTAGTCAAAGGGAAATTTAAGAGATGCCATGATTTAAAAGAATAAGGACACAATAGTTTGTCCAGTTTTGGCAAGCTGCAAGTGTTGAGGGGAGGGAGAGCAAATGGGTTTATCCTGACCCATCCTTCTTTGATGGGAGAAAAAAGAAACAGCCTTGTGATTGGCTGAGTTGGTCTCAAATCTGTTTCCATCTGGAGACCACCGTGTGGGAGAGTCCTCAAGGCCAGGAGGCTGAAGTGGAGGTGAACGCCCTCTCAGGCCCCTTCAGAAGACCAACACTTTACACACACCAAAGCACTACCCAGAGCAACGCCACCAACAAAATATGCCACACGGCAATTTCCATGCTTCAAGCCTTAGCCTGTATCAGTGTCCTGGACTAGCTCAGTTTCTGAAACCAACCAACCCGGAGCTCTGTAGCTCCCCGCTCAGGTATTTGCAGCTTTGGTCTATTACGCTGGTGATTTTCACAGCTAAAACTCAAGTCCTGCTGGGAAGTCAGGCAAAATAGCCAGGAAGCTATTGAAATAATGAGTGTTAAGTTGCCTTTTCAAACCATTATAAGAGAAAAACTGGTGTTCAAATATAGATTCACAACCCGCAAGCAAATCCATTAATTTGATTTCTGAAGCCAAAAAGGTGTTGGCTCTAATAACCAAAAGTGTGCTAGCTCTAGCTCTAGCTAATGCACTTATGGGATCTAGCCAACAGTTACTGTTTGTTTTGTTCTATTAGTATTATTGTTTCTAAACCATGTCCGATACTCTCTTTCTGGGCACACTGTACATCTATTTGGTATAGATATTTTTCAGTGGAAAAAAAAAACACCCCACCTTAAATGTCCAACAGTAATGAAAGTTAAACATTTCATTGCATACCCATATGAGGGACTACCAGGCAAATATAAAACATCCTGTGGTGGAATACTAATAACCTAAAAAAATTCATTAAATAGTTAAATCAGAAAGAGCAGAAAAGCAGGCTGTGAATAGTTATTTTTACAATTTTTATTTTTTTTCCTCTGAGGTTTCTAAGTTTTCCAAAATCACTACACTAAAGATAATGCTCCAATAAGAAATATAAAGCAATCATATTATTTTAAAACAAAGCAAAAAGTCCACTGTGCGTCCTGACAAGACAAAGACAGTGAGCACAACAGCTGCTGGCTCCCTTTTAGAATCTGAATGGAGGGACAGCTTAGATAGATGTAAGAGAATCTGAAAAATTTTGAGAGAGTAAAAAACTAGAATAAATTCTCGGGAAAACCATAGGTTCTGGAATAGGGACAGAATGGCAAGAGTCACAGAGGCCTGGGAACTGCGGGTGAGTAGAAGTTGGAAAAGAACATCTTGTCCCCTTTCCTCTTGTCTATGCTGCTGCACCGTGGCCGCTCCCACACACTGTGAGGAAGAAAACGCCAGGACGGAGGATGAGCGTTCACAGAAGGTGCCGGCAGACCCACAGCCCTGGCTTGTGCCTCACACTCCAAGGCTAACCGGTGGGAAACAAGTCAGGCAAACAAATTCTGGAGCAGAGGATGCTGCTGTGGGACAAGCAGCGAGCGCTCACAGGGAAACAGCACAGGAGCACTGAGGAGCACACCTACTAAACACAGTAAGCTGCACGCCCAGCCCACGTGGAAATTAGGACACAGAGGAGTAGAATATGCATTAAAAAGTCCACACACAAATAATATAAAACAAGTAAAATAAAAATGACTAAGTATCAAGAAAAATATTTGGAAATACTGTGCATGAAAATATACTTGTTGAAATAAAAAACTCAGCACCTATGTTGAAGAGCAGTATGGACATAGCCAAAGAAGGAATTCATGAGCTGGGGGATCAAGAGGAATTTTTTTCAGGAAGCTTCAGTAAGAAGGTGGGAAATATAAAAGGAAAGAGAGAAGGAAACATAAAGGTATCATTATCTATATACTGAAGTCCCATAAGGAGAAAAATAATCAACCACAAGAAGAACTAATTTATAAAACGATTAAGAATTTTCTACATAAAGGAAACTGGGAGATAGTACAACTCCTCCTAGATTAGTGTCATAATAACCATCCTCTATGGCCTCCAAGCATGAAATCTCCAGAGACAGGGAGCATTCAATATGTTTCTTGAATTAAAGAACTGCCAATGTTTTCTTGAACTTATCTTCCATTCTTACTGCCTCAGGTTTAACCCAAAGCTGCACTCCCCTGTGCTTATTAGATTACTAGCACAGCCTGCTATATTCTTCCTTAGCTAGTGAGGGTTCCACTCAAGTATACCAGTGATTGGCCTCTTGCTGTAAAGTTTAAGGTTTAACTGTCACAATGGTGTATAAGTATCCATTAACAATCCATAAACATATGTGTGTGGCTGTAGTCCAACAAAACATTATTTACTAAAACAGGTTTGTGGGGGGGTTCAAATTTGGTCCATGGGCCATAGTTTGCTGACTTTTGAACTATACTAACAAGTTTTCTCAGACCAAAACTTTTCTTATCCTTTAGAATTCCATTATTCGGGTAAAAGAAAATCTAATTTATTTTCTTTTTTACATATAATACTGGCTGCCAGTTAGGAATTAAAATTAATTACTTAAGTGTGATACTCATTACTTTCAAAACCTTATTTTCCCTTTAAATTTATGAACCTTATAAGAATAATTTACTGGAAATTACATCAATAATACAGGAAAGGCTTTGATGTAAGCAGGGCAAATAGGAAGAGTTGGCAGCCAAGTAATCTTTCTGTCTTTCCTGGAGGAATAGATCAGGAATGATAGAAGCTGCCAATAAGAAAATTTGATTCAATGAAGCAGGTTAGGATGACATTGATGGGCTTTTGATTTCAATAAGCGGGAAAGGCCCAGAATTCTGCTAGCTATAGGAAAAAAAGACAACTTGTCCTTCAAGACCTTGAGATGAAACTTGATTATAAAAGAAGGCATAACAAAAAAAAAACAATGCAGAGCAGCAGCTCAGGAGCATCCTATAGTTCTAGACTTACAGCAGCCCTTCTTTCCCCTACATTAAAGAGGGATTTGGACTTCTCCAAGTTATCTACCTATCAACCCATCCACCCATCCACCCATCCACCCATCCACCATCCACCCATCCATCCACCCACCCACCCACCCGCCTGCCCGCTATCTAATAACATCCCCTGTCCTCCTTTACAAACACGGAAAGTACCAGGATTTATAAACTGAATAATAAATCCATTCACAAAATGAATAATAAATTCTTTACAAACACCTAAAATGGAATAACTAATGGATTTGTAACAAAGTTTATGTACTCAGCTTATTGCCAAAATGACTGCTGATGAATGACAAACTTAAAACCTTCCAATAGTTTCCCTCTACACATGAAAATAAAACCCAAATTTCTCATGGTGGCCTGCCGAGCCCTACAGGACCTGGCCTCTGCTCCTCTCCAGACGTCTCTGCTGACCACACTCAGTGTGCTGCAGTCAGAGAGGGTTCTGCGCCGCAGACACGCCCGGCTCTCCTGCTGCAGGCCCTTCACCTGCCGGGTCTCTGAGACTGTTCTCACTGCTTTATGCGGCTCATTTCTTCAGGTCTCAGCTCCAACAGATCCTCCCCGGAAGCTTTCTCTGACCATCCAGTTAAACTACTCTCTATCACTCTACACACAACTTTACTTTGTTGCTTTCAGTGTTTATATCACAACCTGAAATTACTTTGCTAATTTATTTTCAGCACCCCACACTCTCTCCATACGTCCACAGAACTCAAATCCATGAGCAAGGACTCTACCTACGGATCACTACTGACTCTCACACCTGGAGGAGTGCTGGACACATAGTAGGTCCTTAATAATGTTACATAATTAATACCTGCTGAGTAAGGTCTATCTCTCTTCCACATCAGGCTATGATTATTAGAAGTGCTGGGAAATCTTAGGATCCTAAGAGGTGGCTTTAGAGGCAACAGGATTTTACAGAGGACCCTGAGATTTAAGTGTGGGACATGAGTAATCTAACTTCGATAAAGTACATGTATAGAACATCAGGTCTCAGGGCAGCAGAATGAGTAAGCTCAGAGCAGTGGTTCTGAACCTTTCTAATGCTGCGGCCCTTTAATACAGTTCATGTCGCGGTGACCCCCAACCATAAAATTATTTTCGTTGCTACTTCATAACTGTCATGTTGCTACGGTTAATGAATCGTAATGTAAATATCTGTGTTTTCCGATGGTCTCTGGCCAGTGGTCGGCAAACTCATTAGTCAACTGAGTGGCAAACCATGGCTCGTGAACTGCATGTGGCTTGCAGCCGCAGTTTGCCGACCACTGTCATAGGAGACCCTGCTAGCAGTTCTCAAACTGTGGCCTAAGACCATCGGAAAACACATTTACATTACAATTCATTAACAGTAGCAAAATTACAGTTATGAAGTAGTAATGAAAATAACTGTATGGTTTGGTGTCACCACAACATGAGGAGCTGTATTTAAGGGTTGAGGCATTAGAAAGATTGAGAACCACTGCTCTAGAGAGCTGCTGTAAAACACTGTATCTACAGTCAACAGTAATGTCTTCCACACTTAAAAATTTAGCCTGGCAAAGCAGCATGGAACAGACTGTCGGACTACAGTGGAAAGGCAGGGGAGGTTGGGGGTGGTGGTGCTGTAAGAGATCAGCTGAAGGACTTGTATGCATGCACAAAAGCATAACCATAGGACACAAGACACTGGGGTGGGGGTGGGGTCAGGTGAGGGCATGTGCTGGGGGGTTGGGAAAGCCGAGGTGGGGGGAGGTCAAGGTGGGGGGAAAAAAAGGAAACATATGTACTACTATATGTAATACTTTAAACAAACAAAAAAAAATTAGCCTGGCTGGGGTGCTCAGTGGTTGAATGTTGATCCTTGCACCAGGAGGTTTCCAGTTCCATTCCCAGTCAGGGCACATGTCTGAGTTCTGGGCTCAATCCCTAGCAGGGGTTGTGCAGAAAGCATTCAATCAATGATCCTTATCATTCATGTTTCTATTTCTCTCTCTTTCTCCCTTTCTAAAGTTAATAAAAATATTTAAAAAATTTATTAAGAGGGTAGATCTCATATTAAGTGTTCTTACTATAATTTAAAGAAAGTGTCTATGAGAACTAAAATTAGGAAGATAAAACATAGTTGATGGTACTCTGGATATAGTCTAAATTTGGCTTAAGTACCAAAAAAGCTGAGTTGTTAATGTGAACTCAGAGTTACCTGAGGGTGTGTGGTAAGCAAGGAGGACCCCGAGACGTAAGACACCTTCTCATAATGGGACTGAATAATCCAGTTGGAGCTTCCCAGGGCATAGCCGGAGCTGAGCGGGGTCACCTGGACCGCACCAAACAGCTCCTGGAAAAGAACCGCAGAAAAGTGATGAGCTTCCAGCAACGCAGTCATGAAGGCACGTCTGTGGGAGAAACAGCAGAAACAGCCTTCTCCGCTCAGAACTGATTTCAAAGTAAACGGAAAGTCTGAAGTGAAACAGAAAGCGCCGTGAGGCAGACAGAAAGCGACCCCTTGTTCTGACTGGTCACTTTTCAGAGAGTTTTGGTGCATCCACCTGGCACCGGGCACTCGGCCTCACTCAGCGAAAGGCAGAGAGGATCTATTACCAAATAAACCAAAGAGACAGATACTTCAGTTTCTTTCTCTTTACGGTTTAGGTGTTACTCGTGGTTGTTCCATACCGAATGATTCTGGTGGAAGTTAACAGAAATGGGAACCTTATCGGGTCAGGGCTGAAAAGTTATATTTGCCAAGTTGCTTCTTGATCCCTTTATTCTCCCCGTTTCCTGTTTCATTTGTCAAAATCTGTCCTAAAGTGAACAGAATGACATGCCTTTCTTTCTCTTGACTTATTGCATACTGGCCAATCAAATGCAAGGGTTAGGAAGGAGCCAGTAAAAACCTGGGAGGGATGGAGGAAAGGGACAGACACTGTTCTGTCTTCAGCGTGCACAAGTACATGATTCTTAGTGATCAAATGGCTTATAAAGGGAACTATGGGATCCTACCATAAAACCAGTATGAATAGAAAGCATTCCTAATCAGTTAAGATCATATCAACACTCACAATTTTCTGCGAATATCCCACCAGCTGGATTTTACTCAGGGCGGAGTTCACCTCTTGCATCGTGTAGCATCTTTTCCAGGTGGATACCTCCACTGCGTCCTTGAGAGGAGAGGGCAGCAGCCTGTAAATGCATCACAATGCCAGTTCTTTAGGTTCTAGAGGTTCAAGTACTCTGTTCATTTTGTCTAAGTTGTCCGACTTACTGGCACATACAGTCTATGGAATTGTGAGCTTTTTTCTTTCTCTTGGTTGTACTGTCCCCTCCTTCATCTCTGGCTCCAATAATTTAAGTCTTCTGTTTTTTTCCTGGGTCAATCTAGTTAAAGGTATGCCAGTTTTGTTGACTCTTTCAAAGGACCAACTTTTGGTTTATGGATTTTTTTCTATTGTTTTTCCGTTTTTAATTTTGTTCATCCAGCATATATAGCTGGATCTTTTTCACTTTTTATTCAGTCTGATGATATTATTTGACTGACTTGTTTAAGCCATTTATATTTAATGTTATTATTGCTATAGATGGTTTATGTCTGCCAACTTAATTTTTTTCTATGTCTTATGTCTTTTTCTTCACCTATTTTTCCTTTACTACTAAAAAAAAAAAAGATAGTAAGTGAATATTTTTGGATGTAGTTTCTTCTTTCATTCCCCCTCCCCCCTTCAAGTTATTTCCTTAGTAGTTATTCTAGGGCTTACCTAACATATACATCTTACTTAGCATCTTACTTGTGAGATGGCATCTCACATAAGATAAATGTTCACAAAAGATAAATGAAATAAACTTTACTCATAGGCCAGCAAAGCAATAGAAATGGGCCTGTTAAACGCAGATGAGGCTTCACATAAAAAAGGAAAGTAAAATGGGATTTGTGATTTTTCAGACCAGCCTTCGGAACATCCACTAAAATGAGCAAACCAACAAAATGGGTCATTAGAAATACATCACTTGCTCTAACATAAGCAAGAACAGACCTGAAAAGTGACTTCCCTGAGAGTCTTGGGACAATACAGATGAAGAGACTTCTGATGAACTGAATGTGTGCGTTAGCTCTGCTCTCTCCTGAAATGTCCCTGAGCACTAACAGTAAAGGGCTTCACAGACAAACACACACAGACACACAGTCACACAGACACACACACATGCACACACACACACAGAGACACACACACACAGACACGCACGCACTCATGCACCCTCAAGACAAAGAGAAACAGAGAAGAGACCATAGCAACTGCATTCTGGGAAGTAAAAAATAGGACAGATGGTAAGTAGGAAAGTTCAATTCAAGTAACTTAATTTATACCACAGAACCCACAAAAAGCTCAGCAATTGAAAACAGTAGGTACCTCTGGAAATAAAGTTGAAGATAGGCCTAAAAACAAGAGGATTTATTAATAAAAAACCGATTAAGAAATAGAACTTTCCTGTTCTCCTCATCTATCCCATACAGCTCAGCAATTGTCCCTTCCCCTCCCATGCATATCCTAGAGGTCATTCTCAGGAGAGAGTGAAAGTGAGAGGACAAAGAGAAACTCAACCACCGAAGGCAGTATTTTTAAGCAAAAGGTTATACACTGAAGCCTGGGCTACAGGCTTGGTCCCCAGTAGAGGGAATGTGGGAGGCAGCCCATTAACAATGACCTCTCATCATTGATGTTTGTTTCTTTCTCTCTCTCTCCACCCCCCCTTCTCATTTCCTCTCTGAAACCAATGAAAATATATATTTTAAAAATTATACAAGATGTGAAAGATCCATGTAAATGAAAAATCAGAAAAGCTTTAAAATGATGTGACAACTCAATAAATAATTAGAAGTAATAAAAAATCAGAAATGAAGACTAAACTAATAGATACACAACAAATACTGTTACTATATAGGAACAACAACAACAACAAAAACACCAAAAAGAAATGGAGAGATAAGAATTTGAAGAAAAAGTGGCAATGTGGCTTGAAGACAGGCGAGAAGATGTAATATACAGACAGTGGGAGCCCTTGATAGAAATCCAAGCAAGAGAACGGAACAAATACCGAAACCCATGATTGGTAACCCAAAAGGAGGTTTGAAACTACATACTGGAAGAACACGCTGCATACCTGAGAATACCGACCCAGAAAAACTAACACCAGATATATTCGGAGAAAACATTTAGACTATATAGAAAAAAGACAAAACTTTGGGTGCATAGGTTAAAAGAGCAAGTGACTTACAAGGAAAAAAAAGATTCTGAAAATAAATGGAAAGGAAAATATATATGACCTGTCCTCCAAAAAGGCCTACAAACAATGACCAATTCAGTAGCAATGAGCACTGCTAGCAACCAGAATGAGAACGAAAGTTTCATTTCCTATTACAAGAACCCAGAGTTTCTTGGAGAAATGGGTGATTCCAGATTTGGGACAGGTAATATAGAGAAGAGGAATCTTAAGCATCCTGCTACATCAGATAGAGTGGGTTGTGATTATATTGGGGCAGAGAGGAGCTTTTGAATTAACTGAAAAATTTCTACCAGTATTTCTCAATTTGGATAAGGGTGGTGGCTTTATAATAACTTATTAATGATAAATATTAATTTCGTATGTTTTTGTGTTTTATAATAAAAAGGTAAATATAAAAATAGAAAATTTTATACCAAAATAAAAAATGATAGCAAAAATAAAAAACTCATAGAAAGGTTAAGAAACAAAACTTAAAGAATATTCTAAGCAAAAGAACAAACAAAAACAGAGATGGGAAAGAGAAAATAATTTGAATGACAATTCAGGAAGTTAAACATCTAAATAAAAAAAGTTCCAGAAAGAACACACACACACAAAAAGAAAGAATCTAAAAAAATAAGGGGGGAAATTTTTTAAAAAACCAGAATTGAAGTTCTTGATTTTCTATATGGGGGGGGGGGGGGGGCAGCAAACATCTTCTCTGAAGGGCCACAGATATTTTAAACTGTGCAGAGCACATACAGTCTTGTCAAATTACTCAACTTGGCCTTGTAATGCCATCGACAATATGTAAATGAATGACTGTGCCAATAAAACTGTGAAACTGGGGCATGGCAGGCTTGGTCCATAAAACAGGGGCCTGGCCAGAGCCGCCACCCCTGCTCCTGCCGCCCACTTGGTACTCAGCACATGAATGAAAACTATCCCTTAGTAAGATGTCACAAAACTAGAGAACAAAGATAAATTCTACAAGTTTCCATACAGCAATCTACAGGACACATACCAAAAATCTACAACCAATTGCATTGGATTTTACAATATGATTTCTGGGAGCTAGAAGAATAGAGCAATGCTTTCAAAATTCTAAGAATAAATTATATCTAATCTGCACTTCTATCTGGGTGTGAGGGTAGAAGAAAGGTATTTTAGACGTGCAAGATCTCAGATAGTTTACCTCCCAAGCATGCTTTCTCAGGAGGCTATTGGAGGCTGTGTCCAGCAAATGAGGGTGAAAATAAGGAGGGGGAGGGGGCAAGGGCAGGAGCAGGACTTAGAAAATGGAGCTTCTAAAGAAGAAAGAGGCCCCAGAAACCTTCAGGATTGTGGTGAAGATAATCCTAACCTGAAAGCTGTGCAGCAGGCCCAGGAGCAGCTAAAATTAGACCTGGGGAAGAGAAAAAACTCCACGAGAGGATTTAACATAAAATGGTTAAAAAACAAACAAACAAACAAACAAAAAAAGAGTGTGAACATACTGAGGAGAGACTGCTAACAAGTGAGGCAGAGGTTGGACATAAATTAGTAATAAGTACATTAAAAATGAAGCAAATAAGCAAACAAGTTAATTAGTAACTCAAGGAGAAACAAAAAGTTGTGCAGAAAGGAAAAATTATCCTAATAATGTTATATGGCCAGTGAATGGCATACTAGAGATTTAGCCAAAATACATACAGATCATGTTGTTGTAATTTCCTTTACCTATTTCTTCAGCAACAAAATACCTTCTACATAGAGTCACATGAAGATTTTCTTACTTCATATATCTGTCCTCTTGCTTTAGGTTTCACAGTATTTACTCAATAAAGATTGAAATAAATCTTAGTCCTAACTGCAGTTTCAGCATTAAGCCCTGTACAACAGAAAGGCCTCTGCTCACAAGGAGCTGAAGTTTAAGAAAAATTATAACAACACAAAGCAATAAAGGAGCTGTGGCCTGGCCGGTGTGGCTCAGTGGATGAGCGTCGACCTGTGCGCCAAGAGGTCACTGGCTGGATTCCCAGGCAGGGCACATGCTTGGGTTGTGGGCTCCATCCCCAGTAGGGGGCATGCAGGGGGCAGCTGATTGATGTTTTCCTCTCATCAATGTTTCTATCCCTCTCTCCTTCTCCCTTCCTCTCTTAAAAAAAAAAAAAAAAAAAAAAGAGTTGTCAAAAGCCAAAAGCCATGAGCCAATTGGTTGGGTATCATCCCAACCACCAAATAGTTGTTGGTTTGATATTCCAGTCAGGGCACATGCCTGCGTTGCGGCTGGATTCCCAGCAGGGGGCGTGCACGAAGCAGCCCAATTGATGTTTCTCTCTTGTATTTGTGTTCTCTCTCTCTCCCCATTTCTCTCTAAAAATAAATTTAAAAAAATCTTAAAAAGACACACAAACATGATCCATCCTTGACCATATACTTGCCTTCACTCACAGGAGGTCCTAAGTAATTTATTAAAAATGAAAATGAAAATACACACACACACACACACACCCTCCTCCACTTTAATAGCCTGCCATTATAATCAGGATAAAATGTAAGGCTCTTAGTGAGGTAGGACAGTAAGCAGCTAAAAAAATTCCTGAGCAAGTAGAATGGAGAAACTGAGACAAGATAATTAAACAAGGCCAAACAATTTGACTGATTTACAGAAAGCTAGTGAATCGCAAGATCTTATCTTCCCTAACCAAGGACATCTGAGAACAAACGGTGTATATACACCTCTCCTCCCTGACCAGAGACTACATAGCTTACATCACTCTGGTCTGGTAGATAGAGGACAGAGACCCAATTAATGCCATTTGTGTCAGCAACCCCAAGGGCAGATGAAGTCAGGGGAACAAATAACAAAAACCCAATTAGAGCCAGACAGGCCCAAGATAAAAATAAAATCACAAAGGCGAATAAAGAATAATCCCAAACTTGCCTGTATGCTTATTCTGATGCATCAGCATATTAAAAATGCACCTGGAAAGCCGATGAAAATTCTTAAGACACTTCCTTAAGACACTCGCCCGCAGAAGAGAGAAAACCCTCCAAAGGGCACCAGCGCAGGTTTGCTCTAGAGCAGCGGTCGCCAACTGGTGATTGGCAAACCACTGGTTCGATATTCCAGTCCACGAGGTCCGAAAGGTTGGCGACCGCTGCACTAGAGCACACCCATGCCCCTTCTTGGGCACGAACTCTTTACTTTCTCCTAAACTCCAAAAGTCCCCACGAGACTTGCAACCAGGGGAGCAGTGGCGGTGGCAGCTCGTCCGGGGCTGGCCCGCTGATCCTGTCTCCATGGCCCCCTTTTCTCTGACTCTCCAGTGAGCTAAAAGCAGCCCCACCTTGACTCACTCGTCATTCCAGCAAGAAAATACTTCTATATAAAGAGTCACATGAAGATTTTATTTCCCTTGTCTGTCCTCTTGGTTTAGGTTTCACAGTATTTATTCAATAAAGGTTTTCATACCCAGTGAGCTCACAGCAGCCTCACCCTGACTCACTTCCCTCCTATGACGTTTCTATGGAGTCAAAGCAGAGGGACTCCTAGGCTCTCCTGTTGCCTCTTCTCCTGTTTTGCCGTCCCCAGCTTTAGTAAATGTGCTCTCAAAACCAGCAGGACTCGCGTGGCGAAACCTTTCCTGCACAAAGTCAACAGCCCGCCCGCGTCAGGCTGGTCCCTGTCTGATAACATCAGCATGACTTCATGAATTCCTTCTTTATCCTTGGACATCATGGGGGTTACAATACGCCAGCCCGACCAGGGTGGCTCGGTGGCTGAGCATCGACCCCGAACTAGGAGGTCACAGTCCGATTCCCGGTCAGGGCACTGCCCAGGCTGAGGGCTTCATCTCCAGCGCGAGGCCTGCAGGCGGCAGCTGATGGGCGATTCTCTCTCATCACTGATCTCTCTCTCTCTCTCTCTGCTACTCCTTTCCTCTCTCTGAATTCAATAAAAACGTGTTTTAAAAAAACCCACGATGTTAATAAGAAAATCAGAAAGGAAATACATTTACAATACTGTACGAGTTTATTTTAAAAAGTCCATGCAGAAGTGGACCTGCACAATTCAAGCCCCTGCTGTTCAAGGGTTGGTGCGGAGCTGTAAACCGCCCTCAGTGCCAGGCCCCTTCACGCCCGCGACCCCCCCCCGTTGCCTTCTTCACATTCTGTGTGGACGATGCTTACTGCTGCCCTCCTCCTGCTTTAAAATCTAGGCCATTTGTTGCTTTTTCTCAGTCTTGGGACACTGGAGTGGGCCAGGAGCACATCCTATATTATTTGGGAAACAGCCCGGCCTGAGTAAGAGGGACAGGGAAGAGATACTGAAGCTCTGCTAGATGAGCTGCGGGCAGGGGTCAAGGCCACAGCTTCCCTTTCCCTTCGGTTTCCCTGTGTCTCTGCCACCCACACCGAGGAAGGGAAGTTTCTCTCAGAGGTACTGTGACATCATGGAAAAAAAAAAAAAGATCTCTTTCCCTCCTGTTACCTCTTGACCTCTGAGCCTCAGTTTCCCCATCGGTAAGACAGGGAGAGTGTGTCACCTTCCTTTCAGAGTTGTCCTGACAGGTAAATGATACAGTGCATGGGTCTGGCAGAAAACAGACACTGAGTACAGAGGGTCGCCCACCCTCCCCAGCACACACAGCCCAGGGGCACTGCGTCTCCCAACAGTTCAGCCCGAGGTGATGTGCCCAGATGAGCAGCGATGACTACGAACTTGAGTGGCCCAGGCGTTTCTCCTGTGAATTCCTCAGGATTAGAGAATCCCATGGCTCGGGCCTGCTAGGGCTGCCCTTCATAAAAAATAAAGACTCACACTCTGAGTTGGAGCAGAAGGCTCTGTAACTTTATCCGAAGCTGGAAGGCTGTTGTGGGGAGTGGCTAGAGAATGGGGAGCATAATAAACGACACTTGCAATCCAACTGCATCCCTCAACCCAACTACATTTGTTTTATGTTGCCCTCAGCTTTGCCAAGACCTTGCAACTGAGCCGCCTCTCTGAGAGGCTGAGCTAAACAGCCACACACAAGGCTAGGGTTAGACTGCTTTCTCTCCTCTGCTCTTCCCTCTCATCTCGACAACTAGAACTGCCATTACCCAAACTACCACCTGGACTCTACTTCCTTCCCTCGATGGCCCTTCCAGCATCCTCTCCCCTTCCCATCCAGGACAATGTACTGCGAAAAGTCAGCCAATTCACGTCTGAAACATTCTCTCTCCAAGTGAGGCATTCGGTTCCTTTAATGTTCCCCCTCTCTGCTGGAGGGTAAACAATCAGATGTGCAGCTTCCAGAGTAAGCCAGCACATGATCCCAGCCCTGGGTAAGGGAGAGGGAAGACCGAACATGCACACATATTCCAGCCTGGATCTTTTCCCATCATTCCCTTCCCGCAGGAGAAATCGGCACAGAAATCATAAACTTACGTTCCAGAGAAACTGGAGAAAGCATTTGTGCAAACAAAAACAGCCACGATGGTTTCTGATGACCCGTTTAGTAAAGCAATGTTGGCAGAAGGAGAAGTCTTGTTAAACACAATAACAAAAACAATAACTTATCCTCTTATCCCATTATTAGAGGCCCGGTGCACAAAATTCATACACTTGGTGTATGTGGGGGGGTGTCCCTCAGCCTGGTTTGCACCCTCTTGCAGTCTGGGAACCCTCGGGGGATGTCCAACAGCTTAGGCCCACTCCACATGGAGTCGGCCTAAGCCGTCAGCCGGACATCCTTAGCACTGCTATGGGGGTGGGAGAGGCTCCCATCATAGCCGCTGCACTTGGCAGCTATGAGCCTGACTTCTGTCTGAGCGGTGCTCCCCATGTGGGAGTGCACTGACCACCAAGGACAGCTCCTGCATTGAGCGTCTGCCCCCTGGTGGTCAGTGCACATCATTGTGACCGGTTGTTCCACCATCGGGCCAAAACCAGCTCTCCGACATCCCCCAAGGGATCCCAGATTGTGAGAGGGCACAGGCCAGTCCGAGGGACTCCACCTGTGCAAGATGGAAGCTGGGAGAGACATGGGAGATTGGCTAGTGGGGAGGGATATGGGAGGGTTCCAGGGCCTTTCCAGCCTGTCTCGCTCAGTCCCAATTGTTTGGACCCAAGCAGCAAGCTATCCTACCAGTCAGAGCATCTGTCCCCTGGTGGTAAGTGTACATGATAGTGAGTAGTTGAGTGGCCTTAGCATATCATTAGAATATTAAACTTTGATTGGATGAACAGCCAACTGGATGACCAGATACTTAGCATATTAGGCTTTTATTATATAGGATATCATACTAGAGCCCCAGTACATGAATTCATGCATGGGTGGGATCCAGCTGGCCCACCCTGATCAGGCTGGATCAGGCTGGGCTGGCCACAGGTGGTTTGCCCACCAGCCCTGCCCCTGATCGGTGGGGGGTGATTGAGGGCGGGACCAGAGGGGGGAGGAGCTGTGGGCAGTTGGCCATCTGGCCCCGCCCCCTGGTTGAACTCCCGGTTGAGGGGACAATTTGCATATTAGCCTTTTATTATATAGGATTATTCACAGTAGTGTCGTTTTCATTCCTGTGTCCTCCGCACTGAGCACAGTGCCCACATAAAGATATTCAGAAGACAAATACCTGTTCTCGTAACACCCCAGGAAAGGTAAGAACCAGTGAGTCAATAGTAATGAGTGCTACCTGAATGCACCAGTAAGTTTGGGTGGAAGTGAGCCCTAGGACAGTGGGCGAGGTGGTGACAACAGCAGAGAGGAATCGAGCAGTGAGCCAGAAGAGGAAGGCTAAGCAGGTCCCCATGGAGCCTCGGCTGATCTGCTCAGGGTAGGGTTTTGTGGCAGGCAGCTTCTGACACAGCTCCCGAGGATGCCACCTCCCGTTCACCCCCTCGTGCTGATCCTCTCCCTGAGTATGGCTTGCTTCTAGTGCAGCAATATGACAACGGCCATGTGTTGTCATTTCTAAGGTTGGGTCCTCTTGCCTGTTAGCTTTGATTTAACCAGCTGCCATATTGTGAGATGCTCAGAGGTGAAGCCCTTGGCAAGGGCTTGAGGGAGGCTTTGGCCCAAAGTCCTCGAGGAACTGAATCCTGCCTACAACCACATGAGTGGGCCAAGGAGGGACCCCTCCCAGTGGGGCTTGGGATAACCGGCCTGTGGGAGACCCGGAGCCAAATGACCCAGTTATTAACCAGTCAGAAAGCTTTCTGAGGCCTGTCGTAGTACAGAAGCAGTGTTTTATTACCTTCCCTAAGTGTGAGCTTTTCCTGGGCCTCTTCAATGACTTTTTCACAAACTCTGTTTGAACAGAACTTCTGTAGAAGGCTGATGTGCATATCTCTTAATTTTGATGTTTGCTTCTTTTAGTTGCAATATTGAGCAATTAACCTCCTTTCCCCCCACCATATTTCTAAATGAGGGTAAAAACTTCCCTCCCAAATTGTTGTGAGCACTACAGCAAATGTTTATTAAAATAGATATTGATATGTAAATAAATATATGATATTCAGTACATATTAATTCACCCTGACCCTTTTATTCTTCAATTCTTTGGATATGTTATATACTCACTACACCCTTCAGATCTAAAACTACCTAATTATTTGCCATTTCTTTATTTGGAAATGTCTAGAAGGTTTCCTCTCTCATATAGGTTTGGTGACTATATTTTCACAAACAATTTGGATAAGTTTTCTATCAGCTAGACGAGAGACTTAAACTAAAAATCAAATATATTGTTGGCATTTTCAAAGGTATAGTTTCATTCTTGTTTTACATAATGTGATCTTTCCATTATTTCCTCTCCTTCCTGGTGTGTGCACTGGGCTGATTTTATTTTAACTAAGCCATTCTACCATGTTTTCACCCACACTGCTCCTTTCTCTTAGAATAATCTCTGTCCTCATTCAAGCCCTACTTACGCTGCCAAGACTAGCCCAAGTCTTGCCACCTTTGCTTGATAAACTCGAGTACAAAGATTGTCTTAAATTTTGGGGGGCATTTTTCTATGAGCTTATTATAATGCCAGGCACTTGGTAGTTAATCATCAAATAAGTTTGAAGTTCTCTGAATTCCATATTTATACCCACGAATCTCCTTTACTCTTTTAAGCTACTTCCTTCTATCTCCTAACATCTTGCCTTTAACATCTTGTACCTTAGTTTTCCCTAGAACTCTCCTTACCCTCACTTGTGGACATTATCATACAGAGGCATTTAGAGAGCCATTCAAAGCCATTAGGATTATTGGCTGATAAGGAAATAAAGTGGAAACAAGCTATGGGTGTGTGTTTTTTGGTTTTTTTTTGGTCTGGCTTTCTAATTTATCAAAGTCAAGTTCTCAGAGTCTAAATGTTTCATAAGTACTTTCTAAAAGATTTCCTTGTTTTGTTTTGTTCTTATCATACTCAAGTGCCTACTAAAGAAAGGGCTTCCCAGTGCTGACACCAGGCCAGAGCTCTGCCTGTTCTCCCACCAGAGGCACAGGCAGCACCCCAGCCTGCACTTTTGTGAAAAGGGGAGACTGGAAAGTCCACTGAGGCCACTTAGAAGCTTATAAATAAAACACTTGTTGGGCTTTTTCTAAGAGTTTGATGAATGAATGAGCAAAATGAATGTAAGAGCAAAATACAAAAGAATATAAGCAGCAGCAAAGTTGTTTCCTCTCAAACTGTGCTTGACACACACGTGGGTGGGGTGGGGTGGAGATGTGTGAGCAAAGTGACATCTAGATAGTTCACTGAATGTGGAGTTTCAAAAACCATGTATTAAATAGTAACCTGAAACTAGATTAAAACTCTGTAATTTTATTTCAGGTCAATTTATCTCTAAAAAGGACAAAGGCAATTGCTTAGGCTATCATAGGGTAACAGAAACAATTCCTGAGAGCACCTAAACTATCTTTGCTTTAATTCTGTGCTCATGAAAAAAAAACACACTCTAGCCATAATTTGATCTCGTAAGTGGACCTGCTGACCAAAACAGAGTGTCCTAGAGAGATGAACCATTCTAATTCGGGAGCCAGGCAGACGTCTCAGTGTAATGTGATTACGTGGAATTTTTGCGTGTTAGTCAATATCCTGGAAGTTGGGTTAGCCTGAATCAGAGGCTAATCAACTCTGAACGAAATGAGATGATTAAGTTTCTGGGACTGCAATGCTGAAGAACACGCTGTGAGGACTCCAGCAAAGTACCGCCACTCCACAGGGATCTGCTTAAGGAGGCTCTCCCTTGGACGTCTTTAAAAAGTGTAACATGTGTGAGCTTAGAGATAATTTAACTCTTCTTTTATTTCACAGAAAAGGAGACTGAGTCCCAGAACCTGAATGACAGCACTAAATAACTAGAGGCCACAGAGTTAGAGAATGGTTTAAGAAACTCTGAACGGTGACCACACAACATACAGGTGATTTATTACAGAACAGTGCCCTAGAGACCTGTGTTTTATTAACTAACGTTACCCCAATACAGTCAGTAAAAATTTAAAAAAATGGGGGGGGGGGGAGGGGGAAAGAGAGAAATAAGGGGGGGGGGATGGTTTCCCTTCTACTATCCTACCTTGCTTTAATCAGGAAGGGCAGAGTCTAATGACTAATGAAAAATTGGTCTATGGAAGGCAGATGTGTCCTGGTAACTGGCAGGAGGCTACGTGAGCCAAGTGCATCATTCAAGGGGAAAAGGATGAGGGTGTCTACTGAGTATACTATGTGCTTACCACTGGGGGAAAAAGACTTGACTCATATTCCTCATTTAATCTCCCCAACAACCCTCTGACATTGGTAATATTATTCCTAGTTTATAAATGAGGAATGGGACCTAGAAGAAATAACTTGTGCAAGCTACTAAGAATCAGATCTGAATTTCAAACACCAGCCTATTTGACCTCCAAATCCACAGCTTTAATTTTCTGCCTATGAGAGTTAGACCTGCTAAATTTCTCTATACCAAAGAAGTGTCAGAGCCGAGGAACTTCAACTAGAATATGACTGCCTTTTCTTCTGTATCTTCTGTAAGATATGAACTCACATTTTAAGCTGTGAGCACTGAAAATTGCCAAAACATTTCAGCCTGGAATGTATCAGTGCATAATTCCTTAATACAGCTTGTGAGCACTATGACAAGAACCTGAATTATAATTGCAGATTTCTAGTCTTATACAAAAAATGGCAGCCTTAAACAAAACAATACTAGAGGATGGGTTAGTTTCTTAAGTGAAATATTTTGCTTTGAATTTTCCCATTAAATTATCTAAACTCTGCCCTAACTGGTTTGGCTCAGTGGATAGGTTCCAGGTTTGATTCTGGTCAAGGGCATGTACCTTAGTTTCGGGCACATCCCCAGTAGGGGGAGTGCAGGAGGTAGCTGATCGATGTTTCTCTTTCATCGATGTTTCTAGCTCTCTATCCCTCTCCATTCCTCTCTGTAAAAATCAATAAAATATATTTAAAACAAAATATTTAAACTCTGAAGTGGATATGGGAAAATCAGAAACTCAAAAATTATATTGCAAGGGATTCTCCTTTTCCTACCCTTCAAACTCTCTTTTTTCAAGAAGAAGAAACTGCAATGTAAAAACGAGGAAGGAGGATGGTTAACGTCTAAATAAATCTCAGGAGAAGCGTCACCTGAAGCAGGGAGTTAGCTGCCAAAAAGCAAGAGTAGTAGTTTTTTTTTTTGGTACATGTACTAATACTAAATTAAATTCCAATTCAAACTATGATTTAAGGGAAATGATTTAAGGGACTTTGTTAAACTCTTTTGATCAATGAGTTAGAAAAATTTTAATTTATTGTTTTCTTTAGTTGATGGTTTTATTAGCAACTTAGACTACTAAAATGCATTCATCCAAGGCACTTAAGCAAGAGGTTGGCTGCATGAGGTTTCAGTGGAAGTCAAAAATTGGGGGCTCAAATCTCAAGTCGAACTTGGATCATACAGGACTTTATTTTAATGTGTGAGTAAACATATTCAAAAGATGTTTAAAAATGACATTTAGAACATCCAAATATTGAGTTTCTCTTAAAAAAAAAAAAGATTTGTCAGTGGCAGGTTCATATTCCCACGTGGTCACAATCGGCTGAAGCTGTGTGTCAGCTGTTCATTAGCGAGGCGAGGTCTCTGACCCACACTTCCTGGCTCTCCCCTCACCCCTATACCTCTCTTCCCCATGCCCGAACCACCCCGTTTGTGATGCCTACTTTAGAGGAATCAGATAAGGAAAGTACAGAAATTAAAGAAAAAAAAGAAACACCAACAACAAAAAAGGAAGAGAAGCATAGCCCATATCACTTGGGGAAAATGTCAACATACTAGACAGCAAAAAACAGCGTCTCTCAATATCATACGCCATAGTATTCTGGGGCACTAGAGACCAAGAGGCTTGTGACAGAAAAATTTTAAAGTGACATGAATCCTTTAGCATAAATATTGTCCAAATGAAGCACTTTTCGTATTCTGGCCAAGGTTAAATTCTAGGTGGATATTTCAAAAGGATTTTTTTTTTTGGTCTGAGGTTAACTACAAAACAACTCTTCAAATTCTTCCGCCACTTCTGATATGTATGCTGAGTTTACCCAGGAGAAAAAAGAAGACACAGCTTTCTTGGTTTGTCTAACACCTCAATATATTCGTTCCAATAATTAGACTCTCCTCTTTCTCTATCAATATGCATAGCTCATCTTATGCTCAAAAGGGAAAACAACATACTTGACTAGGATCAGAAATATGGTCATGATATATGAAATAATGAAATACGTTTTTCTCCAAAAGTACAAGTTACTCTCCCTGCTCCTTTACCCAGTTGGTTTTCAAGTCTGACTTTCGCCCACCAGGTGGCAGGATAGCAACTCAAGATTTTATTTCAATTAGCACTTTTTTATAAGGTACATTTTCTAAGATTCTTAAAAAATAACTTTCAGCCCCACCCTACCCTTCTGCTTCTTCAAGTTCAAATCACCCCTCTCCCTAATATACAACAGCACTTTTTTTGTAAGCTAGTTATCTTGTATTTTATAAATGGGAGGCAAAGGAAAAGTGCCAAGGTCTCTGCTCAAGGTCACAGAAGAAAAGGCAAAATAAGAACTTGGAACTTCCTAAGACTTGGCCCAGGGTTTGGGAGTCAGGAAATAGTGACCTTTGAACGTCATTTCTGGTGTGCCAAAATTATTTGCAGCAGCGTATTATAAAGGGTATAAATTTAAAAGGAGGAAGTAAGGGGAGCCAAGGCATACATGTTCCACGGGGGGAAGAAAACAAAGTTCTTTGCTTTCCAAGGAGGGATGCAGAAACCGGGGTCCCAATGTGGCTCAGGGAGCATGTGGGAGGGGAAAGAAAAGGGCAGAAGGCACAGCAATGGCAGGAGGAAAGGGAGCAGAGATTAAGAATGCAAAATGAGCTCTGGCCGGTTTGGCTCAGTGGACAGAGCATCAGCTAGCGGACTGAAGGGTCCCAGGTTCGATTCCGGTCAAGGGCATGTACCTTGGTTGTGGGCACATCCCAGTAGGGGAAACACAGGAGGCAGCTGATCAATGTTTCTCTTTCATCGATGTTTCTCTCTATCCTTCTCCCTTCCTCTCTGTAAAAAATCAATAAAATAGATATATATTTTAAAATGAATGCAAAATGAGGAGGGGAGGGGTCTCTGCATTAAGCAGGTAGGTAGGCAGATCAAGGAAACCAGGTAAAGACTCAGACATGTGCGTGTAAGAGAAAACGTGTCCTAACGCAAACCAGACAGACACCATATCCCCAAGTGAGGACACAGAGACATGAAGATCAATGAAACACAGGAAAGAACGTGTAGTTACACATCCTTTCTCTTTCCTCACACGAAAGGGGTCTCACACACGTGAGAAGAAATGTGTGTGTATCCAAGAGGCGGTCCGGCACAGTGGTTAAGAACACAGACACCGGAACCAGATTAGCCTGACTGACTGGGTTTGAATCCAAACCCCACTGTACCCAGTAGTTGGGTGGTCCTGAACAAGTTACCTAACCTCTCCGTGCCCGCTCTCTCTTCTGTAAAACGCTCGTGCCAAAAAATTAAATTTAGCCCTGGCTGGTGTGGCTCAGCTGGCTGGAGTATTGTCCTGTACACCAAAAGGTTGTGGGTTTGATTCCTGGCCAGGGCACATACCTGGGTTGCGGGTTCAGTTCATGTTTTCTTTCTCACATCTATGTTCCTGTTTCTCTCTCTCTCTCCCTTTTTCCTGCTCTCCCTCCCTTTAAAATCAACGAAAATGTCCTTGGGTGAGGATTGAAAGAAAGAAAAAAATAGGTAAATGTATTAAATAAAACATTGAGAACAGGGCTACCTACACTAAATAAAATAAATAACTCATACAAAGGAATGCAGAGAGGAAATTTACATGCTCAAACTCTGAAATACTGACAGTATAAAAACAAAGCACATTCTCCTAGCTATATTTATGTATTCTTAAAGTAAGAATATTCTCAAAAACTAAGACTTTCTTAAGTTTAGATAAGTAAATGGCGAACAATCACTGATCTATAAGGGAAAGAGACCTCGGTGGCCAGACAGATGAGAAAGAGGGGCGTTGGTCAGAGTTTGCTACTTGAGAAGTCACAGACGAGCCCTGACTTGACTCTGGATGCCAGGCCCAGAGGCTGGGTGACTGTGGGTGCCTGGAGGAGAGGACGGTGGGGGGAGAGGAAGGAAGGAGGGGCAGGGTTAGACACTGCAGTAGGTTAGGACTGACTGATGTCCTCCCCTGGCAATGAAGTGTGAGAGCACTGGAGTGGAACCAAGCTGCCCCTTTACCACATCAATTATATTTCTACTTACTCACCTCTTATCTTCTGGTTTCTGATCCAGGGTCACTGAAACTAACCTCCCTGGAATGTCCACAGTCAAGGACCTCGTCCACCTTACCTGCTGATCCATCTGCGGTATCTGAGACCACTGAAAACCTGAGACCAGGTTTCCCCCCTGCCTTCCACTCAGGGCTCCTCTTACCTTCCTAGTTACAACATCTCAGCTTCTTCACAGTTCTAACCAATTCTATTCAATTCTATCCCAGAAATATCTTTTAAGCTAGACCCTCATGTTCATTGCTATTGCTTTAGTTCAGGCCTCTGTTCTCTCCTCTGGGTTTCTGACACTGTCTTCCTGCTGGTCTCCTGCCCCCATCTGTATACTTCCATCCACTCTCCATGCTGCTAGAGTTACCTTCCCCAGAATAAATACTTGATCATGTCCTTCTCCTTCTTATAAACCCCCACTGATGGACTTCCCACTCTCAATAACATTTAAATGTGACATGTTAAGTTTCTTCATTATCTTGCCTCAACGTTCGTCTTTAGTTTCATCTTCTGTTCTCTACTCTACCCAGTCTAATCCACACTGAATTTCTCCCGGTTCCCTGAATATACTATATCCTAGGATGCTGTGCCTGAATCTTTTCTATCTGGAAAAGTCCTTTTCTTCCTCTAAGAAGAAAATACTCTAAGGAAGTCCTCCTCGGCTTCCCTAAGCAGAGAGTTCTTCATTCTCTGAGTGCCCACAGCACTGTGATCAAGCATCAAACCTAATGCATCCATCCCACTTGTAATCTACCCGCTAACTGTCTGATTTCCACCCCCTCCTGAATACCTCAAAGACAGAGATAATTGTTCCGCTAGTTTTTAAACACTCCCAGGCCCAGCACAATACCTTGCCCGTGGCATGGTTGCCTCTCAAAGTATGTTGGTTGAATCAATCATAACCCTTTCATAAACAGAGAGAGGAGAATCTGAGGGGGGCAGACAGGCCTTCTGCTCACCGCTGAATGTCCTTGTTCTTCCACAAGGAGGCAGACTGTGCCTTGGGCACTCTTTCAATGAAATTCACCAGCTCTTCCATGAGAAGCCTGAGTTTAAACAAACAAAAAAAGTGATGAACATTCATAGAAGAACTAGGGAAACACCGCACTCCAACGCAGACGCCAACAGAAATGGGCTTGTCTGCCTTCTCCCTCCCCTGCTGCGTATGAATGTGGGCACCATTTCACACAAAGCTGAATACAAATCTAGCTTCCTATTGAATTTCCAAGTTAAAAATTTGGAACATAAATGACTCAGTTCACCTCTAAAACAAGCCTGGTATGTTTTCATCTCCAAACACAGACTATATAGGCTTCTGGTTTTATTCTCACTCTAAGATTGCTGCCTTTATGTAACTAAAAATACAAATGGAGAAAAAGTTAAATGACTGCGAAGTACTTGCTGTTGGTGGCAGCAGGGGTCAGTTGGATTTTTAAAATGCTATTAAATGGCCTGGCCAGCAACTGAGCTTTGACCTGTGAACTGGGAAACTAGGTATAATTCTCGGACTGCTGACTTGATCCTCAGTGTGGAATGTGAGGAGGCAACCTATTGAAGATTTCTCTCATCACTGATGTTATCTCTCTCTCTCTTCCTCTCTAAAATCAATAAAAATACACTCAAAATAAATAAAATGATATTAAATGACCAATTTAAACTGGTCAAGTTTTTCTTTCATGCATGTCTTAGGGATTAACAAAATTCCACATGGAATATTCTTAAAGCAGAGGTGGGGAATGTTTAGCCCTCAGGCCATATAAGGCCTGAGAAATCATTTGGTCTTGCCCTGCAAAGGCATTAGGAGTGAGTTAATGAAATGTCTGGCCAAATACAGCAGGCTAATTTTTGAATTTATGATTTTGTGTGGCCCGTGGATGCTGCTGTAAATATCCAAATGGTTCTTGACAGAAAAAAGGTTCCCCATCCTGCTCTAAATACTGATCCTAAAGACCTAACTCAAGGACCCACAAAAGGGCAGGCTTCGCACATGGCGAGATGGATTAGCACAGAGCCACAACTGAGGGGCGTAAGAAACAACCCCCTCGATGGGAGCGGTGCTGGCATGCTCTGAGCGGCTTCCTGGACACCTACAGGACGACCACTAGGCTGGAAGCAGGTTTTCAGCAGCGTGTGACCCTCTGCATAACCCAGTAGAGGTGACCCATCCTGACTCCAATCCTCTCCCAATTAACCATCAATGTATTAGCACTTGAATGCTGAGCACCTTCATTTCCATTTATTTATTTATTCCTAACATCACCCCTCCTTTCAACTTGAAGGAGCAGTATGAGTCCCAGCATCTAAGATCTGCGACCAGGCTGTAACCAAAATGGTTACAGTCTTCAGGAAAACAGCTGTGACTTTTTCAGACTGGAGTCCAGTGTTTTCACCTCAACCTCTCACTGAAACTGACCCATCACCTCCCAGGTCTCATGGTCCCATAATGTCTCTTCTCAGACCCCTTACATTTTCCTATACACACTGCAGGTAATGTAATTTAACACAAAAATAAGGACACACTGTTTTATTTCCGGTAACTCCCATCTTGTTGGGACTTCTCTGCAAGACACTAGAACCCATACTTTTGGTCTTGATGGTTTCATCTTATACCACACTTATTAGTGTGCTTCAACACAATTCTTTTTTCTGAAGTAATTTTCTTCCCACTAACTGATGCTATGGTTACTTGCAGCAATCATGAATGCTCAGGGGGGGCAGAGAAAGAGACAGCAGGGCGTTCTGAATCAAAGGAGGCCTGAGGTTTTACTCGTTGGAGTTCTGTGTTTTAGTCTAACAGTCCAGACAACTTACCCATCTAGTTTTCTACACGCTGTCTGCATTTAGTCCACAGTAATCCATAAAAAGGGGGGAGGAGGCTTTTTGAAAGCCAAGTAATAAAATTTCTTCTTTCTTAAATATGCTGTTCCTTTCTCCGGAAGCTCTTTTCAGTGTGTATTTGTGCATCTTATTAAATGTTACCTCCCCTGATTAGTCTGTGCACAGAGGAGCTACCTTGGGAACTCCTTCCAGTTTTGATTTAAAAAAAAAAAAAAAAAAAAAAGGACAGTGAAGACTACTGGCAACATCAGTCTCTGGAGATTCCAGTGACCATCTGTTTTATCTAGAGAGCGGTCTATTCATGCCTGTTCTCGGGGTCGGCTGCAAGGGCTCAGTCACCAGTGAAGGAAGAAGCTTGGAGCCTCATGCTCACAGCACGCAGCAGGGTCTCACCTGCCGATCTGAACGGTGGGCTCGGTGGCGTACACTGTGCCTGTGAACCCGGTGTGCTCAGTGATGTAGGGCAGCGCCATCATGCAGTGGTAGTTAGAGATGAGGATCACATCTACCGTAGACAGATCTATTAGCTCCGTCTGGAAAGAAAGGAGAGGGGATGATGCATATCTGTTCCAAGCCCATAGATCAACATGCTGTGACTGAAAGAGGAAGCTGTCAGAATGCAGAGTAGTTTGGGTGCTACGGAATGGTTCTGTCTTCCTGCGACACTTCTGTTCTCACGTGAGGATGTTTCCTGATGTTGATGGTGGGTAGCGGGACAGGATGGCTAACAAGGAGAATGCAGCCGGACACCGGCGGCACCCTGACGCACTTAACCGAATCCCGAGTCAGACCAACGAGGACAAATGCCGCCGGGCAGGTGAGAGCCGGGAGCAGGAGGCAGAGACAGCACAATGTTCCTGCGGGGAACAGGAATGTAACGCGGCCCGCCACCGATGGTGGGAGCAGAGGGAGCAGCACAGAGACACTAGCTCCTCCAAAGTCAAATGTGAGAGCTGATTTTTTTTTTTTTTTAATTTCAGAGAGGAAACGAGAGGGAGAGTTAGAAATGTCAATGATGAAAGAGAATCACTGATTGGCTGCCTCCTGTAAGTTCCTACTAGGGATCGAGTCCGCAACCCAGGCATGTGCCTTTGACTAAAATCGAACCTGGGACCCTTCAGTCCACAGGCTGATGGGCTATCCACTGAGTGTTGTTGGACAGGGCGGGGACTGACCTTTGTTGTTTTTTTAAAGTAACTTCTGACCACTACTACTGGATATAGACACCTCCTCCCCAACCACCCCCCCCCCCCAAAAAAAAGTAGTGACAGTTACAAAAGGAAATTATACTCTTATTTTACCCTAGTCTTAACCCCACATCTACCCCTTTTCCCAATAAGAGCATGTGAAAATGGCAAAGAAAAGTTGGCAGGTGAGGGAAAACTGCTACCATGTTTAGTAAATTTTATGAAAACTCTCTTCTGAGGAAATGATTCTCTTACTGATTTGCCCAGATGAAAGAAACCACTTTTCAGAACCTGCCAGGCACTTCATGCAAGTCTTTCTTATGGCAGTTATTACTCTGTACCATGGCAACTCAAATATCACTTTGTCCCTTACACAGTCTCTCGGGTCAAGAATCCTGCTGACTCATCTCTGTTCCCTCCCAGCTGCAGAGCCAACACAGCTGCCCACGGCTCTGCTGCTGGAGGGATGCAGTTACAAGCGGCACCTTCTGTGGGGAAAACTGAGACGCAATCACCCCAACCACTGAGCCCCCCTCTCAGAAGTTACCCCGGGGAAAGCGCATGGTGCACTGAGGACAGCTTGCTGCCAGTCAGGAAGTCTTTCAGAAGAACGGGTCACTGCCCTAGTGCACCCCCCACGGAGAAATGACAGAGACAATGTTCCATTTTGCTGTGGGTATTTTCTGGTTGAATGACTTGACACATGAAATAAGTTAATTTAATAAGGCTGCTGAGGGATAATCAGCTCCTGAGAATGGCATGTAGATTCGAGGTCAAAAGCTACATACTGCCGAGGGCAATGGCAATCTGTGTGAATAAAAGGCTTAATGACAGTATTTAATTTACATCACCCTTGACCCCATGTCATACACTGCACTTCCAAGACAGTGTCCTCACCGTGAAAGGTCACATAGCATTCTGCTGGTCCTATGCCCACCACCACTCTAGAACCACTTTTATTGTTGATTTTACTTAAATATGTTTTTATTGGTTTCAGAGAGGAAGGAAGAGGGAGAGAGAGAGAGACACACCAAGGATGAGAAAGAATCATTGATGGCTGCCTCCTGCATGCCTCCCACTGGGGATCGAGCCCACAACCTGGACATGTGTCCTGACTGGGATCGAACGTGATCTCTAGGTCTAGAACCACTTTTACACAAACAAAGACATGAAGACTGAGAGGCAGAGTGACAGACCCAGAAGAAAACGGGGATTGACAGCCGAGGCAATAGCCAAGCTCCAAAGCTTCTCTACCTTCCTTCCCTGCCATATATAGGACCTGCTTGAGAATATTTGACATTTCTCTTTAACGCATAAAAAAAATCAGCCCAGAGTCTATAACGATGAGAAATCTGGTGGGTACAGCTGTAAGAAAATAGGTATATATATTCTATCTGCATACATGTCAACAGTGTCTACATAAACATTTTTCCATATGAGAAATAAACTTAATATCCAGGCCATGTTTATATACTCACATTTATGTACTTACATACTTTTACTCAGTGAAACCCAATAAAGATTAATTTTAAACTGATATGGATACTTGAGTTCTACAGCCTATAAACTGGGTCAAAATTACCCTATTTATTGCTTGCCTATTATACTATCCTGGGCCTTATATGCAGTCCCTGGTGTAGAAGTCTGGGGACACTAGGATGTTTAGGTAGTCATACAAGATTATAAATTCCATGAGGACTGGGGTTAGGTCTGTCCGACTCACCCAAGTCAGTGAAGTCTGGACTTAGTTAGCATTTCTCTCCTGATTCTCTGACCCTCCTATTTTCTCCTATGATGCAATGCCCTGATTCTACCTTAAAATAGCAACTATTACTAACTTGTTATATAAGTCACAAATCATGACAAAAGTTGAAAAAAATTATATGGCTCTAGAATCCTAAATATATCAATACTCTTTGAGCTTGCCAAAAGTGAATTGCAAAATGGTAATTGTCTAATTTCAAAGTTTAGCACCCTATGGAGCAGGCCAAAAAAATCATGAGAACACCAACTCAGGTTTCACACTGTTGTCCATAAACAGGGTGTAGCAGTCAGTGTCGGTGCGGTAAACTAGAAATGAACACAGCAGCAGGACCAGGAGTCTTTGAACAGGTGGAGAACTGCCCCACCCATTCCTCGATGACAAATGAAGATGACAGGGAGAGTGCAGGATTCTCAATCACTGTCTTCCTTCACCCTTATTCTTACTACTTTACCTCAAACTCTCTCCCTCTGCTGCTATCTTCAATGACCACGTCTTTTGTTTTCCTTCCCTTGTTCACTCAGGTATTCCAAAGGGCACACACGTACTTAGAAGAGAGAAAAATGGTTACCTTTGGGTATCAAAGAAAGTGTAGAAATGGAAAGAGAGGAAGGGAGGAGAAAAATAAGGGAAAGGGCTCTACATTTCTTTCCTCTCTGGCACTGGACTGTAAAAGAATTTTCTACTGGTGGTGTGATCCATTGGGCGGCAAGGAGCAGACAAGATGGTAGCTTCTCATTGATTTCCTCAGGAATCCCGGATTAGCTACTGGCTCCCCTGCACTCCATCTGTCTGCTGAGAGCGCCCAGGCTGCTCAGGGGATTGGGCCTGTCAGCTGAGATTCGTTTCCTTTAAAATTAATGGAAACTGATCTGTTTCCTTTAAAGGATGAAACTGGCCCAGGACTCTTATAACGAGTCTCATTATGATGATAATATGTAAACTATAGACATTCATAACTCAGTTCAGAATCTGTAAATTTCAAGTAATATTCAATGTGATCTTTCAGGTCAGCAAGAAATTTTACAGTTTACTGCACTGGCTGAAGAACAGCAATTCCCAGTTACCCACTCGAAGCAAGACAAGGGAAAGTAGGGCTAATCTAAGTCACAGGCACTGTAATTACAAAACAAAGGCCTGAGCTATTTCCTTACTCTGCTCAAGAGCACAAGTGTTAGTGGGGATTATGGAAAGAGCTGGGCACAGGAGGAAGAGTGACAAATGATGCCCAGACAACAGAAAGAACTCCTAAGTGATACTGCAGCTGTGTAACCGAGTGACTGAAATAACAGATTCATTTCAACTTGAAGAGAGAAGCTAAACCCCTTAAAATTATTTCTTGACTTCATTTTGAGATGACGAGATATGCTTTGTTTCTTCAGTGAGATTCACTTTAATCTTACCTCTGGTAAGCAGAATTCAGGTACGGAATCCACAAATACATGGCCCGAGCACTCCTTCAGCTCCTGAAAGAAATGAAAAGGAAAAAGTCTAGGGAGAAATATCCAATTCATGCAGCAACAAAGAAATTTCATCCTCAAACCAAATTTTCCACGAAGAATCAGAAATGTCTAGAGTTGGAGGGAAGCTAGAAGGTTACTCAGGCCAGCTGTTTCCAGTGTAGGCTCAGGGAGGTTAGATGTCTTATTCAGGGTAACAAATGCTGGTAGGTGGCGGACTCAGGACCTGAATACATATTTCTTGGTGGCTCTTCGAGGAAGCCATGTGTGGACACACGCTGCTTCCATAATTCATGATCCAATGCTTCTCGAATAATAGCAACATTGGCATACGCATGGGCACACTGATGGAGTCAAGACTCCTGGGCCCTACCTGACAGCCACGGGATCAGAAACTCTGGGGATGAGGTCATGGAACCTGTATTTATAACAAGCACCTCCAGTGATTTCATTATGCAATCAGGGCCAAGGGGCAAGTAAGGAGGGGGATGAAGAGTAGAAGGTAGGAATTAAACTACCATACCCCCCCCCCCCCCGATTATCTTCATGAATATAATCTTTGTCCTTGCAGAGCATGCAATTTGAGATTATAAAACAAATATAATCATTCAAAAGAAAAAAGCATATTTGTAGTACAATTCCCCACGCTGCCCATGACCTACCACATTAGATATGCCTGCCTTAGCTTGAACTCCCACACAAATATCCCTAGGAAAGGGTGAGTGCAAGCTTTAATGGAAGGTGCTGTAAAACAGGGTGAGGGTGGGCAAATGACAAAAGGAAAGGAAGAAGGCCAATAATGGATGTGTTACTGAGCTATACACCTCTATGGGCAAGTGGGACTTAATCCATGGGGACCATGGGTACTCTGGTATATAAATTACCTACCTAGGGGACATGGAATCTGAGGTACTTATATAGGAACCTCTGCATTTTAGAGCTGCAGGAAAAACTCTCTGGCAAACCATCCAGGGATTGGCAGCTGGAAGTACGGTAGAGCACACTGAAGAGACACAGTGGGCCTCCAACAGGGTTTGCTGCAATGCCTCCAGAAGGCCCCCGGAGTTGCTATCTTCCCTCACTGATACCTGAAACTGAAATCTATGGAGAATTTTTTGTGTCATCTGGTCAAAGCTATCTATGACTTCATAAAAAAAAAACTAGAGGTCCAGTGCACAGATTCATGCACCAGTGGGGTCCCTCTGCCTGGCCTGTGCCCTCTTGCAATCCAGGACCCTATGGGAGATGTTGGACTGACGGTTTTGGCTAGATCCCTGTGGGTGCTGAATCCTGTGGGTGCATGAATCAGCAGGCAGCTGGGGAGGAGCCTGAGCCCAGGCTGGGCGCTGTGCTGTTCCTGTTCACTCTGGCCCCACTGTGCCTGCCACTGCTCGCTAAGTGGCCTTCCTGCTATGGGAGCGCACTGACCACCAGGGGGCAGCTCCTGCATTGAGCATCTGCCTCTTGGTGGTCAGTAAGCGTCATAGTGACTGGTTGTTCAGTCACTTAGGCTTTTTATACATATAGGCAGATATATAGTTTAGTTGACAGTTTGCTCTTTCCAGAACAAGAATTTTGTTCTATTGGGTTTTCATTAGTCACTGAACATATTTTTCTATATATTCCTATGTAGCTATATTTATATTTTAGTGAATGATTTTACTTTCCATCTTTATATGAACATAAGGTATTAATGACATACTAGTTTCCTTTTGAATTTTACAAGCCTCATAGCAGAACCTTGACAGAATATTTCGTCCCCTCACCTTACACTGCAAGCTCTGATCCCTCTTTTTACATGAATACCATTTAACCAGTGAAAGGCTGAGCCACAAAGAAACTGCAAGAAGTTCTTAATTACAATGCATCTGCCAACTAAAAACAAATAAGCAATTATGTTTAATGAGAGAAGACTCCCAAATCCCTTAGGATGAGGTTAAAAATGATTGCAGACAAATCCTGAGAAATATCAAAGCGCTGCCTGGTCTTAAACTGGCCACATAATCTTCTTCCCACAAATCTGCCTGCACCAGACAAAGCCTCCTCCGAGGCCCTCCCTCCTGACTGCAGAAGCAGCCTGCCATCCTGTGCACTCCCGATGCCACTGTGTTTTACTCACCACTCTCTTCTCATGAAATGCTCTCACGTACACGAGCAAGTCATCTGCTCACAATGCACTAGAAATGGGATGCTTTCTGAGCCTTTCTCAGGGAAGAATAATTTACAGCTAGCAGAAGAGTCAGGCTGATTTCAGGTACACAGATTCTTGAATGCCACATAATTTTATGTGTTAACTGTGAAGGAAATCTCATTTCAAATTATACACTTGGCTTGCACTTGAGGTTGGGGTGCAGTTCACAGAAATTAATTCTGTAAAAAGAACACTTTATTTAACAACTAGAAGCTCGGTGCACCAATTCATGCACAGGTGGGGGTCCCTCGGCCTGGCCAGTGATCGGGACCAATCGGGGCCATCTTGCCCAGTCCCGATCGGGGTGGCCAGGGGGAAGGACCCCATGAGGTTGGCTGTGGGAGTGCACTGACCACCTGAAGGCAACTCCTGCATTGACCGTCTTCCCCCTGGTGGTCAGTGCACATCACAGCGGCTGGTCAACCAGTCCTAATGGTCACTTAGGCTTTTATATATACACTGAGTGGCCAGATTATTATGATCTCTGACCACATAATAATCTGGCCACTCAGTGTATATTCTATATATTAAAAGGCTAATATTCAAATTGTCCACTCGACCAGAAACTTGAGCAGCAGGCAGGCTGGCCAACTGCCAGAGTCCCTGCCCCCTGACCAGAATGGCATGACCCCACCTATGCATGAATTCATGCCCTGGGCCTCTAATATCCTATCCTATATAATAAAAGAGAAACATGCAAATTTGACTGTACCTTTGCTCCTGATTGGCTATGCTACCAGCCAATCAGGAGCAGGGGCGGGGCCAAGTGGTGTGAGCGCTGGGCCCCGGGGATGGAGATGATACAGCGGTGGTGGCAAGTACCCAGCCCCCGGGTGCTGTGCGGGGAAGTGGTAGCAACAGCAGCGGTGGTGGTGGTGGTGGTGGTGGTGGTGGCAGCGGCAGGGAACGCTCGGCCCCTGGGTGCTGTGAGTGGAAGTGATGGCAAGCGCCCAGCCCCCGGGGCTGGGCGGTCGCAGGCAGCCAGGGCTGAGCTGAGCAATGGCTGGGTGCCCAAGGCCTAAAGCCTCGAGGAGGCTTTAGGCCTTGGGCAGGCTGGGGGTGAGCCATCAGTTGGACATCCCCTGAGGGCTCCCAGTATGTGAGAGGCGGCAGGTTGGGTTGAGTGACCACCCATCCCCAGTGCATGAATTTTGTGCACCGGGCCCCTAGTGTGTGTGTGTGTGTGTGTGTGTGTGTGTGTGTGTGTGTATATATATATATATATATATATATATATATATATAGAGAGAGAGAGAGAGAGAGAGAGAGAGAGAGAGAGAGGCGTGCTAGATTATTATGCATTCAAAGATCACAATAATCTGGCCATTCACTGTATATAGATATCTATTACAGGAATGAAATGCCTTATTTAGATGAATCATTTTAAGGATCTTTAAACATAGTCTTTTAATCCTGAGATGTGAGAAAGAAGGGTTTAGAAGACTAAGAATGATATGAATGAGCTTTTAAGTTTTTAAGCCTTTTTGTACCTTTGGTCTCTCATTTATAAGTTCACTGCCTAAATAATGATCTGAGGAAGAAATTACTGTGAAGATAATCTAATGTCGACTAGCCGCAGTGGCTCAGTGGTTAAGTGGTGACCTATGAACCAGAAGGCCATGCATAGTTCAATTCCTCGTCAAGGAACATGTCCAGGTTGCAGGCTCCATCCCCAGTGGAGGGGAGGCAAAAGGCAACCAATTGATGATTCTCTCATTATTGATGTTTCTATCTGTGTCTCCTTTTCCCCTGCCTCTTTGAAGTCAATAAAAATGTATTTTTAAAAAAGATAATCTAATGTGAAAAACTTAATAGCCTAGAAAAAAGAAGTTATTTACTTTAGGCCTTGTTAGTGAGGGATTAAAGTTGATAGGACCCCAAATCTTAGATTCTTGGAACTATGTTCTTTTTTCATAACCTACTGTATTGTCCATTCTGGCTAACATAAAAGGTTGGAATAAGATCACAGAACATTGTTTGGAAGGATCCCCACACAAACTTACCTAAGAACATGTTTTCACCCTAATCCCCCCAGAACGCACTGTCTGGGAAGTTAAACACCGACACTCAGTCTGTTCCTTATCCAGAGGTCAAAGTGATTCGATCAGACGATGACACCACCTTCCCGCAACCTTCTGTGACCTCCCCTCACCCAATGACCCAAACTTTATAATGCCCTACCTGATCTGACCCCGACAGAAGCAGTTTAAAACTCACATACTAGAGAGTTTTAAAGTTGTTGTTTCTTTTAAAGTTTACTCCTTCCAGCCATACACTTGGTGGAATTCTCTAAATACTATCTATCACCTTTGAAAATCTCATTGAAACTACAAAAATACTAGTTTTCTCTTTGTGGTGACAAAATGTATTTGCATGTTGATAGATGAAAATGCAATTTTTTTTTTTTCACATAAGAAAACTGGACCTGAATTTGAACAGGGATTCTGTAAAAGACTCTTAAAAATAATAATCACCAAGTACTAAACACCCTACATGGATCTTGGGACTAAATACATGGGGGTAGGGAGATGAGCCCATCAATTACATTACTGATGGGTGGCCCTCATATGACAAGAGGGTTTTCCACTAGGTGTAGCTACACTTCAGTTACTCATTACCTTGTCCAAGAAAACGTTCCCATCCTTTAGGGACCAGCCGGGAAGATTAGACAGCCTGGGACTGCAAAACAAAAGATCAAATTATCTGAAGTTGATTATAATCCTTAGTAATTTCAAGGTGACTATATTGTCTCCATAAAGTTAAAAACAGCTGGAAATTATTGGCAGCGATGCTCACCCAAAATACTAATTAAAAAGATAAAAAAAGAACCCTGTTGTATCAAGCTTAAGATTTATATGGTAATGGATCATTAAAAAGCCAAACAGTTTAGCAGAAAATTGTGAAAATGAAAAGAACACTAAGCAGAACAATAAAGAAAAAGGCAAGATGAGACATTAGAACATTTTATAGCTTTCCAGTCACTGGCCCCGACTTCCCCTTGCTTGTGTTTGATGACAAGCTGGAGGGGAGGCCCCCGGTATCTGTGGATGAGAAGGACTCAGAGAGAGAGGTCAGGGGCTCGGACAGGAACACTCAGCTGCCTTCCAGCCAGAATTCACTGCACGTGAAAATGTCTGCGTTCTCGTCAAAATTCAGTCTGGATTCACTGCTTATAAATAAGTGGATTTGCCACTTGTCACCTGTAGCTTGAGTTTGCAATGCTGGAAAATGATGCTTGCTTTACTGAGTGTTACAAAATGATGTCACAACTAAGTGAATACTTTATAGAAGGTGGGGTTACTTTCATGTATATGTGATATATTGAAATAGTTTGTTTTCAGAGATCATTCACCTCTGGTAGTCTCAGGATTTACTGTATCTATTATTTGACCAGAGGAATTATGATGGTAGATGAAAATGCAAGTATTTCAGAAAAGAAATATTGTAAAAAAAAAACAACCTTAATGATCAAGGTGATGTGTGAAGAAAAAGCACATCAGGAGTACGAGCTGAGGGCCCAATGAATTTAGCACGTCACCACAAAATTAGCCTGTGAAATAAAAATTAAGGGCAAAGTAAGGGTCGAGGACTAAAAGACTTTATAATCAGAAACTCAATTACTGTATATAGTCCCTTATCCTCTTTTCAAAATAATTTTATCAATTCTGATTTTGTAAATAAATGACAGCTATGCAAGCCAAAAAGAAACACAAAAATCTTCCAGGAAAAGTTAATAACCTGAATATATATGCATCTAATTTTTTTTTAAGTGAAAAAATTGGGGTAACTTTGACAGAATTCCAAACTTATAGAAAAGTTGCAAGAATGTAGGTATAATGAAGTCTCACATGCCCTTTGCTTACATTCACGGTTTACATGATGCTTTTATTAACTAAATGTTTATAAAACTTCCTCTAAAAAAGTATGCAAAGTGCAAGAATATGACAGTAAATAAATTAATCCTTGAGTCTGAGGAGTTTACACTCTAGGGAGATAGTAAACAGTAAATATAATAGAATAAAATAAAAGCTATGACGGGTTATGTAGGTGTTAAGGGCTCAAGCAAAAAGGGCAATTCTGACAATGGGTAGTGGTGTGGGAGAGCAGGGAACAGGAGCTATGAGGTAAAGATGGAGGAGTTCTTTCCAGAAGAAGGAAACAGGGAATGGCCTAATCATTTATAGTATAGGAGAATGAGTCATCCTCCAATGGGTCTTTTATTTATGTGTCAAGCATTCAGGTGCTGGTGATATGACTGTGAGCAAAACATACCTGTCCTCCTGGAGGACAGACATATCAAGTACCACCCCAATAAAGACAACTTATTAAAAACAATGAAGCAGTGTAGTACAAATCATGACAGCATAGTTTAGGCAACATCAAAAGACTTGCCTGGGTCTATGATGATGGAGGGAAATCTGGACAGTAGTAGGATCTAGGAGAAACTGGGTCAGGGAACAGGGTTTGGAGTGAATAGAGAAAGTAGGCTACGAGATTGAGAATTCTCCCCTCACTCTCATCAGCCTCTGGCATGGACACCTTACATCAAGCATGTCAAACTCGCGGCCTGCAGCCCACAATGAATATTTTTGTGGCCCAGCCAATATAACAGTATGTAAGAAACATTTTAATGAAAATTTTGTAATGTAACTTTTATAAGGTCTTGTTATACATAACCCTATCTAATAAAAGAGTAATATGCAAATCGACCGTACCTCCACTACACCCACCAGCCATGTCTACCAGCCACCCACACCAGCCAATCAGGAGCGAGTATGCAAATTAACCCCAACCAAGATTGCTGCGGCCATGGAGAGAGCAGGAGGGAGGCTTGGGTTTCCTTGGCAATGGAGAAAGCCAAGCTTTCCTCACACCCTGCCCAGCCCAGGGCTCCACTCAACGTTACAAAGTCTCAATGATAGAAGTTAAATAAATTCCAACAAAAATGGCGGCAGCCATGTTTGCTGGAGCAGGAGGCTCTGGCGATGGAGGAAGCCAAGCTTCTACAGCCTTGGCCTCCGCTTAAGGCTACGAAGTTTCAATTATAGAAGATAAATAAATCCCAACAGAAATGGCTGCCGCCACAGAGCAAGCAGGAGGCTTGGCTCCGTTGCAGGCTACAAAGTTTCAATTGTAGAAGATAAATAAATCCCAGATAAGAGGGCCTCCGCTTGGGTTGCTGGGGGCGAGGCCAGCCTGCACACCACCACAGGCCACTCACCCAGGCTGCCCCATGCCCCAAGGGAACCCCCATCTTGATCCGGGACACCCTTCAGAACAAACCAGCTGGTCCCCACCCATGTACCATGCCTCTATTCTATCTAACAAAAGAGTAATATGCAGATTGACCATCCATCCAACATACAAGATAGCTGCCCCCATGTGGTCAAAGATCCTGCCCCCATGTGGACACCAGATGTCCACCACAAGATGGCCAACAGGGGAGGGCAGTTAGGGGTGACCAGGCCAGCAGAGGAGGGAAGTTTGGGGCAAATAGGTTGGCAGGGGAGCAGTTAGACATCATCAATCAGGCTGGCAGCGGAGTAGTTAGGGGGTGATCAGACTGGCAGGAAGAAGGGGTTAGGGGCAATCAGGAAAGCAGGCAGGCGAGCAGTTGGGAGCCAGCAGTCCTGGATTGTGAGAGGGATGTCCGACTGCCAGTATGATTGGGCCTAAACGGGCAGTCAGACATCCCTCGAGGGGTCCCAGATTGGAGGGTGCAGGCTGGGCTGAGGGACACTCCCCACCCCCATGCACGTATTTCGTGCACTGGGCCTCTAGTTATCAATAATGAACTACAACATTTGCTAATGACTGATTACTATGATCCTGTTGCATTCATTTTCCTTATGGGTCTTAGGCACAGGCGCATCATTTCTCTCCACTAATATTAACAAGCTAATATTTTATCAGCCAACTGCCACATTATTAGTCTTGTACTGACTTGTTTGGTGTGCACAACAGGAAATATTTTGTTTATGGAGAACAAGAAAAATAGGTTTATTTGTGTTACCCTTATTAATTTGTGCAGTTATTCAGTGTCTGGTAAGTTAATGTTCAAGAAAAAATATTTATTTTTATTAAAATGTTCTATTATTTTCTGTTAACCTTTACTCATTTATTTCAGCCCTTTGTATTCAGCATGTCTTTATAGATATAAACCTACATTCCCATGAAAATTGAAGCATTTGTGTTTTTTGTGTGGCTCACATAAACTTAAATCTTGTTTATTTGGCCTGTGTTAGCCTTTGAGTTTGACATGCTTGCCTTACATAAAAGGTTATTCCAATGAAATTTCAGGAAGAGTTCCATATACTCCCTCCCCATCATCCCACTGGAATGCCATCTCTGTGTCTTTTCTGTGTAGAAACTGGAGTCATAAATGATCTGAGTGATAAGCTCTGGCTAAGTAGGCTAAAGAGGGTGGGATAGAGGAGGGGGAGAAGAGCCTTGAACAATGTGTGACTGTCTTGGACAGGAGATAAGATTTCCTTGAAACTGAAAGGAAACAAAGAGCAAGATAATAGAAGGACAGGCGTAAAGCTTAATATACCAAGATGTACTTGGTGTGTATCCTGAGAGCAATGAGAGATCATTGTTTTAAATAGGTGAGAGGTGAGGTTAGATTTGTAATTCTAAAAGATGGTTCTGAAGAAAACTGACACCATGTGCCTGCTGGTAATATACACCATCATTTGTTTGGCATTCTTACCAAAAATAATCCCAATCTAACCCAATAAAATAATTGGCCTGTACTCCTAAAAATGACAAGATCCTAACAGACAGACAAACTGCAAAACTTTTTCAGGTTAAAGGTTCTGATGACATGACAACCAAATGTAACATGTGATCTGGAGAGCATCCTGGGCCTGGATCACTATTTTTCTTTCGCTATAAAGGACATTATAGTAAAACTAGAGGCCCAGTACATGCATTCGTGTACTGGTGGGGTCCCTTGGCCTAGCCTGCACCTCTCACAATCCAGGACCCCTCGGGGGATGTTGGACAGCTAGTTTTGGCCCAATCCCTGCAGGTCAGGCTGAGGGAACCCACCAGTGTCTGAATCCATGCACTGGGCCTCTAGTATGCATATAAGATTTTTGGTTAATCTCTTCCCGCCTTCCCCCCTTTCCCCTTCCCTCAGAGATTCATCAGTCTGTTCCATGTTTTCAGGCCTGTGCATTAAGCATCTGCCCCCTGGTGGTCAGTGTGCAACACAGCTACCGGTGGAATGGTCGAATAGTTGCTTAGGCTTTTATATACATAGATATGAATTGGTATAACTTGGGAAGTATGAGAAGGTATAAAGCTTAGATACTAGTATGAAATCAATGTAAGTTTTCTGATTTTGATTACTGTACTGTGATTAGGTAGAGAATATCTACCTAATATAGGCACTCAGATATTTATGTAGTAAAGGAGCATCACGTCTATGTCCTTGAAATGGCTCAGAAAAAATGATATGTATGCACATTCAGAGGAAAGGACAAAGCAAATGTGATGTTAACATCTGATAAAGATAACTGGGAATTGTTTATATTATTCTTGCAACTTTTCTGTAAATATGAAGTGATTTCAAAGTAAAAAGTTACACAAAAAGATGACTTTGGATTCAGGCAAGATTGAACTGAAGAAAGTTGCTAGTATGCATATAAGATCTTTGGTTAATAATGCCTGTAAAAGAGGACAATGACTATAGCAGCACTGAACAGAAGTGACTGGATTCTAGAGCACTGTAGAAGGTAAAAATGACAAGGCTTAATGACAGACTCAATTGACATGGGGAGTGAGCAAAAAGGGCATATTTAAGTTAACTCTCAGTTTTCTGGCTTTTATAACAGGATGCTATCCACTCAGGTAGGCCCGGTATGGGGGAAACAGGTCTGAGTGTGGCTGCTCTCCTATTCTGGACCAAGTCTAATAATGAACTCAATTTGGGGCACAATGAGTTTTGAAATGCCTTCAAAGGCACACGAAGGAGAGGAACTTTGGGTATATGAATATTTTTAGATACATGAATCTAGAGCTCAGAAGAAATTTATTACTAAAGATGCACATTTATAAGTCACTAGAGGCCCAGTGCACGAATTCGTGCACGGGTGGGGTCCCTAAGCCTGGCTGGCAATTGGGCCAATAGGGTCATGGAGGGTTGGCCTGCTAGGAGGAGGGGCCACAAGGAGGTTGGCCGGCCAGGGAGAGGGATCTCGGGAGGTTGGCCAGCCTCTCTGATTAGGGCTATCAGTGCTGACCGGCTTGGGGGAGAAACCACAGGAGGTTGGCCAACCACGGGAGGTTGACTGTGGGAGCACACTGACCACCAGGGGGCAGCTCCTGCACTGAGTGTCTGCCCCTGGTGGTCAGTGCGCACCACAGCAACTGGTTGATCAGACATTTGGTCACTCAGGCATACACACACACACACACACACACACACACACACACACACATATACATACAGACACACACATATACACTAGAGGACCAGTGCACAAAATTCATGCACAGGTGGGATCTCTAGGCCTGGCCTGCGATCAGGGCCAATTAGGACCAATCAGGGCCGATCAGGTTCCTCGCCTCCTTACCTCATCCTTCCCTCACCGCCCGTGTGCCGCCACCATGCAGTTCCCTGCCTCCCAACCACCTTCTTCCCTCACTGCCAGCATCTACTGTCACCTACCCCCAGTTCTCTGTCCCAGCCTGGGGCCTGGCCCCAATCAGGCAATTGGGACCTGTCAGCTGGCGGGGAGAGACCAGAAGGTTGGCTGGCAGGGGCCAATCACCACTGCAGCAGGTGGGTGGTGGGCTGATCAGGGCCTGCCAGCTGGGGGGAGCGACTCAGGAGGTTGGCCACTGGCCCAAGGAGGGAGTCAGCCCTCGCCCCCCCTGGGAAAGGGGACACATCCGCTACCACTCACTCCTGATTCTCCATCCCAGCCCAGGGCCCGGTTCCAATCGGGCAATTGGGGCCTGCCAGCTGGGGGGAGAGACCAGGAGGTTGGCCAGCAGGCCCCATCGGCAATCGGGGCTTGCGGGCTAGGGGCAGCTCCTGAATCGAGCACCTGACCGGTCATTCTAGTCATTCCATCATAACAGTCACTTAGGCTTTTATATAGATTGTTTGGAAGGTTATGGAAATACTGAGCATTTATTAATTTCCTTTGGGGGAGACTATGAAGGCCCAGCACCAGATATTGAAGAATTCTGATATGTGATAGCCATTTGGAGAAAGATGAATCTCCAAAGTAGATAGAAGAGAAAGAGTCAGAGATGTAAGAGGAAAACCAGAAATGCATTATCATGGGGGAGGGTGCTGATAAATGGTCAACTAGGATGAAGACTGTGCACCAGAACTAATGACATGAAGTCACTGTGACGCAGGGGAGAGGTGTCCTGGTGAGTGGCGTGGGAAAGGCACAGGTTGGAGGAGTTAGGAATACTGAAAGGAAAAGTTGAGAGAGAGAGTGAAAAGTTTTTTTTCTTAAATTTTATGTTAGAAGTGACTAAGCATAATTAAATGAAAACACTGAGTTAAGATGGAAGGGTTCAAGATAAAGGAAAGATCACTATAGTGAGATGGCAAGAAGGGATGGAATCTAGGGAAGAAAAAGAGATTCTTTCATATGACAAATATTTACTGAGAAGCTACTATGTGTCAATAATTATTTTAGGCACAGAGGATATGGTGGAGAACAAACAAAACCCTTGCCCTTATAAAATTTACTTTCTAGTGGAGAAGGAAGACAATATAAACCAAATATCCTATCTAATGAAAGATTAATATGCAAATTGACCATACCTCTGATCAAGGCATGCCCACCAGCTAATCAGGAGCAAATTATGCAAATAAACCCCAACCAAGATGGCTGCGCCACTGAGAGCAGGAGAGAGGCTTGGGTTTCCCTGGCAATGGAGGAAGCCAAGCTTACTGCCTGCAATTGCAGGACTAAGGCCTCCACTCAATGCTACAAAGTTTCAACTATAGAAGATAAATAATCCCAACAGAAATTGCGGCCACCATGGAGCTGGAGAGAGAAGCAGCTTAGGGTTGCCAGGGCGATGGAGAAAGTCAAACTTCTGCAGCTCTAGCCTAGGCATCCACTCTAGGCTACAAAGTTTCAAACAGAAATGGCTGTCGCCACAGAGCAAGTAGAAGGCCTGGCTCTGCTGCAGGCTACAAAGTTTCAATTGTAGAACATAAATTAATCCCAGGTCCCAGGGCCTCTGCTTGGGTTGCTGGGGGTTGTGGCCAGCCTGTAAACCACCATAGGCCCCTCGCCCAGGCCACTCCACACCCTAAGGAAACCCCCACCCTGATCCAGGACACCCTTCAGGGCAGACCAGCCAGTCCTGACCCATGAACCAAGCCTCTATTCTATCTAATAAAAGAGTAATACGCAGATTGACCATCACTCCAACATACAAGAGGGCTGCCCCATGTGGTCAAAGATCCTGCCCCCATGTGGACACAAGATGGTCAGCAGGGGAGGACAGTGGGAGGTTCCAGGCCTGCAAGGGAGGACAGTTGTGGGCCTGATGGCCAGCAGGGGAGGGCAGTTGGGAGGGACCAGGCCTGCAAGGGAGGGCAGTTGGGGGCAATCAAGCCTGAAGGGGAGGGCAGTTAGTGGTGACCAGGCCAGCAGAGGAGGGAAGTTGGGGCCAAACAGGCTGGCAGGGGAGCAGTTAGACATCAATTAGGCTGGCAGGGTAGTGGTTAGGGATAATCAGGCTGGCAGGCAGAAGCAGTTAGGGGCAATCAGGGAGGCAGGCAGGGGAGTAGTTTGGAGTTAGCAGTCCTGGATTGTGCGAAGGATGTCTGACTGCCCATTTAGGCCCAATCTCACTGGGACTGGGCAGTCAGACATCCCTTGAGGAGTCCCAGATTGGAGAGGGTGCAGGGTGGGGTGAGGGACCTCCCATCCATGCATGAATTTCATGCACCAGGCCTCTAGTCTATACACACACACACACACACACACACACACACACACACACAAAAGCCTAAGCGACTGTCTGACGTTCTGACCAGCTTCTATGACACACAATGACCACCAGGGGGCAGATGTTCCGACTGTTAGTTATGGCATTCACTGAACATCAGGGGGCAAACGTTCAATGCAGGAGCTGCCCAGCTGCAGTGACTTGGCAGCTGGGGTTCAGAGTGCAGGGAACCTGATTCCAGGGTGCATCACCCGAGAACTGCCCTCTTGTAATCCAGGACCCTTCTGGGGATGTCAGAGAGTCAGTCTTGGCCTAATCTCCGCAGGCTAGGCAAAGGGATCCCACCTGTGCATGAATCCATGTACTGGGCCTCTGGTGTATATATAATGAAATGATACACACTAAGAAGAAAAATAAAGCAGAATGAGGGGATAGGGAGAAACTAGGGATATTATTTTAGCCAAGTATATCTCGAAGGATTCTGAACTGAACAAAGGAAGATACTTTTTGGAAAAAACTATGTGGGCTGCCAATCATCCCACTAACATAACCTCCCTCTGAGAGAAAACCAATGACAAGGGACAGGGAGAGTAGCAGTGAATTCTAATGCTGAGCCAGAGCTGTGAGAACATAAGAATTAGGTAAAGACATGGATTTAACAGGAAAGGGAAAACATGTAGCTAGGATTGTCTGCCCAATTTAGGTTTTGAACACCTAGCTAATTCATGACCCCACAGAAAAAAATAGGCCCCTTTTAGAAGCCCTCACAGTACCTTGTATTTTACTTTTCTTAGTAATTATCAATACATATAGTTGCTTTTTTAACACAAGTATACTGAAATCTTCAACTGTGTAATTCTTTCTCTTCTGACAGACTATACGCTCCATGAGGAAAGGAAAGTTGTCTTTTTCATATCTCTACCCCCTCGTCCAGCACAGTGCATTCTCGGTAAATACCAAATAAATGAACACTTTAATCTTTGCGGGGAGAGGGAGAGAGACAATAATTTCAGGCTACTTTAATAAGAAATAACCTGTCAGACATATATCATGCAGTGCCTAAACCAACTGTGTGTGTGCGTGCGTGTGTGTTTACTGGAGGCCCGGTGCACAAAATTTGTGCTCTTGGGTGGGAGAAGTAGCCTTCAACCCAGATTGCAAGCTGGCGCAGGCCAGGCCAAAGAACCTCACCAGGGCACTATCAGGGCCAGGGAGAAATGTGGGAGGTTGGCCAGCTAGAGGGGGACCCTGGGAGGGCTCCAGAGCATGTCTGGCCTATCTCACTCAGTCCTGATTGGCTAAACCCCAGCAGCAAGCTAACTTATCAGTAGGAGTGTCTGTTCCCTTGTGATCAGTACATGTCATAGTGAGTGGTTGAGTGGTCTTAGCATATTATTAGCATATTATGCTTCGATTGGTTGAATGGCCGACTGAACACTTGGCATATTAGGCTTTTATTATATAGGATTTTTTCCTCTTTTGGATAATACCTGTGGGTGGTAAATGTATTTCTAAGTGCTGGGTGTGATAATAATTGATTTTTCTGAGCTTTGCATAAAATGTAAGCTGGAATTATCTCTGACCTTGTCCTCATCACCTTATTGTAGCCCTTAGCTCACAGGGGGAGGCGGAAATCAATAGTTGACTTTTATTTTTACATTTTCTAGATGGGTTCACAGGGTTAGCATTATGAATAATCATTGCACATAGTGATGTCTTAAGGATTGTATGAGGTGCAACAGATGGTTTACTTAGCTTGCTATACATTTTTGAGCTCTTAAATCTGCTTTAGATAGATGTTTCCCCTCTTGTATGTGGTATTACTTTTGCTATTGGGACTAATGTGCTTCTACAAGTTAGTATTTTTTTAAAATATAAATATAAACTGCTGCTTCTAAATAACAGCAAGCTTCCTAGATGAGGTCTTAATTAAACAGCACTGATTGTATGCCTAGGATAACCTATCTGCTTGAAGACATGGGCTTTGGCTTCATATCCAACACTATGATAGCTACAGCTGACCAGTATAAAAATAGTGCATAGCTACCTATCAAAAAGAACTGTCAGGCTCTATGATGTCAGGTTCCTGCCAAGGCAGTTAAGTGATTCTAAAATTCAATTTTGGGGCTCATCAGTTGACCATTTATACGAATTAGCAGGAAAGATGAAATACACATGACCTCACTTGCACTGAGCAGCTGCAGGAACATTTTACAGAAGCTCAGAACTTATAATAAAGAAGTCATCAATAAATCAATACAACACTTTCCATCATCCCAGCCAAAGGAAATGATTTTGATGAAGAACATTTTTTTAAAGGAACAAAATAAACTTAGGACAAAACACACGATACAGGTAACCTTTATATAAATGGGTACCCATTTTTCAGCAAACGAAAGCTCCGTTTGTCTCAGCTGCATCAACACATACCTTTGAACAAGTGGCAAAGGAAGGAAATTGAGGGTGGAAGTCATGTCCAGTCCACAGTCCAGCATAATGGTGGTTGATTTGAATTTAAGCACATTGCATGGTAAGGTTGGGTGCCCAGACAGGCAATACTGAAAAAAAAGTAAATCACTTTTATCAATAATCAATTACCAAAAAAGCCCCAAAAGCACAGTAAATTAAATAAACCGGATCATTTTCTATCAAAGGAACAAATGTAAATGCAGATAACTTTCTATGTGGTTTTCTCCCTTTTACAGTTCTGAATACCATTTCCCCTAGCAGTTCCAACTACTCAAAAGTCTCAGATGAGACCTTATTTTTTGTAGAGTACCAATATATCTCAAGCAAGCACCATAATTACTTGAAATACAAAGTTTCCAAACTATAGTTACCTGGTCCACTCTCACATGACACTTCCAAATTCCTACTATCTCACTGCCTAAAGCTGTGGAAATTAATTACATCCTACAACCAGATCCTCAAACTGTGCTATAGGTTTGGTTTTCTCCTCCTATAAATACCATATTTTCCAGTGTATAAGATGACTTTTTGACCCAGGAAAATCTTCTCAAAAGTTGGGGGTCGTCTTTTCACCGGGTGTAAAAATACTTTAGCTTGCCGTTATGATGGGCGTTGCTAATTCACCAGGGACTTGCCCAGCACTTGCTCTCTCTCTATTGTTTGTTATCTTCCTCCTATCATCATCAGTTCCAGTTGTCTTATAAGCCGGAAAATACAGTAAGTCAAGTGATTTTCCTCAAAGTGGAATGGCTGGGGAGGGTTAATAAGCAAGCATCAGTGAGGGGTGATAGCTCAGCCTTGTCAGAAAAATGATGCAAAAGGAAGAGTAACTTCCCTGATGTGCAGCTACTAAGCAGGAGGGAGGGACACCTATTCCCAGCCAATCAAGAATCTCTCAGCTGTGGCAAAAGACCTCAGAAGTCAAAGGCGCACAAGCCACAGCGGAGTATTTAAAGGAGAGTGAAGAGGCAAGATCATATACTGACCTCAAACATTTCTCACGTCCTCCCCAGCAGGGGAGTGATATGCCACACTGAGAATTATTTATATGGGGTGTGCCCTGTGTCACCTGTCGTAATTTGATTGCTGCTCTGAAGAAAAAAGAGTGAAGAAGAGGGAAAAGACCTTTCCCTCATTTTTAAAGTCACCACATACAGCAAAGCCTGGAAAATAGAGGGACTGATGCTCTTAATCCCTTGACAAGTACATTCTTCCTTTCCAATTTTAGGTACAGGCCCAGCACCAGAGTAATGTGACATCATGCATGGTCCCACGTGGACACAGCAGCTCAGGCTAAGTCTTCCCAGGTATTTGTTGCTTTGCTGGTTCTGTCACAGAATATATGTCCTACTTTTCTCTAGAGGACATTACAGGGACTGGTGACTTAAAAAAACCACATATTTTTATTGATTTCACAGAGGAAGGGAGAGGGAGAGAGAGACAGAAACATCAATGATGAGAGAATCATTGATTGGCTGCCTCCTGCACACCCCATACTGGGATGCCCTTGCCTGGAAGTGAACCCAGGACCCTTCAGTCCACAGGCTGATGCTCTATCCATTGAGCCAAGCCAGCAAGGGTGGGACTGGTGATTTTTTAAAACTGCATATTCTAAGAAGAATAAGGCCAAAATCCAAAAAGAGTATTTTGCAAGCTCCTTTATTCCAAGTTTATGTATGATGATTATATTTCCCAAACCAAAATTTGCAACTCATGGTCTGAAAGAGTACAGTTACTTATAATGAAAACAGTACAGATTATTTAAAACTAGAGGTTATGCATGGGTGGGGTCCCTTGGCCTGGCCGGCGATCAAAACCTATGGGGGGCTGGCTGGCCAGGGGGAGGAACTGGGGGAGGGACCCGGGGAGGTTGGCCGGCTGCTGCTCCCCACCAATCAGGGCCTATTGGGGGGGCCAGCTGCAGGGGGGACCGCAGAAGGTTGGCAGGCTGGGTAGGGAGGAGTGGTAGGGAGCCACAGGAAGTTGGCTGTGGGAGCGCACTGACCACCAGGGGGCAGCTCCTGCATTGTCTGCCCCCTGGTGGTCAGTGCGTGTTATGTTGACTGGTCAATCGATTGTAATGGTCACTTAGACTTTTATATATATAGATTATAATTGTCCTTAAAAAATCCAGGAAACATGATTTGACTAACTATACTTTGCATATCAGAATTACAGAATACACCATCCCCCAGAGTTCCCCCATTGCTAGCTTCTTCTTATTCCTATCTACGAATTATTTGTTAAACTGTCTCAAAATAAACACAAAGCATCATGTTAAACTTGCCCCAAATAAGCCAAATTTTCTGATAGGAGTTTTCCTACATTTCCCCTTTTAAAAATAAATCAGATATTCAGAAAAAGCTAAAAAGAAATAAAATTAACTATATAATGGTTATCGCTGGGTGGAAAGATAGGGTGTAATTTTCTTCTTTCTGCTTTCCGTATTTTCCAAACCTTTGACAACAAGCATTTATTACATTTGTATAATGAGAGAAAAAAAAATGATTAAAACAAAACTGGAAATCTAGCCAGCAACCCTGAATCACCACATTTTTCTTATCTTCATTTTTAACTCTAAATTATGGATAACAGGTCACTCCAGAAGGCGGAAGATTAACGTGTAAAAGCTGCTGCTCAAAAGATTTGAGGCAAGAGAATTTAGCTGAAAGACTACAGTTGCTCCTGTCACACAAGGATAAAGAAAGGTGAGGAGCAATTTATAAGGGCCATAACTGAGTGGAAGATTTCCAGAGCACCTACTAACAGAGTGCCACACCTTGCTCTCACTAGTTCCATTTTTATGGATGAGGAAATTTAGCTTCACACAGTTGAGTGGCTAGTCTGAGAAGAACCAGAGACTCGCAGCGAAGTCCCCCGACTCTAAAAGCCCCACTCCTGTTTCCCATATAGCACCGCTCCCTTTGTGGATCAACAGAGTCTCCTGAGACACAGTGACCGGTCCAGGTTCACAGCCCATAACCGAGGCACCGCACGGTTCCTGGGGTTTGCCTGTCTCCAGTGATGTCTCTGCATGAACCTAATATGCTGCCTGCAATCACTGTCAGACCAATACACAGAAGTACTTACCAATCATGTGACTTCAATTTTAAAATTAGAAATGAATCTACATTACAAAAAATTTGGAAAACAACAAAAAGAAAAATTGTAGCCACAATCGTTTTCCTATTCCTGTCTTTTTTTTCATATCTGTAAAGGCTGTACTTTTAGTACCTATACTGCTCTGCATGCTGCTTTTAAAACACACAACGACTATGTTTTTTTGTCTATGGTGCATCATACTTCATTTTTATTGGCTGCCTAAGTAAATACACCATTACTTGTTTAATCATTCCCTTACTGTTGAACATGCAGTGTTGCTTCCACTCGCTCTATTACAAACATGCTTAAGGTTTTTCCGTACCGGACTATTTTTTAGAGGATTCCCAGAAGTGGCATTAACTAGGTCAAAAAATATGAGCATTTTATGGCTCTTGAAATATATGCCAAAATGCTTTCCAAAAAAAATGCTGTACCTATTCACAATGTCATCAGTAATAGATCAGAAGATCTGTTTTGCTGCTTATTCCCATCAGCATTATGGTCACAACCGTCTAGAATCTACACCAAAATGCAGCTATAATGTCAGTAGTAGCTGCCCAGAAGCAATTAAAGGGCCCTAAACAGGCAAGTCGAATACTTTAGAGGCAGTTTGGAGAAATGATGAAAGCAGGGAGTTTGAAATAAGATTGCCTGAGCTCCTATCCTGGTGGTGTTCCTTATTAAATATGTGATTTGGTAAAGTTACTTCATTTGCAGAGACATAATTTCCTCATATGTAAGATGTAGTAATAAAGCTACCCTCCTAAAGTTGTGAAGACTAAATGAATGGATAGCACCTGACACAGGGCCTGTGCTCACTATTAATTTCTATAGTTACAGAATCATTAAGGGGCTGAAGAGGCTACCTAAATTTGGGGAGAATAATTTGCAGCATTTTAGAGAAGCAATTCTATTCTAGAGTGGCATTCACTAATGTCTTAGACTAGGTAAAGCAAGTGAACAATTTTACAAATACTGTCTGTTGCTAGTTTGCCCTCCAGGAAGATACAGTTACTGCATAGAGTGAATAGTCCCAGTGATTGGCAAACCGAGGCTCGAGAGCTGGGTTTGCGCTCTGCTGACTAATGAGTTTGCTGACCACTGCCTTAGGGAAAAACACTTAAAAAACATTTTAATAATGTATGAATGTCTTTAATCTGAAGTCAACACTTCTGGGTAAGGGTAATGCCTTACCGCAATGGTCGGCAAATTCATTAGTCAACAGAGCGGCAAACTGCGGCTCGTGAGCTGCATGTGGCTTGCGAGCCGCAGTTTGCTGAACACTGGTCTAGCCAAAATAAGGCTCTGCAACTTTTTTCCAATCTTAACAAGCACATAACAATGCTTTTATGTTAATTTTATTTCTAAATAACAAAGAGTTATAGTGAATCAAAGAGTTTTATAAAATACAATAAATCTCACAACTCTGGACTAAGACACTATATGTCCTCCTTTTCCCTAGTCATGGTTAAAATAATTTTATACACATAGTTATTAAGATAATGGTGTTTATTAAATGTCCGGCACTCTGCAGAACTTTACATTTAGCTCCTTTAATCCTCCCAAGAGTGCAATGACATAGTAATAATTTTCCCATAGGTGAAGAAAATAAGGCACAGAGGTTATGAAATTACATGTTACAAAGTTGTAAGGGTGTGCCAGGACTTAAACCAGCGGCAGAGAGACCCAGAAAGTGCACACTTAACTACATCATGCCATGCTACATAGAAAGAAAGGAATTGTCAGAGACCCCCCCAAAACCATGTAAAGATGGTTCCAAAAGGTCATCTTTTAAGTTGATAAAGAATGTAGACTGAATTTATAGTCTTGCTGTGAACAATGAAAATTAGTTATATGCCTAACTTAAGATAAAGCAAAGGTCCCACTTAGATTAAATTATTAAATTGGTCTGCAATCTATCACAAGCAGCAATTTTCTTTTGCTGGGTTTTCCCTTTCATTAAAAAAAAAGGTGATATGCCCTAACCGGTTTGGCTCAGTGGTTAGAGCGTCAGCCTGTGGACTGAAAGGTACTAGGTTCGATTCCGGTCAAGGGCACATACCTTGGTTGCAGACACATCCCCGGTAGGGGGTGTGCAGAAGGCAGCTGATTCATATTTCTAACTCTCTATCCCTCTCCCTTCCTCTCTGTAAAAAAAAAACCAAACAAACAAAAAACCTCTAATATATATATATATATATATATATATAGAGAGAGAGAGAGAGAGAGAGAGAGAGAAAAGGTGATAGTATCCTCTCACTACAAAGTAGTGGTACTGCTGAAATAGCTTCTAATTATCTGTTATGTGACCTAAAATCATTATGTTGAGTTAACGCCAAAAGCTCCTTAATTTTGTTTGGGAGAATTGCACAACATCATTAAAGGGGGGTGGTTTTCCTTAAAAAAAAAAAAAAAAAGGCAATAGTGTTAATGACGTAAGCTGTAAATGACATCACCAATTTTCCCCTCTTTTTTTCCTTTCTCTAGTCTAAACCAATGCATATGTCCACTGTGGAGATCTATGAGCAGAGAAATGAAGATCAATTTGCTTTTCTCACTGGCAGTAAAATAAAGAAGTGAGTTTGGTTGTTTCTGATTCGTATATAGCATTAAAAAAAAGACAGTTTTAGCAAAATAATTTTTGTGTAATGGTGTTGCCTCCTTTTACAATATTAGAAAACCTGTCAGTATAATTCAAACATAAATGAATATAGGGTAAAACGAATTTGATGGATTCAGAAAATGTATTTGAAAAATTCCAACACTATACTCAAGGCAACACTGATTTCAAGCTATAAATGGAAGGGTAATTTCTTTAATCTGATAAAGGGTTCCTAACCAAATCCTACATCATAGTTAATGATGAAGCATGAGAAACAGTTCTACAAGTCAAGAACAAAATAAGAATACCTACTATGACTGCTTAAATTCAACACTATACTGAAAATGCTATATAATGTGATAAAACAAGAAAAATCTATAATAATAAAAGCATAATATGCTATTTAGACCGGATGTCCTTCTGGATGAAGCCAGGGCTTCGAGGAAAGCCTGGGTCCCAGGTGCCAGAGGGAAGCTGGTGCCGGCAGCAGGGGGAAGGAAGGCCTACTTTTGCATGAATTTCATGCACTGGGCCTCTAGTAAAAGATAAAATGTTAGAAATAGAGAAATAAAACTGTCATCATTCATAGATGATAAAATTAGAAGACATTCTGAAAAAACACTATTATAATTAATAAGACAGTTTATCAAGGTTGTTGGGTATAAAAATTAACATACCAGAATTAACTGAGTTCCTATATGCCAGCAATAAACAAGTAGTAAATGCAAATAAGCATTAAAATAGAACATCACTTATATAGCAAAAAATTAAATGTATCATAAAAGTAAAAAAAAAAAAAAAAAAGCGAAATCTTTACCAAAAAAAAATTTATAAAGTTATACTTAAAGAAAATGTTAACTGAACAGAAAATAGACTATTACAAAAAAAAAATAGTTTTCACTAATCTATTTTTTATAGAGTTTAAGAATCATACAGATTAGGTAAAAAAAAATTAAATAACAATGATCAGAGCTCTTTAAATTTTCTGATATTACAACTTAGTATAATGTTACTAACAGTAGGATATTGCACTGGGATAGCTAATAGACCAATTAATTAGGAATAAACTTCAAAAAAGAGGCACACTTGTATCTTGGACTTTGATATATGATATATGATAAAAATAGCACTACCAATGTATGGTGCTGGAAAAGTCTGTAACCCATTTGAAAAAATTACTTGAGAAATAGAAAAGAAGAAAGAAGCAAGAGTAGACAATAAATGAAGATAAGAAAAGATGCTTGATCACACTATAATCTGGGAAATACAAGCCTTAGGTTGGCTAGAATTAAACAGACTGTAATACTATTGGAAAGAATGTAATCTCTCTATATAAAAGCCTAAGTGACTATTACCACTGGTCAACCAACCACTCGCTATGACATGCACTGACCACCAGGGGGCAGACACTCGACACAGGAGCTGCCCCCTGGTGGTCAGTGCACTCCCACAGCCAACCTCCCATGATCCCCGTCCTCCCCAAACCCCTAACCACCAGCCCCAATTGCCAGCCAGGTAGAGGAACCCCACCCTGCACAAATTCACACACCAGGCCTCTAGTAGAGTAGAACCAGTCTGGAGAACAATCTGGCAATACCTAAAAAATGCTAAAAATATACATACTTTAACATATACTAAACTAAAAAAATGTATATCTGGGTATGATACATAGCTACTAACTTGAGGAAAGTAGTAACCTGGTGAGGGAGAAAAAATGAAGGTTGATGATCTTAGCTTTAGTTATAACTTGTCTATAGAGAGGGGAGGGCAGGAAGGAGATCTGATTCTCTCCCTCACCTCCCAAAAAGGGCAAACGATTAACATCTACCTAAGGGTGTCTTTTCTGTATTGTCATTAGATATTTCCGCAGACATCAGAATTATGTAATTATACCTTTCCTACTATTGTGAAAATCTGAAGTGTTATTTTCCTTATGACAAAAGTCTCATGGTGCAAAAATAGAATCTAAGAGGTCATAATGGATAAATATTTTAGGATTAGTATAGCATTTGCTAGGTATATTTGTTAATTTTCAAAGAACTATGCTTGATAGTGATAATGGTCTATAATTTTCATTTTGATATCTCACCTATCCTGATGCAAAGTGAACAAGACTTAAAACTACTGAAATGGGATAAGTGTGAATACTACCTCGTGAAAAGGATGATTCAACAATATAGTATCTTGCGGGGAGGGGAGAAACAAAGGTAATTCCTAAATTTTTAAATTATTGAGACTACTTTGGTATTTCTAATGAACTTCTTGATACTATCTAGTCTTACAAACTTTGGCAAAACACTTCTCTAACAAGACCGAGCAAAGCTTTATAATTTTATGGTAAAATTTTCAACTGATATAAATTATCTAGTTACTAGAAATGTCATATTAATATGATAGCTATATTTATAAATATACATATTCATAAAAATACACATCAATACTGACATTTGAAAAGGAATTCTAAAAATAAAAGTGGATCTTAGGTTAGAACAAAATAGGAATTGGAAATTTCACTGTATGAATTACCTTCACTAACAATAAGAATTACTGACAAATATTTTCTATTTAACACTTAATTAGCTCTTTCCCAACAAGTGAATAAAGTAAATATTGTTGATACCAACTCAATTTTCAAGGCTCAAGACCATACAGTTAAATAACAGACTGAATTTGCACTCAAATCAGCAGAGGTTCCAAGTGCTTTCTCTTAAACCTTTCCAGTTAATAGGAATAAGAACAACTTTGACAGTGCACTATGCTAAGAGTGACAGATTTAATATGGATAGAAGAGTTGGATTGGACAAAACATCAAAGAATCTTAGAAATAACTGTGACTATAGCTTTTCCTAGTCATCTTTTCTAACTGCTCCCTCAATATTGTTTCCCTATTGTGCCACTATCAAACCTCTGCTAGATTGCCTCTAAGGCAGACAGCTTGGAATAGACTGATAAGGGAGAGCATTTGATTAGTCCATTCAGACTACTGACATTTGATTCCATGTCTCCAGAAGCTGTACACTAGTGTATTTTAATACTTTTTAAATGTTTTATTTCCTAATGATAAAATCTACATGTGGGTGTGTGTTTTTTTAATTTAGTTTTTTCCCCCATAGTCTACCTTATACTCACCAGATTCTTAGCTTCTACAAAAATCATAAAAAAAATGGGGTTAAAGGGGCTTTGAATTAAAAAATGGATTCATAAAATTAGGAGTAAAAGCTAAAATAAAACGTCTGGAAAAGCACTGTCCAAAAGAAATACAATGCATGCCACACACAATTCTAAAACTTCTAGTAGCTAAATTAAAAAAAATGAAAGGAACAGGTTTAAGTTTCTTTTAGTAATATATTTAACCCACTAATCTAAATTATCATTTCAATGTATAATCAATATAAAATTTTATTCACATACTTTTTACATCACTTGTTTGTACTAATTCTTTAAAATCTGGTGTGACTCTTATATGTACAGTGTATTTCAATTTAGATGCTAAATTTTCATCTGAAATATCTGATATGCATTTAGATTTCATAAAACTTATAGTTGAAAAAAGTAGCTCCACATATCCAAGTCCTTATGAACATATCTAAAATTTTTTCAATAACTGAATTGCATGTCATTCTTTTAAAAACAAATTAATTAAATTGAGATACAACTTAAAATTCAGTTCATCATACTAATAACATTGTGAGTGTTTAATAGCCACATGCAATTAGTGGATACTATATTGGAAAGGATAACACTAGAAAAACAGGAAAATCTCTGTGCCTTGGGTTGGGCAAAAATTTCTAAGATTAGACATAAAAAGCAAGAACCATAAAAGGAAATCTATAAATTTGACTTAATAAAAATTTAAAACTTGTTCTTCAAAAGACATTTTTTAAAAAAATAAAGGATAACTCACACATTAGGAGAAAATACTTGCAAAACACATATTTGAAAAGAACTTAAATACAGAAGATAAAAAGAATTCTTTCAACCTGAAAATACAATCAATGAAATAAAAATGGGCAAAATATATGAATAGGCATCCACTGAAAAAGACATATGGATGGCAAATTAAAAGATCCTAACACTAGTCCTTGGAGAAATATAATTAAAACCATAATAAAATACCACTGCATTCTAACTAGAAGGGTCAGAATTAAAAATTGACCATTTGGAAACCTCGTATACTACTAGCATAATTCTTTTGAGATTCATCTTTGTTTCTGCAAATACCATTGATTTTTATTACTAAGAAATATTCCATTTATAGATGTACCACAATTTGCTTATCCATTCACAAGCTGATCTATGTTTGGATTATTATTTTCAGTTTTTGATGATTATGAATAAAGTTGCTATAAAATGTCACATACAGGTTTTTGTAGGGGCATATGATTTTATTTCCTTTGCATAAGTACTTAAAGAGTGCAATTGCTGGGTCATATATGTTTAACTTTATAAGAAACTCCTAAACTGTTTCCCAAAAGTGGACAATTATTTTTAGCTTAAATAAGCCAGTTAATTTTGTTGCTGGGCTGTGTACTATAGCATCCAACATTCCTTTTAACCTGGGCATAAAGTATTAGTTCTAATTGTGCTTCTAATTTGAATCCCACATGAATCCCTAAGTTCCTTGGGCCTCAAATTTCCTCATCCACCATTTCATTGGGGCAACCCAAATCCTCGCTCTTTTACATAACGTGCCAACAAGACGTGTCTGTGCCACTGTGTTCTTTTACAATTCACTTTCTGAGAATATAAAAATTACATGATTTATAAGCTGGAAGAAATTCCAAGATCATCTAGTCCAAATACCTCTTTTAAAAATGAAGAACCTCATTCTTCCAAGGCTTGTGAGCTTTCCTCTCCACCAACACACCAGAGTATACACATTCAATGACATCAATAAATGTAGCTCACTAGGAGACACTCCATGCTCAAATAGGGTGTATAACATTCATATTTTGCCAGGGAAAGAGGGGAATACTGAAACTCCTTGCCTTCTACCTAACCACCCTGAGTTAAATTGCTTCCACTGAGCCAAATTTGCCTAATTCGATACTATTATCCCTGCTAAGAATTTTGGGCCAGGCCCTGCTGACACACTCAGAGACTTCTATAAATACATTTTAATTTTATTTGGTAATCTTTCACTTATTCCGTTTTACATCTTGATTCTATCTTGCAGGAGAGCTGTTAAATATGTCAATCATACTCACTGTCAAAATGACTACACAGCTGGATAAAAAGGAGGGTAATTTTCCACTTGAGCAGAAAATCTGTAGCATGCACGGTGAACACAGAGAAAGAAGTCACTTTTTGGTTGGAGAGTGGCTAAACACCAAGACACCTACGGTAGCGCCTGCCTGCTTATCCTGTCCTCTTACTTGGCTTTTCATAAAAAATGAGTAAAGAAGCAGAAAGTGATCCTAAAAAGCCTATTCCCACACCCTGTGCCCACCCCGAGAAGCTCAGAGTGAGTGAGCACGTTGACAGTAAACATTAAGGATGAGAGAGGGGAAACAGCAGGGGCTGACTTGGGAATAAATACTGTTGGCTGCCTTTAAAAATATTAGAAAGTAATTATAGTGGATAAAGAAAAGTTCACAGAGCTATGTATATGACACCAAAGTATTTTATAAAATTCACTGGAAGCACATACAGGTTGTCCCCCCCAAAATGTATACACAGTTTAACAGCTGATAGCTCAACTTTGAAAATGAAATGTATTTTAATAAACACTGTCTTTATAATTATTCAAAGTGTGCACATACATTTTTGGGAGGGATACTCTATATATACCAAACTGGTAAAAGTGGTTACTGCTGGGGAGAGGGTGGTTGATCATATTGGAACCTTCATTGTTTACTTTCGATACTCTGTACCCTTGACTTATTTTTTAAAAAGCATTAACCAAATTTATTTAAAGAAGATTTTTTTCATTTTTTTGAATAAAGAGTAATTAACAGAGATTTCTATTGGCAACCAAGTTTTAAAAGAGGTGGAGAGGAAAGGAAATAAAGAAATGGGAGGTAGAAGGTAATGGTAGAAACAGTTAACAACAATAAATTAGTAAGTACTATTCTAATCTAACTTTTCATTGAAACTATGTATATATCTATGATTCAAAGCAAAAGCTGTACCCCACGTACTACCAAAAAGACATTGTATTAAAGGTCATATATGATTGACCTATGCACTGTTTTTCATTCTGTTCTATAGTATTTGTTTTACTTGTGATTGTTTTTCAGGTGTTTAATGACCCAATAGTATCCTATCTAATAAAAGCATAATACGCAAATTGACCATACCTCCAATCAAACCATGCCCACAAGCCATGCCCACAAGCCAATTAGGAGCAAATAAACCCCAACCAAGATGGCTGTGGCCACTGAGAGCAGGGTCCCTGGCAATGGAAGAAGCCAAGCTTTCCGCCTGTCGTTGCCAGCCTAGGCCTCTACCCAATGCTACAAAGTTTCAATTATAGAAGATACATAATCCCAACAGAAATGGCAGCAGTCACGGAGCTGGAGAGAACAGAGGCTAGGGTTGCCCAGGTGATGGAGCTTCTGCAGCTCTGGCTGGCCTAGGCCTCCACTCCAGGCTACAAAGTTTCAATTATAGAAGGTAAATGTCCCAACAGAAATGGCTGTGGCCAGGGAGCGAGCAGAAGGCTTGGCTCCACTCCAGGCTACAAAATTTCAACTGTAGAATATAAATTAATCCCAGATACCAGGGCCTCTGATTGGGTCACTGAGGTGTGTGACTGGCTTGCAAACCACCACAGGCCTCTCGCCCCAGCTGTCCCATGCCCCAAGGGAACCCCAACCCTGATCCAGGACACCCTTCAGGGCAAACCAGCTGACCCCAACCCATGCACCAGGCCTCTATCCTATCTAATAAAAGTAATATGCAGCCGAGACCGGTTTGGCTCAGTGGATAGAGCGTCAGACTGCGGACTGGAGGGTCCCGGGTTCGATTCTGGTCGGGGGCATGTACCTTGGCTGCGGGCACATCCCCAGTAGGGGGCGTGCAAGAGGCAGCTGATCGATGTTTCTCTCTCATTGATGTTTCTGACTTTCTATCCCTCTCCCTTCCACTCTGTAAAAAATCAATAAAATATATTTTAAAAAAAAGTAATATGCAGATTGACCATTACTCCAATGTACAAGATGGCCACCACAAGATGGCTAGCAGGGGAGGGCAGTTGGGAGAGACCAGACCAGCAAGGGAGGGCATTTGGGGGCGATCAAGTCTGCAGTGGAGGGCAGTTAGGGGTGATCAGGCCGGCAGAGGAGGGAAATTGGGGGCAAACAGGCTGGCAGGGGAGCAGTTAGAAATCAATCAGGCTGGCCGGGTAGTGGTTAGGGGTGATCAGGCTGGCAGGCAGAAGCAGTTGGGGGCAATCAGGCAGGCAGGTAGGTGAGCAGTTGGGAGCCAGCAGTCCTGGTGTGAGAAGAATGTCTGACTGCCCATTTAGGTCCAATCTCACTGGGATTGGGCCTAAACGGGCAGTCGGACATCCCTCCAGGGGTCCCAGATTGGAGAGGGTGCAGGCTGGGTTGAGGAACAATCCCCCCTCAACTCCGTGCACGAATTTCATGCACTGGGCCTCTAGTGTCCTATAAGAAATATACTAAGGCTGATAAAAGTGCTATATATGATTATGATGGAGAAAGGTAAAGATCATTTTAAAAAGAAAAAAAAGTATGAAAATGATAAGTATAATATTGGGATGAATTAAATAACAGTAAAGGCAATTTAAGAACAATAGTATTGAAAATTTGCAGCAATGACAATGAGCAAGAAAGTAAAAAAGGTTAACAAAATGCTATAAAACTTGTAAATGGCTAAGAGGATCAGGTTGAGAATATGTTGAGTTAAAGGAGCCAGACACAAGTAAGTGCATACATGCATTAACAACTAGATAATCTACGTTCGTTTTACAGTATGGAAATTATATGCCTATACATACATCCATACCCTGAGGATGGCATCACATGCTCCAGTGACTTATCTATATTCAACCTGTCGATGTGACAATGTATTCATCATAGGATATCCTGTGTGTTTACCAGTTCTGTAGAAAGGGGATCCTCCCAAACTTTCTCAGGAAAGACGAAGGTCAAGGAATTCACCGAGTGTCTCTGTTCTTTTGCCATCTGGGCACTCATCTTCTATGGCCCATCAAATGGTCCCACTGGTTCTCCAGATCCCGTTCACATTCTGAGGTATTTATGAATTCTGGTGCTACTTATGACATCTTCATAAAGTTCTTAGAAAAATCTTGTTCTAAGTAGGTAATTCTGACTTTGCTTTGATGCATTTGCTAAGCATGCTGATGCTTCCTGTTTTGATATTTCACTTTTTGAAAATATTTTCTGTATTTTCAATGAACTGTACTTTTTTTTATTTCTGAACTCTTTTGCCCAATTCGATGATGAATAAGGCTCCAGGTGTTTAAAATTCTTACTTTAAGCTCCTAAACTTTCTGTTACTGTCCAAAGCACTAAGTCTCATCCACCACTGTGGCTTCAGTCTAGCCCTTCTAACTTCTGCTTGTAACACATTCAGTAAGTCTGCCCCTGGTCCCAACTGCAGTGATCTAGTGCTCCAATCACATGTGCAAATCTTCCACATGTTAATAACTCATGTCGAATGAAACTGTTGATATTCTGAAAAAGGAGGATGTGAGAAAACAGAAATGTGCCCATTGTTGTACACATTGCTATAGAGCTGAACATCTCATTCTAAATCTTTTTTTAAACCACTTTACTAAGGTATGACTGACACATAAAGATGCACTGAAATATATTTAGTGTGCTAACTTGATGAGTTTGGAGATAAGTATATATCCATTAAACTATCACTACTATCTAGGCCATCCATAAACATCCATCACTCTCAAAGTTTCCTCTCACTTCCATTATTATTATTTCTTGTGTGTGTATGTGTGTCCAAAACATCAACATAATATAAATGCTTTTTTTTGTTTACCCAAGTATATCTTTTCCATTGTGTGTGTTGTTTTTTCCCCCAGAAAAAGTGGAGGGAAGGTGGGGAGAGACACATCCATTGGTTGTCTCCTAAATGTACTCTGCCCAGGGCCAGTGATTGAACCTGCAACCTAGGCACATGCCCTTCCTTGAGAATCAAACCCATGATCAAACTTTGGTGTGGGGGCTGACACTCTAACCACTGAGCACACTGGCGAGGGCCAAATGCTTTTTAATTTAACTGTTCCTTCCACCCACAGTAAGATAAAATGCTCCTCCACTAATGTTTTTGTCAACCAATGTACCAGCTCAAATTTTATTTCTCTAGGAAGCTCTGATTCTTTGGTTGGAATTCATCTTTCATGATTCTAATCTTACACACCTTACTATTGGCTTTCTCATGGTCTGTCACTAACACTACATACACTTAGCCCCATGCATAAATAATATACACAGTATACTGTATCTATGGTTTGTTAAGTAGTGAGTTACTGACAGGTAAGGATCTTTGTGTTATTTATCTTTTGTATGCCCTACAGCATCAAGGAGGTTTTGTATAAGATAGGCATTTGCTAACATTTGTTATTCTTTCTCTTATCTGTTAGTTTTAACTATCACATAGTCATTCATCAACAGTTGCTTCCTATTGGATCTGCATCGCGTGAATCAAACATAGCTTAAAATAAATAAGCTACTGTCTAAGTTCCAAAATCCATTCTGTTTCTATAGAGATTATTTTTGGTGTGGTAATTATGTTTATTTTAACAGACTGTTTTGTTTACATTTCTTGCCTTTATCAGGCCTGTCTCTTAAGTACAGAGAGGGAAACTATTTCTGGCTGTTCTGTTTTCCAAGGAAACCTTGCAATTTTCTTTTAAGGTCATAGGAGTCTTTTATTTCTATGAGTCTGCTATGCACCATCTGAGACTTTAAGTTATAAAAACCATTGTTTTCTCAAAAGTCTGGAAAAAGCTTGCAAGAGATAATTGACTGCCTAGATAAACAATACAACATAAATAGATCTTCCCCTTAGAAAATAACATACTGGTGGGCTATGTGAAAGAATCTCACTTTATTAGCAAGAAAGCAGCAACAGTAGATAAATTGAAATATACAAAACTTTCAAAACAGAAGTCAATATAGCAGTGACATGCTGAGTTTGAGCAGCAAGCCCACTCACTTCAGAAATAGAACAGCGATGCCTACCACTACGACTAGTCCAAACTATTCTGAAAGTATAAAACAATGTAATCACACCATAGGGGTCGGGGGTGGGGGGGTGGTGTGTGTGTGTGTGTGTGTGTGTGTGTGAGGGAGTGAAGGGGTGAAGTGTAAAAAAACTATCTGCAAAGTTAAACAGGTGAAAAACCCAACAGAATTAATTGGGAAAACTACTAAAAATTAAAATAAGAAAACTCAACAAGCAGCTGTAGAGAGAATAAAAAAAAAACAAAACAAAACACCCTCCCTGGACCATACGGCTCAGGTGGCTGGAGAGTCATCCTGAACACTGAAAGGTAATGGGTTTGATTCCCAGTCAGGGCACATACCCAGGTTGCGGGTTCCATTCCCATTGGGGGCCCATGCGTGAGGCTACTGACTGATGTTTCACTCTCACACCGATGTTTCTTTCTCTTAAACCAATAACAGCATTTCCTCAGGTGATAGAAAGAAAGCCCGGCTGAGCGGCTGAACCAAGAAGACATGATGCTAAGTGACGTCTGGAGTTGAGTGGTGGTGATGGCTGCACAACAATGCACAAGTACTTAATGGCACTGAATGATGTGTTTAAATATTGTTAAAATAGCAAATTTTATGTTGTGTGTATTTTAATGCAATTAAAAATAAAAAAAGGTAGCCGAAAACGGTTTGGCTCAGTGGATAGAGCGTCGGCCTGCAGACTGACAGGTCCCAGGTTTGATTCCGGTCCAAAGCATGTACCTTGGTTGTGGTCAAATCCCCAGTAGGGGTTGCAGGAGGCAGCTGATGGATGTTTCTCTCTAATCGATGTTTCTGACTTTCTCTATTCCTCTCCCTTCCTTTCCGTAGGAAATCAATAAAATATATATTTTTTAAAAGGTAATGCACAAGCAGAAAATCTGAAGAGACCTATAACAAGTAAAATAATTGAATTAGTGCCCCAGTCTGGTGGCTCAGTCAGTTAGAATGGGTCATCCCCAGTTGGGGTGTGTGCACTGAAGGCAATCGATAGATGTTTCTCTCTCTCCTCCTTCCCTTCCTCTCTCTCTCAAATCAATAAACATGTCCTTGAGTGAGGGTTAAAAAAAATAGTCAATTAAAAATCTTCCCACAAAGAAAAGTCCAGCCCCAGATGGTGTCATTGATGAATTCTTTCAAACTTTTAAAGAAGAAATAATATAAATTCTTCATACACCTTCAGGACAGACAGGAGGAGAAAACATTTCCCAATTCATTTGATGAGAACACTATTTCTTTAATACTAAAACCAAGCAAAGATAGCCTAAGAAAACTGCAGACCAGTATCTCTCATGAATGGATCTGAAAAAACTTCAACAAAATATTGAACTGAATCTAGCAACACGTATAAAGGATTACACAACATGACCAAGTGGAAATTATCCCTAGAACACAAGCTTGATTTAACATTCAAAATTCAATTAAGGTAATATACCACACTAATACAATGAAACTAAAAAACCACAGCATTATCTTGCTATCCAAAGGAAAACCATTTGATAAAATCTAAGACCTGTTCTTAAGAAAAATGCTCAACAAACCTAGCGCTGGAAGGGAACATCCTCAACTTGATAAAGGACATCTATGAAAAACCTAAGGCTCACATGATATTCACCAGTCAAAGACTGAATGCTTCCCCGCTAATCAGAAAAGGGGAAAAGATGAAAAGAACATCTGCCTGCACTTCTATTCATTATTATATGGAAGGTCTGGCCAGTGCATTTATGCAATCTAGAGAAATAAAAACACGAAGATATTAAAACAAAAACTTAAGTCCACACAATAAAAGTAGCTGCAAAGTGTATCATTCCCAATGTCTATCAACTGGTACCTGGATAAACAGTGTGGTGTATTCATATGGTGCCATATCATTGAGCAAAACATGCTACAACATGGATGAATCTCAAAAACATTATGCTAACTGAAAGTTGTCAGACACAAAAGACCGCATATTGTATGAGCCAATTTATATGAAATGACCAGAAAGGGCAATTCTACAGACGGAAAGTAGATTAGTGGTTGCCGGGACTGACTACTAATGAGCACAAGGAATCTTTCTGGAGCGGTGGGAATATTCTGAAACTGAATTGTGATTGTTGCTTAACCGTAAATTTTCCAACAGTCATTGCATTGTGTCCTTCAAATGCATGAGTTCTGTGGTAGGTAAATTATACCTCAATAAAGTTGTTTACAAATATAAAAAAGGTAACAATGATAATAATACCATTTACTACTACTACTGCTTGTTTACCCATATTTCCACATGCTGAAAAAAAAAAGGGAAGAATTACTAAGTTAGAACATGCAATTATGCCTTCCTCTACTTTATTATAGAAAAGTACATAAGTATTGTATATAGGAAAAGGAAACTTCTGCTTAAGCCATAAATATGAGAAAAGGGTTATTTATTAATGTAAGACATTTTACTATTCGTCTCCCTTCATAAACATAAGTGAAAAAAAAACCCGTACTTTAAGGGCAAAAAGGGTAGTTTAGTTTTACATGTCCTAAAAAGAATCACTTTTTAAAACATCATCTATCTGGTGACTTTTCAGAAAGTTAAAGTTCATTCAGTTGTGTTTTTAAAAAAAATATATATTTTATTGATTTTTTAAAGAGAGGAAGGGAGAGGGATAGGAAGCTAGAAACATCAATGAGAGAGAAACATTGATCAGCTGCCTCCTGCACACCCCCCTACTGGGGATTTGCCCTTGATCGGAATCAAACCCGGGACCCTTCAGTCCACAGGCTGACGCTCTATCCACTGAGCCAAACCGGTTTTGGCTCAGTTGTGTTTTTAATAAATTTAAATGTTTTACACCTTTAGGCATCTCCTTCAGATACCTCGTCAATCAGGGACAACTTAAACTTTCTGTTTTTCTCAAATTAAAGTTCCCAACACATAGTTCTTGGTTGTGATCACTAAGCACCTTGGGGCTTTCAGCTGACTCCTTTATCCTACAGTCTTTCCTATTCCCTATTCCCCATTCCACCATCGGTTTGCATTCCTGCCTTTTCTCATGATATCTGCGAATTCTAGCATCTACCTCTTTCCTAGCCTTCCTGAGATGTCAACTCCTAGCTTCACCTCACTGGCCGTCCCTTTTCTGGGTGGTGCGGGGGATCTCAGTCATTTACACACACTGGGCCCATCTGTCTCTCCAATTTGCTGGATAACATGATACCATTATCTTCATTACTACACCCAGGCATCAGTATTTTCAAAGCAACACCATAGATGCTTTTACAAAAACTTTTTTTTTTTTTTCAATCTGAAGACATTTGCTCCCCTTTGGGTACATTTCTGTTTACGAAATGTGGCTGAAGTCTAACAGACAAGAGGGTATGGGGACTGATGAAAGAAAAAAGTTACATTAGTAAGACAATGCAACTTTGTAAAGAGACAGATGGCCTTGTTGGTGAGGACTGGGAAACGAATTCTCATACACTACTGGGTACATGGTAAACTAGTGGGCAAGCTGGCCATACCTGTTAAAACTTTAAGAAGGCATATTCTTGGACATAGTTAAATATATTTTTGACCATCGCATTAAAAAAAAAAAATACTGAACCAGTGCCCAGTGATAATTCCACACCAGGAAGTTCACTGTAATATTGTTTGAATTGCACAGTAAGCCTGCTAGACTTTGGTTTCATAAATCTGTTTTGCTCGCTGAAATATATCCACTGCCTTGAGTAATGCCTAACACGGAGGAAGCGAATGTTCGGGAAGATTTGTTGAATGAATAAAATGGATGATGGGAGATCTGGGGGCATCATGCCTGGGCCTCTGTTGGTATTCAGCAAGCCAAGGCTGCTCCATCAGGAATGCTAGGCCTCCTGGGCTCCATGGCTATGCTGCATCTCGGCGCTTGTCCGTCAGATATACTTTGTTGATCATCACAGCAAATGGCAGAGGGATTTATGTTCTCAGAGCAAACCAGTCACAAAACAAATGTGCTTGTGCAGCTATAAGCAACAGCAATGCTGTCATGCTTGTTTAGTAAGTGGTATATACACCCATCCATATATTTTTTTTCTTCAATTCAACTATTATTATCCTAAAAAATCCATCATCAGTATACTTTTTTTTTCCTTCTTAATAAGTATAAAACATTTAATCTTCACAGCAACCATTAGGGCTCTGAAATGCCCCAAAATAAATTACCTGTTTTTATCTCAGAACACTACTGAACAAGGTAAGTGACTTCGATTTATGTCACAGCTTTTTAGCGTTTGAGGAAATAATTTGAAAGGAGAGAGAAAACTATCACACTGTAACCATTGTCTTTACATCATAAAGACACAGGAGGGCACTCTAATCAACCCGCAAAGAAAAACAGAAAAGATAGTGAAAGTCAGGTTGACATTTTCAGTCTTACTGCACTAGGTGAATTAAGCATCAGTCAATGTGTGAATGTTTGTAATTTACAGCAAGAGATTTTCTGTTAATCCAGATTCTAAGAAGCCAAAAGGACTCCAAAATTCTGTAAATTGGAGAAAGAATCCATTCCTCTCAGATCCGCACCTTTCTAAAGATTTGTTCAATTGACCTTGGGGCAGGATTTGCCCCTTTCAAGCAAAGATCTTCTACACAAACTTCACTTGTTTTTTTAATCCACTAGGAATAATCGATGAGTCCGTTTCTTTCCTCCATCTCTTCTCCTGGGTGAAATGGCAGGTTGAAAGTCGGAGCCTCCCCCAAAGCCAGTGGTAATGAGATGGCATTTTGTACAAAGGGGCAGAGGAACACTAAAGAATGTATCTTGTGGCTTTCTCGAGTTTTTACATTTATAAATACACCGACAGCATATAATTTCCTCCATCTAATTAAAAAAGTATATCACGTCAAGCACTTTCTTTCAGACCTTTAACAAGAGAGCAACAATAACTTCAGAGATCCATAGATTCCTAGGCAATCAGAACCAGTCGTAAAAGATTATCACTCATCTTAAAGTCACATTCAAATTTGTGCTTCAGCAAAATTACAAATAATTCCTTGTCATCAATCTGTGGGGTCAAATATAATAGTCAACAGGGAAAGTATTAAAACTTTGAATGCCAAGGGTATATTGTGGTTGCATCTTTGCTGACTGAATTAATTAGAAGATTCTATCTCTGGAACTGTCCACAGCGGGAGTTGCCAACTGGTGGTCCTCAGACCACTGTTGATCTGTGAGGTCCGAAAGGTTGGCGACAGCTGATCTATAGGAAGTATGACCCATGCTGCATTCTCAAGCTGCTTATTATTTTATTCACTTTAACCTTCATCTATTTGAATGGCTAAATTCCTGGTCATGAGGTTTCAAAGACAATTTCTGACAACGTAATTCAGGTTTTTGCTTTTTGGTAAGATCCCTGGTGAATTCTAGTTCCTTATCCTTAGCTGAATTGGCCATCAGGGTGTACCCAATTAGGCTCAATCTATACTAAAAGAGAACATGCTCTAAAGTTTGCTAATTTAGAGGATGCATTTTTAATTTTCTGTTCCTTTTTAAAATAATTCTGGTTTCCTAAAGATACTAATGAATTTCTTCAGTTAAATAAAGCTGCCTGAATATGGTATCATATTACAGACAGTCCCTAAAATCTGTTCAGTTGGTATCTAAGAAGGAGACATTTAAGGATTACATTATAATGACATGCATTGTCTTCCCTTGGGTGTGTAAAAAGCCACCAAGAGAATGTGTAAAGTTAGAGAACTGTAAATGGCATCAGAGGCTAACTTGGGTAGTAAAAAAACTAACTTGGGCACTCAGTTGGTATTATCTGATATGGAGTCCTTTGTATTATCAAGAAAGTTTCCAAACTTTAACTTTTTGCCAGTAATATTTTTTAAGATCTTAAGTTAACCAAACTGCCATTTAAAGATAATTTTAAAGCTAGCCCAGAAGAGCAGATAAGAGGTAAGAAGGTAAGGTGAGGGTGAGGGGATTCCTTCCCTTCAGAACATGCCTCCCACTGCCTTCTCTCCAGAGTCTCCCAGGTGCCAGACCTAAAAGGCTTTCCCCACAATGATCTTTTGATTATTTTTACTTCCCCTGCCTGGACCCATATGTTCTAAAAGAATTTTAACAAACTATCCTATATAATAAAAGAGAAACATGCAAATTTGACCGTACCTTTGCTCCTGATTGGCTACTTACCAGCCAATCAGGAGTGGGGGCGGGGCCAAGTAGCTCCAGCGCTGGGCCCCAGGAGTGGAGATGAAACTGCAGTGGCAGGAAGCACCCAGTGCTGGGGGCTGTGTGGGGAAGCGGCAGCAGCAGGGAGTGCCCACCCCCCAGGCCCGGGTGGTTGCAGGCAGCTGGGGCTGAGCTGAGCAGGGCGATGGCTGGGTGCCCAAGGCCTAAAGCCTTGCCAGGAACAGGCTTTAGGCCTTGGGCAGGCTGGGGGTGAGCCATCAGTTGGACATCGCCTGAGGGCTCCCAGTATGTGAGACGGGACAGGTTGGGTTGGGTTGGGTTGAAGGACCACCCACCCTCAGTGTACGGATTTCGTGCATTAGGCCCCTAGTAATTATTAAGAAAAAATAGCTTCAAATAAACTCTCAGTGTGCGCTATGGCTTCCTTTCTTTAAGAGCAAACCTAGAACATGCCAGGCAATGTGCAAGATGCTGGCATCCTTGCCTTCATTAAGCAGCAGACTCTTGAGGAAGGAATCTTGGGTTCAGATGTTGGCTATACTTCTTTTTTCCTCTGGGTAACTTTGAGCGACATCACCTCCCTGGAGTTCAGATTTCAAAACGGGACTATTATCCCAGGGGCCTAGACCAAAGGGTTAAAGGGACCACTGAATAAGAAGAACCCTGCACAGTGCCTGGCACACAGTAGTTGTTCCCTAAGAGGTAGCACTTATTTTGTTATTTTACTCCCATGTTACAGCTTATTGTAATGTTTTAACTTTAGCCCTTAAGCTTTTCTCAATGATGTTTACAGACCTTGATAAACCTTCAGATATTATTCAACTACTATTTAGTGGTGTGACACTATGTCGGACCTTGGGGATACACAGTCTAAACAAGAGAGGGCAGAAATAAAACCAATCATCGCAAACGCTACAAACGGTGGTGTGCCATGGAAGCATCTCAGAAGGGTGGATACCTAATTAAAGGAGACCTTGAAGAAGTTCTATTTAAAAAAATTAATATATTTTTATTGATTTCAGAGAGGAAGGAAGAGGGGGAGAGAGAGAGAGAAACATCAAGGATGAGAGAATCTTTGATCGGTTGCCTCCTGCATCCCCTCTACTGAGGATCAAGCTCTGACTGGGCATTAAACCATGTCCTCCTGGTTCAACCACTGAACCACACTAGCTGGATAAGGAAGTACTATTTCAACAGACGCTGAAATGTATAAAGAAATTAGGCAGGGAGAAAGTGTAGTGGGCAATGGAACATACTGTGGAGTCCCAGAGGCAAAAGAGAGCAGGGCAAGTTGAAGGAACTGGAAGATGTGTAAAATCATTGGAACAGGGAGAACAATGGAGATGAGCGCTAGACACAAACCTGGAGAGGCAGGCAGGACCAAGCGAGTCATGTGAAAAATTCTAAAACTTTATCCCAAAGGAAAAGGGTTTTATGTACCTGCAGTTTAAACAGCTTTTAGGATGCAGAGTAGAAAACGGATTGGAGAGGGGAAAGGCTGAATGGATGTAGGCTGCCCAGATAGAAGGTCTTTTTTATTCCAAATGTCAAGTGAAAAGAGCCGCTACAGGCCTGTTCAAGAACAGAAGTAGACTAAGATTCGGTCACAGACTGGGAAGGGTATTTGGGGAGTCATAATCTCAAAACCAAGAATGTGCTCAATAAAATGTATTTCTGTGTTTCATGAAATAAATGTAAAACATGGCTTACCACATATCCCGAAAGCAGCAAAGTTAAACATTTTAGGCCCTGGGAATATTTATTACAACACTATAGGAGGCATATCACACAAAGGGAGTCTAATTTACTGTCAATATTTTGAAACCACTTTGGTATGTTGATAGAAATTCTGTATTACAGATCATCTATAAACTACCAAATGAGTTTTTGCTTTTTTTTTTTAAATCCTCACCTGAGGATATTTTTTTCATTGATTTCTAGCGAGAGTGGAAAGGGGAGGGGGTCGAAAGATGGAGAGGGATAAGAGAGTGAGAGAGAGAGAACCATCGACGAGAGAGAGACATGTACATTGGTTGCCTCCTGCACACTCCTACCAGGGCTGGGGAGCCTGCAACAGAGGTATGTGCCCTCACCAGGAATCTAACCTGAGACCCCTCTAACCACTGAGCAAAACTGGCCTAGGCACAAATGAGTTTTTAACACCTCCTCAGAGCTATCTTTTGGTTCTTTTTTTTTTTTTTTAATATATTTCATTGATTTTTTACAGAGCAGAAGGGAGAGGGATAGAAAGTCAGAAACATCGATGAGAGAGAGACATCGATCAGCTGCCTCTTGCACGCCCCCTACTGGGGATGTGCCCGCAGCCAAGGTACATGCCCTTGCCGGAATCGAACCCGGGACCCTTCAGTCCGCAGTCCGACGCTCTATCCACTGAGCCAAACCGGTCTCCGCTATCTTTTGGTTCTTAAAGGAAAGAAAAGTTTCTACTTTTTTCCCTTCCATGATTTCACATCTCTAAATAAATAAAGCAGGAGGATATTATGAGCAAACTAAAGTATAGGGGTGGCCAAAAGTAGGTTTACAGTTGTTTGTATGGAAAAAGACACACAGGTTATAATTATTACTAATAAATAAATAATACAAGAATAAATTCACAATTGTCAAATAAACCATGGTTCTCTGATAGCCTCAGCAAATGAGTTTTTATGGAAAAACTCTCTCACGTGCATGCCTTCACATCAAGCACACCAGCGTAATTTATCTTTTATTGAAGACACATGGTTTGTGCTCCAATCATTTTTAGGTGAAAGCTGTTTGCTCCTAAGCTGATTCCTCTTCATGGGAGACCCTAGCCTACTCATCCTTCTTATCAATTCCAGAGTCACCTTTCCAAGAAGCTGTCTCTCAATCATTCTCTCAGTTCTCCAAGCCCTAAACATGCCTCTGAGTTATCAGGAATTATAGTTTTGCCTTACTTTTCTACCTTCATTATTGCACACTTCTTTAGGAACACAGTTGTGACTTTCAATTCTTCATTCTTAAGTGTCTAGCACACTGACCTAGAAGCAAATTGATAATGTCAAGGTTTACTGATCTTTGCCCTCACCTTACATAAACAGCTTTAAATAAAGACAGTTTTGGAGCCGAATCTACTTTGAATACTTTCTCTGAGTTTTTAAAAAATAGCTGGCACTTTGCTGAGCAAGTAAGTATATACTTGCAGTGTGGTAATTACCAAAGGGCAGATAAGAGGGGTGTGTGTCATGTTCAAGTAATTATATAAAGGGGGGGGGGGGGGCTTTGTGTGTGTGTATAATTACAGATGCCCTCCTCTGTTTTGCTCAGTGGCTAGAGCATCAGCTTGCAGACTGAAGTGTCCTGGGTTCAATTCCTGTCAGGCTTGATCCTGATAGTGGGTGTGCAGTAGGCAGCCAATCAATGGTTCTCTCTCATCATTGATGTTTCTATCTCCCTCTCCCTTTCTCTTTCTCTCTGAAATCAATAAAAATATATTTAAAAATAAAATAAAAATTACAGAAAGTAAAGCTTGACAATATTTGGCTCCAGGAACACGATTTTAAAAGCTACAGCACCACACATGCTTTTCTCCTCTCCTAATTATGCTAGTAACTAATTCCACACAGTTGGAATAAACTAGTTAGGTCTGCGTGCACAATGATAGTAAAATGGTTCAAAATAAAGGTCTGAAGCCAGGTGTTTTGAGTATTGTGATGCAGACTCCAGGTATACTGGCATATTCCATCTAACCTTGGGTTATGAAGTCCTTACCGCCCTGGACTGTAATGTCTTTTTACTTCAACTTGAAAATCTATTTGGCTTTATGAAGCAATTCATGAATCGGCAACATTTCATCTAGCAACTAGAAGGGCACTCCCACCTGTAATGTGCTATCACTTCATCTCAACCCATCTATAAGCAAGCTATACAGCTTTAAAGCCTCAAATCCTTCACGAGCACACGCTGTCCTCTGAACTCCAAGTGCAATTAGGAGTCTATAACAGAAAATTTAATAATTACCCTCTGTCCAATAGTTTCTACCCTCTACTCATAAGTAACCAAAGCCTCAACAAGGGTAAGAAGAAACACTAAACGCCAACTGCGTGGAAAGAAGTTAACCTATTATAACACTCACGTGGCAGCTGAGAAGCGAAACCTAGTTCATCAAGCCCACCCTTAGTTCGTCGGGGAAGAAATGTTTCAGTCAATCACTTATATAACCAAAGGTTAGATACCGTCCACTTACCCACCAAGGGTGTATACGATCTCCTGGCAGCTGTGTAGGAGGTGGGTAGGGCGGTGTGATTCTAACCCCCTCAAACAACAAACAGCAGCTTTCCTTAGTTCACCCCATTTTCTAGCTCCCTAATTACCACCCCTTTAAATACTGTTCCCTTCGTCAGGTGGAAACGACTACGACCAAAGGATATGGCCCTCTAACCTAGGAGAAGACACTCACCAGTTTCATATTGGACTTTTGGTTGTTCAACACCAGTACTGGACTCCTCAAACCCAGAAAGCGTCTTCCGGTTCAAGCTCCGCCGCTCGCCCGAGGAGAGCATGGCGGGACGTGTAGTCTTTCTTCTCTGCGCCCCCTTTCCGGGGCATCATGGGACATGTAGTCATGCCTCCATACAGCCTGAGAACTATAGTTATCTTTCCTTTTTCCTCCGTTTTCTCTCTAAACACTTCCTCCTCTCCGCTCAAGTTCATCCCGACCGCCAATTCATCCTGTCTCTCCACCCCAGCATGATATCATGTCCACAGTCTGGGCCTGATACCCACGGTATTCTGGGATGTGTAGTCCCCACGGCTCTGGCGACCCTTTCCCCTCCTCCCGGTGGGCGCGCTACTTGCCGGGAGTCGTAGTTCGCTGGAGTCTCAGGGCGCAGGGTCCCACACTTTTACTCAGGGGAGGTAGGAACTACAACTCCCAGGGCCGCCCGGCTCCAGCAGGTGGGAGCGGGGCTGTTGATATCAATATGGCGGTTGTCAGCCAGACAAAGACAGTCAGTCTGATGTGATTGAGACAAGGGAGGTTTTCAGGGGGAGACTGGGAGATAGGGGCCTCCCCTCCCCCTCCTCCTCTTCCTGCGCGGACCTCAACCCCTCCCCAGTCCGCTCCCAACCGGCGCCCCACGCGGAAGATAGATACCCCTCCCCCTCCCGCTTTCCCCTCCTACCGGTCTCAGCCCTTCGTACTGGGACGTTGGGGAGGGGGCTGTGCCGCGCGGAGAGAACTCAGCAACGATTCCGAGGTGAGTCAAGCGGTTTTAAAGCCGGACTACCTCAAGTCTCTTTTCTCACTTCTTTCTCGCCACTTTTTTTTTTTTTTTTTTTTTTTGCGGGGTTTTGGGGAGAAAGTGAGTGGGCTGGGTCTGGGTCTCTGAAACGGCCGGATTGAGAGGAGGGAGGAAGCAGGGGGCTTCCGAGTGGGTGACCCGGACGCAGGGTGTGGGGCGGGGCAGTTTGTGGGGGGCGGTCATTGAAAGGCGTCGGCTGCACCCCAACTCTTTCCTCCTTGTCTCCTCTGGGCGGAAGGTTTGAATCCTGGAGGTGGGGGTCTCCTCCGTGGAGTTTGGGAAACTGTAAGGTGAATCGGAGGCGTGTGGGCTTGTTTGGGGTGTGTGACTGTGGTTTAAACTGCGTGACGTGTACTCGTGTCACCCGTTGGCCCTGGATAAAGGTCTGGCGATAGGAAGTTCGGCAGCCGGAGTCCTAGCTGTTCCCCGGGCCTGGGCGGCGAGGCGGCGTGGGGTGCGGGACCCGGACCTCCGGGCCGGCGCCGCGGGGCGAGGCGGCGGGCTGAGCGAGTCGCCCTCGTCCCGTCGCCCGATCCCGCTCACCCTCCCCGCCTCCGCCCCCTCCAGGGACTCATCTCCACCCCGAACTCCGGGCGGGAGGGCTGTGGAGAGGAGGAGGTGGAGTGGAGACGGGTTTTTTACATCCTGAAGTCGGTGGATGAGGTGGGAAAGGAAAAGTGTTCTTAATATTTTATTCCGGAACCGTGTTTTGGTTACACTGTTGGGGCTGCTTTGAAAGGAGTCCTCCGCCCACCCGCTCCCCAAAACAGCAGGTAGGTGTGCAGCTCCCCGTCTGGGTGTGAAATGCGTTAAACATCACTTAAGGTTCGGGCGCGCGGGGTCGCGGTCGGGAGTGCTGGCATGTGTGTGCATCTCCATCCACTTAAAAACACAGAACGGCTTGTGTATCTTGAGGTAGGGCGACTTATTTTCGTGGTAGGGAAAACTGTTGGAAATTATTTGGGGGTGTGTGTGTGGGGGAAGCAGAGTCGCTGAAAGGCGCTGTTTGTATTTTTCTCCCACCCCACCCTGCTCTGTCTGCATTTGTCTGAAAGCCGGGACCGGAGAGTGAGGAGTCATTGGGTGAGTGGAGGGGAGAAGGCAGTTGGCATTGAAGACACCGTGTAAAGTTGAATGGTGTAAAGTGATTGCTTTACAAAATTGCCCTGAAGCTTTAAAAACCCTCGTGTTTCTTACAGGGTGGAGTGATGTGACTAGCTCATTTCTCTGACATCCTGCAGCTGCACAGACCTCCGCCTTCCCTCCTTCCCTCTTTCCTTCCTTCCTTTCCTTCTTTCCTTAAGTCCTTCCTTCCTTTCTTTCTTGGCATTGTATATTTCTCTTCCTGGATGGACATAATGCCTCCGGTACCCGTTTAGTTTGTGCTAATACGGTTGTGCTTTTTGTGGTTTTGTGTGTGAAACGCATCTTTAGGTGAAAAGGACCTGCATTTGTTTTGATTTTGCATTTAGCCACAGGTAATTGTCACATCAAGGTTGCAGTGCGTTGCAGTAAACTTATTTTAAAACTGTACAGCTGAGCTGTTAGAGCTAGCTGAATTATGTTTGTAAGTCGTTTGGAAAATCTGAATTCTGATTTTTTTTTTCAAGTTTCAATTAGAGTTATAAAGGGAAGGGGATTGCAACATGTCCGTTTCTCACAGTCTTTAATATTTAATAACGTCACACCAGGAGAATTTAAGATAATATGATTTGTACTTCCTTCAAGTCTGAAATATAAGTTTATCAATATCTCTTCTTAAGAGACAGATTTTTAGTGTAATAGACTTTTAAATAACCAAAGGAATTGGCATAATTTCTATTTAGACTGTTGAGAATATAGTGTATTTACATATTTGGCTGCAAACTTATCAATTCTTGAACCTAGCAGTAAAAGACCTTAGATTCCATAAAACTGAAAGTCACATAGATACAGTATGTAGTTTTATGGTATGTTTTATAACCTTCAAATTGAAATTCCTGCAGTTGGTAGTTCACACAGATAGGCTGACCATACGCATGAGGTAGCATATATATTTAGATTGACCTGAATAAAAACAAAATTGATGTCTTCTAAATCTCGAATTTACAATACAAAATATGTTGATACAAAGTGGAGCCTTTAGTTTGTTATAGACTAGGATGTCCAGAATATTTTTGTTTTAACCTACTATCTGAACCTGAAACATCACTTAGTAAAAACTAGAGAAAAAGCCTAAATACATAATAGAGTGATTTTTTTTTCCTGAAATGGGTTCTGTTAGTCAAACAATATTAAAATGTTCAATAATTGTTTTAGAAATAAAACTAAAATGTTTACTGAGAGTTGGAACAATATAACAGCATTTGCTCTTCTGCCTGCCCTTACCTCAGATTTTTCTTTTTGTTTGTTTTCTTTTATGGAAATGTAAAGTTATTGGGAAAGCTTTCATTGAACTTTCTCTAACAGTCCAGTTGAAAGTAAACCAGTTATATTCGTTGGGAGTGATTCTGTTGCATTTTAAGCACTGAGCATTAAAATGATGTAAAGCCTTTAAACTGCAGGTTAAAGCGTAAAACGTTCTCAGCATGTGGAAGTCATATGGTTTACGAAAAAAGTAGAAAATCAGGGCATTGGTGGCTGCCAGTTTAAGATTTCATCCTGTAACTGTGAAAGACACGTTTATTTTAATATGATTGCTTCTAAAAATGTTGCCTGTGTTATAGAAGTTGAAAATCCAAACTGTTTTTGACCAATCTGTTGCTAGTTTAGTATACCATATTGCGAATACTGTGGTTGCAGATGTGTATCCAAGAACCTTTAGAGGTCAGCTTTATGTTGAATATCTAGTGAGGCTTCATTTTCATTGTGGTACTAACATTTCAGTCTTCATAGCACAAATCCTTGGCTGAAGCATCACTAATATAAACTTCATAACACAGTATTGGTAAATTACAAAATATATTGTAACAAATCTCTCCTTGGTTCATCATTTAAAAAATAATAGAAGTAGCTAATTTAAGCCAACTTTTGTGGCAGGTATTAATTGGAATGGCATTGCTTGTTTCAGTAGATATTGAACCCATTGGGAATATTTATGCCTAATTCCTTCATTTTGAGTCTTTTGTATATTATATTTAGTCTATCCCACTTTTAATGTTTCCTGTAAAACCATGTTTGCTTTTTCTATTCATTTCATTGCAGCTCTTGCTTCTATTATTTTTATATGCAGATCTTTAAACTTGAATTATTACTTTTGGGAATTAGATATTTATCCTATGATGTCATTTTTCATAAATGTAAGGTGGTGTACCACTCAACTTTTAAAAAAATCTCAGCATTTACAGATAAACTTAAAGATGCTTAATGAAAATTTGTTGGCTTTGTTTGGTGAACCTGCTTTATTTTGATGTTTTTTTGACTCCATAATTAATTTTGTAGCTCCCTTTACTAGTTAGCTAGATTTTTTTATAACCTCTGCCTTTTACTTCTCAATTTAGGAGAACTTTAATTTCTAAACCAGTTGTTACGAGTGGAAATCCCTACTTGTCGGGAGTGTTACATATGTATATTCACATATGTACTCAGAGTTACAAAACACCGTTATGTTTCCTTATACAAGACATTGGTATATATCTATCAGACTTGTACACTGTGAAAAAGGAATCTGAGCTACAATAATAGGAGAGTAAAGGGACTCAAGCTAAAAATCAAAATCACCACCACCACATGCTGTCCATGATATGGAATCTAGGTAGATTTGCAGTATCATTGTAAGCCGTTACTTTAATAGATTCTGTCAAAATCTAGTTCTCTCAAAATGGGAGCTATTGGTATTGAAAGTTTTCTCAAAATAATATTAAGTACTATATTACTTAGATTAGTAAGTGTAGCTATCCCCCAAGTTGATCCTTACTGGACTTAGGTCCCATCATAGATACAGTGTAAAATTTTTTCCAAGTGATTATTTGACATTAAACTTTTAGTTAGAGTCTTTTTAAACATAATCGAATGCTTTAGATAACTTGTTTTTCTTTATCTTAGATGAAACAAGTTGGAAATTTACTATAACACTGTCTTGGACACTTTCCAAGAGCATTTAGTTACTGGAAGCTCCTGGCATTAGCATAGTTTTTTACCCCTACAGTGGTAATAAGGTTGAAGTTACAGTTATTATAATGTTAATGCAATATTTTAAACAACTTTGGCTTGGTTATAAGGATAGTTTTTTGCCTTGTTTTATTTTTTACATTTACTAGTATAAACAGAAGGAGAAAAATAACAATAGTTGATTTAGTTTTAAAGTTGTGTTATTTTACTTCTTTAGAATCCTAAAATAGGTGGTAACAGATCCCTCCTTATAAATGATAAAATTAGAATCAAATTTATTCAAAGGGCATTTAGATTTTTTTCTTACACTTAGAGTGCTGATTATGATCAGAATTTTTACTAAATAGTCCCTGTAGCTTTTCTATCCATCTCACTTTCAGTGGCTTATCAGAGGTCTGAATGTGGTTATCAATATTAATTAGTATGGAATTACCAAGTGGCAGTAGTTTTAGTATATATAATCACTTTTTCAAAGAGGGGAAGTCAAATGCTGTGGTCATTACTGAAATGAAGATGACTTAAGACTGAACTTACCTGCTTCAGGATTTTGATAAAGTAATCATATGATTGAAATATGAAGTTACTATCTGGTTGGGCCTAGTCAACCAAGCTGTGGAATAATTTTCACTGTCTCCATCCAGTCATGAAGTCAAGTTGATTTTGTATCCTTTGTGTTGATCCATTCACTTATTTTCATTCTATTGTTATTCTTAGGCCTTCATCATTTCTGGCTTGCCACATCGGTCTTTTAACTAATCTTCCTGTTTTTAATGTTTTCGCATAGTCATTCTTCGACCCTACATGAGGAATCTTACTAAAATAAAATGTGAATTTTATTTTCAGCCATATTTCGACTAGAATCCTTCAATAGCTCTCTGGCCTTTTGGATTAAATGCACACTGTCATTTCACCTGTGTCCATGTCCTGCCTCTGTCACTTACTGCTATGTGACCTTAGGCAAGTTATTTAACTTGTCTCTGCCTCAATTATTTCACCTAAAGGATGGGAATAAATACTCCTTCATAGAATTATTGTGAGCCCTTAGAATGCTGTTAAATCCTTAGAATGCTTTTGGCACATTATAAATGTTAACTATTATAATTGTGCTGTAACAGATAATTTTATGTTCTGATTCCTGCCTTACATTTTGTTACTACTGATCTCAGACCCTTAGCCAAACTACTGGTAGACCAAACCAAATACTCTGTACCATGGATAAGAAAGGTTGGACATTGATCTGTGAAGGTTTGTTAGTAGTATCTTCAAAAATAATTAATTGTGAACTTTAAATTTAAAGCACATTGCTGTAGAAAAATGGTGCTATATTTTGCTATTCTGGCTTTTATTTTCTCTATCAAAATACAGAATAATACTAGTAGATTATTGACTAATTCAGGCTACAGTTTAAAAAATCACTTTTCTAGCCATGTTAATATATTTTTCTAGGTTCCTAACCCCTTAATACATCATTTTTTAAATATCTTCTCATCTAACTTCACTAAATATCTATAACTTTGTATGCTTTCTTTTGCTTTCCTCCCCACAAATCTGAATTTTCACTCCATTTCAAGTAATGTGATTTCTTTAAGTTACTATTGGAACAATTGAATAATTGCATTATATGATCTGGAAGCCACTTTAGACAAACTTCTATTTTATTTATATACTAATGTTTATACTTATGCACTCTTCAGTTGGTTTTCTAGAGTGGTAGATGATACACATACAGTGATTGATACCTGTGCCTCACTCCTTTTAAGGAAAAAGAATGTCCTGTTTTTACTAAACGGAGCCTCACAAAGGGTAAATGTTACCAAAACTATTGTATAGGAATAACAGGATGATAGCTAAGGTATAAGTTCAGACTTTAGAGTGTAATTTTTGTAGGATGTTATATTATGACTGTGGCTTGCAACCACTAATTTAGCCAGCGTTTACCTTCACGGAACATAATTGTTCATTGTGGACAACTTGAAAGCAGCTGTTCTGAATATTATCTTTATTTGGTTGAAAATGAATTTTTTTTTAGTCAGAGATAGCCCATGTTTAGTTTTACATAGTAGCAGTTTAGAGCCACTCAGGACAAGAATAGTTGCCGTACACTCTTTTCTAAAGCAGACCTCTCTGGAAAGATGGCACGCTCTTACTTAAGATGCCACTTGCTCCAAAGGTGATAGGTCTAAGCTTAAATATAAATTTCTTCAAGGTTTTTTTCCCCTTTTAAAAAACTTCCTTCCTTGCCCTGGCTGGTTAGAGCATTGTCCCAGCACCAAAGAGTCTTGGGTTTGATTCCCAGTCAAGGGCATGTACCTGAGTTGTAGGTTTGATAACCAGTCATTGTGCCTCTCTCACATCAATGCTTCTCTCTTCTCTCCCCCTCCCTCCTTCCCTCTCCCCTTCTCTCACTCTCTGTCCTCTCCCTTCCACTCTCTCTAAAATCCAATGAAAAAAATATCCTCAGGTGAGGATTAACAAAAAAAGTTTCTTCCTTTAAGTAAAGTATCCTATATAATAAAAGGCTAATATGCAAATTGTTCCCTCCACCAGGATTTCAACCGGGAATTTGACCAGGGTCCCGGGCCAACCTGCCAATGACCCGGGCCCCTCCCCACAGCCACTCCACCCTCGCTGGCTGTACCCCACCAGTCCTCTAGTAGCAATACACACACACACACACACACACACACACACACACACACACACACACACTAGATGTCCAGTGCATGAAATTAGTGCACAATGGTGGGGGATGTCCCTCAGCCCAGCCTGTACCCTCTCCAATATGGGACTGCTGTACCCTCTCCATAAGGGATGTTCGACTGCCCATTTAGTCCCTCTCACAATCTAGGACTGCTGGCTCCCAACCGCTCACCTGCCTGACTTCCTGATTACCCCTAACCTTTTCTGCCTGCCAGCCTGATCACCTGCTAATCACTTCCCTGCCAGCCTAATTAATTCCTAACTGTTCCCCTGCCAGCTTGTTTGCCCCTAAATGCCCTCCCCTGATGGCCTGGTCACCCCTAACTGCCCTCCTCTGCAGGCCTGGTCCCCCCTTCCCCCACTGCCCTTCCCTGCAGGCCTGGTCATCCCCAACTGCCCTCCCTTGCAAGTCTGGTCCCTCCCAACTGCCCTCGCTGGCCATCTTGTGGTGGCCATCTTGTGTCCACATGGGGGCAGGATCTTTGACCACATGGGGGCAGCCATCTTGTGTGTTGGAGTGATAGTCTGCATATTACTCTTTTATTAGATAGGATAGAGGCCTGGTGCATAGGTGGGGGCCAGCTGGTTTGTCCTGGATCAGGGTGGGGGTGCCCTTGGGGCATGGGGTGGCCTGCACAAGGGGCCTGTGGTGGTTTGCAGGCTGGCCATGCTCCCCAGTGACCCAAGTGGAGGCCCTGGGATCTGGGATTTATTTATCTTCTACAATTGAAACTTTGTAGCCTGGAGTGGAGGCCAAGGCAGGCCTGGGCAGGTGGAAAACTTGGCTTCTTCTATCGCCAGGAGCAACCCTAGCCTCCTGCTCTCTCCAGCTCCATGGCTGCCACGATTTTTTTGGAATTTATTTATCTTCTGTAACTGAAACTTTGTAGCATTGAGTGGAGGTCTGGGCCAGCCAGGGTATGTGGAAAGCTTGGCTTCTTCCATCACTGGGGAAACCCAAGCCTCCGTCCCGCTCTCTGTGGATGCAGCCATCTTGGTTGGGATCAATTTGCATACCTGCCCCTGATTGGCAGGTGGGTGTGGCTTGTGGGTATAGTGGAGGTACAGTCAATTGGCATATTACTCTTTTATTAGATAGGATTGCTTATTTTCTAATGCGCTGTGGGCATCAAATGACTTGGTCTTCTTCCCCTAAAACAAAAAATTATTTAATGAGTGCAGAAACTGGTTGCTTTAATTTTAAGTTCCTTTTTTTGAAATAGAATGTTTAGTTCACAGCATTTTAATTAGGTATCTTCTCTCTGTTATTGACCATGTAAGTTTGTTTGTATTACTTGGTTACATTTCAGTTTTCTAGTTTGATAATCAGGGAGGGTATTTATTTATTTTTATTATTATTTTAAAATATGTATTTATTTCAAAGAGAGTAGGGAAAGGGAGAGAGAGTAACATCAATGATGAGAGAGAATCATTGATTGACTGCCTCATGCATGCCCCCTACTGGGAATTGAGCTCTAATCTCTGCCATGTGCCCTGACCCAGAATCTAACCACGATCTCTAGGCTCCTATTTTGGTGCTCAACCACTGAGCTACACTGGCCTGGCAACAGGGAGGGTATTTAGGTTAATTTGTTTTTTACATGGTACTAGAGGCCTGGTGAAGAAATTCATGCATGGGGGTGGGGGTTGTGGAGAGGGGTGGTGTCCCTCAACCCGGCCTGCAAAGACGCCAGCATCCTTCACCCCGGCCTCTAGCCAGAGGTTCCTCTCCTCCTTCCGCACAGCCTCTGGGAGATGCTTGTCGTGGGGCCTCCTCAGGGCCCCGGCACACGGCGCCCTGTCGGGTACTCGGGGGCTTGGGCTTTCAGGTCTGGCTTCCCCGTCTGGCGTGGTGCGCATTTGCTGCCATGGGAGTGGCGCCTCAGGAGTCGCCCCCTTGGACCATACTACTTGCGAGTGTGTGTGTGTGGGGGGGGGGGGGGCGCTTCAGTGGCAGTGATTTGATGCCTGTAGTGTGCCTGCCGGACACGCCCCTGCCTCGGGCCATGCTGGTCACATCTAGACTGCGGGCAGGGGTCTGCTGGGCTGCGACTCGGGGCTGCAGGTGGAGGAACCCAGCACCCATAGAGCTCCATCAGCATCAGGAACTGGGAAGACCCATTTTTCTGGTTCTTCCCCTCCCTCTGCACAGCCGGCCCATTCTTTCCCTCCGCGTGGCCGGAAGGACTGGTGGGGTGCAGAGCTCGCTGTCCTGGCCAGCCCATTCTCTCGGTGGCTGCAGTCATCTTGGTTGGGGTTTATTTGCTCTTCATTGGCTTGTGGGCATGGCTTTGACCAGAGGTATGGTCAATTTGCATATTACTCTTTTATTAGATAGGATTTTTGTTACCATTAAGTGAACTCATGAATTGTTTGCTTGCTTTTATCATTGAAGCAATTATAAATCACAGAAAGTTGTATAAATAATAGAAAGGGGCATGTACTTTTCACCCAGTGTTCCTTAATGGTTATATCTTACATAACTTTAGTACAATATTAAAACCAGGAAATTGACATTGGTACAATGTGTATAATTCTCTGCCATTTTATCACATGGGGGGATTCTGTAACCACCATCACAATCAAGATACAGAACTATTCTGTCACCACAGAGATTAAATAATTCCTCCTTTATTCATAATTCTGTTTTGTCGGTATAACTAAGGAGAAAAATCTAATTATTGGATTTCTAATTATCTAATTTCACTCTTTTGCCTTTTGTAGTAGTTTAGAAATTCTTGACACATCATGCATTATGGAAAATTCCAATTAAACTTTTCCTGTTTTAAAAATATAAACATTTGCAAGCTTTACTTTAGGTTTTATTAGTACCTATTAAGGTTTTTAAGGTTAAATTAACAGTAATATTGAAAACTTCTGTAAATAAAATGTGAAAGATTTAAATGAATTTAAGGTTTAAATTATATATTTCTTGCCAGGGAGGAAGTATGCCGGCATCTGTAATAGGTGACTGGAATTACAGTTATTCTGACATTAGTTTGGTCTTTGACAGTATTGAAGCAAATTTGTCAAATTAATTAATTGTGAGCTCATGTTGAGTTCTATTTTGAGTTTGTTGTAAGAGAACTCATTTCAAAATCAGTTCAAAGATTATTTTCAGAGAAAGGATCTCTTAGAGGAAAAAAAAAAGGGGGGGTGGTTTTCTTGAGACTATTGCTAGTCTAAGTACAGCAAAGGACCATCAAGTTAAAAATTAGTTACAGGGCTGTTTTTATACTTTGTCTCCTCTCTATTAGTTGTATGAGTTATAAAGCTTATAAAAGATGAAGCTGCTAATCCAACATACTGCTGATTATTACAAACCATCAAACAACAAAGGTCTGCTTTAGACAGCTAATAAAATATCTTCAAATATATCAACAGGTATATCTCCTTTGGGTTTGGAACAATTTTTTATTTGTCAACACTGATAATTTATTTTGAAAAGATCAATTAAATTCTAATTTGTTTCACTGACCAGAATATGATAAATATTAGTGGTACTTCTTGATAAGTCATTCATATATAGAGAGCTTTTGTGGCTACCTGAGATTTTACTTTCTTTGTGGTACAATTGTTTTTCTCTTTGGATTTAGCTGTTAACCAGCTTTTGATTTACATTGGTATACATGTTTTTTTATTTTTATTTTTATTTTTAATTTAAGTGCTTTAATAATGAATTGTTTAGCTTCCAGGAAAGGTTGTTATAGGAATCCAGCTGTTTTGGGTTGATAAAGAACTAGACTTTGTGTGAATGGGAGAACTGTCTGGAATCTGAGAAGCTAGTTCTGTCTTTCATTTTAGGGATATATGATTTCTTGTCTTGCCTTGTTTTTCCATGCCTGCTTCATCTACCTTTCTCACTTTTCCCTTCCACTTCTATTTGCCTTGCTATTGTTTTTATTTTATTTTAATCTGTAACTGATTCACAGGTGGCTTTGGAACTGCTCTTTCAACTAAAGCTTACCGCTTAGTGGTGACAGTGTGCTTACTTTGGCTTAGTTGGATTGAGAAATCTGAATTCATGGCATGACCATGAGTTATATGTCTATTCCTATTCCATGACCTTGGCAAGTAAGGCACAGGGGCAAGTAATTTTTTATGAAGCTAATGTTTTTGGGTACTCTTTATGAGGAGGTTTGCAGGGGTTGAACAGGGCAAACTCAGTTAAACATGTCAAGTCCAGCAGGACATGTTTACTGGTATGTGCTCTGGGATACAAAGATGAGTTGGATTTAATCCTTTTTAAAAAAAATATTTCTTATTGTTTTTTTAAAATATATTTTTATTGATTTTTTTTACAGAGCGGAAGGGAGAGGGATAGAAAGAAACATAGTAAGGAGGAAGGATAGTGTTAGAAACATTGATGAGAGAAAAACATCAATCAGCTGCCTCCTGCACACCTCCTACTGGGGATGTGCCTGCAACCAAGGTACATGCCCTTGACCAGAAACGAATCTGGGACCCTTCAGTCCGCAGGCCGATGCTCTATCCACTGAGCCAAACTGGTTTAGGGCTAAAAAAATAATTTTTTTGTATTTTTTATTTTTTTCAATGAGAGGAACATCATCTGTTGGCTGCGTCCTGAACAGCCCCTACTTGGGATCAAGCCCAAAAACCAGGCATGTGTGCTGGCTGGAAATTGAACCTATTAGCTCTTGGTTCCTAGGTCTCACTCAGCCACTGAGCCACACCGGCTGGGCTAATCCTTTTCCTGAAGGATCAGATAACTTTCAGGAAATGTCAAAAGTCTCCCAGTATCATTTTGTGTTAGTTGTTATTTATGTTAGTCATCTCAGGCAAACCAGGAAGATGACAAAGTGGGACTGTGAAACTAGTCAGGATTAAGAAAAGAGAACCAGAGGTAGCACTAGATCCATTGTCGCTACAAGCAAATCACACACAGATCTGCTAAAGCATGGAAGAATGGAGAGCCATTCTTTTAGGGTCCTAGTTGTTGCTATCAAGGAGTATCGCTGGTGGAATGAAAAGGCTTTTTTTGTTGTTGTTCTACCTCATATCAAGTAGACAACCTTTTGGCCACTGTCTCATTGTTGGTGTCAAGAGACATCTTAGAGCGCTGGCTGGGTAGCTCAGTTGATTAGAGTGTTGTCCTTATATGGCAAGGTTGTGGGTTCAATCTCTGGTAGGGCACATACAAGAATCAACCATTGAATGCATAAATAAGTGGGACAACAAATAGATGTCTCGCTTTCTCCCCCTTCCTCTCTCTTTCTAAATCTATTTTTTAAAAGAGAGAGAGAGATCTTTGGCTAAAACTCCAAAGCCAGGTCTGGATTAGGTTACTAAACCAGGACTGAGATTTTAGAAGTAAGCACAAGTAAATAAGCACATAGGCAACGAAAGAAGCTAGAAGATCTGAGTAAGATTACAAAGCCCCAGGAGGTGAGATAAGTAGCTGGGGAGTCACAGAATTCTAGCGCTTAGGCTGCAACAGAGGAAGGCAGTGCATCTCAACCTTTGTGCAAAAGATTTGCCTGGAGAAAATATTAAAATTTTAGTTTCCTGAGCTCCACCCTCATATTTTTATTATTATTAATTTATTTTTAATATATTTTATTGATTTTTTACAGAGGAGAGGGGAGAAAGTCAGAAACATCGATGAGAGAGAAACATTGATCAGCTGCCTCTTGCATGCCTCCCACTGGGGATGTGCCCGCAACCAAGGTACATGCCCTTGACCGGAATCGAACCTGGGACCCTTCAGTCCTCAGTCCAACGCTCTATCCACTGAGCCAAACCAGTCTCGGCCACCCTCATAGTCTTAAAAATCTTAGATAGGCTAAGGGATATGCATTTTGCATAAACATACTAGATAATTGATGTGGTACTCAGAATATTTGGGAAGCATAATACCTACTGAGATGCTATTATGTGCTTGGCTCTATGTTATAGGACTTGGTAATCTTAAATAACTTTTTGTAAGTTGGAATATTTCCTCTTTGGCAGATACCTTCCTTACGTTAAACATCCTCTGTAATTGCTTTGCCAGTAAATTGTGCAGTGACCTATGTTTTGGTTAAATATGGCTATTTTTTTTAAGATGTTATACTTAATGGTTGGAATTATGCCTCAAACATCTAGTCTATAATGATTTATCATCATTTCATTTTCTTTTTTATTTTTGGAATATGTTTTTATTGATTTTTAAAAAGAGAGGAAAGGAGAGGATAGAGAGGGAAAAACATCGATGAGAGAGGAACATCATTGATCTCTTGCCTCCTGCATGCCCCCTATTGGAGATGGAGCATGTAACCAGAATCTGACTGACTGTGACCTATTTGTTCCCGGGTCATTGCTCAACCACTGAGCCGCATGGGCTGGGCAGTTCATTTTCTTAAGCTCTTATATTTTACACTAGTGGTCTGGTGCATGAAATTCATGCACATTTAAAGGGAATTAATTAGAGGAAATGTTTTAATACTGCTTTTTCCCTTTCTCTATAATAGAAGTGTCAGAGATGAAAGAAAATTAGTAAAATATATATGAAAGTCTTCCTCCTGTCAGAGTCTGGGGCACGCCATGGGACCCAGAGTCAAGTCCCTGTCGACCCATGTGCACCTCAGAATTGTGCAATACCCAGCCCCGGCCAGCCCCACCCCTATTGGGCGAGATCCAGAGCCAGCTGGCCCCACCCCTGTCAAGTCCTGCTCGGTGGGTGGTGCAGCCTCAGGTTCCCCATCAGGTCCACTGGGTGGGGGGCGTAGCACCAGGTTCACTGGCCCTGGGCCAGGCAGGGGGCATAGCCTGAGGTCCCCTGGCACATTCTCAGGTCCCCCGGCCCAGCACTGGGTCAGGAGTGTGGTCTGAGGTCCCCCGGCATGGTGCCGGGGTGGGGAGTGTAGCCTGAGGTCCTCCATGAAGCCCCTCCAGGCGGGGGGTATGGCTGGAGGTCCCCATCAAGCCCCACTGGGCCAGGGGGTGTGGCCTGAAGTTCCCTAGCCTGGTGCTGGGGCAGGGGACACAGCCTGAGTTCCCCGGGCCTGGCACCAGGGTGGGGTGTAGCCTAAGATCCCCCGTAAAGCCCCATCAGGTGTGGGGCGCAGCCTGAGGTCCCCCACCCCGGCCCAGTGCTACACAGCCTTAGGTCCTTGCTGATTGCTCCTTATGGCTCGTTGTAGGAAACCCATCTCTGCTGTGGGTGTGGCCATTTTGTGTTATGGGAACCCTGCCTGAACTGCGGGCATAGTCAACTTGTGAGGGTGTGATGGAGTGAGGGTCAATTTGCATATTACCTCGTTATTATATAGGATACTGACTCTTAGGCAGATTTTCACACCCTTTTGTCAGTAAATTCTTTGTTATTCTAGTTTTCTGGATCTATTTAGGAAGATTTTTTTTCCCACCACTGTATCTACTTTTGGTATTCAACCATTTTTGAATCTTTGTTCTCACAAATTAATGCCTCACCTTTTTTATTTTTAGGTCTGGCATCAAACTTTTCAGTCTTAATTGATCCTAGAATATTGAGCTAGTTGAGAACATAAAATTTGGAGCTGGACTATTTAAGTGCAAATCTGACCACCATAACTCACTTCGTAACTTTGAGTAGACTTTGCTCTGTCTCAGTTTCTCCATTTGTAAATTGGGAGATAAATAATAGTACTCATATTATAGGATTGTTGTGAGACTATGAGGCAATATTAGTGAAACGCTTAAAATAGTGGTTGGCACAGATTAAGGCAATTTTTAATCTTATTAGTTGGCCTATCCTTCTGTTTCTAAGGTTTTTACTCCCTGCTGAGTCATTAGAGCAATCCTTTCCTAGCTACTTATTTTTTTGTTTGTTAATTTAAAATTTTTTTGTTTTTTACTTTTTATTTTTTAGTTTCTTGCAGGCCTTAGCTGCATTTGATGCAAATGCCTATTTCCTCTTAAATTTTTTTTCTATCCAGATCTTCTTTCTTCCATTATCCTTTTCTTTACCTAATAAGAATTACTCTGGTCTTGAAATTCCTAGATTTAAAACCTTTAAATTACCCTTTTAGTACTTTATATTTGTACTTCTCTCTTTCCCATTAACTTATCATCAGTGTTCTGCTGATCCTTTCACCATTACATCTCTTAGGTACTACTCTTCCTTTTTACATGAGTAATTGCCATGCTTATCACTTCTTGCTGAGATGATTGCAGCAATAAGCTGGCCTTCCTGTCTCTTTCTTACTCTACTCCATAGTGCATAGTACTCTTAGAATAATTTTCATCCACATCACTTATCAAATCATTTAAGAAGGTACTGTACCCTAGTTCGAATCGTGTAACATTCCAATTTTTAATACCTGTGTCTTTTAAAGTTTCTCTAACATTTTTTCCCTCCCTTACCTAGCATCCTGCTTTCTTATTCCTAAAGATATTTTTTCTGTTACATTCAAGTAAATTACCTCTCTTCCTGTTATATATTATCAGCCTTTATTTCTTGGTATTTGCTACTTTCCCCACTTAACACCTTGCTGACCCATCACAAGACAACTTGTGCCTGCACTTGTAATTGAATTAACTTTAAGGTCTGAAAGCAATGTAGAATTTAAAAATTGCTTCATTTAAAATAAGTGCAGACACGAGTTATCTTGTGACCAGTCAGCAAGGTGTTAATAAGCTTGAATATCCTTATTTTGCCTGTTAAAACCTTCTTAATAAAACCTACTTAAAGTCTTCTGTCTCTGAGGAGACCTTTTCTAGTGAGCCCTGTCACATTTGGACCAGTCATTTACTCCAGATATACGCTGTATGTACTCAGTTACAAGCATATATAATTTTGGGGGAATTTATTAGTAAGGTGTATCACATTTTAAGTATTTTAGTTTTCATTTCATGTGTATGAATTGAATTCTTAGTTGAAATATAAGGTCCTTGAGTCTCCTTTTGGCTTCTCCTCCTTTATATTCTTTATCTTCCTCCTGTAATTTTCGTAGTTCATTTATTAATTCTCATACATCTAAACAATTTTGTTTACATATCATATGAGTAAGACATGGGCCTAGACTTTAAAAAGCTCACCATTTGATTTTGATAGGATCAGAAAGAGGACTCAAGTGTGTGGTACAGATGTCAATACTATATCCAAGTTACTCTTGGTTTGGTAATTCCTCTGACCCACCATAAAAAAAATAGTACTGAGCACTAGATAGATTGCCAACTCTTAAGTTCCTGACAAATATTGCCAACTTTAGGTACCAATGACAGTGGTTAAGAATGATCAGGGTAGCCCTAGCTGGTTTGGCTCAGTGGATAGAGAGTGGGCCTATGGACTAAGAAGTCCTGGGACACACTTTAGGGCAAACCAGCTGGCCCCCACCCATGCACCAGGCCTCTATCCTATCTAATAAAAGAGTAATTTGCAGATTGACCATCACTCCAACACACAAGATGGCTGCTCCCATGTGGTCAAAGATCCTGCCCCCATGTGAATACAAGATGGCCACCACAAGATGGCCAGCAGGGTGAGGGCAGTTGGGAGGGACCAGACCTGCAAGGGAGGGCAGTTTTATTTATCTTCTGTAATTTGATTTGGTCAACAGCACATTGGATGCAAGCTCGATCCCCAGCCCTGATCCTTGGGCACTTGTGGGAGGCAACAATATTTGATGTTTCTCTCTCACATCGATGTTTCACTCTGTCTCTTCCCATCCCTTTCGTTCTCTCTAAAAATCAATGGAAAAATATCCTTGGGTGAAAACACACACATGAAATAAAAAAGAATGTTGGGGTAGATAAGGAGTAGAAATTTTAGGTTCATTGTTTTCTGAGGATAAGCTGTTTTTCCCTGTTTACCATGACATCAGGAGATCCAGGGACTTAAAAATCGCAATTATAAAGTTATTACAGGCCCGGTGCATGAAATTCTTGCATGACTTGGGGGGGGGGGGGGGGGGGAAGGGGCGGGATGGTGGTGTTCCTCAGCTCAGCCTGCACCCTCTCCAATATGGGACCCCTCCAGGGAAGTCGGACATCCTTCTCACAATCCAGGACTGCTGGCTCCCAACTGCTCACCTGCCTGCCTTCCTGATTGCCCCTAACTGCTTCTGCCTGCCAGTCTGATCACCTGCTAACCACTCCCCTGCCAGCCTGATTCATGTCTAACTGCTCCCCTGGCCAGCCTGTTTGCCCCCCAACTTCCCTCCTCTGCTTGCCTGGTCACCCCTAACTGCCCTCCCCTGCAGGCTTGATTGCCCGAAACTGCCCTCCCTTGTAGGCCTGGTCCCTCCCAACTGCCCTCACACTGCTGGCCATCTTGTGGTGGCCATCTTGTATTCACATGGGGGCAGGATCTTTGACCACATGGGAGCAGCCATCTTGTGTGTTGGAGTGATGGTCAATCTGCAAATTACTCTTTCATTAGATAGGATAGAGGCCTGGTGCATGGGTGGGAGCCAGCTGGCTTGCCCTAACGTGTGTCCCAGATCAGGGCGGGGGTTGCCTTGGGGTGTGGGGCACCCTGTGCGAGGGGCCTGTGGTGGTTTGCAGGCTGGCCATGCCCCCTGGTGACCCAAGCAGAGGCCCTGGTATCTGAGATTAATTTGTCTTCTACAATTGAAACTTTTTAGCCTGGCCTGGAGCCAAACCTTCTGCTCCCTTTGTGGCAGCAGCCATTTCTGTTAGAATTTATTTATCTTCTATAATTGAAACTTTGTAGCCTTAAGCAGAGGCCTGGGCCAGCCAGGGTGTGAGGAAAGCTTGGCTTCCTCCATTGCCGGGGAAGCCCAAGCCTCCCTCCTCCTCTCTCTGTAGAGCCAAAGCCATCTTAGTTGGGGTTAATTTGCATTACTAGCTCCTGATTGGCTTGTGGGCAAAGTGGAGTGATGGTTAATTTGCATATTACTCTTTTTTACATAGGATTACAGAGTAAAGAATTCAAAGAATAAAGAAATATATACGCAGTAAGGTTAGCTGCCTTCTCTTCCTGACACATTTTATCCCTGTGTTGTCTGTTGCTCATAACACACTACCCCCAAAGTTAGACTAAAGCAACAATCATTTTTCTCTAGTTTCTGGGGTTGGCTGCATCAAGAGGTTCTCACTTGGGACTTCTCATCTGGAATTATCTGAAGGCTAGCTCACTCATGTGTCTAATGTCCAAGTTGGGAGAACTCCAATACTGAGGGCTAAGTCAGCTTCAGCTTCTTCGGTCCCTCTCTCTGCCTCTTTGTGGTCACTAGTTTGTGGCTTAAGGATAGCTGACTTCTTCATGGAATCTCAGGGCTCCCAAAGAGAGAGAAAGCCGTATCACTTTGTGACCTAGCCTTGAAAACCACAGTGTTACTTCTGCTGTAGTCTGTTTATTGAGGCAGTCGTGCTGGCCTGACCATGTTCAGGAGCAGGGAATGCAGACTCTGCCTCTTGAAAGAGGAAGTGTCAAGGCTCTAGAAGAGCATCTAAGAAGGGAAGATTGTTGTGACAATTAGGGAAAAAGACCTGACATCCCAGGGATAAATGCTATTAATGATTTGCTTTACTATCTGATATATAAATCATAGTCTCAATGCCTATTTATGTGATTGTATCATGCTACAACATATTTTTATTTAACAATATATAATGGTGTCAGGACATAAAGACTCACCGTGGTTTTTTTTGAGCATCTTAAATGAGGGAATCATAATTTGTTATAAGCATTCAGCTGACATTAGACATTTAAGATTTCTGGAGTTTATATTGGGAACCTTTCTTACTGATGTTGAGTGAGCCTGTAGTAAATGTTGCTGTGAATAGGACTGTGTGGGCAAGAGATAGTATTTTCTTCTATGTTGCTTCTCCAACTGTTTGGAAATTGTTTCTTAAATTTATTTTTTCCCTTGCTGCTGCTTTATTCTCTTCTTCCTGCTCTCACCTACCCAGTTACCCTGTGCTCTGTCTTGATCTCAGGAAAAAATGTGGAAACAATGGGAATATTACACTATCTAATAAAAAAGTAATACGCAAATTGACCATACCTTTGCTACACCCACCAGCCATGCCCACCAGCCAATCAGGAGGGGGGGGTGGGGCCGAGGTAGCCAGGGCAGTGGGGGCGGGGCTGAGGCGACCAGGACCATGGGGGGTGGGGCCAAGGTGGCCAGCGCGTGCTGGCCAGGGAGAAGGCCTGGGCCGGGGGACAAGGCCTAGGCCCATGCTATCCAGGCTCAAGCTGGCTGGGGTGAAGGCCCAGGCCAGGGGTTATGTGGTTAGTAGGACATCCCCTGAGGGCTCCCAGTATGTGTGAGGGGGCAGGTTGGGCTGAGGGAATACCCCCCCATGCACGAATTTCGTGCACCAGGCCCCTAGTCATATATAAAGTAAAACTATTTCATTTGGCATTTTGCCAGATTGAGGTTTTTTTTCTTTTTTCCTAAGTATAGGAAGTATAGGAACAGTCATCTTAAATGACTTAATTTGAACTAGTAGCAGATCACTTAATCAGAAAAGTTGGTTATAGCAAAAATCATTAAAAGCAGATTACTTAAACATTTTACTTTAAAGGAAATATATAAATATACATATATTAATCAATTACTTGATACAGGGCAGTGGTTGTCAGTTGAATGATTTTACCAGTGTTTGAGACATTTGGCAGTGTTTGAGACATTTTTTATTGTCACAATAGGCTGGTGATTCTGTTGCCCTTTTGGTGCATGGGACCAAACAATTAAGCTACATCAGCCAGAGCAGATTCCATCTATATTTTTCAGCTTAGTTTTTATAGAAACAGTTCTTCATACTGAAACTTTGTTGATTTAGATAATAGATAATCAAATCTACAATTGCAAAAACAATTATTGTAAACAGTGAGGGAACAAGCCAACCGATTCTTAGTTGGAACACAGTGACATCTCATGTCACTTTGTTTTAGAAGGGAACTCTAGAAGACTTGTTGATTGTGATGGTTGATTAGGTGGAGGTTGGCTAAGAGCTATATGAGCAATAAGGAATTGAGGATTTTTTTGTTATTAAAAATAATTTTTCTAAAAATAAGTTCACTGAAAGCTATTTTTTAAATAAATGAACAAGCAAAAAAGGAAAGAACCCACATACACCAAAAGCAGACAAATTTTAAAAACCTGCAAGCATTAAGAAATGTTATATTACAACTGAGTTTTCTCTTTCCCTGTATTGGTAGGACATCATGGAGGAGAAAGGACAGAGATGATGCCGAGTGGCCTTAGAAAGAGAATAGTAATAATCACTCTTGATTTGCATCTTTTGGTGATAGGATTTCAGTGACTTTTGATTATTTGGAATAAATAGGAAGTCCCTCTATCTAAAAGCTAGTTATTTTGCTGGGTTCCAGTTCCTCTCATGAATATATTTAATCATTTTTGTGTGTGTTTGAAAAATTGGACCCAGCTGGCATTATCCTATTTAACAACTGTATTTTAAACAGGCTAACTTCCATGATTGTCCTCTCTAATTTCAAAATTACCTTCATCTGAACTTTTGCATATTAAACCCCATTACCAGTCTCCTTTTACCAAAACATTTTTTAAAATTTATCTTTATTGTTGAATATATTACAAATGTTCCCTCCTCCATTCTACACTCATTCCCTCTCCAGGCCTTCACCTCACTTGTCTGTGTCCGTGGATTATGCATATCTACATATATAAAAGACTTAAGTGTCGGGCTGACAAGCAGCTATGATGCATGTTGACCACCAGAGGGCAGATGCTCAATGCAGGAGTGGAAACCACAGGCATGGAAAAATGGAACAGACTGATGGATCTCTGAAGGGGAAAGAGGGGGTAGGGCGGGAAGAGATAATCTGAGATCTTATATGCATAGAGGCACAGTGCACAGATTCGTGCACTGGTGGGGTCCTTCAGCCTGGCCTGCGGGGATCGGGCTGAAACCAGCTCTCCGACATCCCCCAAGAGTTCCCAGATTGCTAGAGGGCACAAACCATGCCCGGGGACCCCACTGGTGCACGAATCTGCACAAGGCCTTTAGTACAGCAGTTGCCAACCACTGGTTGTCTGTGAGGTCTGAAAGGTTGGCAACTGCTGCTCTAGAATGCTTATAAATTCTTTGGTTAATCTTCCAAAACATTTCTTATACTTCTTTAAAATACTTAAACTCAGCTCTTCAGTTTTCACTAAAGACTTGATTCTAACACATGTGCATTCTTTGTATTATGAGCACATTTTTTCAGCTTTGATTATATGAATTTTCAGAATATATGCATAATTTTGGCTACATGAATTTGTGCAAGCTGACTCATTGCCTAATAAAAATGGTGTTATTTAGAATTTAATCGGAGATTAGTCAAAGAAATCCAGAAACTGGCAATTTAGATATCTTAATGAATTATCTAGTAACCAACACCCAGTGGGAAATATAACCTGAATAGATGATTAATCTTCTCCAAGCTAGAGGATTAAGCTGAATTAGCACAGGGTGGATAAAGTTATTAATTACGATTTCTGTAGTTGTTGGGCAAAAATGTTAGCTCTTTTGCCCTGTACTTTCTGTTAATGGTTTTTTTTTTTGTTTTTTCTTTTTTAAAAGTTGTATATTATTAAACTTATTGGGGTGACATTGGTTAATAAAATTATATAGACTTCAAATGTATAATTCTATGATATATCATCTATATATTGCACTATGTGTTTGCCAACTAGAGTCAAATCTTTCATCACCACATTTGATTCCCATTACTTGTTACCACCACCCCTTATCCCCATTCCCTTCCAGTAATCACCATACTGTTGTCTGTGTCTATGAGGTTGTGTGTGTTTTTTTTTGCCTTTTAAAAAATGTATATTGATTTCATAGAGGAAGGGAGAAGAGAGAGAGAGAGAGAAACATCAATGATGAGAGAGTCATTCATTGGCTGCCTCTTGCATGTTCCCTACACAACCTGGGCATGTGCCCTTGACAAAAATCGAACCTGGGACCCTTCAGTCCGTAGGTTGACGCTCTGTCCACTGAGCCAAACCAGCCAGGGCATGTATCAATGAGTTTTTGTTAACCTTGTTTGTATCTGTGTTGTTCTCAGTTTTATATCCCACATATGAATGAAATCACATGGTACTTTCTGACTTATTTCACTTAACATGATATTCTCAAGATCCATCCATATTGTAGCAAATAGCAGTATATCATCTTAGGGCTGAGTAGTATTCTATAGGCAGGTTCTCTTCTGCTTTTATCCTGAGTCTTGCAGGCATTTGCTGGCTCTTAGATAATGTAGAGGTTTCTTTTCTTAAATATATTTTATTGATTTTTCACAGAGAGGATGGGAGAGAGAGGGACAAAGAGCCAGAAACATGACGAGAGAGAAACATTGATCATCGGCCTGCTGCTCACCCTCCTCCCCCAACTGGGGACGTGCCCATAACCAAGGTACATGCCCTTGACCTGAATTGAACCCAGGACCCTCTAGTTCACAGATGGACGCTCCATCCACTGAGCCAAACTGGTCAGGGTTATGTAGAGGCTTCTTAAATAACATATGTATGCTTTGTTATTGTATTACCTGATTTTATTCATTGATACATATTTGGGACATTATGTATTAAATGTAAGTAATGACTTACGTATATTGATAAATAGTTTTTTTTTTTTTGCATTAATTTCCAAATGGGCCTTGGAACATGTTTGAATTGGTTTGTACTTTTATTTTAAAATAAAAATATAATCAGCTTGGCCCTAGCTTGTTTGGCTCAGTGGATAGAGCATTGGCCTATAGACTGAAGGGTCCCGGGTTTGATTCCATCTTAAGGGCACATGCCCAGATTGTAGACTGGATCCCCAGTAGGACATGCAGGAGGCAACCAGTCAGTGATTCTCTCTCATCATTGATGTTTCTATCTCTCAGTCCGTCTTCCTTCCTCTCTGAAATGTATATATTTAATCAGCTTGCCTTATTTTGATTTACAAGATTTTTTTCTAGGATCATAATTTACCTGAGTTCAAGGACTAGAATTATTTTTATTCAAACTTAAATTTTGTATAATTTGAAGTTGTATCTTTAAGTTGTAAACTTGAAAATCTATATAAACAGAAAAATATATGAATATCTATTAAAATCTGGGTTATGCAGAAGGCCTTAAAATTTGGCATTGATAAATATACCATCAGAGTAATTGGAACATTTGAAATAAATTTTTGTTAATGTTTTTATTGATTTTAGCAAGAGGGAGGGAGGGAGGGGGGAAAGAGAGAGAGAGAGAGAGAGAGAGGGAGAGAGAGAGAGGGAGAGAGAGAGAGAGAGAGAGAGAGAGAGAGAGATAGGGAGATAGGAACTGAGAGAAAATCATTGATTGACTGCCTCCTGCACACCCCTACATCAGCCAGGGCTGAGAGCATGTTAAAAAAATTTTTTTTTTAGTTTGACATACACTAGTAGGTATGGTAGCCAATTGTAGGATAGTAGAAAAGCTATGTAAATAGTTTCCTCAAACTGTGGCAAAACACATTGATTTTTGTTTTCAATTATTAGTTTAATATGCTTTATAAATACAATAAAATGAATGACTAGAAAAAAGTTAAATGTTATCAGAATTATTTGGGAAATAATTAAATTGGATTTTTTAACTTTGCATATCCATATTTTATATGTGCGTCTTTTATCAGATATATAATTAGCGGCTATGTGGTTTTCTCCTAATCTTTGGCTTGTGTTTTCTTTCTCTTACTGATGTGTTTTGAAGTAGGAGTCTTTCAATTCTTGGTAAAAGTGTTGCTTATCTTAAAGAATCACAAGGACTAATGAAATTGGAGACCAGTGGCTGCATACCTTATTCTGTTCTTTAGCCCTGGTTCAGAAAGTACTTATATAATCCTAGATATTGTTGGCTGAGTGATGCTAAATAATTGTCACTATTTAAAACCAGAGAGCCTGGTGTGTGTGTTTGGGTATCTGTTTTGCCAGCATATCTTTGACACTTGAGATAGCTGAGTTTAATGTCCTAGACCTAGAATCTTATAAACCTAAATTGTCAAAGTGGAGATGAGAAAATTACTGGAATTTACATAGTAAATCTATGTTTAGGAACTTAATGAATTTGTAATTGTGGGATCAATGTATAACATACCTATTAAAGAATGGTCAGTAGGAATTTTAACTTATTAAAGGTTAAAAAATTAACTTCCATCAAAATCATCTTTCCCCACTTTTAACTATGCGGAGACACTGTTTTGCAGGAGGCAAATATCTGAACACATACTTTCACTCTCCTTTATCACAACAAACATCTGTATAAGTGTCCTTTGAACTACAGCACTAGGATAGATGATGTGGCAATGAAACCTACTTAAGATCTGTAGCCCAAGTGGGACCTCATTAGTGTTTGCATTAATAAATGAGGATATGATTTTTATTTTAGTGAGAATTTTTTTCTCTGTTATTATTTCTGTGATAACCTACCTATTTGCTTAGAATTTATTCCACTATTTGAAAATAGTTTTGTGCTTTAATACCTCTAATGGAAGAAGTGCTTTATAAAAGCAAGTGGGTGAGTTATAAACATACAAATAGAGTAAAAAATTCTACAGAACATATTTGTATTTCTTCAAAACTGGCAATAGAAAAATACTGCTAGATTAGACTATGGGTTAGGATACGTTAGTTGCAAAATTACAAAATCTGCAGAAGCTAAATTAAAACTATAGAAGGAATTTATTCATGAATGTATCTGAAAATTCCTAAGTCAAGACAGACTGGGCTAAAGTTGATCCAGAGGTTGCAAGATATCAGTAATCTTTTTGGTGTTGTATTGTTTAACTTTGCATTCTCAATTTCCTGGAGCAATTTTATCCGACAGAAATAAAATGCAAATCATATTTGTAAATTTAAATATTCTAGTAACTATGTTTCAAAAGGTAAAAAGATGACAATTTTAACTTTTTCCATTTAATTCAGTATATACAAAATATTGCCATTTCAACATATAATCAGTATAAAAATTACTAATGAGATATTTTACATTCTTTATGTTAAATCTTCAAAATCATTATACATTCTACGCTTACAACACATCTCAGTTGGGATTAACCACATTTTAAGGGCTCAGTAACCACACATGGCTACTACAGTAGACAGCACAATTGTACAGTTTCTGCTTTGTCTTAATGCTGCCTCTTCCTGTTTCTTCAAGTTGGCCACCTGCAGTCAGTGAAACCATCCACGTCTGGAGTTTTCTTTGTTGGAGTATTTCTTTAATAACTGTTGGACTAATCAGCTATTTTTATTGATTTCAGAGAGGAAGGGAGGAAGGGGGAGAGAGAGAGAGACATCAGCGATAAGAATCATTATCAGCTGCCTCCTGCATGCCCCCCACTGGGGATCGAGCCCTCAACCAAGGCTTGTGCTTTGACTGGGAATCAAACTGTGACCTTCTACTTCATAGATCGATGCTCAGCCACTGAGCCATGCCGGCCAGGCCAGGTTATTTCTTTTGATAGTTTATTTATTTCAAGGAGTTGGTCTATTTCATCTGAGTTGCTGAATTTATGGACAAATAGTTGTTTTTACGTTATTCTTTATCTCTGTAGGGTCTCTAGTGGTATTTTCTGTTTCATTACTAAAACCCATAACTGATTAAATGTACTACATTTGAGTGTCTACTAGTAAACATCATTTTATCATTCGCACACCAAGTTAAAATGCTTCCAGTCTTTCACTTAGCATAAATGTGCAGAAGTAGTAGAATAGAGGTCATTCAAAAACATAGTCATTTTTCTGGGACATGAGTGAACAAATAATTAAAAAATAGTCTGCCAATTGTGTTTATATTTATTAAAGTCATTTACGTAACTGAATTCAGTAAAGTCATAATCCAGATTTATTTGTTTGTTTGTTTGTTTGTTTATAAAGTGGCAGATCCAGGCCTGGAAGTTGGAGGTGCTCACTCTTTTTTTAAAATATATTTTATTGATTTTTTTTTTACAGAGAGGAAGATAGAGGGATAGAGAGTTAGAAACATCAACGAGAGAGAAACATCGATCATCTGCCTTGTGCACATCCCCTATTGGGCATGTGCCCCCAACCAAGGTACATGCCCTTGACCGGAATCAAACCTGGGACCCTTCAAGTCCATAAGCCGACGCTCTTTCCACTGAGCTAAACCAGTTAGGGCCATAATCCAGTTTTAAAAAGCAGGAGCTTCTTCTGAAGACATTAGCCAAACTTTTAAAGCACTTCTTATACTGTCAATTCTAAATTGAAAAATTAGGCAATTAAAAAACAAGCAAGTTATTTTTCTTCATCAAAATACCCACAAAGAGCTAAGTGACAGCTGGAATATTGGTTGCTAAATGTTCCTGTTGCCGCTAACTTTACTTTTATGGTGAAGGCTTAACCCTGATAGAAAATATATGCAGAAGAAAGATGTAGGATATTCACAACCTGAATGACCTATGTATGTTTTTGGATGTTAAAGTAATACATACCTGTTCAACTTTCTTTGGCAAGAAAACATACCTTTGAAAGGTAGTAAATAATTTGAATTTTTATTTACCTTTGTTGCAAATATGAATACTCACAAATCATTGTTAGAAAAATTTAGTCTTTGTTTATTCTTTTTAAAGTCCAAAGTTAACTGTAAATATGAATTTTAAGGGAAAGTTACATGACCTTACTTTGAAAATAAAAGCCTTAGTCAAAAAGATCTTTTAAATATTAAATGTTTTAAAGAACACAGTATTTTCTCAATAGCTAGGCCTAGAGATGTATTGCATATAAAATTAGCATATGAATAAACAATTATGTTTATTATAACAAACACAACATTTAATTTTTTAAAAATATATTTTAGTGATTTTAGAGAGGAAGAGAGAGGGAGAGAGAGATAGAAACATCAATGATGAGAGAGAATCACCGATTGGCTGCTTCCCATATGCTCCCCACTGAGGATCAAGTCTGGAACCCAGGCATGTGCCCTTGGCCGGAATCAAACCTGGGACCCTTCAGTCCACAGGCTGACACTCTATCCGTTGAGCCAAACCAGCCAGGGCACAAATACAGCATTTAAAAATATTTTTTTCTAGGATTAGCCAAGTACACTTGACAGCAGCTCTAGTTTTCAATCTATATGTTAACCTTTTATTTATATTGTTTATTCAGTCATTCATTAAATTCTAAGTTTCTATGAACAAAGCAGCTGTGGGGGAAAGGGGCTTGGAATACATTGTAAATAAGACAGACTTCTTCACACCAAACTGATAAGCCCTTTAGATTTACTTGTAAATTAAAACCCCAGGCAATATCTACTTAAAGTTTGAATAAATTATCGGTTTCATTATTATGAAAATTTTTGGTGTTCGAGTTCAGTATAGTTGGTGAGTGATACACACACATTTACTTATATTTGTTCACACCCATCATAGAGACTTAAGTATATTGGCTGTGTATGGAATATAATCAGGGGAGCTTACTGGTTGAAAGCATAGATTCTGGAGTTGGGTTATCTGGGTTTGAATAATGGAGCTGTTGCTTATAAGCTGTATGATCTTTTAGCTAGTTAATACTGTCACCTGCTTCATAGTGTTGGATTAAATGAGTTGGTATAAAGCAAATGGATTTAGTGCCTGCTAAAGTCTTAGTGCTCTGTTAGTGTTATCAGTTATGATGTTGACTAAAACATTTTGTCAGAAAGAAGTGATTTTTGTTTTATTAATTTGAAAAAAATGGACTAAAATCTGGAAAATCTCTATGCTATTTTCTATGTTAACTATCATAGTTATGCTACCCCTACCTCATAGGTCAGAGTTTTGTAAGTTGTAAAAATTTTTTTCCAAAAAGCATTTAGCAAAGTCTGCCATAAGTATTTTCTATAAAATCTTTTTTTTCTCGTTTTTATAGCTCATCTCAGGAATTTCCTTTCTAAGTGAAACAAAAGATTGATACAAAATAAGAGTGTTGGAAATAATTTAATATTTTTATATGTATACTAGAGGCCCAGTACATGAGATTTGTGCACATGGGGGGTTAGGGAGGGGGGGCTCCCTCAGGCTGGCCTGTGCCATCTTGCAGTTTGGGAGCCCTCAGGCGATCTCCAACTGCTGGCTTAGGGGAGCAGGCCTAAGCCGGCAGTTGGACATCCTAGAGCTGCTGTAGAGGTGAGAGAGGCTCCCGCCATGGCTGCTGCGCTTGCCAGCCGTGAGCCTGAGGGCATCTCCTGCATCTGTCTACTGGGGGTCAGTGCATGTCATATCAAATGGTCGTTCTGCCATTCGGTTGATTTGATATTAGCCTTTTGTTATATAGGATGGTATGCCATACACGATCTTTATGTACCCTTTAAGTGACATAGTGATGTTATAAGTAAAGATTGATAGCTATTTTGTTCTACATATTAGGTGGCCTTCACTCCAGTGAAATTTTAACTTAGGCTCTTTTTTTCTGGAAAGGATGATGGTTTAAGTACACTCTGTTCTTTGTACTTGAAATATGTGTCGGGGACTAAGTTATTTTGGCACTTTTTGAAATTTATCTCATCACTATTTTGTGCTGACATAATGGAAGACAACATATCTGTTAAGGTAAGATACTGTATGGTTGGATTGTTATGAACTTTATCTAATTTAATGGTTCCGTGTAAGCATGTATTCAAGTCCTCATGCCTAAGTATTTCCTCAAAGAAATTAGTGAACAAACATATATTGAGCACACATTATTCTTAAGACTATGCTTAGATTTTAGGGGGAAAAACACACAAAATGAATGAAACTCAGCCCCCCAACTTTATAAGGTTTACTGTTTGATGAGATAGAAATATAAATGAAGCAAGTGATATGACTACTGCCATAACAGGAATATGTCTAAGATAGTATTAGAAGCAAAGAGAAGGAAAACTTTTAATTCTGCTTTGACTTTTAAGAGAAGAGTCACAGAAAAGGCTTCACCTATTTTTAAAAAGACTGCCAAGTTCTATAAAAGAGTAGATGAAATGGTAATCTCACTATTAAGCAACATGTAAATTGACCAACCTCCACTATTCCCACAGCCAATCAGAGTGAGTATGCAAATTAGAAGGCCAACGATTGCGGCTGCCCAGCTGCTCCAGGCACAGAGTGGTCAGTCCAGGCAGGATGCCTGTTAATGAGAGGGAGGGCGGGGCGTGGAGGGATCTCCAGGAGCGGAGTGCCAGGGTGAAGACAAGACTGCAGACTCGAGTCTGCAGCAAAGATGAAGATGGTAGACTCTGGCAGGAGCAAAGGCCTGGGTCCCGGGTGCTGGAGGAAAACCAGTGCTGGAAGCCAAGGAAAGGAAGGCCTATTGGACGAACCTCTTCCTGCAATGGGCCTATAGTCTATATAATAAAAGCCTAAGTGACCATTTTGACAGAACAACTGGTCATTATGATGCACACTGACCACCAGAGGGCAGACACTCAACGCAGGAGCTGCCCGCTGGTGGTCAGTGCACTCCCATAGAGGGAGCACTCCTCAGCCAGAAGCCCAGCTCATGGCTGACAAGTGCAGCGGTGGTGGTGGGAGCTTCTCCCACTGGCGGGCTGGTGGCCATGGTATCCTCAGCCCCACATTGGGCGTCTTATGTGCTGCACCAGCTCATCCATGTTTGGTGAGCCCAAGTGGGAACGGTGAAGGATTGAGAAAAGACAAGAGAAGAGAATGAAAGCTGGGTCTCGGCGGGATGCTGCGCTCTCTGGTGGAGAGAGATAGTGCCACGGACTACAAGCCATGTCTTTATTTTATAGTTAGATGCCAAGAAGCAAAGTTAAGGGCATGGTCAAGATGTTTACAACATTCTCATGGATTTAAATCCTACTCAATTACATGCACCTGACTCTATCAAGCCCACATCACTCAGGCACGTGGGGCCACGTGTTCAGACCATACATTCAAGCTTACAACTATAGCTGTTGGCTTTAATTGTGCTTACAACTATAGCTGTTGTCTTTAATTGTGCTTACAACTATAGCTATTGGCTTCAATTTAACTAATGAGAAGGACTGTGCCCTCATTAGTCTGAGGCTTGAACCTGTCCAAACACTGTAGCCATTCTCCACATCCCGCCTCTGTGGCAGTGTTAAGGAATTGCAAGGAGTGGGCCTAAGCTGACAGGTGGACATCCCCTGAAAGGTCCTTAGTGCTGCTGCAAAAGCAGGAGAGGCTCCTGCCAATGCCACTGTGCTTGCTAGCCATGAGCCTGCTTCTGGTTAAGCAATGCTCCCCAAGGAGATGCAAGGTCAGCCACTGTCTGGGGCCGCCCAGCAGGAGCTGGAGAGAAGTCTGCAGATTCCTCATCTTTGTATGGGGTTTGGAAGTGCCAAGGCAAGGCCCAGCCCTGAACCAAGACCACTGCTGCTGCTGGGCCTTGGGCCTTCTTTTGGAAGCTCTGGGGCTCTCTGACCAAGGTGTAATTTGACAGGTTTTAGGTGGAGAAAGAACAGGCCATTCATACGCAAAAGCCTATGTGCACAGCTTGGGTGGGGTTGTAAATTGGGTGGGGTGGGCTCTCTGGGAATCACCAGTGTGGAGCAAACAGCAATGGCTGCCAGTCAGCCCTGCACTGGGGAGGTCCCTGGAGGTCCCTATGCCCTGCACACCCATGATTAGGGTCTAAGATTTTACCTCGGCAATAGGTGGCTAAAGTGGTGTGAAGGATTTCATAGGAGATCACCTGAGGCCATACTGTTGGGAAAGTATTCTCTTGGATCTGAGAGGTATTGATGATGATGCCAAAGACTTGGGCAAATGAGGAGAGAATGACTGCCAGTAGGAGGTTAGGAAATGACAGCAGTGAGGAGAGAGGAAGTGGTAATGCAGCATCAAAGAAATTGGTTGTTTTATTTTTTAAAATATGATGGTAGGAGAGTGATTTCTGAAAGTTACATTGGGACGGGGAAAACCAATTTCCCCCTCCTGGCCCTGAGGTAACTACCAGGTGTGGGGGGAAAAGAAACACCCCAAAAGAAACACACACAAAAGCAGACACCATGTGAGTCACCTGCAGGGAAGTATTTGTACTTTGGGGAGAAACAACTTAAAAAAATTTTTTTTTAAATCCTTGCCTGAGGATTTTGATTTTATAGAGAGAGGAAGGGGGAGAGAGAAAGAAACATAGATGTGAGAGAGAAACATCGACCACAGCCTGACCAGAGATCGAACTGATAACCTAGGTACACATCCTGACCCGGAATTGAACCATGACCTTTTGATGTATGCAATGACACTCCAATCAACTGAGCTACACTGGCTGGAGCAGCCAACTTTGTTTTAAAGTAAGGAGATAGAATCAGAGAAATGGTGGAAGAGAACATTTCCTGGTCATTGCTAAAGACATTGTCAAAGGCACACTGAAGTGGTTTGGGAGGTGGAGAGACATAGGTAGAGTGAATTGGCAGGAGAGTACAGGGTATCCTGGGCATAGACCTTTTACAACATGAGGAAAGGCACTGTGATCTTAGTTTTAGCTGCCTTTAAAAAAAATAAAGTGAAATTCACATAACATAAATTGACCATTTTAAAATGTACAGTTAAAATTCAGCGACACTTGGTGCGTTCACAGTGTTAAACCAGCCATCACTCCTACCTAGTTACAAAACATTTCTGTCATTCCAGAGGAGACCCCATATCTATGTCCTCCCTCCCATATCAGCAGTCTGAGCAGGTTGGGCACTGGGCCTAATGGTAGAGAAACATGTTTCACTTGGCTAGGTGATGGTGGACTTAGAACACGCTGGAATGTATAATAGAGGCTCCAGAAACTGGATGTGCTACTGTTGCTTCAAATTCACTTATTTCTGGAACTGGACTCTTTATTACTAAAAACAGCTCATTTCCACTTGAACTTATATATTTCTCTCAATTATGCTATCATTCTAGTAACTGAGGTATGAGCACTGGCAGCCTTTTTATCTTCTTCCACTGTTATCACCAGTCTTATGAATTTTCTCTGTCCTTTCTATTCCCACTGCAGTCACTTTAACCTGGGACCTTATTAACTTACACTTGAACTTTCATAAGTCTCCCTGCCTCCAGTTTCTTTATTCTCTAATGATGGCATAGTCCTTCTTAGATATTGCTGCTACATATTTATAGCATGTTACTCAGGGTCTTCCATAATCCATTCTCTCTCAGATGGTTGTTTTGGTAACCAAATGAGATAATATAAGCAAAATATTGTACAAATATCACCGTATTTATTAGACCTCATCCTCTTCCCTCACTGTTAACTTGACTAGCCTTCCATTTCAAACTGGTCTAATCAGTATCCTTGAGCATACTTTTTATTTTCTCTCTCTTTTAGCATCTTTGTTATAACAATTTGAAGTCCCTAGAATGTTCTCCTCTCCCCCTCCCCCCCATTCATCTAATTCCTGCTCCTTTATGAAGTCTTAATTTATTTGAGCCTTGGAGGTTATTTGCTTATTTGAATCAGTTGGAACATGTATTATTTGTACTATTCAGTTGGCATTAGGCTATTCTGCCTTAAGTTATTGTTTGTTTATTTTTAACTGTACTTTAAAATTAGGTACAATACCTCAGTTACAATTATCTTGACAATTGTAAGTTGTTTTTAAAAATATATATATCTTTATTGATTTCAGAGAAGAAGGGGGAGAAAGATAGGAACATCAATGATGAGAGAGAATTAGTGATTGGCTGCCTCCTGCACACCCCCTCCTGGGGATCGAGTCCGTAACCTAGGCATGTGCCCTTGGCTGGAATCAAACCTGGGAATCTTCAATCAACAGGACAATGCTTTATCCACTGAGCCAAACTGGCTAGGGCTACGTTGTAAGTTTTGAGGGTAAGGAACATGTACCTCTGTATCTACTTGGGTATTCTCAATATAAATTATTGGCAAATGATTTATTATTATGATATAATATGTATGGTATTGAGAGAGTCACCAGAAATCCTTAAAAAATTTTTTTTTTCTTTTGGTGTTTTTTTTCTTTATATTTATTTATTTTTATTTATTTTAATACATTTTATTGATATTTTTACAGAGAGGAAGGGAGAGAGATAAGAGTTAGAAACATCAATGAGAGAGACACATCAATCAACCGTCTCCTACATACCTCCTACTGGGGATATGCCCGCAACCAAGGTACATGCGCTTGACCGGAATTGAACCTGGGACCTTTCAGTCTGCAGGCCGACGCTCTATCCACTGAGCCAAACCAGTTAGAGCCCAGAAATCCTTTAAAAAAATATTTAGCTGCCCTTTCTCCTGAAGCCCTGTTTTTTGTTTGATTTTTATTAGCACATTGATTTTCAGCATGACATTTTAACTAAAAGTTATTTTCCCCATTGATCTTAGTATTAATTTATATATCTTATTTTAGGAGATTTAAAGCTAGTTAGATTATTTTTCAACTAGAGGCCCGATGCATGAAGATTTGTGCAAGAATGAGCCTTCCTTCCCCTGGCTGTCAGCACCATCTTCACTCTGGCTGGAGCTGCCTTCTCGCTCTGGCTCGGAGCTGCCTTCTGCCTTCCCACACTGCCCAGAGGCCTGGAGCATTGTGGAATGTCTGCATTATTGCCACAATGCAAGCATCTCACCCTGCTCCTGACTGCTCAGCGCCAGTGTATGCAAATTAACCTTGCATGTTTTGTGGGTTGATTTGCATACTCACTCCTGATTGGCTGGTGGGCATCATGAAGGCACAGTCAATTTGCATCTTACTCTTTTATTAGTGTGGATACCTAATATATTCCATATGATTAGAAATGAACAAATGTAGGAAGTTATATAGTGACAGAAGGTCTCTAAATGTGTCTCTTATCCACCAGGTTCCTTCCTATACCCCTTTATATCTAACACTGATTTTAGGTTGTTGTATATCCTTACAGAATTTCTCTATACATACTCTTATTTTCACTTCCTTTTTGACAAAGGTAACACATTATATGTGCTTCCTTAAACTTATTTGATAATTAGATAATGAAAATTTTTCATATTGGTACATAGAGCACTCTCTCATTCTTTTTCACATTTGCAAAGTATTGTATTACGTGGATGCATTACATTTTTTTAAGTAGACCCATATTGCTTATTCCATTAAGATTTGGCTATGATGAAAATAGCAGCACATTTTTATATAATTGTGCTTTTAATTGCCTAAAAGAGCCATAATCAAGGTGATACCAATAGAGGTGATAACAATGACCATCGAATTTGTGTTTTTATGCACTTGTCATAGCATATTGAAATGAAATTCAAGAAAAATCATGTGTGTTGAATGCCTGCCAAATAATATAAAGTGTTTCTTCTCAGAAGTTATGACAACTTTTTAGAAATGAAAGTCTTTAATCTGACATGTAGTTGAAGTAGAAATCCTGACCCCATTTTACAAACCCCAGCAGAGTGTGGTGGTTGGGGTGGGGGTGGGGGGACGGCGAAGTCAAAAAAGGGTGTGAGGGGACTGGATGGATGGAGAGCAGCAATGTTTGATTTATGGCCTACTTATTTTTATTTTTGTGAATACATTTTTATTGATTTCAGAGAGGAAGGCAAAGGGGAAGAGAGATAGAAACATTAGTGATGAGAGAAAATTGATCTTCCTCTCATACGCCCCCTACTGGGGATTTAGCCCGCAACCCACGAATGTGCCTTTTCCCAGAATTGAACCCAGGACCCTTCAGTCTTCAGGTCATGGCTCTGTCCACTGAGCCAAACAATCTAGGGTGACCTATTGCCTATTTAAAACCGCTGCAAGTAGGCTGAGCAGGGATCTTACCAGAATGGTGTTACCTGATAATGAGGGTAACTCTCCTTATGTTGGGGTAATCAGAACTGCAGCAACGTAAAGAGACACCTATGGAGCCTGCAGAGGGTTTCCATGCGTATGATGTAATTTACTTCATATGGCAGGTAAGAGGGTGAGCAGAGCCTTTGAAAGACATGAGGTCTCCAAGACCAGGGAACTGAGGGAAAGTGCATATCGAGCATTCCATGCCCTGAGTTAAAATCCTAATATATAAAAACCCTGGGTCCATCATGACCAGAGGCTCAACCAACTGGCAGTCAGTCCTGCAGTCAGCACTAGGCTAACCCGGCACTGACTGTTGTGGCTGCAGGCACAGTGACCCAGCACTGACTGCTGAGGGCGCTGTGAATTAGGCCCAGAGAGAGGCCTGAAGAGAGAAACGGAGTCTGATCTATAGCCTGTGTGGCAGCTGTTGGTCAGCATTTGCCTCTCTTTCTCTCCAGGCCAGGCCAGCAGCCATGCCTCCATTTCTCTCCAGGTCTCCACTAGGACTGCTGATCAGCTTAGACCCCATTGATAGGCCTAGAGACGCTGACTGGCATAGAAACTGACCATTCAGAACCAAATCTGAGTGAACTGTGAGGAGCCAGTGGCTGCCTAGAGGCGAAGCTTTTCACAATGACTAGCATAGAAACCAACCAGTCAGAACCAAATCTGGGTGAACTGTGAGGAGCCAGTGGCTGTTTAGGAAGCAGAGCTTTTGAAGCTGACTGGCATAGAAACCAGCCAATCAAAACCAAATTGGCTGGAAGAGGAGGGCAGTTGAGGGTAAAATCAGGCTGGGAGGGGAGGGCTGTTGGGGGGGCGGTGGTGAGATCAGGCCGGCAGGGGAGGGCAGTTAGGGACAATCAGGCAGAGGCAGTTAGGGGCGATCAGGTAGGCAGACAGAGGCAGTTGGGGGTGATCAGGTAGGCAGGCAGGTGGGCGGTTAGGAGCCAGCAGTCCCCGATTGGAGAGGGTGCAGGCTGGACTGAGGGAACACCCACCCTCCCTCTGTGAATGAATTTCATGCACCAGGCCACTAGTCTGTATGTATAAGTGCCTAATATGCTAAGTATATGACTGATTGGTTGACTGACTGGTTGCTGTGATGTGCACTGACCACCAGGGGGCAGATGCTCATACCAGTAGGTTAGCTTGCTGCTGGGTCCAGCCGATTAGGACTGGGTGAGAAAGAGCTGGATACACCCTGGAGCCCTCCTGTGGTCCCTCCCCGGCCACCAGCCCTGGTTGGCCCCAATTGGGACTGGGTGAGATGGCCCTGATTGGCCCTAATAGCTAGCCGGGTGGAGGCTCCACCTGTGTAATTTTGTGCACTGGGCCTTTAGTTAATAATAATGTGTATAAGACCTAATACTGAAAACCACCAAACATGTAAATTAAAGAAGACCCCAATAAATGGAGATATATACATTGGATCAGAAGCCTCAATAATTTAAAATTTTTAGTTCTTTGCAAATTGATCTATTGAGTTAACAATCTCAATAAAAACCTGTGGAGGTTTTTTTTATGGAATTTGATAAACTGACTCTATAATTTATATGGAAATTTAGGAGACCTAGAATAGCCTATTTAAAAAAACCTACCAAACTGGAGAAATTACATTATTTGATTTTAAGACTTACAGTAAAGTTGTAGTCATCAGAACTGTGTGGTGTTAGCATAAGGCTTGGTCACTTTGTTGAACAGAATGTAGTCTATAAAGACTTACACTTTATGGTCTATTGCTTTTTTATTTTTATTTTTTATTAATCCTCATCCAGAATATTTTTCCTGTTGAATTTTAGAGAGAGTGGAAGGGAGGGGGAGAGGCAGAGAGAGAGATGATATCGATTGGTTGCCTCCTGCACATGCCCTGAGCCAGGGATTGAGCCTGAACTGAGGCACATGCCCTAGACCAGAATCAAACCTGAGCCCTTTAGACTGCGGGCTGATGCTCTGTCTATTGAGCCATCCTGGATGGGGCATGGTCAATTGATTTTTTTTTTTTTATAGCCAAGGTAGAAATTTATTAAAGAACAAGTACAGACTCCCACATGGGAAGGGGAAAGGGTCCCCATCAGTTGATTTTTGATAAAGGTACCCAGGCAACTCATTGAGCAAATGGTGCTGAAGGAATTGCATATTCTTACTGGGAGGGATGGGAACCTTGACTCTTACTTGAATGGATTATAATCCTCAACCTAAGAGCCGAAATGTATCGTTATATTAGAAGAAACAGAAGAAAATGTGACTTAGTATATTAAGGCAAATTTTCTTAGAGAAACACCAAAAGGCATGAATGATAAGAAAATGAATACTTGTAAATTTCACCTCATTGAAATTAAAAACTTTTTTTTCTTTGAAATATATGGTTAAAGAGCACCCAGACCCAGCCTGTGAGGCTTAGTTGGTTGAGTATTGACTATGTACTAGGAGGTCTCATGTTGGATTCCAAGTAAGGGCACATGCCTAGGTTTTAGGCTCAATCTCCAGTAGGGTGTGTGCACCAGGCAACCAATCGATGTTTCTCTCACATTGATGTTTCCAGCTGTTACCCTCTCTCTTCCTCTGTCTGAAATCAAGAAAAACAACACCAAAACATATTAACAGTAACAAGTTCACATTAGAAAGAGACATGAATTGTAAGATGGGAGTAGTTTGTAGCCTTATTTTCCAATCCATCACTGCAGTATAGTGTAGAAGAGAGAGTGCTGGGTTTAGAGTCAGGAACTTGTCATATTTGTAATTCTAACTCTGGCACTTGTCAAAGATACTATTTACTAAATTATTTAATGTTTTGTTACATTTTTCTGAGCCTTGGTCTTCTCTTTTTTGTATGAAATGTTAACTTTATAGGATTACAATGATGTTCATATACATTGATATGAAAAAATAGAGTGTTATTGCTATTCTGACTTAATGTATCATCATCATCATCATTATGGTTATTGTTTTTTATTTTAGGTAATTGATCCTTAATTTCTTCTCTTGAAAAATTGTAACTCTGAAAATACTCTTTTTCATATAACCAACTATAATTTTCTCTAAAGGAGAACCCGAAACTTTTTAGTGTTTTAATAGATGTATGACCAGATCTGTAAATTTCAGTTTATCCTTCTGATCCTTGTTGTCTATAAAAATAAAAAATTGATGGTCACAGCAATAACTGCTCCATTACTTATGTTGTATGCCCTATAGTTTTATGTCAAACCAGTCCTTTTAACCAGCATTAATCTTAGGATCAGTTGAAAAAACATTTTCTAGTGGTATAGAGATAATCCTATGTAATAAAAGAGGAATATCCAAATTGACCATTCCTCTGCCATGCCCACAAGCCAATCAGGAGCAAGTATGCAAATTGACCCCAACCAAGATGGCTAAAGCCTTGGAGAGCAGGAAGGAGGCTTAGATTTCCCTGGCAATGAAGGAAGCCAAGCTTCCCTGCTGCCTATGCAGGCCTAGGCCTCCACTCAATGCTACAAAGTTTCAATGATAGAAGATAAATAAAACCCAACAGAAATGGCTGCTGCCACTGAGTGAGGAGAGGGCTTGGCTCCACTCCAGGCCTACAAAATTTCAATTGTAGAAGATAAATAAATCCCAGATATCAGGGCCTCTGCTTGGGTTGCCGGGGCACGTGGCCAGCCTGCAAACCACCACAGGCCCCTCACCCAGGCCACTCCACACCCCAAGGGAACCTCCACCCTGATCCAGGACACCCTTCAGGGCAAACCAGCTGGCCCCCACCCGTGCACCAGGCCTCTATACTATCTAATAAAAGACCAATATGCAGATTGACCATCATTCCAACACACAAGATTGCTGCCCCCATGTGGTCAAAGATCCTGCCTTCATGTGGACACAAGATGGCCAGCAGGGGAGGGGAGTTGGGAGGGACCAGCCCTGCAAAGGAGGGCAATTGTGAGTGATCAGGGCCAGCAGGGGAGGGCAGTTAGGGGTGACCAGGCCAGCAGAGGAGGGAGGTTGGGAATGATTGGGCCTACAGAGAAGGATAGTTGGGGAGTACCCAGGCCTGCAGGAGAGAGCAGTTGGGGGGGGGGGGGGAGACCAGACCTGCAGGGGAGGACAGTTAGGGGTGACCAGGCTGGCAGGGGAGAAGTTAGGCATCAATCAGGTTGGCGGGGAGTGGTTAGGGGGTGATCAGGCTGGCAGTCAGAAGCATTTAGGGGCAATCAGGAAGGCAGGCCGGTGAGCAGTTGAGAGCCAGCAGTCTTGGATTGTGAGAGGGATGTCCGGGATTGGGCCTAAACGGGCAGTTGGACTTTCCTTGAGGGGTCCCAGATTGGAGGGGGTGCAGGTGGGCTGAGGGAGACCCCCCTGCCATGGCACAAATTTTGTACACTGGGCCTGTAGTAAGTAATAATCACTTATTATGATATGAATAGATAGAGCACTATAAAGATATACTATGTGTTACATATTTCAACTATAACGCTGATAGAACTCATTGGTCATTGGTATAACTTGCCTGAAAACTTCCTCCATGTACTTTTTCAGTGTAGCAAAATTCAGCTGGCTGTACTCTAAACATTTAATTTACTGTAGAGAAATGAAAGATACTTAAAGTGGTTCCTAAGAACAAATTAGGCACTTTGACCTAAAAGGAGAATGATTTCATTTCAAATGAGAAAAACTCTGTTGCTTCACAAATCCTCTTGTCTTTGGCACAGAAAAAAATGAGTTTCTTAACATCTGAAAGTTAGATTAGGTAGCTCTAACTTCCATGACTCATCCATTATTAATTAAATTGTCTGCATTACTGACATGAAGAACCTTATTTCTATTAAGGACCACTGAACCAAGAGGGTTAAAAAATAACAGCAACCAAGGCCACTTTCAATAAAGCCAAATTAAGGGATTTTAGGGCAAGAAAAATAGAAAACATTACTATCATTCTACTTTTAAGGTAAAATATTGTTCTTCACTTTATATTAAGGTAGATTAGATAAGTTATGAAGAGTTCAAAAGAGAAAAACAACATTGTTTTCTTCTATATTCCTTTTTTCTCTTGTAGGTCCACCATGTTTCAGTTACCCAAAGCTCTTTCATTGAGGCAAGATGAGAGAGATAGACAAGAAGAAGGATATAAGATTGGTAGTGAGGGTAATATAGCTGAGATAGAAAAGGAGATTTATAAAATGGTTCTGAGGGTCTTTGAAGTGGGGATCAGTATTTCTATACAAATATCTTAAGTCCTTTGGATTGTGGTAATAAATTATTACTGTTTCCTTTAAATCTAAGGGAAATTAGTCTTATGTACCAGTACATTATCACTTCATAGAGCACTGCGGAGGCTGATCAGCAGTTCCTGATAGATAAACAGATTACTCTTGGTACAATTTGACTGTGGGGGAGAGGGCTAAGGGACTGCCCAGCTGAAGAAGCCAGGCAGCCTTGATTGCCTATCTTGTTAGGCTTTTATTGGAATTTTTATCTTTAGATACAATCAGTAGGGTGTGTAATCTTGGGAGGACACTTGTGTTTACATTGTCCTCTAGGCAAGAACATCTAGGGATTAAGCATGAGGATTCCAGTAAACACTTGGGGGTCTGCATATGCACAGACTTGTCTGGAAAGGTCAAGGAATAATTAGGGGTGCCGCCTTGTCTTTGACACTCCCCTAAGTTGGAATTTCAATAAACAGGGCAGGAGGCCTTACACTTTGCCTTTATCAGAATGTTCTCCTTACAAGCTTTTTAACCAAGTCTTATGTGCCCCCCAACAGAGTACTTGCCAAAGGCACCCAATTCTTTTGTTCAGTCTCTAGGTAACATGGAATCTGCTTCTTCGTGGCTTGAAAGTTTTTTGTTCTTTGATAAAAAGATTCTTTCTGTTTATGAAATAAAGACCAATAGATTTTCTTGAATACGAACTAGTGCAGTGGTTCTCAACCTTTCTAATGCCGCAACCCTTAAATACAGTTCCTCATGTTATGGTGACCCCTAACCACAAAATTATTTTTGTTGCTACTTCATAACTGTAATGTTGCTACTGTTATTAGTCGTAATGTAAATATCTGTGTTTTCTGATGATCTTAGGCTCTACAGCAGCGGTTCTCAATCTGAGGGTTGCGATCCACAGGTTGAGAACCGCTAGCAGGATCGCCTGAGATCATCGGAAAACACAGATATTTACATTACGACTCACAACAGTAGCAACATTACAGTTATGAGGTAGCAACGAAAATAATTTTATGGTTGGGGGTCACCACAACATGAGGAACTGTATTAAAGGGTTGCGGCATTAGAAAGATTGAGAACCACTGCTTCTAGTGAATGTACCTATTGGTGTTGCCAAAATATTGACCTTTGAGACTAAAGAAAGACCTAATCTTTGTATCTTCCATAATATTTTGCACCCAGTAGAGGCCTGATATCCTATATAATAAAAGGCTAACATGCAAATTGACCAAACGGTGGAATGACTGGTCACTATGATGCACATTGACCACCAGGGGGAAGGCTGTCAACACAGGAACTGTTCCCTGGTGCTCAGTGCGCTCCCACAGGGTGAGTGCTGCTCAGCCAGAAGCCTTGAGTTGGGCTCATGGCTGGCCAAGCACATGAGCGGTGGTAGCGGGAGCCTTTCCCTCATCCATGGTAATGCTAAGGATGTCCCACAGCCAGCTTAGGTCCACTCTGGAGCAGGCCTAAGCTGTCAGTCAGACATCCCCTGAAGGCTCCTGGACTGTGAGAGGGTGCAGGCTGGGCTGAGGGACCCTCTGAGTGCATGAATCTCATGCATCGGGCCTCTAGTTTGTTAATAGGAAGACTGTTATTTACATCGAGACCTCTATGTGTTAGAACAGCATAGATTTTCACTGTGATCAAGAGTTATTTTGAAGGTCACCTGGAAGAAAATTAAAAACTTATTTTAAGACATAAGAAAGTGCTGCATCAAGGTGAAGCATGTCTCCTGTATCTGTTCAATTGTCTCTTAGTAGATTGTACTTAATGTTGTTTTATTGATGCCCCTTTCCTAATCCCTCCCCCTTTTTATCCCCTTATCACAATAGTTGTTTTTTGTTTTTAAATATATTTTATTGATTTTTTTTTTTTACAGAGAGGAAGGGAGAGGGATAGAGAGTCAGAAACATCGATGAGAGAGAAACATCGATCAGCTGCCTCCTGCACACCCCCCCACTGGGGATGTGCCCGCAGCCAAGGTACGTACCCTTGACCGGAATTGAACCTGGGACCCTTCAGTCCGCATGCTGATGCTCTGTCCACTGAGCCAAACCGGTTTTGGCAATAGTTGTTTTTTTTATACCTCAGTTATTAGACATCAGCAGAGTGCTTCTGTCTCACTGCATTTTCTCTATCTCACTGTCTGAGAAAACCATTTTACCTTCATTTAAATAAAACCAGAATAACTGGCTTTTGCCTGAAATTATCGTATTAGAGTTCTTATGTACCTAATATCCCTAGCCTAGTCAGTTCTCTGTATTTCAGATAACAAATTTTGATACGAGTTCCACATCCTGATGATCATGAATTTGTAATGTTAAAAGGAAAGAGCATTGTTGAAATGTGACCTTGCACAAGGCAACCTTATTCAGTTGGCTTTATCTGAAAAATTGAGAGACTTAATGTGAGTCCTTGAACCCTATAGAATTTGTTGTGAGTATAAAATTAAGCAAAGCTTTGTAAGATCTAAGACCTCTACATCTTCAAGATATTATGGCGATGATATTTTTAAAGTACCACTTAGGAAAGGCTATATTAAAATAAAATATTCACATTCCTATGAAGCAGCAAGTGTATTTTTCAGTCTTCATTTCATCATCTGCAGTAGCCTCTTTATCCCCTATCAATAGAAATTCAATCTAAAATCCCAGAGCAGATGTCACCACTTCCATAAATTCTCTTATTATTCCCTAAATTAAAAGTGATATAATTTCCTAGAATGCAGATAATTTGGCAACTTTTTAATAGACATAGCAGTTCCCTTCTTTTTGCATTCATTTTAATTCGCCCCCTGTTTCTGAGTGAAACATCTAGATATTATAAAACAATCATTAGACTAGGGCTGTAGTCACTCAAATTTTATCGTTGTTTGAGGTCATGTGGGAAATCCTGATGTCACATTAGCAGTTACCAGGGTCAGGCCTCTTTCAACCATACTGCTCTTCATTCAGTCTTGTGTTTTACATGGTCCCTCCCACAGTAGGCCTTTTGTACATAATATTGCTCTTCACCTTGAGTTAGTGTTTCCTTTCTTTGTATGATGCTATTGTCACATCTGAACTTTATCATTAATTCCTAAGAAATCCTTTTCTAAGGAACCAAGATGGTGGTATAGGTAAACACCTATCTTGCTGCCATACACAGCAATTTCAAAACTACAACTTAACGAAAGAACAAACATCATCCAGTATCACCGGAAAGCTGGTTGAGTGAAAATTTCACAAATAAAAGTGAAGATAGGACTGTGACTCAGAGGAGCGGCGGAGGACAGAGTTGAAGATACGCGCAAAGAGAGGTTTGAAGCCGTGTGCGCGCCAGCGGATAGGGCAGGCGGCTGAAAACCTGGCCGGTTTTCTCGAACTGGGGAGACAAAGATGTCCCACTGCACTGATTCCCCAGCTCTGGGCAAAGTCCAGGGAACCCACAATAATACAGGGTAAAAACTGGACAGTGGGGAGGCACGCCGAAACTCGGGCGCTGCAAGGGTCTGCAAGCTTGTGGAGAGGGTGAGCTTGTGCAGAGTGCACATGAACTTGGGAACAGCGCAGCTGTGTGACTGCGCAGAAAGGACTCGTGACTTACTCTCTTGTAAGGAAACCACCAGACTGCATTGTTTTACGACCCTGGGTGAGACATTGGGTGTGCAAACTCATTTGGGGAGAGACTGAATTGTCCACCAGCGGATGGAGCTTGGCAGCAGCTCTCTCTCAGAGGTGCTGGCAGCCATTGCCACCCGGCACAGAGTCCTAAGGGCCACATAGGGCGGAGCTGACGCTGCCTGCTGGGCCCAGAGAGTCCGCCCATCTAACCTGAGCACTGCTGAACCTCATAGCCAGTTGGCCTGGAGGTCAAACCCTCCTAGTGCTAGCAACAATAATCTAGGCTTAACTTCAACAAGACTGTGCAACCCATATCCACCTTAGGTAACTGGGGAGGTGGAGCCACTGTCCCTTAGAGGACATCTACCACACAAAGCTAATCGACCAACTCAGGAAAGCAGCCACCATGTAGAGACATGGAAAGAAATCAGATGTGAAAGAAATGGAGGGGAAAAAAATGTCTGGACATAGAATTAAAAACCACGGTTATAAGGCTTTTCAAGAGGCTCCTAGAAAAGGCCGAGACCTACAAGGAAATGAACAAGACCTACAAGGAAATGAATGAGACCTACAAGGAAATGAACGAGACCTACGAGGATATGAACAAGACCCTCAAGGATATGAAAAAGGAACGACTAGAAATTAAGCATACACTGACTGAAATAAAAAATATTATACAAAGACCTAAAACTACTCTAGAGGACCACAAGAACCAAGTGAAAGATTTGAAATACAAAGAGGTAAAATCCACTCAGCTGAAAAAGCAAGAAACCAAAAGAATCCAAAAAAATTGGAGATAGTGTAAAGGTCCTCTGGGACAACCTCAAGCATACCAACATCCGAATTATAGGGGTGCCAGAAAAAGAGAGAGAGCAAGACAATGAAAACCTATTTGAAGAAATAGGGACCAAAAACTTCCCACACCTGGTGAAAGAAATTGACTTAGGAGCCCAAGAAGCGCACCGAACCCCAATATATAGGAACCCTAAGAGGACCACACCAAGGCACATCATAATTAAAATGCCAAGAGCAAAAGACAGAATATTAAAAGCAGCAAGATTAAAACAGTTACCTATAAGGAAGCACCCATACGATTATCAGCGGATTTCTCAACAGAAGCCATGCAGGCCAGACGGGAGTGGCAAGAAATATTCAAAGTGATGAATAGCAAGAATCTACAACCAAGATTACTCTAACCAGCAAAGCTATCATTCAGGATTGAAGGTCAGATAAAGTGCTTTGCAGCTAAGAAAAAGCTAAAGGAATTCATCATTGCCAAGCCAATATTATGTGAAATGCTGAAAGATATTCTTTAAGAAGAGGAAGAAGAAAAAAGTAAAAATAAAAATTAAAAATACACATCTATCAACAAATGAATCTAAAATTCAAGTGAATTAAAAATATGATGAACAGCTTAAACTGGTGAATATAATAGAATCATGGGCATAGAGAAGGAGTGGGCTGACAATTCTTGGGGAGAAAAGGGGTGTGGGAGGTGCAGCAAGAGACTGGACAAAAATCATGTACCTATGGGAGAGAACGGGGGGGGGGTGGTGAGGGCGGAGGGTAGGATGGGTACCTGGTGGTGGGGAACTATAGGGGGACAAAAAGGGGGGGGGAACAATGTAATTAATAAACTGAATAATAAAGATTAAAATATTTTTTAAAATCCTTTTGTAGCATATCACTATTTATTAGTGAATAATGTCCTCGCTCTACTCCCTGGTCTCACAGCACAGGGCACTCCATCACAGCACTTGTCACAAATGAAGCTTTGCCGTTTACTAGCATTTGTAGAATTATTTAAATAACTAGGGGCCCAGTGCACAGATTTGTGCACCTTGAAAGGAACTGTTTGCAGTGCAGCTATGATGGGCACAGGGGCGGGTCTTGGCCCATTCTTAGCGGCCCCGCCCGGCTCCTCCACCACACCCCCCCACAACCCCTTTCTGCTGCAGTCCTGCCTCCTCTCCTGCCATTGCTCCCTTACGCTGATGGTGTGGCAGTGGCCCCATTCGCACCTGCTGATAGTGTGGAGCGATTGGGGCCAGTGCCAGCAGTGGGTGTGCCTAGCAGCTGCTACTCTGATCACCACTCAGGTGCAGGGGTAGGCAGAGAAGCCCTTGGGTGATCGGAGCCAGCAGCCACTGTTCACACCCACTGACGATGCTGAGTGAGCAGGAGCGGCATGGGGTTCTGGCAGTGGGTGCCAGTCGCAGCTCTGGCACCAGCTGTAGGTGTAAGCAGGGCTGGCATTGGCAGTGGGTGCAAGTGGTGGTTCTGGCATTGGCAGCAAGTGCAAGCACCGGGCGGGACTGCGGTGTGCAGAAGCAAAGAATTTTCAGTAACCACTAGAGCCTCTCTCCAATGACAGTGACCAGCCCCTGCTCACCTGCTCCACCATCTTGCCATGGCCAAAGCCCACCATGTTCCATGTGTGCCCCCTGGTGGTCAGCAAACGTCATAGCGGCTGGTTTGGTTGTTCCACTGTTTGGTCTATTTGCATATTAGGGTTTTATGTATATAGATGACTCTCACTAAACAAAGCTCAGTAAGGTAGAAACTATGTTCTTGGTCTCTATGATTTTCCTACTGGAGGCCTGGTGCACGAATTAGTGCATCGGTGGTGTCCCTTGGCCTGACAGGTGATCGGGACCTATTGGGGCCAGCTTGCCTGTGGGAAGGGACCGCAGGAGTTTGGCCAGCTGTTGCAGATTGTCTGTGTGAGTGCACTGACCGCCAGGGGGCAGCTTCTGCATTGAGCATCTGCCCCCTGGTGGTCAGTGTGCATCATAGTGACCAGTCAACTAGTTGTTCAATTGTTTGGTTGCTTAGGCTTTTATATATGTAGATTGCTTATAGTACCTGGAACACAGTTATCATTTAATATATATTGAGTGAGATGAATAGTAGTTCACAAACATCACTTTGACAAACATTGGATCCTTGGCTTACAACTGACTTATAAATTCTCTCTTAACCATTCTGTGTTTGTTTTGGTATCTAAACCTGAATGAAACCTATCCTACCTACCTCACAGGGTATTGTGAACATTAAATGAGAAATATAGAGATACTTTGGCAAGTATAAAATGTAATGCAAACATAAAACTACATTAAAAAGTTAGTGATGTAAGTGGAGGAAGCTGTCATAGTCACAAAGTACATGTTTACCTTTGAATAATGTGGGTTCAACTTGCCTCTGCAATGTTGAAAATCTGTGTGTAATTTTTTTTTTTTTTTAATTTTCAACCAAGGATTGAGGACAGTTTTTTCCCATTCCATTGATACTTTATTTTATTTTATTTTTTAGAAAGTGAAGGGAGGGGAAGAGAGAGAAACATTGATGTGATGGAGATACATTGATTGGTTGCCTCCAACATGCACCCCAACATACATGCAACCCAAGTACATACCCTAGGCTGAAAATTGAACCTGAGACCTTCCAGTGCACAAGCCAATGCTCTAACCACTGAGCAGCACCTGCCAGGGCAATCTGCATATAATTTTTGACTTCCCCAAAACTTAACTGCTAATAGCCTGATGTTGACCAGAAACTTTACCAATAACACAGTTTGATTACCACATATTTTGTATGTTTTATGTGTTCAGTACTCTATTTTTACAATAAAGTAAGCTAGGGAAAAGAAATGTTAAGAAAGTCATGGAAGAGAGAATACATTTATAGTATTTATTGAAAAAATAAATCACATGTAAGTGGACCTGCTTAGTTCAAAACCATGTTGTTCAAGAGTCAACTGTATAATTCATAGACCATGTTATTTATCCTATAAACCATAGTAGTTGCATTTTGGATGGAGTTTAATCTCTAGTTTTTGTTCATTTGACTTCTTACTTTTCTTAGAAATTATCTCTTTCACTGTGCATTGTTTAAGGTAATGAATATCATTTCTTTCCACTTGTGAAAAACATATGAATCAAAATTGCCTAAGACTAGACTTCAGAGTCCTTTCATTTTATTGTTCAGCAAGCCCCCATGTAATTCCATCTTTTCACAAATAACTTAATCTATGTATTTATAATTACTTAGCACTGTGTACTGGGAAGCATAGAGGGATTATATATGTTACCTTAACTTTGGATAAAATGGGATAGGAAAACATCAGTTAAATAAATTGAATTGATGATTTGTTATATTTTTGGAACAGGGCAAGATATTCTCGACTTTCAAAACTAATTCTGTATTTGGTCATTCCATAATTTTCTATCCCTAGCCTATGAAAATCTGTTTTCCCCTCTGTTTTCTATTCCTAATTCTTCCTATCTTTACCCTTTTCATTCTCCTAATTTTTCTTCTTTTTAACTTCAACAGTCTGGGTTGCAGGGGAAATTCCTGGCACTTAATCAAGAACATGATCTCATTGCTTTCAATGGCTTAGAAAAGAAACATTTTAAAGCAGTTGAAAGATTTCACTTTGGAAAGTAGGTACTGCATAACTAAGTGTGTTGTTCCCAGCAGAGCCTTGAGTAACCTCTTTCCAGCCATCCTCGTGTTTTTTCTCTTTTACATCCTGTTCAGTGAGCAATCTCCTAATTAAAACACACACACACACACACACACACACACACACACACACACACACACAAAATATAACAGTAAGACTTTCCTTTTGACTCTCTTGGCAGAGTATTTTTTTCTGTTCTTTCAGGCCTCTAAATAACACTTCTATGTTTTTGTAGCATACTTGTTTCTAGGCTTCATCACCTATATATAGATGGAGTATCATTTTTAGTTCCCTCCTACATGCACAAACCCCCAGCCCTCTTCAGAGTTCCCTTCAGTGTTTCTGAGAGTCCTTGAGTGGAGTGGAACGTGCATTCAAAGAACAGAAGTGAATAGTCTTTTCCTACAGCCTCCTTGGGAAGTCCATCCCCTTTTAGCCACCCCTGTATGGTGCCTTATTATTGCCACTGCTGCTGGGTCCTCTGTGAGGACAGTCCTGCTAGGAATGCTGTCTTTAATGCTTTCAAAGCCACCAGTCTTCAGGGTACCCAGGAGGTGCAAGGTGCAAGGCTGAGTTAGAAGGTCCTGTGTCACCATCCCCCCACTGTACCATACTGTCACATGGTCTCCAAGTCCCAGAGAAGCAGACTTTGTGCTTACAGTTTCACAGTCTCTTGAAAAAGTTACTTATCTTTTAAATCTACCCTTTATTCCTTCCTTCTGGGCTCAAAACCAATTCAGAGAGCTAAATGGAAAAAGACACTGTGTCACTTCTTCCATTGTTCTTATTTCATCTTACTCTCCTCGCCCCTTCAACTTCCTTTACGTTCCTGCTGAAATTTCCATCATCTGTGAACTAAAAGGGGGAATATCATATATGTGGAGAGAGACACTGTTCTGATAGTTGCTGAATTCTTAATCAGACCTGGAATTAGCCCAGCCAACCGTTACATTTAAAAAAAAATGATTTTTAAATATGTCTCTATTTACCTGCTATAAATTTCAAAAGATACAAATTATGTCCAGTGAAGTTTCCTAGCACCTCCATTCCTCAGTTATCAAGTTCTCCTCCCTGAGGGAATCATGTCTTTATTACCAATTTTTTATTTATCCCTCCAGAAATACTTTATGCATGTATAAATAAGTATATAGTTACTTATTCTCCCCTACTCTCCTTTTCCGTCCTCCTCCACTTCCCCTCTCAAAACTGACATATTCTGCTCTTCCTTGTTCTTTTCACTTCGAGTGTGTTTCATATTAGCACATAAGGAATTTATTTTTGTGGTTACATTGTATGATTAAATTATGCCATAACTTATTTGTCTAGTCCCTTTGATGGACATTTAGATTGTTTCTGATCTGTTCCTATTACAAGTGCTGCTGCAAACAATAACATTGAACATAAGTTATTTATTTTCCTTGTGTATATCTATAGAGTAAATCCCCCAAATATTTTCAGTTACTAAATTCTGAGGAAGTTTTGTTTTGTTTTGCTTTTGGTGTCTAGTTTATATTCTAGACTCTTTCTTTTCAGCAAATAAACTAGTTTTATTACCACCTCATTTCCTTGATTGCTCTAGCAGTGCCAGGTGACATGAATAAGTGGGCCAGGTGTATTGGAAAAAATAGATTTCTTTTCTGTTGTCACAGAGACCTAAGTATAAAGAATTATTTCTCTGCATTGAAAAAAAACAACACAGTATAATCTTGGTGATAAATAGCAGTTGATACTTAGTGTCTAGAGATGGCAGAGACTGTGGTGAACTAGAGGGCGCAAGCCTCATGTGAAAGGAAGTGCAGTTCAACTCCATCTAGTTGTTGGCACATGAGCGATTATAAACTCAATGGTGATTGAGCCGGACGGAGAGATGCAATTTTTAAAATAAAAACAAAATCCTCCACATTTATATTTAGTCTCCTGACTTTTAAATACCTTGTAGTCCAAGCAAAATACATTCATGGGATTGATCAACTCCCTAAATCTTTATTTATGCTCTCTGCTATTGTACATACAGAGGCAGTCCCTTAGTCTATTACTTTAGCTCTGACTCCCACATATTCCAGTTCTTCATTATCTGCTATCAGCTAGATACTGACTCTAGATGTTCCATTGATTCTTAAGTATTAATTTCTCCATATTATCATTACTCATCTTTTTAAATCTTTACTCGGCATTTCCTTTACTTTGATGTTTTCCAAGGAGAACATACAGAATAATGGGATTCTAATATCACATTTCTATTCATTTAGTCACCATATGCTATGCCTCCAACAATCATTTTGTGTTTTAGAGGTATAGACCGAATTTTAGTAGCAAGGCACCAAAAATACTAATATTCATTATGTTCTCTCCATGATCTCTACCAGGATTCTCTTTAGATCTTGGTCACTATTTCAAGAGGCCTTGACATAATCATAGATATTACAAGTATTTATGTAAAGCTTAGCAACGAAGGTTTTCCTGTCTGAATTCATTCATAGCATTCTTTCAATGTGGTTTATTCTATGAGGGATTAGAAAATGAATTAATAGCTTGAGCCGAATTCTCCAAACATTCGGTTACTGTTCCATTGGATCAAAAACTTACCTGGTAGACCTCTACTACTGTTTGTTTCTTGATTCCATTTTTTCAGAATTTCTCACTGGAGAAGGGTATACAGTTGTCAGTATCACCTCTTCCTCTTCCTTGTCAGAGACTTGGCATTGCTCCTATGCCAATTCACACAGCTTTTGGGAGATTAAAATAATCCTTCAAGATGGTTAGAAACTACTGCTTAAGGGCTTTTTCTCAAATGGCAGTCACTTACTCAAAATTAGAGTAATTAAAAGGTTAGAAGCACTCTAAAAAACTGAATTTTGTAAAAGAAACTTGGGACAATGAGTTCTTGCAGATATAGGACATTGAGGGTGGGGAGCAAGCCTTGTCCAAGCAGTTCTTGGCTAAGAGCTATCTACTTAACTCTGGATTTCTGCGTATTCGCAAAATTACTTTCTCACCATAGTTTAGTTTTCCAAATAACTCCCCTACTATTTCCAGAGAAATGTGTGGATGGTCTTTCTTCGTAGCTTGTGAGAGTGGGGTCTTACTATCCTGACCGAATGTTGGGGATAGGCTATGTCCTTATGGTATCTTCAGAAAAAGAATTTTCTGAGACTTACATGGGAGGATGAGTGACTTTTATTTGCATGGAGTTACACCCCTCCGTTTGCAAAGTCCCATTTCCTTTAATGTATTCCAGGAAGATGTGAAGCTGGGGATTCAGCAGAGTTAGAAGCAAAGCCAGTGTCCATCCAGAGTTTCCATTCCATGTAGAGCTAGATCTAGTTTAGCATTAAGCCAGTTGCAGTCCATTAGTCCATTGTGTGTGGGAGTGTGAGAGCCCTGCAAGCCAGGAGCCTAACCTAGAGGCAAGAGAGCAAACTTTTGTTTAGGAATTTAAGTATCTCATCTTCCTGTACTTGCAGTCGCCATGCCTAACTTTACTGGGCATGTGTCTAAACTGCCCCTGCCCAGTCCCTTCCCCCATCAATTTTCAGGGAATGTGCTTGGAGAGTGTTAAACTGCAGCTTTGTGGCAAAGCTGCACAAATGGCATGCCTATAAAATTTGGCCTTCCCTTTGTTCTTTTTTAGTTATTAATAAACTAGATTAATTACAATGATATCACTACTAGAAAGCAAATATTCTCAATTCCAGCCATTGCATTGTTCTCTGATAATCTCCTTAAATCAGTTTTCTCTTAGGATGTGATAAGCTTTTTGAAAGATTGGTGGTTCAGGCTAAACATTTTTTGGGTGGAGGTTTCTTACTTTAACTTATTTATTCCTCATAGTGACACCTTGAGATGGAAATTGTCCACAATTTGCAGAGATGGAAAACCAGGGCTTACCAAGATTAATACACTTGTATAAGATCACACTGCTGATAAGTGGTAGAACCTGATTTTTCAAACTCAAAGCAGCCTTGCCCCAAGTCTCTTATTTGTATTATTCATTTCTACTCCCAGCTTTGCATTTTAGAAATATTATTTGTTTAACTATGGGTAACATGAATAAGAATGGAGGTAGGAAGGGATGGAGTTGGAAACCATGGCTTATATTAATACAGCAGCAGAAAGGTCTTAAGAGAGAGGATCACACATAAAAGAACCTGCAAGGAGTGCAATTGGCACCACTTGTTTTGTTTTAGTTTACCATGTAATAGTTAAGAGTGCATTTTTCCAGCTATAAATTTCAGTTTAAAATGACAACTTATTAATTCTATGTCGAAGTTATCTAACAATATTTGGGGATGTGGCATAAAGTATACTAGTAAACTCAGAATCTTAAGACTGAATCACTCTCTGCCTTTGATATGGATTATCTTTTAACCTGAATGAGCTTGATACATATTTTTAAATCTTTACTTTTATTTATATATTAACTCATATAAAAGAAATACCAGAGAGCCTGGGATACAGATTTTTTTCCCTTTTTCTCTTTTTCTTCATGCTGGTTAGACAATATTAAAAAATAAATAAAACTGATTTGAGTCTGGAAATTATTCCAAAGATTGAAGAAGTCTTGCCACCTACAATCAGATAGAAACCTATAGTACCGAAGATACTTTTGATAGCTAGTTATATTTGGTATCTTACAATAAGTAACTTAAAATATTAATAGCGTGTGTGTATGATGCATTATACTTTGTAATTGGCATGATAGTTTGAGAACTCATGAGCTTCTCAGAAGATACTTGACGAAAATAATTTAGAATAAGGGATCTGAAAAATATGGAGCCTTTAGCAGATAAAATTGAGGTAACTATTATGATTCTGGAGTGCAGTACATGATCTTATTGGGAATGGGAGATATAGAGGAACAAAAAAAGTAGAGAAAATGTGATGGTTATCTGCAGCCTCAGGTTTTAAAGACAGGAGTGTGAGAAAGCTGTGTGTTTCCTAAGTCAGGTTGAGAGCGCTCAGAAGAGCCTTTGCTTGTGACTTGATACTTTTGTAGGTTTTCCCAGGCAATACAAAATGTGAGCCCTAAAATGTCTGGAGTAGACTAGGGAATGTGGAAAATAAGAGAAACTATTGTTGTCCTTGGGATGTTTACAGTATTACGAGTTTTGGGGTAAAGCAAAAGTTGGCTCCCTGGAATTTGTATTCCACTCTTAGTTGTAGAATATTATTTGATTGGCTACCTCCTTATTTTAAATTATATATTAGCATATCCTCCTGAGATAGGGGAGGTAAAACATTTCTCCACTTCTCTTTCAGTGGAGAGCATGTGAATTCCCTCATCCTCTGCCTTCTAATCCTTATTTGAGCACTCACTTCCTAGTAAATTGACAAGGCCAATGCTTCAGAGTTAGTCTTAAGAGTAGTTGATAATGCTCTCTGAAGTACAATTTAATGGATGCTGGGAATGTCTGAAAATAACATCTCTACCAATCTGCTGATACCATAAATTCTACCATTAGCAGTTCATGCTGTTTCCTATTCAATTGGGTCATTGCTAGTAAGGCTCTGGATTTAATCGCTATCTAAGATAATTTTAGTATTTTGTATTTTTTTAAATCCTCACCCAAGGATATTTTTTCCAGTGATTTTCAGAGAGAGTGGAAATGAGGAAGAGTGAGAGTGGGGTGCACACACACACACACACACACACACACACACACACACATCAGTTGTCTCTCATGCAACTCAATTGGGCATGGGATTAGAACATGTAACCCAGATACACGCCTTTGATCAGAATCAAACCCATGATCCTTTGGTGCATAGGCTGGCGATGTAACCACTGAGCGTGCTAGCCAGGGCAATATTGAGTACTTTTTAGTAGAAATTTTCAACTGTAGGTTCCTCTTTGATTTGGTCCTTCCCAGTAGCCCTCACGTCTCTGATTTCATGTTCTAATACATTACCTTTTGCTCATGCAACTCTAGCCACATTGTTCTTGGTGCTTTTCTTTCAATATGATAGATAATTTCTACTTCAAGGTCTTGATCTTGATATTCTTTTCCATATGTCTACATGGCTTGCTTTCTAACTTCATTCAAGTCTTTACTCTGTTTTAATTCTCACTGAGGCTTTCTCTGAGCATCTTACTTAAAACTAGAGGCCTGGTGCACGAAATTCATGCTTGGGGGAGTGGGGGCAGAGTGTGTCCCTCAGCCCAGCCTGCACCCTCTCCAATCTGGGACCCCTCAAGGGATGTCTGACTACCAGGATCGGGCCTAAACGGGCAGTCGGACATGGTTCTCACAATCCAGGACTGCTGGCTCCCAACTGCTCGCCTGCCTGCCTCCCTGATTGGCCCTGACCGCTTCTGCCTGCCAGCCTGATCACCCCCTAACCACTACCCTGCCAGCGTAATTGATGTCTAACTGCTCCCCTGCCAGCCTGTTTGCCCCCAACTTCCCTCCCTTGCAGGCCTGGTCCCTCCCAACTGCTGGCCTGATTGTCCACAACTGCCCTCCCTTGCAGGCCTGGAGCCTCTCAATGGCCCTCCCCTGCTGGCCATCTTGTGTCCACATGGGGGCAGCCATCTTCTGTGTTGGAGTGATGGTCAATCTGGGTATTACTCTTTTATTAGATAGGAAAAAGGCCTGGTGCATGGGTGGAGGCCAACTGGTTTGCCCTGAAGGGTGTTGTGGATCAGGGTAAGGGTTCCCTTGGGGCATGGGGTGGCCTAGGCAAGGGGCCTGTGGTGGTTTGCAGGCCAGCCATGCCCCCCAGTGACCCAAGTGGAGGCCCTGGGATCTGTGATTAATTTATGTTCTACAGTTGAAACTTTGTAGCCTGGAGCAGAGCCAAGCCTTCTGCTGGCTCTCTGGAGACAGTCATTTTTGTTTGGGTTTATTTAAATTCTGTAATTGAAACTTTGTAGCCTAGAGTGGAGGCCTAGGTGCTAGGGCTGCAGAAGCTTGGCTTCCTCCATCACCTGGGCAATCCTAGCCTCTGCTCTCTCCAGCTCTGTGGTTGCCGCCATTTCTGTTGGATTTATGTATCTTCCATAATTGAAACTTTGTAGCATTGAGTGGAGGCCTTGGCCAGCAAGGGCTTCCTCCATTGTCAGGGAAACCCAAGCCTCTCTCCTGCTCTCAGTGGCCATACCATCTTGGTTGGGCTTTATTTGCTCCTCATTGGCTTGTGGGCGTGGCTTGATTGGAAGTAAGATCAACTTGCATATTACTCTTTTATTAGATGGGATTGTAACCCTACCACCCACAATCCCTAAATTATTTCTCAGCTTTATTTTTTCTATTGTACCTATTATGATCACAGAATGTAAGCTTTATGTTAACAGTGATTTTGTTTTGTCATTGTTATATTTGCCAGTGCTTAGCTTGTAATAAGTGCTCAGTAAATATTTGTTGAAAGCATAAATGAATAAAAACAAGATTGTGCAGGATTGAGGCATAAAAAGAAGTGCCTAGAGATAGTGGAAACCTAAAAATTATTTCATTGTATAGTTTTTCTTAAAAAGACAGGCATTTAATAGACTCTTAAGTTTTTGAATGATTGACTGGAATTTTTGCTTTTATTCATAGGTAAATTAGTATAAGCACTACCCTGGGAGCCAGGGTTTCTGGCTCCTATAATAAATATTTTTTTTCATCTGTAAAGCTGAGGTGATTGGAAAACATTGTTAACATCAATTCAAGCTTAATATAAGATTTTATGATTCACTTTAGTCTAACTTAATGAAATCTCTTACTCTAACTCTACAATTATTTCATTTATTACGCATTGGGAAACTGCTGGGATAGGGAAAATGCAAATTGACAAGGAAGATATTGGCTGTTCCAGAAATGCAGAAGCACAAGTTTTGCTCTGGAAATTGCTTATCGGTGTATTATATACTTTGCCTGCAAAAAAAGAGTACAGCTTCAAAAGTTACATAAATGAGCAATAGATCAGGGCATCTGGATTGATTCTGTGAGTAAATTTTTATATCAAAACATTTTAGGTACATGACAATAGGAATAGTTTTTTATATGTGTTTGTTTTAGTCCAAGAGATAGTTCCTTTTTTGAATGATAGTCACATAGATTTTTAAAATTATTTATAATGATGATAGAAGATTGCCATTCAGATTTTAAGTTTTCCTATTGTATTGAACTCTGGAAACTGTCCTAAGTTAAGGAACATGGAGTAGTTGAACTCATGAATTCTCAGTCTAGTAATTTTAGCTACCTGGGGGTCATCAAAAGTTTTAGAGTTGGCTCCAAGGGCTCTGTGATGTAGATTATAAATCAATGACAGATGTCTCATTGGTCATTTGAATACTCATGTTATTTACCCAACTATCAAGAGCAAAGTCCTTTTTTGTATCCTTTCCACTTGCACAGCATTTAGCTTATAGCTAATCCTTAATACATGCTTATCAATTGGCTTAGGAAAATGTTCCAATTGCATTATTTTAAAATTTAGTAACATAAAATCTTTTGATGTTAATTTTTAGCATCAGAACTCTAAAGATTATTTCAGTTGAATGAGACTTGAAAATAGGCATTTTATTTTCTTTCTTCACTAATCAAAGATTTATTTACTGCTTACAATGTTGCTAGCACATTGATAGGAGCTGGAACTACAATTGACAAGAAATAATCCCTGCTCTTAAAATCTCACATTCTAGGAGACAAAGACAGATTTGTATGCAAATTTTCATAATATAGTAGAGCAAGTATATGACTAGAGGTATTTACTATGTAAGATGACTAGTTTGGAAATATTTATGAGTGGCTTTGACCAATGACTCTTAAATAATTTTCCTTAAAGTAGACATAACTAAAGTGCTTCTCCTATTCTGGACCACCTAATTTGCCTTCAATTATGAATAACTAATAAATCTATTTAGGTTGGGATGTTGATATGGGAAAAAGTTGGTGTTATTGTGGGTGATGTTATGCTCAAAATTATCTTTATTCCTAAACATTGTATTTACACAAGAAATACAGCATTGCATTATTAGAGTTCTTTCTTGTCCTCTAGACCAGTAGTTTCCAAGTAGAATTACTTCGGGAGCTATTTAAAAATATGTTTGGACCTCCACCTCCAGTTATTTGGATTCAGTAGTTCCAGAGTTGGCTAGGGCTTCTGTGCTTTTAAAAGATATCAACTGTGTCCATGCCTATGGTTCTGTTATGTTAGTTTATTTTGTTCATTAGATTCCACGTATAGGTAAGATTCTATGGTACTTGTCTTTCTCTGACTGGCTTATTTCACCTAGCATAATAATTTCCAAGTTTATCCATGCTGATGCAAAGGGTAGCTTCCTTCTTTTTTACAGTCGGACAGTATTCTATTTGTGTGAATGTACCACTGATGAACACTTGGGCTGTTTCCAGATCTTGGCTATTGTATGTAATAACTGCTATGAACTTATTCTTTCTGATTGGTGTTTTGGGATTCTTAGGATATAGTCCCAGACAGACAGATCTCAGAGGTGAGGAGGTTGGAGGAGACTGGATAAATGAAGGTCAAGAGGTTAGCCAAAAAACATATACATAGCCATGGACACAAACAATAGTGTGGTGAAGGCCAAGGGCAGGGCCTGGGTAGAGATGGGCAAAAGGGGAGAATAAAGGGGACATCTGTGACAGTGTTAACAACAAAAATATACCCATGTGAGTCTGATACACAGCACAGTTGGAGAACAACTGTTCTAGGCTGGCCTAGAGAGAAAGTGTTGCTTGCTATAACATATTTGCAGGTAAAAATTTGAATTGAGTAGGGTCATGTATAATTTAAAAGTAACAACCCCACGGGAATAGAACATCCTGAGACTTTAATAGTAGGGAATGCTAAATACTGTAGTATAAACAGCAGCTGGTCCATAGGTATGTTTTGAACTTAAATGAATCAAAAAATGTGAAATCAAGCCACAGAGTATATAAATACAACTCTTTCAGAAATAATGAAGCCACAAGGGAAGTGCATCTAAACAGACTAAAAAACAACGTGCTAATGGCTGAAGGCCGCCTATAGAGGCCGAGATGGTGGCTCAACCTCTGACCTAAGAGTTAGTCTTTCCTAATATTTCACAACATAGTTCAGTAAAGTTTATTAGTAACCTGCCATTAATAGGAATGTGTGTACTTTTATTTTCAGGTTATAGAAGTATCTTAGAATGGAAAAAAGTCAGGAATAAATTAAGGGCAACATAAAACAAACCACTACATAGCTGAAAGTAGTCAAAACCTAGAATTCCTGTATTAGACTATCATAGTAAATTCTAGAGAGCATGTGGCAGTCTGTCATGTAGCTCTTCTGATTGTGTTTATTGATAAAGCTTTAAGGAAATCTAGCAGCGAAGTATAGTCATCTGTAGCAGCGCTCGCCAACCTTTTGGACCTCACGGTCCACCCGTTGGCGACCGATTTAGAGACTCCTTTCCAGAAGCCATAAAGAAACTATGGTGAGACCGTGCGTGCGTGTGCGTGTGTGTTTCCCCCTCCAAAAAAGCTAAGTTTAGGGAAGGGGAGCCTGGAAAAGGAAAGCCTGGTTCAGTTACATCATAAATGCTTCACCACTGCTTCTTGAATTAATATGCCAAAGAAAATGACTTTGTGATTGGAGAAAGGACTGATTTCAGCTCCAGAACAGGAGAAATAATAGTTCCCTGTGTCCTGCTCTGGTTAGGCACTCTGGAGGAATCTTGTGTTGAATTTGGTGAGTCACTTTTTAAGAAAAGAAAGGATAGTGGCAAATAAAACCATGTCAAACTAAAATCAAGGCCGGAAGTATTTTGCATGGAGACTCTTTGCAAAGATTATGCAGATATTAAAAGGCTGTCTTGTGGAAGAGAAAGAAGAAAGTTAGTCTTTATTGATTTAACCAGATGAATGGGTTGAAGTTACAAGAAACAGTTTTAGAATCATAAAAGGGAGATCCTTAGCAGTAAAACTCCATTGAACTTCCCTGTCAGTGGAAATGTAGAGAAAGCTATATAAGTATCCATAGATTTTTAGAAATTCAACAAGTAGTGTATGTAATAACTCTTTTGGAATAGAAATTGCTATGTGTGACATACGTACCTTTAATCAGGAATCATAATGAGTAAAATAATGCAGACATCATTAGATATTTGTCAGAAAGCGTCATCAGATATTTAGGAGTAAATCTGTTGCTCAGTTTGTTGCACAGTACCTGTCACAATTAAACCTTTGCTCCAGAGAATGAAAATAAATAGTATACCTAATACTGTATTTTGAAGAAAGGTGAAGCCTAACGTAAGTATTTCAACTATAGCTACAATTCTAATAAGAAAAGGAAGTTTATTAGCTGATTGACCTTGGGCAAGTAGTGTCTTGTCTTAATTACCTACCCCCAAGGGATTGTGAGATTAAATGAGTTTGTATGTCTAAAGCACTTACCCAGTGAGTGTCTGGCCCAGGGAAGTATTCATTAAATAAGTTTATTTACCGTTTTAAACTTCCTAGAGGCATTATATGAGAGATTAATATTTTAATCTTGAGTTTTAAAATCCAAATATCAGTGGTTCTTTTTCTTCACATGTCACCAACCATTCTTCATCTTCAACTCTCCATGTCCTCTCAAATCAAAGCTAATTGTGTAAGGCCTCATTTATCTGGCATTGTTTAAGGGAAAGAAAAAAATGTTTGACATAAGTGAAAAGAACTTCCGGTTAACTCCCTAAAATGTAAACTTTTCTTTTAACCATTTGAAGTTTTAGAAACAACTGTATCACATACTTTGCTGCCTTTTTGCAATAAAATTCCTGAATGTTATTCTTTTTAATGTGTCATTGTTATGTGGATGTACAGGGTGGGACAAAAGTAGGTGTATAGTTGTTCATATAAAAAATAATAATATAAGAATAAATTCTGTTTCACATATTCACAACTGTAAGCCTAGTATTGCCCCACCCTGCATTTATAATTAAATAGTTTTCATTTATTTTTTTCTTTTAAGGCAGCTATCATTTTTTCCTGTGATAAAGGCTTTTCCCCAACCCATTTCTAAATTTTCATGTCTAATCTACCATGGATTTGGAAACCAGCTATTACAGCTTTCTAATAGTTGTATGTTTAGAATGACAAAATGTGTGGAATTTCCTTGGAAATACCTGGGGAGTAGGGAGGGGATTTATTCATTATTCAGGCTGTGTTCATACATGTTTATTACTCCGTTCTTTCTGCCCTTGTACATGTTTGCAAACTTACATAAGAAAAAGTTTCTAAAAACCACATTAAACTTGTACGTTAGATATATGCAGGTCTATGTACATTTATTTCTCATATTTGTAAGGATTCACAGGAAGCTTAATAGTATTTATCTTTGGACAGAAGGACTCAGAGGTAAGGGTAGGCATGTTCACTTTGTATTTGTTATGGTGGAGTTTTATGAATTTTTTTGTAACATCCATGTATTATGTTTATTATATATTTGTGTGTGTTTTTCTGGTCCAGAAGAAAATAGTATTAGTATCTAACTCATGGGATCGTGAGGCTTGTATACCTCTATATTTTAACATATTTCTTGTTTTATTTTAAATACATATTTCAGATGGATAATACTAGGTTCTGTGGGAAGTGCTAAATGAGAAATGAAAGGGCTCTGTTACAGCTGTTTCAAACTTGTGAGAATTCTTTTTGGTATCCAAAAAGAATTGGATACCAAATGGGCTTAAGGGCTTAAGGGTCTCACTAATTGGTATTTGCATTGATGGCTTGCTTACTGCCCATGCTATAGCTAACTCTTAATATATTTTTCCCCCCAAAGCCTTATACTCCTTGTTTTTTAAGTCTTTCTTTCTTGAGTTAAATATTCTGCCCTTTGTTTACCATTATTGAGTGAAACAGAAACATGCTCAACTGCACAATGTAAATTCAATTGTAAATCACCACTGACATACTGGATTCACAATTAAGCATTTCCCGAAGGTGGGTGCCTCTTTGGGAGGCAATTTGATGAAATCTGTCTATCGTAATTTAAATGTATATTCTCTTTGTCATAACAATTTCTTTGCTGGGAATTTATCCTAAAGTTATACTCACATGTGTACAAAGTTGTACAAAGAAATTGTGGCTGGTGTCTGGGTGGAATAGAAAAATAGAGTTCAGAGTGGGAGGCAGACATCTTTTATTGTGGGTCTTTTGAAGTTCACATTTTCTTTTACTTTATACATTTAAGTACATTTTATGTTAAGGAGAAAAACTAGGGTAAAAGAGCCTTCTTACCACCTGTGGGTAACACAGCATCTGCAGGTTTTACTCCCAATGAATTTTCTGGGTTATATTTTTCTTCAGGGGTCAACAATGCTGGTAGTAGGCTTCATCATTGTTCCAGCTGACTGTGTAGGATTTTGACAGCTAAACTAATCATTTGATAATTGGGTCTATTTCTGATAATAAGAACTTTTATGATTTCATTACATAAATATATGCACTTACCCATTTCAGAGATACATTTGTCCTTTCTTTTAAAAAACACACATTTTAATTGATTTTTTAGAGATCAAGGAAAGGAGAGGCAGAGGAGAAAGAGAAACATCAATGTGAGAGTGAAACATCGGCTGCCTCTTGCATGCCCCATTACCAGGGATCAAACCCATAATTTGGGCATGTACCCTCACCTTTTTGTGCCTGGGATGATGCCCAACCAACTGAGCCACACCAGGGTGCATTTATCTTTTTAAACCTGTATTTCTTTATTTTTTTGAAAATGTATTTTATTGATTTTTTTTTACGAGAGGAAGGAAGGGGGATAGAGAGTTAGAAACATTGATGAGAGAGAAACATTGGTCAGCTGCCTCCTGCACACTCCCCACTGGGGATGTACCTGCAACCAAGGTACATGCCCTTGAGTGGAATGGAACCTGGGCCCCTTTAGTCTGCAGGCCGACGAGCCATTGAGCCAAAATGGTCAGGGCTTAACCTATATTATAGGTACCATCCTGTACCTCAACTTCATTTCCTTTTTCTCTCTGTGCTCATATACTTAGATATATGTGTGTGTGTGTTTTTGTGTGGTTATGTACATGGTTAGATATACAGAATGTTCCAAAAATATTTACACACTAACAGTTGATAGCTCAATTTTGAAAATGAAATGTATTTTAATAAACACTGCCTTTACAATTATACAAAGTGTGTGCATATTTTTTGGGGGACACCCTATATGTTGCCAGATTGCTTTCCAAAAGGATATCATAATTAACATTTAGATAAGTGAAATACAACAGTATCCTCCTGAGATATTATCAATCTTTTAAATTTTTGCTAAAGTGATAGTCAAATCTCAGTTCTCGAATATCTCCCATCTCGAACAATTCGATTCTCCATCAAGTTGTTTATGAAAAAAAGTGTCTCCATTAATTCTCCACCAGACAAACCTTTCTTGCTAATACATCAGCATGACAAAAAGCATATCTCATGCCACAGAGAGAATGTGCCAGTATGAGTTTACAGCTAAACCTTGCCTTGTTAACATCTTAGAAAATTGTGCTGTGAACATTTCGGTGAATTTTTTGTTTGTTTGTTTTTGCTTTTGTCACTGGCTAAATGGATGATTAGCACAATTTTAAAACATAGCCATCAAGAGTGCTAATGTTATTAGCGGTGTAAAAGAAACAATGATCACAGGCAAGTTGAAGAGGTAGAAAACTGTTGTTGAATTGGATAAGCAAAAAGCAACCAGTGACAGCATTTTGGAGGCAGTGATATAAAAAGGTGAAGATGCTGCATACTGGCTTCCTAAAAGATATCCCTGTTATGATTGCTGAAAGTGATTCCTTTAAAGCTAGTAGGTGGTAGTTCGATAAATTTAAGAAGTGTTTATTTATAGATTAAACAGTACATTAGACATCTATTACATATAACAAAGGTTAAAATGGAATCATTTAGGATCTGGAATGAATTAGTTCAATTTACACTATGTCTAATGGAAAAAAAATGATTTTGTTTTCAAACAAATTGCTTCTTGAACAGCCTTCCTGAACATAATGAGTTTGAGAACTAAGGTTCCACTATATTTCATTATTAAACTAATTGCTATTTCACTGATTTCAAGTAAGTCTGAATGTTATTGTTTTTATAAACTAGACAACTTGGATCTATGCTTTTTCTCTACATCTCAGATATATATATATTTTCTGACTTAATCACTTCATTGGTTTGTAGTTTTTTTCTATAATAGGAAATTTTAAACTTCTTATGTCTACCTTTTAAAGTTCCTGCTTTTTATTAAGAATTAGGGGCCCGGTGCACGAAATTCGTACACTGGTAGGGAGGGGGTACCCTCAGCCCAGCCTGCCCCCACTCACATACTGGGAGCCCTCAGGGGATGTCCTACTGACGGCTTACGCCCATTCTCACATACGGGGAGCAAGCCTAAGCTACAGTCTGGCCTCCCTTTGTGGGAGGTGACCAGGCTGATCAGGGAAAGGCACCAGCCCCATCACCCCACTGCTGCAGCCACTGCCAGTCACCACAGCCACCACGGTGTTTTCATCAACTCCGACTCTGGTCCCTTCACCATGAAAAACTGACAACTTTCTTTAGGCATTTTCAATAGGATATGACATTTCTTTATTTTTCTTTTTTTATACTCACCTGAGGATATGTTTCCATTGATTTTTAGAGAGTGTGGAAGAGAAAGGGAAAGACAGAGAGAAACATCAATGTGAGAGGGACACTTTAATTAGTTGCCTCCTGCACGAGCCCTGACCTGGGCCCCAGCCAGGAAGGAGCCTGCAACCTAGGTACATGCCCTTGGTCAGAATCTCACTAGGACCCTTCAGTTGGCAAATCTAGGCATTATCCACTGAGCCAAACCGCCTAGGGCAGGATATGACATTTCTTAGCCCTCCAGCAGCGGACCTTCGTTTTTTTCTTAAAGAGTGTGGTGGAAAAACCCTAGATTACTTTTTTGGATTCTTATACCGAAGTTACTAAGAATATTACCAGTGGCGTACAGGGAGCTTAGCCAATGAGCCGTCAGAAAAGGTGTTTCCTCTACAGTTCACACCTATCTCCTCTGATCTCTGGCTCCACCCCTGCCAAGACCTAAAGCCTCTGGCCCTGGGCAGGGGACTCCCAGTTAGCTGGGATTGCCCTGCTCTGCCCCCGGCCAAGGCCGCAAGCCTCTGTCTGAGGCTCTGAGGCTCGGGCCCTGAGCGGTTGACCCCCAAAACACATAATTGCTCTGCTCTGCCCCTGGCCAACGCTGCAAGCCTCTGGCCGATGCTCCGAGGCTGGGGCCCTACCTAGGCGGTTGACCTCCAACACGTGTGCGATCACCTGGTTCTGCCCCGGGCCAAGGCTGAAAGCCTCTGGCCGAGGGTCGGGCCCGCATGCAATTGCCCTGCTCCGTCCCTGGAGTTTCCAGGCCCTGCAAGGGAGGGCAGTTGTGGGCGACCAGGCCAGCAGGGGAGGGCAGTTGGGAGGGAGCAGGCCTGCAAGGGAGGGCAGTTGGGGGCGATCAAGCCTAAAGTGGAGGGCTATTAGGGGTGACTAGGCTGGCAGAGGAGGGAAGTTGGGGGCAAACAGGCTGGCAGGGGAGCAGTTAGACATCAATTACATTGGCAGGGTAGTGGTTAGGGGGTGCTCAGGCTGGCAGGCAGAAGTGGTTAGGGGCAATCAGGCAGTCAGGTGAGCAGTTTGGAGCCAGCAATCCTGGATTGTGTGAAGGATATCCGACTGCCCCTTTAGGCTTGATCCCTACCAGGATCGGGCTTAAATGGGCAGTCAGACAGCCCTCGAGGGATCCCAGATTGGAGAGTGTGAAGGCTGGGCTAAGGGACATCCCCGCCCCCCCCCCCCCCCGTGCACGAATTTCGTGTACCAGGCCTCTAGTTTATACATATGGGGAAAAGTTAATACTGTGGATGAAGTATTTTTCTAGGTGTTTCCTGCTAAACTAGGGGAAATTTTTATTAATTTTAAGTGTATTACATCACACCTCAGTTTATTGTTTTAATTTTAGTTTTCTTTTTTACTAGAATTGTTTGAGTTTTCTATGTATCCCATCAGATCATTAGCAAAGGTAATTTTTTCTCTTTCATTCCAGTGCTTGTATGTACTGTAGTCTTTAAGTCAGTGTTGAATTTTAAAGGGCTTAGTGGGCTTCCTGCTCTAATTTCTGATTTTATTCATTTGATTTATTAAATGATTAATAACATTTATATGGTTACAATAATTTTGAAAGTTCCCTGTGAACAGTCTCTTTCCTATCCTGCCTCTATCTGTCCATTTGTACCCTGTTTTCAGCCTAACCCCTCTTGTTGGATCCCTTCCATAGATCATAAAATTTCCATATAGAGGTAATCAATCACATTTCTCTCTCTCTCGCTTTATATATAGATATAGATAGATAGTGTGTGTGTGTCTGTATAATCTTAATTTTATTTGAAATAGTTTTAGTGTGTTTTGCTCTTCAGGGTACTTGCTATTGTTCTTTTTTCCCAAAAATGTTTAATTTTTTTCTATTGCTTCTCATATAGTTTTTATTGAAAATAGTTGTTGAATTTTACCAGATGCCTTTTTAGCACCTGATATTAATCGTAGGATTTCCCCCCCCTCCTTAACATGTTGGTATATTGGCTTATATTGAACCACTCTTCCATTTCAGCAGTAAATTATAGCAATATAATTTTTTGGATATGTGGCTGGACTTCATTGTCTAATTTGATTTTTTTACTTAGAATTTCTACATTTAACTTTTAAGTGAAATTGTTTTATAGTATGTTTTGTATACTTCCTTTGGTATTGAGTTATTTTGACTTCATAGAATGAATTGGAACATTTTTTGTTCTCTTTCTATGATTCAGTACTATTTGAATTATGTTCTTGAAAGATTAAGAATCTGCTGAGAACCCAGCTGGTCTTGATGTCTTTTTCTGTAGTAGATTTTTAATTATCTTTAATTTATGGTATTTGATTCTACTCTGTTTTATAAACATCTCATAATTTCCTTTAACTGTTCTGTTGTTCTGAAATTTTTCTCCAATGATTCTAACCTCCCTTCACCTTGGTTTGGTACAAGTCTTATTCTAATTTTCAGATAACAGCTGAGATCTTGTTCTGAGAAGTTTTTCCAATTCTCTATAATGTAAATTAATTTCTAACTTGTTAATCTTATAAACTTTGTATTTTTAGTGTATTCACATTATGCCTGTTACTAGTGGCATGGTACATGGATTTGTGCACATTGAAGGGAAATCAGGGGCATGTGGGCTGGGAGCCGTTCCAGCATGCCTGGGGAGTTTCCATGTTCCCATGAGTCTCCAGGAAGTTGCATGGGTAGTCTGTTCTCCCTTCTGCAACTTTCTGAAAAAGAATTTCCAAATGTCCCTTCTGTGGCCAAGGTTGTGTCTTGCCAGCTAGTGGACGCCTTGGGCCTTGCTGGATGCTTTCCATTGCTTGGAGCCGGATAAGAGATGCTCCGAGGTGAACAATACAATGTTGGAGATCTTGGGGGGCAGGGGTGCTCTGTTGCCCATACCCCCGCCCTTCAGATCCATCTCTCTGACTTTTACCTTGATTATTAGTTGCCACCTTGTGGCCACTGTTATATTGCTGCCTTCTCCTGTAGCTCAGGGGAAATCAGTAAGGAATGAGATTTGATCTAGATGCCCAAGGCAGAGTTCCAGGAGCCTGGCACCTATATCAGGCTCGTCCTGGTTATTCTGAATGTTGGCACTTCAACTGTTCTCCAGAGATTGTAACTGCAGGCTTATGGGGTACAAGGGATGTATTAATGCACTAAGTGGCAGGCAGCCGGGGAGGAGCCCGAGCTGAGGCCAGGCACTGCTCCTGCTCACCCTGGCCCCACTGCACCTGCCACCACCACAGCTGCTCTGTGCTCACCAGCCATAAACCTGGCTTCCTGCTGAGCAGTGCTCCCACTGTGGGAGCGTACTGAACACCAAGGGGCAGCTCTTGCATTGAGTGTCTGCCCCCTGGTGGTCAGTGTGTATCATAGCAACTGGTCATTCAGTCTTAATGGTCACGTAGGCTTTTATATATATGCTAGAGGCCCAGTGCATGAAATTCATGCACGCGGGTGGTGTGTCCCTCAGCCCAGCCTGCACCCTCTCCATTCTGGGAAACCTCAAGGGATATCTGACTGCCCACCTGATTGCTCCTAACTGCCCTCCCCTGCCAGCCTGATTGCCCCTAACCACCCTCTCCTGCCAGCCTGCTTGCCCCTAACTGCCCTTCCTTGAAGGTCTAGTCACCCCTAACTGCCCTATGCTGCAGGCCTGATTGCCCCCAACTGCTCTCCCTTGCAGGCCTGGTCCTTCCAATTGCCCTCCCCTGCTTGCCTGATCACCCATAACTGCCCTCCCTTGCAGGCCTAGTCCCTCCCAACTGCCCTCCCCTGCTGGCCATCTTGTGGTGGCCATCTTGTGTCCACATGGGGGCAGCCATCTTTGACCACGTGTGGGCAGCCCTCTTGTTTTTTTGGAGTGATGGTCAATTTGCATATTACTCTTTTATTAGATAGAATAGAGGCCTGGTGCACCGGTGGGGTCTGGCTAGTTTGCTCTGAAGGGTGTCCTGGATCAGGATGGGGGTTCCCTTGGGGCATGGGGCAGCCTAGGCGAGGGGCCTGTGGTGTGGTTTGCAGGCCAGCCATGCCCCCCGGCGACCCAAGGGGAGGCCTTGGTATCTGGGATTTATTTAGCTTCTATAATTGAAACTTTCTAACTGTGAGCGGAGGCCAGGGCGAGTGGGAAGCTTGGCTTTCTTCATCATTGGGGGCAACCCAAGCCTCCTGCTTGGTCCAGCTTTATGGCCACTGCCATACTTGTTGGGTTAATTTGCGTACTTACTCCTGATTGGCTGGTTGGCGTAGTGGAGTTATGGTCAATTTGCATGTTTCTCTTTTATTAGCTAGGACTAGAGGCCTGGTGCATGACATTCGTGCACGGGATCGGGGGGTGTTCCTCAGCCTGGCTCAGAACTCCTCGGGGGACGTCCACCTGCCACAGAGGCAGGAGAGGTTTCTGCCAATGCTGCTGCCCTTTCCAGCCATGAGCCCAGCTTCTAGCTGAGCAGTGCTCCTCCTGTGGGAGCACACTGACCACCAGGGAGCAGTTCCTGCATTGGGCATCTGCCTTCTGGTTGTCAGTGTGCATTATAGCGACCATTAGTTCTGCCATTCGGTCGATTTTCATATTAGCGTTTTATTATATAGGATAGTATAGGTATGTGTGTATCTTCTTTTTATTTCACCCTCCCCCGTCCTATCTAATAAAGAGTGAATATGCTAATTGACCATCACTCTGTCACAAAGATGGCTGCACCCACAGCTGAGGCCAAGTTCACATAAGGAGCCTTAAGAAGCAATCAGCAGGGACCTGAGGCTATACCCTCCCCTGCTCCTGTGGGGCTTGACAGGGGACCTCAGGCTAAACCCCCCACCCCAGTGCCAGGCTAGAGACCTCAGGCCACGCCCCCCACCAGGTGGGGCTTGACAGGAGACTTCAGGCCACACCTCCCAATCTGGCATTGAGCCAGGGGACCTGAGGCTGCACCCCCATGCCTGGCTGGGCTTGACAGGGGACATCAGGCTGTGCTCCCCACCCAGAGGGACTTGACGAGGGACCTCAAGGTGCACCCCCAGTGCTGTGTCAGGAGAACTCGGGCCACACCCCTGCCCAGCAGTGCTTGACAGGGGGACCTGAGGCTGCGCCCCTCCCGGTGCTGAGCAGGGTACCTGAGGCTCTGCTCCCCAGCCAGGCATAGCTTGATGGGGGACCTCAGGCCATGCTCCCACCCAGAGAGTCTTGACAGGGGACCTCAAGGCATGCCCTCTGCCCTGGTCTGGGCTTGGGGGATCTCAGTCCATGTGCTCCATGCTGGCATAGGCCAGGGGACCAGAGAGGCTCTGCCCCCTGCCTAGCAGGGCTTGACAAGGGTGGGACTGGCCAGGTCTGGATCTAGCCCAATGGTGGGGGGCGGCCGGGTTTGAGTCTCAGGCGATTTTGAGGTGCATGTGGGTGGGTGGGGACTTGACTCTGGGTCCCGTGCTGTGCTCCAGACTCTGATAGAGGAAGGTTTTCATATACATTTTACTAATTTTCTTTAATCTCTGACACTTCTATTATAGAGAAAGGGCAAGTAGCGATACTAAATTATTTCCTCTAATGAATCCCCTTTTAATGTAGACGAATTTCATGCAATAGCCCACTAGTGTAATAAGCCCCTATACTGCTGGGATCATATCTTACTGATGACCTTATGCCAATGCCAGCCTACCTAGTTATTTCAGTATATTTTAACTGAATTTGAGTAAGGATGAAAACTGTGTATTGACCAGTGACCAGTTTTGTGGCTTGGTGTTGCTGTTTTGTCTAGGAAATGCAATCAGCAACATGTTCAGTAGATTTCTTTGTACTTTGTATCTACTTTTTTAGGACAGGTATTTTTTAAGTCAGCAAGAAAGTTAAGTACAGGAACTTTATTAAAGCTACAATTTAAGATACCCAAATGTGAAAGGTTTCTAACTTCACTCTGAACATTTCGCATATATCATTAGTCACTGTTAGACATTTTGATCTTGCTTAATATAGTTCAGTACTGAAAGTGTATTTTAATGTGTGAGTTTTTGACATCAACATTTTTAACTTTCGTCTAATTTATAATCTTAACTTTGAGTTAATGGAAATATCTGCCTCTATAGATTGTGGTTTGAAACTGCTAATACATTATAGCAGTAATACATGATCTTTAGCTCCTAAACCATGAATAGTAGATTTCATTTTTTGTTAAGAGCTATGTCTGAATTGAAAGGGGTCAAAGTATCTGAATGGAGAATAAAGTAGTAGAATGCTAATCAGAAAATGAAAGTACTAGAATCAGTCCTTCCATTATTAATGTACACTGTATTCTGTAATCTAAATGCAATATAGGTATTCATTTTTAAAATTGGTGGTAGTAGCAATATAGGTATTCATTTTTAAAATTGGTGGTAATAGCCCTTGCTACTCGATAGTTTGTGAAGTACTTCACCACCACTATTTTGAAAATGTTTTGATTTTGTCTAGTTTGTTGAATTAGCATCTATTATCCCTGTTTGATTGATGAAGAAATTGAGATTTAAAGATATAAAGTCGCTCAACATTTGACTAGCAGTAAAATAAGTAATATATTTGGAATGATACCCCAGAATCTACCACACAGTTACGACCTTTAGCTGCAATCATGCTGTGGTCTGATTTTGTTTAAAGGACTCTACGTAAATGCACTGATGTTATTATCAAAGAGTTATAATGAATGTCGTGTGTGTGTGTGTGTGTGTGTGTGTGTGTGTGTGTGTGTCTGTCTGTGTTAGGTTGGTGTCTGATAACTGAAGAAAACATTCAGGGGTTTGATTTTCATTACATTATCTAAACAGATTTTTATTGGTTTCAAAGAGGAAGGGAGAGGGAGAGATAGAAACACCAATGATGACAGAGAATCATTCATTGGCTGCCTCTAGCATACCCCACACTGGGGATCAAGCCCACAACTAGCCATATACCCTGACTGGGAATCGAACCATGACTTCTGAGCTATGCGTGCCAGGGTCAGTACTTTTTCAAAGTGAATAATTTTGAAAGCGGTCACTAGTATTTTTGTATTTTTTAAATTTTGCTTTAAACCAATGACTTATTTCAAAATAATTTTAAAGGCATGATTAATTGATGTTAAATGTTCATATTCTTGTAATATAATTAAAATTTTAATTCAATACTTGATTAACAACTAATTCTGGATTTTCTGTCTTTATTTACAGAATGGTAAATAGTGCTGATCATCTCTAGAAAAGATATTGCTTCACCTCATGTAAAGTATGCTCAATTCTCTCCCAGTGGTGTAAGTATTTAGTCCTTCTCTTAATTTTTGTCTTCTCAATTGTTTTTAATAAAGTTACAAATCATTATGATTATTATTAAAAAAGATAGCAGACATTTGTAGATTGCAAGATTTTTTTTTCATAATCTTGTAATTTATTTGGTGAATTTTCAAATCTATTAGCTTTCTCTTTTACAATTTCTGTTTTTAACTTTGAAGTCTGACATTAAGTTTCAATTGAACATAAAATTACTCTGCTTATTATTTTAATCTGCTTAATAGTTTAGAAACGTGAAATAGATGTTTAGCCATTTGAAAGAGCTAGTGTTAGATTCCTTGTGACAAGCAGAATATTAGAAGCATGTTACCTTACTACTGCCTTTTATGTGCAAACTCCTAACACCTTAGCCATTTCTTTTACCTACTGGGGATAATCATGTAGTTAAGCCTGTTAGCTAATGTAGTTGCTAGCCTTTCTTTCAAGTCAGACAAAAAAATACTGGTACAAACTGAGATAGTGGTGTTATATTGAGAGGTTTTTTTGTGCTAGGATATGAACTGTAACCACTAGTTCATATTAAATAGTCCTCTGAATAAAAGTATTCCGGGAATTTCAGATATTAGAGAGATAAAGTATCTATTAGCTCATTAAGTGCATCTTTAGAGTCTCATACAGAGTGCCTTTAGCATAAGTATTTTCTAAAATTTGAAGCAATTTTTGTTTGGATTAAATTTCTTCCATTTTAATCGACAGTTCTGTAATCCAGTAAGTAGACATTAAGATTGGTTTTCCTATTTTTTTAGGTTTTTCATTAAAATTTTCCTTCCCTCTCATTGACACTATCATATATGGAAAAGTTTCCAGAATTAGGCCTAGAAGATATAAATTGCAACCTGAGTTTATGCTAAATAGTTGTGTCCTTGGGAAGTGGGAAGGCACTGTATGGCTTTCTGCATAATTTCCCCCACTCCTACTCTTATTTTTTTAAACGATGTATTTTAAATGGCTATTCTTATAGCCAATAGAATGTAAGCATCATGAAGCCAAGAATTTTTGCCTGATAGGTTTCTTGTTGCATCCTGTGTGTCCAATACAGAGTCTGACACATATCAAGCACTCAATAAATCTTACTTGGATTAATGATTTTTGTCTAAATGGTCTCCAGTTCTCACTTAAATCTATATCTCCCCCCTCTATAAACTTGTGTGTTTTTACTTGAATTCTCCCCCGCCCCCCAGGGATACAAAGAAATCTCAGTCTTAGTAGTGACTTAAAATATCTATTAAAGTGTGATTGGAGGAACCAAGATGGCGGCATAGGTAAAACACCTATCTTGCCATCATACTCAACAATTTTAATACTACAACTTAACGAAAGAACAAACACCTTCCAGAATCACCAGAAAGCTTGCCGAGTGAAAATTCCACAAATAAAAGTGAAGATAAGACACTGTGACTCGGAGGAGCGGCGGCGGACAGCATTGAAAGATTCGCGCGGAGAGAGGTTTGGAGCGCGCGCCAGCAGAGAGGGCGGGCGGCTGAAAACCAGCCAGTTTTCTCGAACGGGGAGACAAAGACGTCCCACTGGACTGATTCTCCAGCTCTGGGCGAAGTCCAGGGAACCCACTATCACACGGGGTGAAAACTGAACAGTGGGAGGGCACGCCGAAGCTCAGGCACTGCAGGGGTCTTCCGGCTTGTGGAGAAGGCAGCTTGCGCAAACAGCTCGGCTGCGTGACCGCGCAGAGAGCGCTCTGCGACTTGCTTTCTCATTCAGAAAACCCTGGTCAGTCTGCTTTGTTTTACGACCCTGGGTGAGACATTGGGCGTGCAGAGTCATTCGGGGAGAGTCTGAATTCCCCGGCAGCAGGTGGAGCTCCACAGCGGCTCTCTCTCAGAGGTGCTGGCAGCCATTGCCCCCGGCGCAGGGTCCCTGGGGCCACATAGGAGCTGACGCTGACGCTGTCTGCTTGGCCCGGAGACTCCGCCCATCCAACCTGAGCATAGCTGAGCTTCACAGACAATTGGCCTGGAGGTCAACCCCTCCAAGTGCTGACAACGATTAACCTGAGCTTAACTTCAGCAAGACTGTGCAACCCATATCCACCTCAGGTAACTGGGGAGGTTGGTCCACTGTCCCGAGTAGGAAGTCTACCACACAAAGCTAATTGACCAACTCCGGGAAGCAGCCACTATGCAGAGACATGGAAAGAAATCAGATGTGAAAGAAACGGAGGAAAAAAAACGACTGGACATGGAATTCAAAACCATGGTTATAGGGTTTTTCAAGAGGCTCCAACAAAAGGTCGAGGCCTATAAGGAAATAAGCGAGACCGACAAGGAAATCAATGAGTCCTACGAGGAAATGAACGAGACCTGCAAGGAAATGATCAAGACCAACGTGGAAATGAAGGAGACTCTCAAGGATATGTAAAAGGACCAACCAGAAATTAAGCATACACTGACTGAAATAAAAAATATTATACAAAGACCTAAAAGTGCTCTGGAGCACCCCAAGAACCAAGTTAAAGATTTGAAATACAAAGAGGGAAAATCCACTCAGCTGAAAAAGCAAGAAACCAAAAAAATCCAAAAAATTGAAGTTAGTGTAAGGGGCCTCTGGGACAACCTCAAGCATACCAACATCCGAATTATAGGGGTGCCAGAAAAAGAGAGCGAGCAAGACAATGAAAACCTATTTGAAGAAATAGTGACCAAAAACTTCCCACACCTGGTGAAAGAAATAGACTTAGGAGTCCAAGAAGCGCACCGAACCCCAATACATAGGAACCCTAAGAGGACCACACCAAGGCACATCATAATTAAAATGCCAAGAGCAAAAGACAAAGAGAGAATATTAAAAGCAGCAAGAGAGAAACAGTTGGTTACCTATAAGGGAGCACCCATACGATTGTCAGCAGATTTCTCAACAGAAACGATGCAGGCCAGACGGGAGTGGCAAGAAATATTCAAAGTGATGAACAGCAAGAATCTACAACCAAGATTACTCTATCCAGCAAAGCTATCATGCAGAATTGAAGGCCAGATAAAGTGCCTCACAGTTAAGAAAAAGCTAAAGGAGTTCATCACCACCAAACCAATACTATATGAAATGCTGAAAGATATTCTTTAAGAAGAGGAAGAAGAAAAAGATAAAAGTGTAAATTAGGAACAACAAATACACATCTCTCAACAAATGAATCTAAAAATCAAGTGAATTAATAAGCTGATGAACAGGATAAACTGGTGAATGTAACAGAATCACGGACATAAAGAGGGAATGGACTGACAAGTCTTGGGGAGAAAGGGGGTGTGGGAAGTGCAGCCAGAGACTGGACAAAAATCATGCAACTATGGGAGAGGACAGTGGAGGGGGGTGAGGGCGGAGGGTGGGATGGGTACCAGGTGGAGGGGAACTATAGGGGGGAAACAAAAGGGAACAATGTAATTAATATACTGAACAATAAAGATTAAAAAAAAAAAGCACACATATTGAAAAGGAAAAGAAAAAAAAAGTGTGATTGACACATTGGAATATAACCTGTTTTTCTAAATTTCTTTTTATTATATTGTTATCTACTGTCATAGCCTCTATTCTTATGCTTTTATCAGTTCTGTTGGTTTGAATTATGGAATCATTTACCATACTGTCAAGTTCAGTCCCTATTAAATCTTCATTTCTTCTTGGCATTTTCTTACTTTAAAACTGCCACTCCTTTGATGCTTAATATTAATTGTGAAAGAGGGTAATGTAAGAATGCTATAAATAGTAAGAAGGGCCTGAGTACATCCTTAGTTGATGAATATTATGATTGACTCTAGAATGTGTTAAATTATCATGCAGTAAATGCCATGTAATCAGTACAAAGTTAACTTATGACTAGACCATCTTTTGCCTAGTCATTCTGGATAAAAAGATAAAGACAGCAGAATCAAGCTGGAAAAATGCTGTGTTATGCAATAATGTATCATTAAGTGTTGATGAATTGCAAGTAAGGAAGTAATGTCATTTTTTATGCATATGCTTTCAAGATTAATTATTTGTGAGTACTTTCACCTTTATTGCTCCACATGTGTGTAGAATTTAGTTTAAGAAAGTGTTCCTGGACCTCATGCTATCTCCAAGAAGTGTTTACATACATATCTAAGTAAGGATCAAATTTATTGTAAAATAGGTTTACTATTATGGTCTGATAGTATGGTCTTTTAGAACTGATCCATAATTCCTAAATTTAATTGTTATTTTATGCTCTGTGTTACTGCAGTGTTAAAATTCTTCTTTCACATTTTCAATTATTATTGGCCTGAGTCTGCATTCAGATTATTAATTTAAAGTAGAAAATGTTCCTCATCCTGTGAACAGTCCTTGTGCTACAAAATGAATTTTGGTCTTATATGTTATCTTTTTCTGTTATGAAAGAATTGCTGATGTCATGGACTTAGATGACCTTTGTAGGTTATTTATTGCCATAATTGCATGATTATGTGCTAAAACTAAGTAAATTATGAGAATGAAAATTTGGAAATTACAGAATGTGTGCCTTTGTTTATAATAATGCAGATTGGGATTTTACTGTCAATATCCAAGAAATCTTCTATTCTTGGCATTTTCTCAGTAAAATATTATACCTCCAATGTCATATGTATGATTTGATCCTGCACATTATGCCATTATCATTCTACTCAATAGTGATCATACATTTCATTCTAGCAATTGTAGATCTTTTTACTTTAGATGTAGTTTTTGGTGTTAGGGATCTCTCTAGGTGCAAGGCACAGTCATCAGATTTAAACAAGGTGAAGCATAAAAGGAAACTTATTCTCTTATATATTAATACAACAAGAAGAGCATGAATGTAGTAGAGGCTTAGAAATTACTAGAACAAGGGACATGAACACTGCAAAGCTTTCTTCTTTGCTCTGTAGCTCTAGATTCTTCCACATAGTGAGGAGTGTACCAGATTAACATCTTTCTGCAGCTGGATATAGTTATAGTGACTGTCTGCTATCTACTCTAAATATTTTCAAGAGAGCTAGGCTTGTCTTCCTATGTGTCCAGCCCCACTGGCCAGGAAATAGAGTATTATGAGTGGCAGCCCCAAGAACATGTGGTTGGGAACAATGAGGCATTCTAGGCAGACAAAATTAATGGATCCTTTCTGTTATCTTCATTTACGACTTTTGAAATAAAAGTGTGCCCCATCGCCAATGAATCTGAAATGACATAAAATATATTACATTGTTTTAGATACTGTGGAATCTTTAGTTCTAATACCAGCTTTAGGATGGATACTTTTTTAGTTACAGGTTAAATTCATATAATTTATTTTACGTTCATGCTAATATAAAGTCCTACTCTACAGAGAGAAATATGAAGAGTTATATTGTATATATTACTATTTGTTCTGACATAAATAAGATAGGAAAGTATTGTGGGGCTGTAAAAATAATTTTTCATCATATCTTCTAAATTCTTCTAGCTGGGCCAATAATCAAATTAATAGAGACAAAATAGCAGGACACAATGTTCAAAGTTTGTTAAACAAATACACATTCTGGGTGTCATAATGTGACCCAAAGAGGCATTCAGCAGTCGAAGTTTATATGCCATTTTGGACAAAGGAGAAAGGAGCATGGGTCTGAGATTTAGAAGGGAAATAGGCAATTCATAGGTAGCCAAGAAAGAGTGAAACACATGGCAAACAAATTCCTGCCAGGCAACCCCAAAACAATGGGACTGAGGGAGAATCCAGCAGAACAGATTTTTGCATGTCCACCGTATTTAATTCATATTATGTTAAGGTGAAAATGCTAAAGTATGAGTGTAAAGATTCCCTTCTTGAAGTAGGTCTTGCTGACTTTCCTTAGGCAAGAAATGGGGAGGGTCAAGGTTTTTTTAGTGTCTTTGTTTCTTCATAATCAGCTTAAAATCAGTATCCCAAAAGGTACATTTTGGGGTCATAAAACTTTGGTCCCCTTCAATGTTATGATTTTTTTGGAGGGGTGGTGGTATGTTTTTTGGTCCATATAATAAAACAGTTTTTAAAGTCTCATAGTTAATTAAAGTAAGGGCATGCCAGCTTATGAAGTATTTTAAAAGCATGAAGGTTGAAGTCATTTTTAAGGGAAGAGAATAATGAATAGAACCTCAGTTTACCAAGTTAATAAATTATGAGGTATATTATTTGGATTACTAAAGGGATTCAGCAGCTACTTTTAAAAATAACTTCCTGAGCCGAGACCGGTTTGGCTCAGTGGATAGAGCATCAGACTGCGGACTGAAGGGTCCTGGGTTCGATTCCGGCAAGGGCATGTACCTTGGCTGCGGGCACATCCCCAGTAGGGGGCGTGCAAGAGGCGACTGATCGATGTCTCTCTCTCATCGATGTTTCTGACTTTCTATCCCTCTCCCTTCTGCTCTGTAAAAAATCAATAAAATATATTTTAAAAAAAATAACTTCCTGAAATTAAGGATTCATAAACAGTGTTCCACCTTTATCCACAGAGGATATTTTCCAAGATTTCCAGTGGGTACTTGAAACCATAGATAGTATTGAACACTATATATACTATTTTTTTCCTATACATATGTACCTATGAAAAAGTTTAATGTATAAATTAGGCATAGTAATAGATTAATAACAGTAACAAATAATAAAATAGAACAATTGTAACTACACTAAAAGTTATGTGAATGTAATCTCTCTTAGCAGATTAGCACAAATTCCTTTTACCTTCTCAATTTCACTGATAGAATTTTCGTTATTATTCTAGATCTTAGGAACCTCAGTATACTAAGCTGAGAACTTTTCACATTTTCACTTCAAGAAAGCACTTTACAGCTTCTTTTTGGTATCTCCCAATTGTCAGCATCACTGCTCTTGCACTTTGGGGCCTGTAGTAAGTAAAATATTTCTTGAACACAAGCACTGAGATACCTGATAGTCAGATATTAAGCTAGATACTAAATGACTAATGAGTGAGTGGCCTGGTAGTCTTTTAAGTGTGGACTCTGGCAAAGAGATGATTCACATCCCAGGCAGGATGGGGCAGGATTATGCAAGATTTCATCATGCTACCTAGAACAACATCCAGGTTAAACTTATGAATTATTTATTTATGGTATTTTTCCTTTAATATTTTGGGACCTTAGTTGATCATGGATAACTGAACCAGCAGAAAGCAAAACTGTGGATAAAGAATGACTACTAATAAGCACTTGATAGAAACTAAAGTGTTAAGTGTCTCTTATACTCTAATAAATCACTAGGAAAATGTTTATATAGTTTTTCAACAGACTTTAAGTATAACATCTCTATTGAAAAATCCACATGGAATCAGTAGTGTGCAACTTGAAGTTTCACAGTGAAAACAACTATGTAATATAACTAACATAGAACACAGAATATTTTAAAAACCGATTATTTGTTTTAAGCAAGGTGTACTATTCTTTTGCAGTTGGTCAGTAGAAAAAGTAAATGAGTTACTCTAGTTGAAAGTTTGCACTTCTCATCCAACCAGGTAGGAAATAATATATTAGAAGGGGTATATTACGTTAGCAAGAAAATTAGTAGAGTATAATTATGATAGCCAGAGCATTTAGAATAGCTAGTAATTAGAAATAATCCAAGTGTCTAAAATAGAGTGGATAAACAAACCTGTGGTATATTCATAGAATGAAGTGCTACTCAGAAATAAACAGGGAACAAACTATTGATACATACATTATAGATGAATCTCAAAAACTTTATGCTTAGTGAAAGAAACCTTATGTGAAAATGTACATAGAAATTCCATTTATATAGTTTCTAGAACATACCAAAGTGATTCCTGGTGGGGGAAAAAAAAATCTGAGCAGTGGTTGCCATTGAAAAAAACAGAAAAAATGAGGGAAATTCCTGGAGTGATGGCAGCATGCTGTATCTCCATAGGGATTTGAATTTCACATGTGTGTCTTCTTCTCAAAACTCATAGAAAGGTAAACATAGATTTGTGTATTTTCTTTTATGAAAAGTTGACCTAAAAATAAATAAAACTTCAACAAATATTGAGCTCTAGTCAATGATATGCATGTGGAAGTATTTAGGGGAGAAGTGTACAGACATCTAGAACTGATTTTGAAATGCATAAAGAAATAAGATGAGTAGAGGGATGGATGCATAAGGGAATGAATAGATATATGATAAAGAAAGTAAAGTGTTAATGGTAAAATCTATAGATTCACTATAAATATATTTAAACTTGTTTGTATGTTTACAATTTTTTATTACAAAATGGCTGGAGGGGAAAATATAGGCTATCAAGAAAGAATATAATAATCATGAAAATAAGGACGTCCTTTTATAAGTATTCGAGAATGCAGAAGATAATGTATATACGTATAAAGCAGATACTGTGGCTGTGGTCACAGATGCCCTGAAACATGTTCTTTCGAATCCATAAAATATATGTGTTTTTATTCTTAATGAGCCTGTCTCTAAAACTAGAGTGATTTCACATAAAAACCCTAGATTTCTTTCTGCTTATTTTTAGAAGTATTTGAAAGACAAAATAATCAGTGTAATAGAATAGAGAATCTAAAGGTTAGGTACAGTTTGTGTGTAAATTTTGTAGATAAAAAATATGTAATATGTTATAAGAAAAGAGACATAGCCCTAACCAGTTTTGCTCAATGGCTAGAGCATCGGCCTGCGATGGAAGGGTCCCAGGTTCGGTTCCAGTCAGGGGCACACACCTTGGTTGCAGGCATATATCCAGTGGAGAGTGTCAGGAGGCAGCTGATTGACGTTTCTCATTAATGTTTCTAACTCTTTATCCCTCTCCCTTCCTCTCTATAAAAAAATCAATAAAATATATTTTAAAAAGTAAAGAAAAGAAAAGAAAAGAAAAGGGACATATTACTCACTAAAGCATATTGAACAACCAGCTATCCTTTTGGAGGGACAATAAAGCTCAAATCCATTTATAGTAATTAAGTAAATATAAACTCTAGATGAAGCAAAGATTTTAAATATAAAAAACTTACTAGAAGCCCTAGTCTCTTGTTAGCAGCTTTATCTAAGTGGTTTTAATTAGAGACTTAAAAGAGTGCAGTAGCCTATATTCCAAATCATATGATTCCAGTAAGTACCTATATTGGAAAGCAGAATGACGTATGATATTGTAGTCAGTAAGGTCTGGGTTTAAATCTTTCTTCTGCTTCTTAATCAGACTTTTTATAAGGTACTAAACCACTCTGAGCCTTAGTTTCCTCAATAATCAATCAGTCGATATACAATAAAACAAAGTATCTATCACAGACGGCTGTTGTGAGGATTAAGTGAGATTACATTATATGAAATTCTTTTTTTTTAAAACATTATTTTTTATTGATTTTTTTTTTTTTTTACAGAGCGGAAGGGAGAGGGATAGAAAGTTGGAAACATCAATGAGAGAGAAACATCGATCACTGCCTCCTGCACGCCCCCTACTGGGGATGTGCCCGCAGCCAAGGTACATGCCCTTGCCGGAATCGAACCCAGGACCCTTCAGTCCGCAGTCCGACGCTCTATCCACTGAGCCAAACCAGTCTCGGCTATATGAAATTCTTGCTCATTGCCTTCTTAGATGTGAATGTTTAATAAATTTTTAATGTAGAGAGTTGAAGGAACATCTCCAGTGGCTTAGCAAAACTGGCCTAGAGTGTATGTTTACCTGGAAAGGATGAGAAAATGTCTTGACATTTATTTCTATCAGCAAACAATTAATTGAGAGCCTATGTATACAATTTGGCACTAGGACTATAAAAATAGAAGAAATTACCACTTTAAAACACCTTAAATAGAAAAGTCGTCGTTTTTTTAATTTTTTTATGATACTTAACAACTCCCATGAACTTGTAAAAGTCATGCACCAACTTTGGTGATACATTCTGAGAAATTTGTTGTTATACGACTTCATTGTTATTTGAATACTAGTAGCCCTGTGCATGAATCCGTGCGCCAGTAGATCGCTGCCTGCTCCCCTCCTGTAGCTCTCCGCCTGCTGCCCCACCCTTGTATAGTTCCCTGCCTCCCCCATAGCTTGCTGCCCTGCCCTGTCCTGTAGCTCTCTGCTTCCCTCTTTGTAGTTCGCTGTCCCAGCCTCTAGCAGATCTGTGATCTGGTCTTTACACAGTTGGTCATTAGGCCTCAGGGTGTAAGGAATAATTAGCATATTCCTCTCTTATTATATAGGATTGTAGAATGTACAGGCCTAGGTGATATAGCCTACTACACACCTAGGCTGTATGGGATAGCTTATTACTCCTAGGTTACAAGCCTGTACAGGATGTTACTGTACAAAACAGCACAAGAGAAAATAATGCATTCAAGAAACTGTAAACATGAGATGTATAAAGCTGCTGCCATGTTAATATTGCATACTGTTTACAGCAAACTTTATTTATAAGTAGAAAGAATATGCTCTAAAATAATGATAAAATAATAAAATATAGTATAGTAAATACACATGTCAGTAACATGGTTGTTTATTATCATAATCAGGCATTATCTACTGTGTATAATTGTATTGCTACATTTTTACATGACTGGCAATGCAGTAGATTTGTTTGCACCAGCAAACAAATACAGGAGTAATACAATGCTTCACAACATTACGAAGGCTATTACCATGCTATGATGTCAGTAGGTGGTTATCTTTTGGGATACTATCATATATGTGGTTCATTGTTGACCAGTGCTGTGGGACATGACTGTATTATTAACTCTGAAACATTTTCTATGGGTACAGCAGTGGTCGGCAAACCACGGCTCGCAAGCCACATGTGGCTCTTTGGCCCCTTGAGTGTGGCTCTTCCACAAAATACCATGGCCTGGGCGAGTCTATTTTGAAGAAAGGGTGTTAGAAGAAGTTTAAGTTTAAAAAACTTGGCTCTCAAAAGAAATTTCAATCATTGTACTGTTGATATTTGGTTCTGTTGACTAATGAGTTTTCCAACCACTGGGCTACAGTTTCTTGTGTTAGTTAAAGAAAACATAATGTAGGAGCAATTTCCAAGAATGAATAGTTCAGTTTGGCTATAACCATGAACAATCCATTTCTCAGGATATCAACAGAATACATTACAGAGATAAAATATGAAATTAATAAATGGTGGATAAAATGGTGCTTAGTAAGTTTTTTTAGGTACCTCTCCTTTCTATTTAAGTGTTTTTGCTGGTTATTAGTATTTGCTTGAGTTTAGCATATCAAATAGTTTGTTTATAGTAAATGAATTTATAGAGTTCCTAGGTCAGTTTTGTTGATATTTAGCAAAACAAGATAATACATCTATTTCTCAGTAATTTTCTATTAATACTCTAATGTAGAATAATACACTTGAGGTGGAAAAACACCTATGAGTAATTACATAGCCTGGATTTAATAGTGTATTTACATAACCTGTTGTTTTGGTATTACTGCCATGATGGAAATTTTGTGTCATTATAATAGTAATGTCTTAAACATTTTCAATGAAGAAGTGCAGCATCTTCTGGGCATTACCTATAATGATTTTTTAATAGATATTGTAAATAAAAGGGTCTAATTTTTTTTTTTTTTCAGTTTGTTGGAAACCATGTCTCACTATACAGATGAACCCAGATTTACAATAGAACAGATAGATCTGCTTCAGCGCCTTCGGCGTACTGGAATGACTAAACATGAAATCCTCCATGCCTTGGAAACTTTGGATCGTCTTGATCAAGAGCATAGTGACAAGTTTGGAAGAAGGTCCAGCTATGGAGGAAGTTCATATGGGAATAGTACCAACAATGTTCCAGCATCTTCCTCTACAGCTACAGCTTCCACACAGACCCAGCATTCGGGAATGTCCCCATCGCCTAGCAACAGTTATGATACCTCCCCACAGCCTTGCACTACCAATCAAAATGGGAGGGAGAATAATGAGCGATTGTCCACATCCAATGGAAAGATGTCACCGACTCGCTACCATGTAAACAGCATTGGTCAGAGGTCATACAGTTTTGAAGCCTCAGAAGAGGACCTAGATGTAGATGATAAAGTGGAGGAATTAATGAGGTTGGTTCCTTTGCTTATTCAGAGTCCCCAAAATGTCTGTTTTCATACTGGTTTTAAGTAATAAACTGTATTTCAGCTACTTACCTATAACTGTGATTTCCCCCTGCTTGCTTTGGAGATGAAAGAAAAATTTCAAATTTTATATTGTAATTCAAAATTTCTCTTTTCAGCTTCAGCCCTATCACTTTGCTGCTTGATATGCGTTTTCCATTCTCTTTGTCAAAGCAAAGGTTAGCCTTCTTTTTATGGTTGTAATCGCTAACATCTGAATTTTCTGCATTGCTAACAGACACTTTCTATTCCTTAAATTCATTGTAAGTACTTTTTCTAAGGGATGAGGTGATTTTTATCATGATAAAGAATATATACAGTTTTGAATTTTCCCTCCAGTAACTCCATCAAACAATTTTAAGCTCCTATTATATAAAAAGTAGTGTTCTTTCGAAGACAAAGATACAGTTTTTACTCCTAAGAAGCTAAAGTACTAATTTTAGCAATAGGTGCCACATATATATGTTTAATGTTATCTGTTGTAAGATAAGTTAAAGCACTTAGGGTTTTAAACACTGAGAAAAGAAGAAGTTCACTTTCAACAGAGGCAGGTAGAAATGGTTTCACATTGGACCTGGGACACTTTGAGGGCAGCAACCATGTGTTTTTTACTGTTGTGTCTCTATGATCTTAACTGTCCTTGGTACATGGTGAGGGCATAGTCTGTTATGCGGATGATGAATTTGAGCTAAACCTTAAGAGGTAGCCTGTCTTTTGAAATATAGCGACCTTATATCAAGGTAAGGGAGTAGTAAATGGTAGAATAGGCAAGGTGTGTTTTGTCTTAAAAGGATTACAGGTGGCCTAGACAAGTGTTGGCAAACTCATTAGCCAACAGAGCCAAATATCAACAGTACGACGATTGAAATTTCTTTTGAGAGCCAAATTTTTAAAACTTAAACTATATAAGTAGGTACATTGTTATTAACTTAATTGGGGTACTCCTAAGCTAGCCATTGCTAAAAACTCAAGGGGCTAAAGAGCTGCATGTGGCTCAAGAGCCTCAGTTTGCCGACCAGTGGGCTAGACTATGTAATAAGAGTAGTATATTAGGCAGTACAGGTTTTGGAAGATTTGAGTTCCATATAAATAGTTACTGGTTAATTTGGTTGGAGGTAAGGCAGTTAATTCTATACGTGCATTAGACTAACAACAAGTTTGGGGAAACTTCCTTTTTAACAGAGGCTCTGGAAGATTGGCCAGGATCTAAAACTTGACTATTAGCTTATAGGTTGACATTTTACTGTAACTCAATTATGTCTTCAAAATAAAATCTCTTTAGCAATGACTAGGATTTGTACTTAAATTCTGCAATTACACATATTCAAGATTCATCATTAATTATATACATGTTTATATATTGTTATCAGCATTTAATTTACATGCTACCATTTTACTGCCTAGTTAGGACACTTGATTTTCTTCATTATCTCTGCTTCAATTTCTTACTACTACTACTTTGGTGTCCTCTAATCATCTAGGAATTTCATTGACCTTCTGGCTCTCTGTGGTCCTCTGCCGTTGTGCCCTCACCCATGCCTACATTCTTCTTTTGTGCCCATTTGTGATCATTTTTCTTGTTTGCAGATAATAACAATTATTAGGTTGGAGGGAGAAGTTTATTGCACGTCTGTTCTCAGTTTAATCATTACAACCATGCTATGAGGTAGAGCAGAGAAATTGAGATTCACAAAAATTAAATAATTGGCTCAAGAAAATGGTGAATTTTAAGTAGCAGAGTCTGAATTCTAACTCATGTCTTTATTGCCAATGTTCCACTTTTGTCTGTTGCCTCTGTAAATAAATGTTTGATATCTGTAGATATCAATAAGATTATAGGAACAATGGCTAATGTAATTTAAGACAAAGTGTGAATGCCTTAATGGGCTAAGTCCCCCTTTCCAACTCTCATGTTATTTGCCTTACTAAACAAATGAATTTTTATTTCGTAGAATGTTAGAAATTTTTGAGCAGTGGATCTTTCACAGTGTCATGTGCTCATTTAGGGCTACACTGCCCTTGCTGATTGCACAACACTGTGGTCATACTTTAGTATATTGAATCTGGTGGTCTCTAGGTGGGGAGAACAGTTACTTGGTACCTGAATGCCTTCCTGCCTCCATATACATACTAGTATATCATATACAGCATTGAACAAAATTAGGTTTATAGTTATGAGTATGCAAAATATAGTTTATTCTTATATTATTATTTTTAATCACTTTATTTTCTATACAAACAATTGTAAACCTGCTTTTGTCCCACCTTGTATGCTAGTAATTCACTTCTTGCATACTCACATTTCTCAACTTTTATAGCACTCAATTATAAGATAGATTTTTCAAATTTCATAACTCATGTGTCCATACAACTTAACTTTTAGTAATTTCAAGGCACATAAAGAAAAGTTTTTGTAGAAATTGATTAAATTATAACAAAGCCTGACCAACTTGTTAAGAAACAATAAAAAATAAAGTAACTGTTACTTTTTTTGTTTTTAAATTGATTAGGTTAAAAAACCTGAATGGGAAACTAGAATATGAATTCTCAACAGATCGTTGAATATAACATTTTAGGAAGAACTTTAAAGCTCTTAACTTTAGAATGATGGTCCATGTCACATGTTAATATTTGTTGAATGCATCTATTAGTATATATATATATTTATATGTAGAGATATATGTAAATATAGTGTACATCTATGTATCTGTTCTGTTGTATATATATTATTAAGTAACAATTGAAATGAGTTTAGTGTTTTAATAATGCATGTTATTTTTTAATATATTTTATTGATTTTTTACAGAGAGGAAGAGAGAGGGATAGAAAGTCAGAAACATCAATGAGAGAGAAACATCGATCAGCTGCCTCTTGCACACCCCCTACTGGGGATGTGCCCGCAACCAAGGTACATGCCCTTGATCAGAATCGAACCTGGGACCTTTCAGTCCTCAGGCCGACGCTCTATCCACTGAGTTTAATCTATGTTATCATTTTATACAAGATTCCGAGACTTTATTCTGAGTTGGTTACCTGTAGCCCTAACAATAGGATATTTACTTGTGTAGGTAGGGCACTTATGATCCATAAGTAATAATATTCAGTTACCATATTGTTTATACATATAGAGTAGCTTTTCTTTTAAAGTTATCTTTAAAACATTTTAGTTATGTTTTGTTTATCTCCATGAATGGAAATTAAAAGGAGCAGGTTTTATTTAAACGTGAAAGAATTTGTATGCAATTATATTTTCCATCTTTGAAATAGTCTGTCTTCCATTTCTGGAAATCTTTGAGCTAAAAGACTGCCTATGATATTAATCAATGTCACCTTCTAAAAACTGAAAAAAAATTCAATAAAAAAATTTTTAGAAGACTACTTTCAAGAGGGAGAGGGACTAAAGAATGTGTAGTGTTTATCAAACGAGACTATGGGAGAGCTCAAAAGCATTCCACTTTTAAATATGCATTCTTTAATATTCTTTGTCCTAAAAAAGAAATTATTGTCATTTTGAGCTAGAATAAGTAACTTTTTTTATTCTGGTTTGGAAGTTGAAACATATTTAAGAATAAGAAAATAAAACTTTTATAAATTATTTAGATCAGGTTTTCTATTTTACAACCTTGTATCTCCAACTATAGGTTTGTTTATTCACTGAACAAATTAAGCTCTATTATCTGTAAACCCTATGATGAATAAGACAATCATTGTGCTAAAGGATTTTTTAGGCTTGTAACAACGATAAGGCAAGGGTAGAAACAACTGTAATACAAAATAGCATGTAACACATTAGCATATAGTTAGTGTAACTGAAATAATAACATGCTTTTGGAAGAAAATATCTTTTACCTCTGATGATCAAGGAGAACTCTGAATAGATGACAGTCAAATTGTGTCTTCTAAAAGGGTTATTTCAAAAAGAGGCATTACTGATTAGTTCATTTAGATATTAAGGTCTCTAGATCACAATGGAAAGTTTAGCAAGTTATAACAATAATGGCAATGAAGGATAGACGTGAAGAATTTCATCCCACATGTGGAAATTACTCAGATAGATGAATCTGAGCATGGCTGTGTTTTGAAAAGGCAGTAGGAGGAGATGACACAGACTTCAAGTGGTTAGGTGCAAATTGAGTGGTAGCTTCTTTTGGAAGTAATCTATGGAATAAAAGAAAGATAGCTTACATTTGACTTTATTTCCATAAGAACTGAGGAGTAAAAATCATGAAGAGTATGAGATTTTATAAGACAAGAAGGAAAAGGGATTCATTCTCTTTAAAGAGAATGTCAAATTTCAGATGAAGAGAGAGAAAGTAAGGAGTAGGAGAAAATGAGAAAATTAGAATTGGAGTAACAAAAGTTTTTACACCAAGAAACTTGATTTCACAGGATACAATGTGTACAGTAGGAGAGGTAGGTTGTTAAAGGCTGAATGAGGAGTGAAAGCTTAAAACAGAGGCACTCCCAAAGAATGAAAGTCTTTGAAATACTTAAGAGAACTGAACTTGTACAAAGAAAGTGAAATTCTGTGCTATTTTGAAGGAACCAAGTAAAACTAACTGAATACCACATCACTGCTTATATCTAAAGTGACTTTCTAGAAATCTTTCCAAGTGCCTTAAAGTACTTTATACTTTAGGTATTTAAAGTACCTAATTGAATATTAATTCAATCTTATATAGTTATAGCAGATCATTTTTCTTCTTTTCCTGGAATTCTTTCTGAGATTTTATAAAATAATGGCCATTGTTCATGTAGTGTGTTTATAGTTTCAAAATGTTTATATTGAAAAAATGTTTGTTATATGCACATTGAGTATTAAATTTCATTTTTAATTTCAGTGCTTGTGGAGAAAAATAGTAAAAGCTTTGTGATAGGTGTATTAGTGTTCTAATTTTACCGGATGATGAAACCAGGGCCAAGGCTTATTAAATGACTTACCCAAGTGCACCCTTAGCTTTCAAGTCTTAAATTTATTTTTCAAATCAGAAAAGATTCTCTCTGGTATAGCAGAGAAGTAAAGAGATTTTTAAGACTCATTGTGGGTACTTACAAACTTGCCAAGTATCTAAAAGTATAGTTTATGAGAGTGTAAGTGAATAGCCATTGTCTCGCTGCCATTCTTGATAATATCATACTGTAAGACTGTGAATATGTCACAAACTGGATATTCCCCACAGGGATAATTAAGTATTATCTCCACTCTATGATTTAATATCTACTCTAGGTTAATTAGATTTAAAATAAATTGATTTATATTCCAGTTTAAATCAGTGGCCAAAAAAATACTATTTAATCTATTTTCCCCACAAAAGCACATTTTAAAAATTTATCCTAATAAATATTTTCTTAAACTCAAGTTTTATTTTCCAAGGACACTACACGTTGAAATAAAATGCTTTATTTACATTTTTTCACATTCATTCTGCAGAAACCAAATGATTTGATTGTTTTACATATATCAGCCAGTTGAAATAGATACTGCTGAAGTTACTTCTTGCTCAGCTGATTACTGATGGATATTTGACAGCTTGTTTAGTCTGTGTTACTTGTTCTGTCACATTCATAATTTTGAAATAAAATGCATATTTGTCAAGGAAATATTTCAAATATATAGCAAGCACTTTGGAAGGAATCTAGACATTATCTAGATCAGTATGAGAAATTTTGGATGTTGAATTAGCTAGCTGACTATTTTCTCCCTTTGGAAGTATTTTTTATTAGAATTTCCAACTGGTAGATTAGGAATGTGCAGGTGAGTTCCAGATTAGAAGCTGTCCCTACTGTCATCTCTCTATTCTTTTACAGAATTCCTGAAAAGGGAGCATGGAATCCGCTAATAGAATGTGTAGCCCCTCCTCACCAAGGGTCTAAAATATCTGCTCTAAATTAAGTCATAGCTAATTCCTTTTGGAAAGGGTATTTTTCTCAAAATAATCTGTAGAAAGATTTAAACTCTTTTTTTAAATTTAAATTCTTTATTGTTTAAAATATTATATAAATTTCCTTTTCCCCAGATTGATCTCTCCCCCCGTCCCCCCCCCCCCCCCCCCAAGGACTTGAGCTTTTGAGAAGAGTTTGTGGTTCATTCACAAAATGATTTGTAAAGATTTCATGATCTTTGTCTCAGATCAAGAGTCAGGAAGCTTTCTATAAGGGCTAGGTGGTAAACATTTAGACTTTGGACCAGAGGCAAAATTGAGGATATAATATAGATAATTTACACACAAGTGAGACATCAAATAGGCACACATTTTTATTGACAAAACTCAATATAGAATAATAATTAAATACATTTAAAAATCAAAGCCTACTAGTGAGAAAAATAGAATTGGGGAGGGGATAATTTGCTTTAATTCATGTTTGAAGGTAGTGTTTTCCTGCCATTAAGTCAATTGCAAATTTTCATCTGTGAACACCATTTTTAAGTGGAAAATCAGATGTAGTCCAGGGGCCATAGTTTGCTAACCCCTGTATTAGATAAGTTACCAGTACTCTATGTTACTTTTGGGCATCAACAAAAATTAGTGCTCTATTTATATAATCTTGTACATAAAACATTCAAAGAACAATTGGTCAGTTTTAAGTATAAATTTTATTTACGTATTCTCTTTGCTCTGGTGGAGAAACAGAAATCTTGCCATTTATTGTCATTCTAGTGAAAGTCTAATCTTTTAAGAATTTGTTGAATTTTTAAATAAGTAAAAATCATTAAGGAATCTTAGTGGAGGAAAAATCAGGTCTATAATTTGCGATGCCAAGGGTGCAGAGAATAATGTAGGTTTAAGTATTAAGTATTCTGTATAATACATGTAATAGGAAATTAAGTGCATTTTTATATTAAAATTCTATATGTAACCCCACTTAAAATTTTTTTTATACAGGAAAAGAAGGCAAATTAAAAGGCAAAGCCTTTCTTAAAGTGGCTAATATTTTAGCAATTGTGAGAATGATGGTGATTTCTATTCTTTAACAAAGATTTTTAAATGAACTGCACCTTATTTATGCAGTTGCAAGTTAACAGAGGAACCCACAATCTATTCACAACTGATTTTTGTCCTTGTTGCTTTTTATTTTTCTAGGATATCTCTGTCTGTGTAAGATGTATTCATCCCACAGTAATGAAACTTAATATATACCATGTGGCAGCCTTGTTCCTAATGTGAATTATTCACAGCATAAGATTAGCCATCCTCTGGTATGAAACTCGCATCTACTGTGGCATTCACTAAAGCGTCCGTCTGATGGTGTGGTGTTTTAGGACTTGAATATTTGGTGTTTCTTGGTTTCTTTTAATTTCATGTTTCACACAGGCTTGGTCTGTTTACCTTTATTTTTGTGTCCTTTCTCTCTATGTTCTCCCCACCTCTCTGCTTCACCTTTCTTAGCAAAGATGAGGATTTCTACCTTCAACATACATTGTTGGTCTTGTCTTCTGTTTTTGTTAGGAGGGACAGCAGTGTGATAAAAGAGGAAATCAAAGCCTTTCTTGCCAATCGGAGGATTTCCCAAGCAGTTGTTGCACAGGTAACAGGTAAGAGCTGAAGAGCCCTTTATTTTGGAATCATGTCTAGTTTCTGCCTTCTGATGCAGATGTTGGGTTATTGCTCACATTTCTGCATTTCAGTGCAGATCTGTCAATTTAGGCATAATAATGTATGCCGGTGATTTAAAACCCATTGTCCCCGATATCATGGAACTTCTCCAGTGATTTTTTTTTAATGTGTGCTAGTAAATTTTAATAGCATTTCTAAAAAGCACAGAATTCCCTACTTTATTGGCTAAAAATGGGTTCTCTGGTTTTCTTGTAACTGTGACAGAGCTCATGACACATGCACATCCAACTGCTACCTCCTTTTCATATATTTTAAAAGCTTTGCAGTCCTCCAAATCTAATCCTCAATTTTACCAATTAAGAAATTATTGTTTTTTAAACCACTTTTCTGTATGTGAAAGCTTTTCTCAACCCATTACTGAGAAGATAAGAGTTACCAGTGTCTTCTCTTTGTTTTTTATATCCCATCCCATTACCCACCCACCGCAGCCCCATCCCAAGTATGTGGTGTATATGTGTCATTCTCTATTCAGATTGCATTTTTTATAGTTATTAAATTTGGGCAGCATGTCTTTTTCTCTGTTGGAATGTAGTGTGTCTTTCTTCAATATCAGTGATTTATAAAACCCAACTATGCCTTAGTCATTAGAGTAACCAGAAATTCTTTTAACTACATTCTGTCATTAATACATGCTTATGCATTGTACATTGATAGATGTGAAAAGCAATTTGTTTCTCCCCTTCTTTTTTTTTTTTTTTTTTTTTTTGGCATGCCAGTAGCAGCTACATGACTAGCCATTTTAGCCTTTGTGCCTTAGTTTCTTCCCTACTATAATGAAATAATTGGATCTGATCTTCAACAATACCTTCTAATTTTAAGATATTATGTATATTCTCTAGACATTGATACAGATTGAAGACAGTTTACCTAAAAGGATGTTATTGACCATTAATTTGGTTAAAAATGAAACTTGAGATTTGAGAAGTTGTAAATTTTGTCACAAGAATCTAACCTAAGATCAGCCAATCTTAATATAGGTGTGTGTGTGTCTGTGTGTATGCATGTGTAAGATATTACATTAGTAATATAGCTTTATAAATGATACTGTTTATGGTAAAAAAAAAACAAAACACCCCACTTTAATTCAAGGCATATCTTTTTATACAGAAATCTTAAACAGTAGGATGAAGTGTGAATTTAATGTTTGTAATCTTCAGGTGTTTTTCAGTAGGGTATTTAAAATAAATTGTTACCCTTGTTTTCAAAGATTAAGAAGTGGTGATAAGGGCCCAGTAAGGGCAAGTTCAGTGGGTTTTACCAAAGCCCACTGCTGTGTGCTATGAAAAGATAGAGCACTCTCTTTCAGGGCTTTTACTTCAGCCCCAAGATTAGAGGCAATAGCATCTTCTGGTTTGCCAGAATAACAAAAATATAGTGTTATAGAACAGCATTATATAATGTTGATTTTGTCCAGGCAGAAATATTTCTGAGTATCTTAAATATACTGAATCTTGAATTATCTTGAACTTTCAAAATAGTAGCTTTTGAAACCAATACAACATTGATGCAAATTATAATAAAATACCTTTAACAGGAATTTTTTAGGCGTATGTAAAAGCATTAGATAAACTATAATGAATTAAACATAGTATATCAAATATTGGCTTTTTGGAAAGGGAAACTGAAAGATGTTTTAGCATCTTGCTACTCAAAATGTAGTCTATGGAACAGCAGTATTGAGAGCTTGTTAGAAATGTAAAGTTGGAGAGCATCACCCAAAACGTGAATCAGGATTTACATTTTAACCAGATTCCCAGGTGACTTGGGTTCAGGAGATTGGTAATCTCTTTTAGGAGATTGGTAAGCTTTCTTGACATTAACTTCAATGGATTGGCATTGTTTAGCAGTGCCCCCCTCAGTAGTAGTCATCATGATGCCATCTCCTGTTTTTGAAAGCAAGAAGTGATCATGGTTTTACACATTTATTATCTATTATATCACTTGGATGTTTGTTTGGTTACTGTAATTATAGGATCTGGTACTGTTAAAATATTCTTCCTCCCATTTCCGCATCACCCCAACTTATTCTTCCTCCTCTTAGTTCATAATTTACAAGGTTGTGTTCATTTTTACTTGATCAGATATCTTTCGTGGTCTAGACTGAAAATGAAACTCCTTATAATTTGACTCTAGCCTTCTTTTTATTGACATCTTCTATTCATTATACTCCCTAGCTGAATTAACTACTTGCCATTTCCAGAATTTTGCTTACCTCGATGCTCCCAGATCAGTGGTGGAGTATAGGATACTTTCCACCTTCTCACCTCAGCCTTATCAATTGTTGTTTATCAAGCTTACCTTAGTTGCTGTCTTCATTCTGTCTTCTTTGGTTACTTTGGCCCACATGGATCTCTTTTTATTCTGAAATTAATTAGACTTAGTTCACCACCCTGAGATACTAGACCTCATTTCAGTTGTACATTTTAGAGTAACGTTCTTTAAAAGCTGTGATATTTATTACACATCCCCAAAGAGCCTCCTATCTATGTGCTCTCTGAAGATGCCACATTTACCAAGCTGCCTGTAGTGCTGCCTGGTAGGGTAAAGCAAGCATTCGTGAAGCTAACACAGCTGTACATGTGAAAATGTGTCCAGAATAATTTTATCCAGTGATGTTTCCTCTCCAGAAATAATTATTTGTTCAACAAATACTGCATGAATTCTGCCCTTAAGGAATTCACAGTTTTCTTTTATCTACTTCAGTTTTTTACATAAGGGCAGGGAATGAAGATGATTCATAATGAGGTGGTTATTTGTCCTATGGTCAACTTACTGAATTCATATATTCCTCATGTATTTATTGTGCTATATTTTCATCCAGTCCATCAGTCATCAGGCTAAACTCAGGGACAGGATTTTCATTCAAGAAGAGAGATGGACTAATTGAGAACTTGCCCTTGTAATTGGCTCATTAGGGTACTTGGTCAGTACATAGGTACATTTTCTGTTTTTAAACAAATTAGTCAAGTGTATATTACAAGAATCTACATGCTAGAATCTATCCACAATAATGTAAAGGATGTGGTTATCTAGAATCTCTGTCCTGTAATGGAGTCTCTTAAAGTATCTAGCCTTCAGTAAAATTCAACTCTAATGTATGAAATAAGCCAACTCTGAGATTAAAAGGAGAAAAAGTGATACACAACAAAGAAAATGCTAAATTAAAAAGTGTAGTGAGGTGCAAAATTATAAAACATGTGCTTTTTCCAGAAACAAAGGCAGAGACTTCTTTTTATAGATTCGGAGGATATCTATAATAAGATAAACAAGAAGTTCATGGGTGGGGTCTGTATAAATAATATCCTACTGATAGGAAAAATGACAGTATAAACAGGATATAATAGCAGTGCCTGCTGAATTTCCGAGCATGTTATTTGTAGCTTCTTTCACGGAGTCATAGCTGCTCCCACCACAAGGGTGGCTTTTTTGCCTCTAAAAGGTTGAACAGGAGTCTAAATTTTCACTAACAGTGGTGGGGCGGGGAGCACGGCCTTCACTTAGTAATAAACGTGTGTGTTTTATATTCACTTTCAGGCTGTTTGCATTCTTAGAACATGGTTTTCTTTTTAAATAACCTCTGAGAAAAAACAAGTGGGCAGAATAAATGAGTAAATGGGCAGAGCTTGAGTGAGGCTTATCAGCCAAAGAAATATACTAATTGGATTCATGTCCTTTTAAAGAAATAAGTAAACGGAAGAAGAAAAAAAAATAGCATCTCAGAATTTTAAGAACTTTATCACAACTTTGTCCTCTTGTAATAGAGAAGCAGCCATTAAACTTGTTCCCTGCCGTGAAACAGCCTGGGACCAGGGCGAAGCTGCAATTCTCTGCCTCAGTCTCACTTATAGGAAGGACGAGGGGCTTTGACCCAATATTTTTTAGTATCTTTCCTAATTGTCAAATTCTACTCTGTTCTTAAACTATTGAGTACATTTAACAAGTGTGCATCATAACTGTATATAGTTACTCATTCTCAAATGTAAGACTTTATGTAAACAGAAGCTCTAAACGAGCTTTAGAAATGTTCTAGCTATACTTAGACCACTTCTCTTTTTCAATTATCTTTAAAATAAAGGATAAAAACACTACATGTTCAACTTAATTGTAATTTCTTTATAGATGTGGGTATATATTGTTCCTTTCATTAGAAGACAATTTCAGAACAGATATTGAAAACTAAAGTGTTACTAAACCTTTTTTAAAAATAGAATTTATTTTTTTAGAGCAGTTTTAGGTTCACAGTAAATGTGAGTGAAAGTACAGAGAGTTCCCATATATCTCCTGTCCCCACACATGTCCAATCTCCCCTATTATCAGCACTACAGTGATACTTTTGTTATAACTTGTGAACCTACATTGACACATCAGTATTACTTGAAGTCCATAGTTTGAGTATAACTGGATTTGTACATTCAAAGGGATGTTGAAAAGTGCTCCATAAGAACTATTCATAATTCATAGTATCACGAGATGATACTATAGTTTCATTACCTAAAAATCCTCTGTGCTCCTGTTTCTCTCTCCCCCGCCCCCCAACAGCAAGTATTGATATTTTTACTGCCTCCATACATTTGTCTTTTCAAGAATGTTTTATACAGTATGTAGTCTTTTCAGGTTGGCTTCTTTTTAAAAAATATATATATTTTATTGATTTTTTACACAGAGGAGGGGAGAGGGATAGAAAGTCAGAAACGTCAATGAGAGAGAAACATTGATCAGCTGCCTCTTGCACACCCCCTACTGGGGATGTGCCTGCAACCAAGGTACATGCCTTTTACCAGAATCAAACCCGGGACCTTTCAGTCTGCAGGACGACGCTCTATCCACTGAGCCAAACCGGTTTTGGCAAGTTGGCTTCTTTTTATAGGTTCAGAAGATTTCTATAATATCAACAAGAAATTTATTCACTTAGGAATGTGCATTTAAGGTTCCTTAATGTTTTGGTGGTTCATTTCTTTTTAGTGCTAAATAATATTTCATTGTCTGCATATACCACAATTCATTCACCTCCTTAAGGTCATCTTGGTTGCTTCCAGGTTTTGGCAATTAAGAATAAAATTACTGTAAACAAGTGGAATTTATATTTACATTAAAAAAAGCAATGTTGGTAGGTCATAAATTACAGACTATGGAATTATAGTCTTATAATACAACCAAATATAATTGTGCTCATTTAACAAGATTTTTTCAATTCCTACCTAATGATTTATTAGTTTTATAAAGATCTCCAATTTAAAAGCTACAAGATGGGTAGATCTTTATATGTGAGTTATAAGTTTTATCTCCAAATTGAAAAGGTTTAGAAAACTTCTGTTAGGAGAAAACTTCTTTTCAAATCGTTGCATGGACTTCAATTACCAACAATATAAACGTGTTTTTTTTTTCAGAATACATTTTAGGATTTTCTCTTGTTTTGCAACCTTTGGAGAATAAGAACAGATGGTGTTCTGTGGTTCAAAATGTCTTACTTTTTATTTCACTTTTTTTATCTTCTGCAATTTGTCAGAAAACTGTTTTCTTATAAGCACAACACATAAAGTTACTTTTTTTTTTTTAATAGGAAAACATCCAGCCTTTAAATCTGAATATCTATATTTTCTTACTTTGGTGATGGATCAGTGAAAAATCAAAGTAAAAATCATTTCAGGGTGTACTTTTTGTTAGAATTTTCCTACAATTCTTGAAATTCGTTGTTTTACCAGGGCTTTTATCATCTCAAATACAATGAAAAGGATTTGAGATGTACATTTTAGTATAAAAGTTATGAAGATTGGTTTTCAAGAATAAAACAAGATTTCCCTTTCATCTGTATTTAAATATGTTTTTAATTTTTGGAGACGAAGGGAGAGAGATAGAGGGATAGAAACATTGATGAAAAAGAAGCATCAGCAATCAGCTGCCTCCTGCACGTCCCCTTGCTGGGGATCAGCCTGAATCCCTGGCGTGTGCCCTGACCAGGCATGGAACAAGTTGACCTCTTGGTTCGTGGGTATCCACTTGATGCTCAAACCCTGAGCCGCACTGGCAGGGCTCACCTATATTTAAAGTATAAAATGTAATTTAAACTTTTTTATTCTATCATAAGCTTTGACAAAAGTGACTTTTAGAGGTTAGGCACAGATGTGCTTTTCCTCCCTTCAGTAATTTTTATTTTTGTTTCCTATAATTATTGTTTCTTAAGATTGTGAAGAAAAGTCTGTACTTAAAGTTTAATATTCCTTTTACAGTTTTATGA